>JAWWNH010000149.1:3812500-4405000 GCA_034641385.1 Darevskia mixta
TCTACTTAAGCACCCTCCCCATTTTCAGGCTGACTTTTGATTAGGCCAAGACATTGAGTCATGCTAGAAGAGGAGTTTGGATTTGGATTTGAAATCCCGCTTTATCACTACCCGAAGGAGTCTCAAAGCGGCTAACATTCTCCTTTCCCTTCCTCCCCCACAACAAACACTCTGTGAGGTGAGTGGGGCTGAGAGACTTCAAAGACGTGTGACTAGCCCAAGGTCACCCAGCCACTGCATGTGGAGGAGCGGAGACGCGAACCTGGTTCACCAGATTACGAGTCTACCGCTCTTAACCACTACACCACACTGGAAATGAGCCAATCTCTAAACTCATTAGTTTATCCCATGATTGCAGAAACCAGAGCAATTGAAAGCAGCTTCATTGTCTCTGTGGTGCCTTCCAGATGTTGGCCTGTAACTCTCATCATCCCTGACCATTGACCCTACTAGCAGGAGCAGATGGGGGTTGTAGGCCAACATAAGTTGCCCAGCCCATGTTTAAATGGACCACACACTGAGGTTATTTCAGTCACAGAATAATTCTATAGTTGATAGTCCTTTCCCCACCTCAATTACAAGACCCGCCAGTGTGGTGCAGTGATGAATTAGGAAGACCATATTTTCATTAAGATCTGTTGGGTGCTAAGGATTGTTGAGAACTACTCCTCTCGTTGCCCTACATATCTGCTACAATAAAATTTTCAGACTTGTAGACAATTTTAACAATTCCGGAATTCTCCCCAGGGTACCTTCCTTATAACTGGACCTTTGACTGATTAAACAATTGTTGGCCTTTTACATGTGTTTGTGGGAGGGGGGTTATTGGGGTTTTTTTGGGGAGGGTTGTTATGTACTTTGTTGGTTTTTTTGTTATGTACAGGCGGTATTCTATCCCTATCTATCTATATGAAAAAAACAACTACATGGAAATTCCTCAGCATTTAATGTGAAATTCACCTAAGAAGCACATTTTTTAATATGCAATTTTGACAAATGTACAAATGCAAGCAAATTTCCCTAATATAATGCACTTTTGTTTGTTAAGCTCACCAGTGTCTTCAGCTGTGTTGTAACAAAACTCTGTACAGGCAGCCCCCCCTTATGTATGTTTAACATGTGCACGGTCATGTATATGTATGTCGTGCCAAACCCAGAAGTGACACGGAAACGTCATGAAGATGTCACTGAAACATCTCTGAAAGGGTAGAACAAGAGGGGCAGAATGGAGTGCTACCTGTTCTAAATACATGTGGATCTATTCATAAAATGCAAAATTGTGCTATTATTTAATGCATTAAGGGCATATGAATCATTTGGTATGGTTTTTCTAAAAAAAAAATCTGCTTACTTGACTATAAAAATAGAAACTTAGTGAGAATTTTAACACAGAGACCTTTTAAAAAATGTATTATGTTGCCTGTCAACATGGGGCAATATTTCGGGGGGGGGGGTGTTTGCTTAGCAAATTTACCTTTTAAAGAATTTGAAAAAGTAACCCATCTGTGTATCATGCCAATCTGATTCTCTTTCAGTGTGCAATATTCCTTGAGCTTAAAACTAATTCTGACAATCCTTCTTTGTTCTTGCAGAGTTCATTTTTCATTCTCTTAGTCTTTGTTGCAGGGGTTTTTCTTGGTGTGTTTTTTTGTAATGAAAACTTGAAAATAGGTGATCATATTGGGGGTTTTACTGCAGGCAACACAAGACTTCTATGTATTCCCCCCACCCCCAGCATGCCAACAGAGGGTCAGGAACAGTAGGCAAGAAGTTTCCCACTGTGACCACACAGAACCAAACAGCAAAGATAATGTAAGTTTCACAAAGGGAATAGTAACTGTTTTTGTTTTTTTACTGGGGGAGAGCTGTAAGCCCAGTTTCAATTGGAAAACAGAAAGGCTATAGGCAGCACAGCTGGTTGGATGAACACAGTACTGGCTCCCAGGCCACATCATACATTTAAAACACTATTATACCCCTTTAACAGCCTTCCTCCAACGAAACCTTGCAACAGTAGTTTGCTGTTTGATGCTGAGAATTGTTAAGAGACCCTTGTTCCCCTCGCAGAGCTACAATTTCCAGAGCAGTTTAAAAGCCAGGAAACTCTGAGAATTCTACCTCTGTGAAGGGAATATGGGTCTCCTAATGACTCTTAGCACCCTCAACAAACTACAGTTTCCAGGATTCTTTGGAGAACCCATTGCTGTGAAACCAGTATAATAGAAAATGCAGTGCTTTTCTTCTAGGGAAAAAAGGTGTCGGTACTCACCATGCAGTTGTTATAGTAAGTGCTACACTTTTAACCAGTGCTTTTCTTCTGGTGGGGGGAAGGTGCTGGTACTGCATACCCTTGAGTACCCCCTGGAAAAAAAGCACTGAGAAAATGTATGATGTAGATGTTGTCATTCCAAGTGTTGTGCTGACCTTTAAAGCCCTAAAAGGCCTGGGGCCCAGTATACCTGAAGGAGCGTCTCCACCCCCTGTTGGGATTTTGTGTAGCCTATGCTGCGGACCCAGGTGGCGCTATGGGTTAAACCACAGAGCCTAGGGCTTGCTGATCAGAAGGTCGGCGGTTCGAATCCCTGCGACTGGGTGAGCTCCTGTTGCTTGGTCCCAGCTCCTGCCAACCTAGCAGTTCGAAAGCACGTCAAAGTGCAAGTAGATAAATAGGAACCGCTCTGGTGGGAATGTAAACGGCGTTTCTGTGCGCTGCTCTGGTTCGCCAGAAGCAGCTTAGTCATGCTGGCCACATGACCCGGAAGCTGTATGCCGGCTCTCGGCCAATAAAGCGAGATGAGTGCCGCAACCCCAGAGTCGGACACGACTGGACCTAATGGTCAGGGGTCCCTTTACCTTTATCTTTATGCTGCGTAAGCTAGGCTGGTATGATTAGTATAAATCACATGAGCTGTTTGAGAGAGTGTGAGAATGGAAGACTGTCTCATCTCTTCCTTTTGAGAGTGTTTATTGTACTGTACTTTCACTTTTGCTGTATGTGTAGCTTGATCTGCCAGAACTTGGAGAACACAGACGTGATTATGGAGTCTCTGTATATAGACTGTAAATAAATGTAGTTTAGAGCTACGGGTGAGTCTTTCTTCTTGCTACGTGATGCCAGAAGACTTGTGTGCACTTTTCATAAGAGAAGCATCGCAGAAAGGCGCTTTGGAATGAAGGGACGTGACATTCCAGAGAGGGCCTCCTGGAAGACGCTCAGGGGTCTTGGAGTTTGCTGTCTCCGAGAGAGAGTTTTTCCAACACCCCCATCGTTCAGCCCGGACACTGAGGTCCACCTGCGAGGGCCTTCTGGCGGTTCCCTCACTGTGAGAAGTGAGGTTACAGGTAACTAGGCAGAGGGCCTTCTTGGTAGTGGCGCCCGCCCTGTGGAACGCCCTTCCATCAGATGTCAAGGAAATGAACAACTACTATATGACATTTAGAAGACATCTGAAGGCAGCCCTGTTTAGCGAAGTTTTTAATGTTTGATGCTTTATTGTGCTTTTAATATTCTGCTGGGAGCCGCCCAGAGAGGCTGGGGAGACCCAGCCAAATGAGCAGGGTATAAATAATAAATTATTATAATATTATTATTATTTAGACTTTCAGGGCCATGTTGGGACAAATATTTCACTCCCCCAGTTGCTATTGCTACTGACACCTCCAGAGCAATGAGGCAAATGTTTCTGTGCTCCTTCTACTTTTGAACCTATCACTCCCTAGCATGAGGAAATGCAGATAACTTTCTAGAAGCAGAAAGGAAGGAGGAGACATGTAGGCACAGTTATTCCCTCCTTCTATAGCTGCTAATAATGACTATGGTGAAGATTAAACAGACATCACTTGCCTACTTTGACTGCTGCTTTGTTTTATGGGCTACTGCTGGTAACTCCATGCAGACTTCATTGCTTTCCTATCTGCTGGACCATAGATGTTGGCTGGTTACGCTGAAGTTCAAGTACTCCCCACAGTACCTATTACTATTCTTATTATTTACATAGTGCTTTCCCTGAAGCAGTTGTGTGGAACCTTTGGCAGTTCAGATGTTGCTTCACTACAACTCCCATCAGCCTTAGCAAGCATGGCCAATGGCCAGGGATGATGGGAGTTGCAGTTGAGCAATGTCTGGAGGGCCAAAATTTCCCCACACCTGCCATAAAGCAGCTTTGTAAAACGGAGCAGTGTGCTTAGCACCATGTTACAGATGGGAGGGGAAAAGTGGGATACGCTTAGGCTTGCTAATTGGCCACTCAGTCAGCCACTCTGTGATGGTCCATGGTGGAGCACAGAAGGTCCCAGATTCAATTGCAGGCATCTCCACTTTAATAGGCTTCAGCAGTAGGTGAAGGGAGAGACCTCTCCCTGAGGCACTGCCAGTCAAAGTAGATGTGACGGGGTAAGACAGACACACAATCTGACCTGATACAAGGCGGATAGCTGTGTTCCCAATAGCTTTTCCCTACTGCAAACTTTATTATGCAGGGATCTCGTATACCAGATATCGAAGATGTGAGAGGTGGGAGAAAACAAATGTAGGTATTTGTCATTTGCTCTTTATAAGAGTGACTGTGCAAAATTGTTTTCCTGGCATTTGTATTCGTGTGGCGGACATTTCTCTTGTCATTTCTTAGTGCCACAGATAATAGAATACATTCTGCTGATCATTTACTCAGCAAAAGCACCTGCCATAACAACATTATAGAGAAGAAAGGGTCTGTCAGCCAAAATATGGGGGAAGAAGTCCGCAAAGTCTGTTCCAGAGAATGATGTGGCTGTGCACTGGATGAGGATGAGAGTTGTTAGATTTATTCCCCTAAGGGTATTGCATTTTTTTTTTACTTCAAATATCAGCATAATTAGGACACATGCTCAGTGCTGCTCATCAAGTGAATACATTAAGTAATGAAGGCATGCTATACAGAGTTGTGTTGTGAAAACATTGGCCATCCAGGTGTTGCAGGAATACAACTCCCATGATCCCTGACTATTGGCCTGCTGGCTGAGACTGAGGACTTGGAGCCCAACAATGTATGAAGGACCACTACTCGCCTGCTCTTTGTAAGAATACATGAGACACTTTGTCCGCCTCCTAGAAGATTAAGGATGCCATTTTTTAGCAAATGTCTTACCACTTTCCTACATAACTCTTTTTACTCTTGTATTAGTGGGGGGGGGGGACAAGGGGTAGGTGAACAAATTGACCAGGGGTACCAGTCCCTAGTTACATAAAATATACACTTTTCAGTATACAATAAGCCCACAACTTACACACATTTAATTTGTGTTCATTCAGCTTTAAGTGCCTGGCAAATTAAGAGAGAGAGAGAGAGAGAGAGAGAGAGAGAGAGAGAGATGAGAGAGAGAGAGAGAGAGAGAGAGAGGTGTTCCAGGAATAATGACTTTGACAATTCCACCCACCCTTGAACCTCATACACAATTTTGGCATTAGGCATGATCCCCGGAACATAACCCCTGCCTAGGTTGTGCGCTTACTGTAGTCACAAATGCACTCTTTGCATGCATCTTAAATAAAATAACTATTTTTTGTGCATCCTCTTTGTGCAGTGAAAGTGCATTACAAAACCCAGAGAAGTGTGTAACCTGATTAAAAGATGCCTTCTTCTCTGCCAGCAAGTTTGCCAACATCGGAACAGGGCCAGTCCACTGAGAAAAGTGGGCCAAATGAATTCTTCCTCCGTCTCTAGCTGTTTTAGCTCCCTGCCTCAGCAAGATTTGGAACCCTCATTTTCCACTTCAGCCATTATGCCCCAGCACATCAACTGTGAGCTTGTCCTCACTTTCTCTGTGAGGGATTTAGCATAGGGCTGGGCGGGGTCAATCCATTTTATCCTCACTGCAGCCCAAGATCAGGCGGGTAGGTTTGAGAACAAGCTGGGATTTGAACCCAGGACTCCCTGCTCCAAAGCCAATATTCCGTCCAATACGCAAAACAATCATTCACAAAATAAATTCTTGAGCATCTTCTAAGGGTCCTGTTTACAAACATCTGATTCCACAATATTATGTGGGTGCAGCGTCATAACTCGCAGTGGAGAAGTAATGCTGCCTGGATCTCTTGCTTTATCACACAAGTGAGACAAGAACCGCACACAAGTCAGTGTAGATTTGCCCCCTCTACTTTATTGATTTCTGTGAAGCTAGTCTATCTGTGAACTTCATTATACTTGCCCATTATACTTGCCAGCATATGATGACTGAGGGACATTCAGCACACTGGGCCTATAAAAGCAGCACGGGGCTTTGACCCAGTCAAAGTTTTATTTCATATCTTTACGCAGAGCTTGCTGGGTCACAATACTAGTTAGACTCAAACAAATATTGCTTTTTAAAATTTTATGGACCTAATTTATAGCACTGGGCAGCCACTGACTTGATCTCATAGTAGCAAGGTTTTATGTTTCCATTCCAGCACTGCACTGCCTAACACAATAATATCAGGCCTGCAAATCTTAAATATAAGTTAAGCTAACATGATCCATTGCCTTATAAAGCAAGGGTACCCTGCGGAGTCATACTGAATATGCCAAGTGATTTTTCAAAATTTAATCATCCTAAATGTCAGATAAAGGTGCTTTTGTTGTCATTCTTTAAAACCAGGAGGGGGGAAAACTCCAGAGCAGCCCTACAAGTTATACAGCAGGACTGTACCAAAGTAGCTATAGAAAAATATAAGGCTGTGTCGAATATTCACTTGTTTCTATTTTCAGGGTGAAAGTAGTGTTCTGGGAAATGTTTTCTGAAAAGCCTGTACCTCTTTCCTTTCACAATGCTTGCCATTTCCCCGCCCGTTCTTTGAATCTGTCATTGCTGCTGTGACACTTCCCCTCCCCGTTCATCAGGGCTTCTCTCTCTTTGATGGAGTGATTCCACCCAATCAGGGATCACATTGTGAACATGAGCATGTAAAGACGCCGCATAGCCAAGCAGATTGGCTGCATGCTGGCATCACTCCTGGCAAATAAAGTTGATTTACAGTGTGAGTGTTAACATTTCTTACATGGGTGGCATGATGATCCTAGCCAATCGGGCAAACTGAGCCTATTCAGGGCAAGATTCCCTAAACAGGTGAATACTTCAGTTGATTTCACCGTGATCCACAAGGGGGGAGGATTTCCAGGTGTGAAAATTAATCCCCCGCCTGCTTAGTCCTTTAAATATATTGTGTAAGTATAAGGAAAATTATCAGAATCTTCTTCAGTGGCCCAGAGTAAAATGATAGCTTCAACAGATTCTAGTTATTTTTTTATTACTTGTATTTTAAGCCAATTTGTTGGCTTAAAATTGCATTCATTGTATTGTAAGCCGATTTGTGAAGAGTTCTGCTGCCAAGTGGATAATTATTATGATAAATTAAATTATTAGAAGAGGAAATAAGAGGAGACAGCACAGTTCATGGGCCTTGATCCTCCTGTGCTCTCCTTTTCCCCTTTCTCTGACATGGCTCCAGAGGTCACCCTGCTTCCTTCGCCACACCATATACAGTGTTTGAGCAAGAGTCACTATAGAAGCCAAAGAGGACCTCCCCTTTGCCTTTGAGAGTAACTGCTAGGCGGGCAGGAGCTGGGACCGAGCAACTGGAGCTCACCCCATTGCAGGGATTCGAACCGCCAACCTTCTGATCGGCAAGACCTAGGCTCTGTGGTCTAGACCACAGCGCCACCCACATCCCTAAAACCCCATATGTACACTATACAAAAGAATCTAAGTCTCACCGCCCTCTTCTTTCCCAACTTTATACTGTACTCAACACTGATGTCTCACACAAATGTAACTGATTTGTAAGAAAGGCTGTACAACCTGAAAAAAGAGACAAGGCATGTACTTTTGTAAACCAAGATAATCTTTAGTAAAAATAAAATTTTAAAAAATACAAACATAAATAAACCCTTGTTAGCCTTGCCTTTAACACCAGCTGGAAGGTTTGGGGATTATTTCCCCCTCTGCTCCACACTTACAAGACTTCTAGGTCCTGATTTAGGATAAGGGTGAAATTTGATTCAGCTCGGATTTAAATTACACTTTCTAAATCACTATGAGAACTGAAACACATCCATCTTTTGAAATTTGCACTTCTCTGAATTTTGCAATGCATTTATCCAGACAGGTAACGTGTACAAAAATGCATGCACCAGGGCAAAGTGTGCATAAAATGTCTACATATTAGTAGACTTAGATGTATAGTATCTGAGAACTGCAGCTGACAAATCCTGTCCTCCATTATTCCTTCATTAATCCCCTAAAGTATGGAATCGTTAGAGCTTCATACGTGCATACACTATCTCCAAATATAGGAAAGCATTTATGCTCACTCATTTCAATGTGTTGCCTTCTGCACTGATAAATTGGACAATTTAACAACATTCTGGTTAACAAACTTTTATGTCTTTGTGGGGCTGGAGCCATAGAGTCTGCTGATCATGTTCTGTTGTTTTGTAACCGATGTAGTGAGTGGAGAGGTAGGTTGACTCTCTCCATATTAATAAATCTCACGGGAAGATCTTCTGTAGATTTAGAATTGTTCTGCTTCAGCGATGTATCTTCCAACATTACAGAGAGGGTTGCTTTTTAAATATATTTTTTGGTGTAGATCAGGAGAATTTTTTGATCAGTTTCTTGGAGAAAAAAAGTATAGTTATATAAAGTAAGCCCACAACTTAAGCACATTTAACTTGTGTGTGTTCAGCATTACACATGCAGCAATTATTTATTATTATTATTATTACTACTACTACTACTACTACTACTACTACTATTATTAAAAGGGGGTGGGAAGGTTCTGGGGTTCTGGGATAAATGACTGGCAAATCTGACTGCTATTGCACCCAATCCATTTTAACTATACAGTATTTTGGCTTTAGGCACGATCCCCAGAATGTACCTCCCTGCTGAGTTGCTGGCATACCGTGTCTGCTTTTAATTGTCTCAACTAGTTGTACGTTTCTAACTGTGTATACTGGACACACACATGCACCACAGAACATACATGTACAGGGCACATGCATGCACACACATGTTCTCCCCTGTTCAACTGACACATGTCAGTTATTGTACCCTCTCCACCAGATGATGGAACTGATGAGGGGAAGGGGGAGGCAATTCATTTTCTTATCATGGAATTGGGCTGAGTGAGGAGGCTTAGAGTACAGAGTACAAAAAATAAACTTTTTTTAATTTAAAATTTCTTAAAGTGGCATAGGTGTGGGAGGAGCACCTGTTGAGAATCAATTGTAGGAAGTCCAAGCTAGATAATGCCTGAGCATGGAGAACTACCTAGATCATTGGTAGGCAAACTAAGGCCTGGGGACTGGATCCGGCCCAATCACCTTCTAAATCTGGCCCGCAGACAGTCTGGGAATCAGTGTGCTTTTACATGAGTAGAATGTGTCCTTTTATTTTAAATGCATCTGAGTTATTCGTGGAGCCTGCCTGGTGTTTTTACATGAGTAAAATGTGTGCTTTTATTTAAAATGCATCTCTGGGTTATTTGTGGGGCATTATTATTTTTCCAAAATATAGTCCGGCCCTCCACAGTGTCTGAGGGACAGTGGACCGGCCCCCTGCTGAAAAAGTTTGCTTACCCCTGACCTAGATGACGTTGCAGGATGAAGTCTCCAATATAGTTAAGGTCATCTTTAGTCTGATTCAGGTGTGGCAGGTAACTGGCTCCTCCCCCTGAGCCACCATTTTACACCTGGATCCAGCTGCTGGATTTGGGGGGTTTTAGTAAAAAGGAGACTAGATCCTGTCAACCTGAAATCTGACAACATGTAGGATAGGAGGGGGGAAGTAGGGACTTAACTGTGATGTACACACTAAGGTAAATTTGGTCTCTCAGCTATGTATGGTGAGTAAATGTCTCTTTCCCTGGATTCCCTTGTTAAAATCCCTTTGGGGAATGACTATGTTGTTACTTCCTTTTTTCTACATTCAAAATAAAAATATTTAAGTATATATATAAGTCTATATACATCCCCCTTGAACTCAGAGTTGCCATATTAGTTTAAAGAAGTTAAAGGAATCTAAAGTTGAAGATCTGGTGGTGAAGAATGTGGTGTAGTGGTTAAGAGCGGTGGGCTCGTAATCTGGTGAACCGGGTTCGATTCCCCGCTCCTCCACATGCAGCTGCTGGGTGACCTTGGGCTAGTCACCCTTCTCTGAAGTCTCTCAGCCCCACTCACCTCACAGAGTGTTTGTTGTGGGGAAGGAAGGGAAAGGAGAATGTTAGCTGCTTTGAGACTCCTTAGGGTAGTGATAAAGCAGGATATCAAATCCAAATATAATGCACACTTCCTTCAGTGTCAAAATACTAAATGCTCTCTTGTATGTGTAATAATTCTCTTTCTCTCCCTCCCCCCCTCCCTGGGTGTGGGGTTTGATGTGGTAGTACATCATTAGCTAGTCACACACACACATAGCATAAACTGAGCAGCCAAGTAATTTCGTTGTCCCCGAAGGGGACAATGACAATAAAATATATTCTATTCTATTCTATTCTAGTCTATTCTATTCTATTCTATTCTAAACATATCACATGTTGGCAATGACAAGCTCTAAAGCAAGTGTGTGTCTGTGTGTATGAATATGACAAAATGAATATCTCTTGTCAATAAAATTCAGCCCAAAATACATGCGGCCTCTAGTGAGCAGCCAAGGAAAGCTCTACAATAATTCACAATTGTTATAGCAAGGCCTTTGGTGACTGAGAGTGAGATATAAACTGCTGCTCATGACAGTGATCTTGTGTGTGTCATAAAACAAGTCCCATAAGGCTGAAAGGAGTGGCCATTTATTCAGATTTACTGTTGACCATAACACCAGCTAAGTACAGGGAACCCACCCCAGCTCATGTATTTTTGCTTCGACTGCACATTTTTTTTCACTTAGCCCAGTCAGTGAGGAAAGGTATTCCCCACTGGGCAGAGAAGAGGGAACAAACTCCAGCCTTTGAAATGCACCCTGCTTGTTAGCCCATATATTTTAGACCATCTGTTTAAGAAAATGTTTTGTATAATGTGGGAGACAAATAAAAATAGAGATCTTCAAATAGCCGGGGTATGTTTGTTTGTTTGTTTGTTTTGTTATCTGATTTGCTGATCACATCTTTTAAACTGCTGATTTGACATTTCTTCAACCAGCATACAACATTCAGGAGAGAGATATTCTGCTCCCAATGGTTTCTATTGCTTCTTCAGGACGTTTGCATATGCAGCTGTGAAACCTGCTTTTTCCATATATATTTTTCTTTAAGCTTTCAAACACCATTGCGTTGATGGACAATTGCAGAGCTGTTTACATTTCACAGTTGCAAAAACTTCAGTATACCTGAAGGAGCGTCTGCACCCCCATCGGTCAGCCCGGACACTGAGGTCCAGTGCTGAGGGCCTTCTGGCGGTTCCCTCGCTGCATGAAGCCAAGTTACAGGGAACCAGGCAGAAGGCCTTCTCGGTAATAATAATAATAATAATAATAATAATAATAATAATAATAATAATGATAACTTTTATTTGTACCCCGCCCTTCCCAGCCGAAACCGGGCTCAGGGCGGCTAACAATCATAAAACCACACAACCACAAAACAAACAGTTAAAAATACAAATTAAAACAATTTAAAACTTAAAAGTTTAAAAGCCACCTCATTATAAGTAGCTCACCAACAACCAACGGAATAAAAACGTCAGGGATTTCACTCACCCGCCCTGTGGAACGCCCTCCCTTCAGATGTCAAAGAGAACAACCATTACCAGACCTTTAGAAGACATCTGAAGGCAGCCCTGTTTAGGGAGGCTTTTAATGTTTTATAGATTATTGTATTTTAATGCTCTGTTGAAAGCCGCCCAGAGTGGCTGGGGAAACCCAGCCAGATGGGCGGGGTATAAATAATAAATTATTATTATTATTATTAGATTGCTTCTCTGCCTCCCTCCCTGATTTGGCACATGGAATAAATTAGGCAATCAGTTGGATCTGGCAGAGAATGTTCTGACCGTGGACCTGAGGGATAGCTCACTTGTAGAGCATGAGACTCTAAATCTCAGAGCTGTGGGTTCAAGGCCCACGTTGGGCGAAACATTCCTGCATTGCAGGGGGTTGCACTAGATGATCCTCGTGGTCCCTTCCAACTCTCCACGTGGATAATTTATTTTATCTCCCTTTTTATTGGTATTGAATTTGAAATTGTTTTTAGAGAAAAATTGTTGCACGTGTATTTTGATTGTTAATTCTTTTTATACGATGCAATCCACAGATAAAAGGGAATTATATAATGTCTTGAATTACATATTAGAAAGAAAACAACATTAGGTTGCTGTTGTTTTGAAAGATCAGTAAAATAAGGACCAGCACAGCAAACTTTTATTCAACTTTATGAAAATCGGTGCATAAAGGTATCAAGCCTTTATGCACTGACATTCCACCGACATTCAAAAAAGAGTAGCGTTTATCCAAAATATGCCAGGAAAGCCAGTTTGCATTGCTTGAGTTGTTTGATGGCAATTCCTTAGGTCACAATGAAGATGCTTCTCCCGAAGGCTTGAGAAAAGTCAGAAAATGAGTGGAAAATTAATATTCATGGACTTAAAGCAGCTTGTGGCAATTACTTGGGGAAAGGGCTGTCCTCTAGGTCACTGAGAAATAATGTATAATTTAGGCTGCTGGGGGATAGTCAGCCTGTGTGGGACAGCAGTCATACAATGCTGATTCAGTCCCATCTCACATACTAAGTAGGGCTGGAGGTTAGACGGTCCTTGTTAAGCACCCCAAGGAACATCTGAATTATGTTGATGATTCACTGGGTTGCTCACCTCCTTGACAGGATAAGCAGCGGCTGTCAAAGTGCTGCAGGAGAACATTTAGGGCAAAACACAAATAGTGATGTTCATGCGAAATAAAAATCTATTTGCCTTGGACAGAGATATTGCCTTCTGCCGAAAAGATCACCTAGAAGGGGTGTGTGGTCTAACAGGGACTGACAAAACATGTCATGATGCCCTTACAAAATAGTAATAAGCAACAGCCCCAAAAGTGTGATTCCCTCATAGCCAGCCATAACCCAAATAGTCCTTTTCTCTGCCCACACGTTCATGGTTCCATGTCACCATCCCTGAGGTACAGTACTTTCTTGTTCATAGACACTCTTTGACAATGCTCTATGGAGACCTTCACAGCAAAACTCTTTGTGCACACAATCACATGCTCAAACACACACCCTGTTCCAGTTCTTCCCATGGTTCCAAATTAGTTCTATTCCAGGAAAATACTGCCAGTAAAAATCTGTAACTTGCTTGTAGTAACAACAATGTTGCAGGGTTTCTCTCTACTTGGCAAACACACACACACACACACACACACACACACACACACACACCCTCTACCACTTGGTATCAGGAAGACTGGCAAAGGCTTTTGGAGTAACTCAGAGTTTCTAAGCCAAAACATAAAAGTATAAATAACTTCAAGCAATAGATAACCAGAGCCAGATGAGAGCAAGAAGACATTGATTCAAATGCAAAGGAAGGAGTTTATGGTTGGCTGATTTCCCCTCTGATAAAGCGCCAAATTACTTGTCACTTTATCCTTTCCAGAATTGCTTTCTTAATTTTCATTACCACAATTGCAATTTGTACAAGTACCCTATTTGAGAATGCATTGAATGTGGTTTGAGTTGTACTAATCCGTTACATCCATATTCCTTCCTGACTCCATCAGTTATATGGCCCTTTCTTCCTAATATATTTTTACATTTCACCATCTAGTTAGCATCATAAATTCAAAATCTGCTGAACGTACCTGAAATATATTATATTACTTGAAACAGAGTCATTCTAATTTGCTTGTCTGTACTTATTAGGGCTCAGGAAAGAGCTGAGCTCAAGTATTATTGAGCTGAGGTTTGCAGGGGGTGGGTGGGAATTAGAAGACCGGGGTTCCTGAAATGCCTCCCAGTGGCTTCCCAGTTGTACGTTTAATTCACTACTTCTGTGATTGCCCCTGCCTTCAAGCATGACTCCACAGTGGTTCACAGCATAGCACTGGGAGATAGCAATCTGTCATGACGTTAACCAAGATAAATGGCCCGTACCTTGTCCCCAGTCGGGTGGACCCCTTCTGCGTCCACCATAAATCCCAGAAAGTCCACCTGAGGCACTCCTAGTAGACACTTTTCCCGCTTCACCTTGAGACCTGCTGTCTGGAAACGGTGCAGAACGGTGCGGAGGTGGTCCTCAAACTCCTCTGGCGTGGGCCTGGCAATCAACACATCATCGAAGAAGGGGGTGACGCCAGGAATCCCTTTAAGGAGAGAGTCCATTAGATTCTGGAATATGCCTGGTGCCATGCTGACACCGAATTGCAGCCGCTTTACCTTGAACGCTCCTCTGTGCGTCACAATTGTCTGTGCCTCTGCTGTGGCCTCATCTACCGGCAGCTGTTGATAGGCTTGGGCCAAGTCCAGCTTGCCAAAATCAACCATCTCTTCCAAGTAGCTTACAGGACACCCTTGGAAGACTAGAAGAGTCACCCACTTGCTTAAGCAGCTAGGTTGCCCTCCTCATCTTCCTGTGCTGTGCTGTGAGCCACTGTACACTGCTAGGAGAGAGGAAAGTGACTCCACATTGCCAATGCAACTGGAAGACACTCCCTGCACCATCACAAGAAGAGCCAGCTGGTTGCTGATGCAAGGCTGAAATTGAGTGGATGGAGAAAGATAAAAGCATCCTATTGCTGCCAAAGCAGTGCAGAGATGTGCTTCCTTCTCCCTGTTCCTGGCCCAATGGACAAAATCTATTGAAAGGGGAGGGCAGTCCTGTAGTCTAAGGTTCTGTTTCAGCTCAGTTAATAGCAAGCTCAAAACACTGACCTCATCTTAAAAAGCATATCCTGTCAGCTTTCTGCACTCACCACAAATACATTCTCTTGTATTGTATTGTATCTTGGACGCAGGTGGCGCTGTGGTCTAAACCACTGAGCCTCTTGGGCTTGCCAATCAGAAGACCAGTGGTTCAAATCCCCGCAATGGGGTGAGCTCCCATTGCTCTGTCCCTGCTCCTGCCCACCTAGCAGTTTGAAAGCACACCAGTGCAAGTAGATGAATAGGTACTGCTGTGGCAGGAAGGTAAACAGTGTTTCCGTGCGCTCTGATTTCCGTCACGGTGTTCCGTTGCGCCAGAAGCAGTTTAGTCATGCTGGCCACATGACCTGGAAACCTGTCTGTGGACAAACGCCGGCTCCCTCGGCCTGAAAGCGAGATGAGCGCCGCAACCTCATAGTCGCCTTTGACTGGACCTAACCATCCAGGGGTCCTTTACCTTTATTTTACCTTTACATTCTCTTGTTGGGGTAGTCAGCACCACTTTCTTCTGTGTTCCCATTGGCTGAGCCACCCAGTCCTACCACTAGGCAGTTAAGGGACCATCACAAATTATACTGCAATTCTTTAGCTTCTTTTGCCTACACTGTCATATAATTCTCCTGGCTGGGTGGAATATGTGATTTAATTTATGTACTTGCAATATTATGCCTTGCCTTTCTGACTCACAGCAGGCCTCCGGGGCGAATGGCAATAAGTGAAAATGGATAAATAATAACACAATAATAAGATTCTTTTATAAGGCAGAGGAGACTTAACAGAAGATCTAGGGAACAGCAACAGGAATTAGATGTTGTTGTTGCTGCTGCTGGTGGTGGCTGTATTTCAATTGCTGCTCTTGGAAGATCCTACGGATACCATGGGGGAGAATAGCTCCCACTTCCAAGTATGCTACCTAGAAATTGAGGCTCTGGTAGTACCAGATGGTTTAGTCCCTGGGAGGATGGGGTGGAGTATCTCCTCACATGGCTAGCCAGACAGTCTGATCACAGGAGGGACTGGTGGAGATGAAAACAATGGAAAATGTCCACTCCCAATGAATTAAATGTTGCTGCTCCTGATGGTGGGTTTGCCATTGTTCTATTTTGCTTTTGTACAGTCACATCAAGGTGCTGCATCATGGATTCTTGTAAACAAAGAGTTCATGGACTCTTTGCTATTCCAGATATTAGCCACTGCTATACATTGACATATATCTGTTTGTACCATTGCCACAGATGGAACTCTCAATGTGTACGAAATACGTAGTGCTGCCTGAAGCAACTGATGTCCTTCTGCCTTTACAAATGTAATCCCTGATGGTCAGATGGGCCAAATCCATCTATTTCCAGTCAGTGTCACTTAGCAAGTCACATTCATCTGCTATTTTATTTTATTTATATAAAAGGTTGTGCAAAAATTAACATGCACACACAGTAATTGTGTGTGCAGAATGTATTCTGTGTCTGCTTCTTATCCCTTCTCTTTGTGGGATGTGAAACACATAGCAGTCAAGTACAACATTCCTAGAATGGACATTCTAGGGGGTGCTTTGTACCAGCCAGGAGAAAACTTCCTGCTTCCTCCTGAGCTGGGACAAACTTCCTCTGCATGTGACTAGATGTGGGCGTGGCCTAATCTGGGTAGGGGAACACACCTCTTACTTTTGCTCCTTTTCTCCATTTTGCTTTTCTACCTGTTAGCAGAAGTGACTGTGTGTCCGCAATCATTTGGTACTAACTCCCTTATGGGATAGTTCCACATGTATATATATAATTTTGTAACCTAAGTCTGCCTTCAGGGATCCAAATGTGAACTGAATGAATGTAAGTAAACTACTTTTATATTGACTTTAATAAGATTGTCGTGTCTATTCTTTTTAAGAGGGACAAGAAGAGATCTAACCAGGAATCTTATATAGAGAGGCTCAGACGAGTATGCAACAAGCAAACCACTGTGCGTTTTCTCTGCTAAGATATAGAACTTGCTAATGCAAGTTAGGAACGATATCATTAAACAATATATCCTCTCCTGCCTCCCTGAACATTCCCACACTCTTCCCATTTCCTCTTCCTCCACATAATTTGGAGACACAATTTCTATTAAAACTTATGTACCCGGTAGTTGCATGAGTATGAGAGAGGCCTCTTTATAATTTTTACCCTTTTCATTTCGTTCTGACTGGCATGCACTGTTTCCTGCTGTAGCAACCAACTTCTAATTAATCCGTGGTTGATTCCAACCATATAAAAGTCCCAAAGGCAAATTTTGACACGTGGAAATGCAATAATTCTGGACTTGCTGATGATTTTATTTTTTCACAGTTTCTGTTTAAAGTTTGGGTAGGCTTCGATGTAGTTTCCCATTTTCTCCTACAACTACACCATCCAAGGAGCCACTCTCATGCTCCTTGATTTGATGCTACACGAAACACAAAGCCACAGAGAATTAGACCAAGTGAAAAATCCCCATCGGGCTGGGTGATAACAATTTCAGCTACTTCATCAAGAAATTTCAGATGCCCAAGAGGAAGAATGGATTATGAGCCATCAAAGAGCTTTAGATCCCACAGCCTTCTAGGCTTTATCACTTGTAGCTTAATTGCTGGGCTTAAGTTTATAGTGCCAGCAAAACGATTCACCTGGTAACATTTCTGACAGTATTTTCTATGAGTGTTTCATAGAATTCCTGGCAATTTGGGCTGCAATCCTGTACTCAGCTGGGAGTAAGCTCCATTGAACTTGAACTTCCTTCTGAATAGGCAATATGAGTGCATTGTTGGTCTATTTTAAGAGAAGACAAGTTTGCACTGTTGTTGTTATCTCAAAAGAAGAGGAAAATATGCACTCTTCAAATTTAAACCATTGTATCGGATTAATATTTGCAGAAAATAGAACGTCAAATTCTAAACTAGTAAGAAACCCAAAGAGTGGGAGCTCAGATGCCAGTGATGGCAATAAAGTAATAAAGTCAATTTCTTTTTGACTCTCCTTGTGGCTAGCATGTGTTTATTGTTCCTCTTGAATCATCCACTGTCGTTCAATATTTATTTGACTCTCCTTGTAGCTAGCATGTACTCCAACATGTTTATTGTTCCTCTTGAATCATCCACTGTCATTCCAGAAAACAAGAGGCTAGACTAGGTGGGCCTTTTGGTCTGGTCCAGCTGGGTTTGTCCTTTGAAAGGACAAATGCAGTGGCCAGTCAGAAAGCAAGGGGCTGAAATGCCCCTGTTGTGTTCATCCTAAACCACAGAGCCTAGGGCTTGCCGATCGGAAGGTCGGCAGTTCAAATCCCCATGACGGGGTGAGCTCCCATTGTTCGGTCCCAGCTCCTGCCCACCTAGCAGTTCGAAAGCACGTCAAAGTGCAAGTAGATAAATAGGTACCGCTCCGGCGGGAAGGTAAAGGGCATTTCCATGTGCTGCTCTGGTTCGCCAGAAGCGGCTTAGTCATGCTGGCCACATGACCTGGAAGCTGTCTGCGGAAAAATGCCAGCTCCCTCAGCCTATAGAGCGAGATGAGTGTGCAACCCCAGCGTCATCCACGACTGGACCTAACGGTCAGAGGTACCTTTACCTTTATTATGCTTTACTATCCCTCAACAGTATAGCCTTGGAGAAGAGTTGAAGGCGTTTTGAAAGGATGCTTGTTGCGGTTTTGTAGTGGGTACATTCATTCGATTGTCACCTCCCCCACCAAAAAAACAAACAAACAAACAAAAAACCCTGCATGACTAGAGTTGACAGCAGGACAAACCATGCTTTTTTTTCCAAACCACTATTGGCTCTCTTTTAAACAATAAACAATGGTCTGTTGTTTAATAAACAACGGTCTGTTTCTAGTCCAACTTTTCTTTTCCATTGGAAAAATTGCCAATTGCCATTCAATTTAGAATCAAGATGGTTTTTAACTCCCTGCAACCTGTATAACAGACCTTGCCTCCATCATCCAAAATTACTGCAAAGCCTGAACACAAACCCATTCACTACCCCATTACAATTTTCAGCTCATACATATTTACCAGCCAGAATTTCTCCCAATTTGTTGCACCTTTCTAAGTTTCATTCAAATGTGCCAACCAGATCTGTATATGAATGTGGCATTTGTGTAGGATTGTGTTCGTAGGATCTGACGTATGCTTTTAATACCTCCAGCAACACCATCCTCTGCATGCAATTATGGGCATATGGAATATCTAGCAGCACATTGGCTTCTTGGAAACAGACTCCACAGAAGAATCTTAGGAATGTGCATCACGGGGAAGGAGGAGTAATCAAGTCTGAGTCAGAATGCTATATATTCTGGGTAGAGAGACCAGATTGCATTAAACCACTTTCTGTATACTTTAGTAATGAAATGCCATTGCCCTGCGCATGAAGTATGTTGCTTTTATTCAAGCAAAGCAGCATCATGTGACTCAACTTCTATTGTGTGCTGTATGTTCCCTCCTTCTACCTGGCCAATCCCCCTGGCAACACCTCCCCAGCCAGGATTGGGCAGCTGCTGGAGTAGGTGGAGGCCACAGGTATCCTACCTGGGAAGGCGGTGCCAGACCCAACTGCCAGGAGCTGCAACATGATCCCAGGGGGCTACTCGCGACCACGCAAAATGTGCACCCCATTTGATGTGGGGAACGGTCATTATTCAAGCAAAGCAGCATCATGTGTCGGCAAGAAAAGATGGACACATTCACTAGGTACTGCCTGAAAGTCACATTTTACATTGCATTGTATGTCATAGGAGTGTGTTACAAATGGGGAAGAATTATTAGATTATTAGTGCATATGTGTGGCTGGCCATGTGTATGAGGAGTGCAGTGTGTTCCCTGAGACATATTGCAGGTTACTCAGAAAGGTGCTTCAGGGCTGCTTTTCGGTGAAGTCTGGTCCACCCAGTCATTGGTAGTTTGCAAATCCATATATATATATATATATATGCAATTTCTTCTAATATAATTCATTTTGTATATTATTTTCACTAATATTTCTGTGCACACGTTACCCAATATTTTCATTTTTCCATGCATTACTTGGTTGTAGAGCCATATTGCAAAATTTGGAGGTGTGAACTTTGAAGGTTGACTGTGTCTAGGTTTATATATGATTTCAGAAAGTGCAATTCAGCTAGATTCTCTTTTAAATGCAATTGAATCAAATTTATTCCCCATACCTAGAAGGAAGGCTTTCCCTCATCAGATTGCTGTCTCCAGTGGAGTATTCCCTCCCCCCCCCAACATAAACACACTTCAAAAGTGTATCAAAGCAATTATGGGAGAAAATAATAGCTTGTTGTTCTGTGTACTCTTTTTTAAAAATAATAATAATTACTATTATTATTCATCTCAAATACCTAGCCAGATCAAGTATTATCCTATAAAATAAACAGACATGTAAATCAAAACAATTAGAAAATGCTTACACACATATATATTGGGTGAAACTACGTTTAAATAAAATATAAACCCTCTTTGATTTAAATTCTTCTGCAATAAATTATTTACTACGGTTGCCCAATGTCCAATTATAGACTGGGTTTTTAAGGCTGCCTTTAAAGCAAGGCTGACATGCAATCTGTTTCACTATTCTTAGTAACCCTCACATTTTAACAATCGCTTCTTTTCGTGCTAATTGCAATTTATTATATAATGCACACGGTTTTATAGCAGCAACTGACACAAGACAACTGCAATTTCAGTTGCTGAATCTTTAATATGTGTCAGAAGCGAAACGGAGGGTTAAATCAGCAACACATAAGTGGACTTGCGTGGCTATGTCCCTCCCCTCCCCGTGAAATGAAAGACACGGACACCTTGCATAATTTTAATGGGCGTGAAGGCCACAACTTTATTGGTTACGGATGTTGAGCGGTATTGGCTTAGGCATTGGACCCTAATACTATATCTGACCCCAACCCGTGTGTTGGAAGTCTAGGAAGGGTTAACAACCAGTAGGGAGGCCAGTGATGCGCATCGACTGGAAC
Organism: Darevskia mixta; assembly: GCA_034641385.1. NCBI lineage: Eukaryota > Metazoa > Chordata > Lepidosauria > Squamata > Lacertidae > Darevskia > Darevskia mixta. The sequence continues at coordinate 3,833,342 of JAWWNH010000149.1, forward strand.
TCCCCCTGTGCTCACCGTTAGGGGCGTGCCTTTGGCCCTCAGCTCCCCAGGCTTCGGACAGGGCCACGCCCCCGGAATCCTTTAACGGAATACCCTTCATCCTGAGGGGCAGATGATGACGTTACCTCCCCTCCTCACCTCTACAGAACCTTTCCAATGCCTAACCGCCACTCGAGCCCGATGCAGCCACGTGAAGGTTTAAAACGCTCCGAAGGAGAGAAAAAACCTCTGCGGCTGATCAGCTGGGCGAAAGGAGGGGGAAAGGAGGAAATTCCCGCCCGGCACTAGTTTAAAGGGACCTTGGCCACGCCTCCCGGCTGAGCGGGTTGGTCGGCCGGTGAGTGACGTGTACCAGGGCTCTACCTATCGCACAGAGGCTGATCCCAGCCCCTGCGTGCGTGATCGGGTCGTGACGCCCGCAAAGCCACCTCCTGCTCAGTGCGGAAGTGGTGCTTACTTTTTGCTGTAAGGGGTTTCAAACAATGCTTCCACACATCAGTAAAAATCTCATTTTAACACTGAAGCAAAACCAGCACATAACATGGTCATCAGTGCAGTCCTAAGGATGCTTACTAAGGAATAAGCCCCTTTGAAGTTAACGGCACCTGCTTCTGAGTTATACAGGCTTATGATTGCTCTGTAGGCCTATAAACTTTTAAAGACATATATGCATGAAAATATACTTAATGTCTGACGATGATGGAGCTCATTCGGACTTCAATCCACCATTGCTTTACATCACAAATTGGAAGATCATGCATTACTTATTACATATATTTGTAAGTTATCTACTGTTGTCCTGCCAACAAGTGAGGATAGAGCCCTAGATCTATTAATCCAGGAAGTTCACATTTTCTGAAACACAGAGCTTTGGGTAACATCCTCACATGGTACGTTCGACGTTTAAGCAAATGTTCCAGGCAAAAAGTGTAATGTGGCCTGTTAAACTGATATGACGTTAAGCGCTGCACGAGGGTGCCAAATTGGCAAGTGAGATGAGTAAATTCCATCATGGAAATTAGCTCTCTGGAAGTCTGTGAATTTTTATTAAATGTCAATGTGAACGTACTACGGGTGTGATACAACCCTTTCCCCATTCCTTCCCCGCATCTAAATAATGTAGTAGAGGTCTGAGTAGGCAGGGTCTCCCTTTCTCCTCCCTCAGAAGGAGCCATGAGATCTGTTCTGGAAGGCTTGGAAAGAGGGAACCAGAACTGGTGCCCCCACTGACACAAATTCAATATCATCCTCATATCATTCTAACTAATTTGCCATAGCAACTATGTGAAAATTCCCCACTTGGCATCATAATCTGAATGAGTTGGTTAGTATTTTTTTTTTTAAGAACTCTGATTCATCTCCAAATGAAAACCCCTAGAAAGCAGTAGGTTTTTGTTTCGTTTTTGTTTTTTTGATGTTTGGATAATTGATAACAGTCCAGTGCAATGCACAAATATAATACTAGAGGAGCTGTTCTTCAGCACTTCATTTGCCTTTGCAATGAAGGAGGACATTAAAATGGAAACGTCTTTCTGAGTACCAGATGCCAACACCTTGTACTCATGACTAGCAGGATTTATTTCATCACCAGGCGCTGCAACATTTGATCCTTGAGACAAAACCCAGCAACTCATTATGAGGCTTTGTGCTGCTGATTACGAGGCACTTAGAAATGGAATGAGATTGCAGATACAGTGGTACCTCGGGTTAAGTACGCCTCAGGTTAAGAACTCTGCTAAGAACAGAAATTGTGCTCCGGTTGCACAGCGGCAGCAGGAGGTCCCATTAGCTAAAGTGGTGCTTCAGGTTAAGAACGGACCTCCGGAACGAATTAAGTACTTAACCCGAGGTACCACTGTATATGTGGGTTTTTTAGTTTCTTTTTCACAGATCTAAGCAGAGAAGCCAAGCAACGTGGCTATGAGTTCTATAGATACATGACCATCAATGAGCCTTCCAAGAAGAATCATCAAGGAACAAATGTGTGGGTCTCGGTGATTCCCATCAAGGAGGAGGTTCCAGACAAGGATATTGCCACACAAACTCCTTGGTAGCTCAGCTCAACTGGTTTTCACATATGGCTTAAACCTAGTGATGGATCTGAAGATTACCTGAGCATAGTTTATAATAAGTTTGAACTTATAGTGTTTGTATATTATAAACCACTATATTATAGTGTTTGTATTAAAATCCAAGCCAGAGAACTGTAGCCCTCCCTAAGCCCTTGAATTCTACCCATTCTACCTCCCAGCTCTCTCTATGCTACTTGCTCCTTCTTGCCTTCTCACCCCACTTTTTTTTTGCAGCTCCCACAGAAAAGGAAGGGAAAGAGCTGACTCTCTTCCCCTCTGTAATGTATGACACACTGCTGTGGTTTGCTATAAGGGCCACTAAACCTTAGCATCACCAGCTTGAATTCAAGCTAGCAATGCAAAGGACGTTCATCTGCGGGTGCAGCTTGAGCCATGGTCACAAAGAGATTTTTGTTTTTGTTTTTTTTAGTATGGATTATCTGTTGTCACTGTGATATCACATGATTGGCAGGTAGGAGGTCCCAACCTCTTGTGAAAATGGCCCACAATGTGATGAGACCAGGATCTGGCTCATGCATACATGGTTACTTAACTTACAGTGAATAAAGCTGGGACCATCTTCAATCTATTCCCTCTCTTAAGAGTTGTTCTTATGCTCCCACTTTGCCATTGACCCATGCTATGGTCATAAGCAAAATAATGGAGTCTTAAATGTCAGTACTAACCATGATCTGATTCCAAAGCACAGTCCCACCACCTCCAATGTTTTTGTGTTTTTGTTTTTATCTCTGTCCTGCCAAATAAAAAATAAAAAAATTATGTAGCCTGCAGCTGGGTCTTTAAAAATGGGTATTATTTTTCCCCACCCAACACTGGCAAAGAGTAAATACCAAAATCAAAACCTGCAATGATGAAAGCATAAGGTAGATACTCTCTGTGTAGGAAAAGTGTGTGCATATGAATGTTTATTTTGCAGCAGCTATATGGATTGGATCAGTTTTCAGTGAAGTAGATATATTAACTTATTTGAGTCCAGGAAATAAAACCTGAAAATTATATCCTTGTTCTTTGGCACATGTGGGATATTTTTTCTCCCACTAGACCTCGCAGACCCTGGCAATATTATTCATCTGGTAGTGAAGTAGCTTAAGATATCTGTGCACATACATGATATATCCTGATGTTTTCTCCATGTGGGAAAAAAACACACCCAGCTTTTCCTCACAAAGTGTAAAATCTGATTGAGATTGGGATGAAGTCTTATTTAAAAAGAGAAATAGAGATCTGTTTGCTTAATAACACTCTAATCTCAGCTTGTTTGAGGTTTGTGTGAGCTGTTGATTCTCTTTCTAGGAATTTTGGAGCGGCATTTTCTGCTGAGCACATGTGAACACTCAGGGATCCATCTCACAGACAAAATATGTCTATACCCAACTTAACAGAGGTCCTCTGAGTATGCTGGATTTGGCTCAGGTCCTCTTAGCCCTAACTCCACATGCCATTTTATTTTGGGAGCAGACTTTGATGCAACTGACAAGTATGCTAGCCCCTTCAGTAGAGATTAATTTTACCAAATTTCATAAGGGTAGAAGGAGGTGCCTCTAAAGTTGACCCAGTCACTCTAAAACAGTCTTAACCTATTTGAGGATTTAGGGTTGAATCCCCAAAAGCCAATGCACTTGCACAATGACTTTCATACAGTAAATTTCCCTCTTCCTCTTCTCTCCCCACATGCTGGGGGGTAGGGGGACACACAGCGGGAGAAGGACAGGAAGCCCCATTGCATGAGTGCAAGTAATTCCCTTAGCATAATGACTTTGCTGATACATCCCAGACTGTGCTTGCCACCTCGAGCTTCTTGGAGGAATGGTGAGATGTAAATGTAATCAACAACAAAAAAACATGACCCGATACCATACTATCCAACGTTTCCAACCCAAATCTGGGTCACACACCATGCCACTCTTACTGCAACACTACCACCCCCTACCGTGGCAAGACCTCAGTTGAGGGTGCTGGAAGGAAGCACAGCACTTCCAGAAATGCAGCCTGGCTTCCTGAAGTATGTCAGTGACCACAGAAGACTTGTGTGTGGTGGTGGCAGGACACCCACGGTTTGAAACAGGAGCCGGGGCGGCTTCAGTTAACCTGGGATTTCCTGCTCAAAGCAGGACAGTTGACAGGTATGCAATACAAGTTACTTCATCACATATAATAAACATGTTGTCTAACCATATAGGTGTGCTGGCCCCGAGGGTGCCCGGCCCAGAGGACACCGGGTGGGAAGACCAGAAACTCACCCAGGGCAGAGCGGGGTGTGGTCAGCAGTCCCAGACAACAGTGGTGGGTCCAGCGGAGCACCCAAGTCATGGGACAGGGCGGCAGCAGGGTCAGGTAACAGTCCGTGGGTCTAGCCGGGTAGTCAGAGGTCAGGAACACACCAGGGGTTCATCCAAGAAGCAGGGTCAAAGTCCAGTCTGAGGTTCAGCAGTCCAACAGGGGGTCAGTCCGGCACAGAGCAAGGCAGGGAGCAGGACAAGGTACAGGTCAGGAACAGGCACGAGGACCCAGGCAGGCACACAGTAGCAACAGTGTTGCTCACGCAACTTGGGGCTGGGGCTGGCTGGCTTTTATCTGTCCCGAGGCATAGGGTGGCCCTGATCCTTTAGTGACTTGCCTCTCCTTCTGGCCTGGAGGCGAGCACTCCTCCTGCAGGAACTTAGTTCCCTTCGCCTCTCTGCCCTTCGCCTCTGCAGCTCAGGAGAGGCTGGTGGGTTACCGGACCCAGGGGCAGCCTCAGCTTCCTCTGATGGGGCTGAGAGTGGAGCACCTGCAGGCATTGGCTCCTCAATCCCATCAAGAGCCAGAGCAGACTCAGCAGATGCCTGCACCTGAGGATCCAACACAGGTGAGGACCCTTCAGACTCAAGCCCTAGCCCCGGCTCTGCTGGTTCTGGAGGCGGGAAAACCTGTGCAGGCTTAGATCCCTCAGATTCAGCATCCGAGTCTGAATCCCAGGCCATCACAATAGGATAGAAATACAGGGATACCTTGTTTTATTGCATTTTGCAGTATTCAGTTTCACATATATTGCTCCTTATGAGGATGCAGGTGCACTTCCAGGTGAAGGAAGTCCCCGTCCCCACCCCACCCCACTGCCCCTCTTCTGGCCAGGGGAGTGGAGCTGGCTAGGTCTGGAGATGGGTTTCCTCTCTCGCACCCCAGCAGCGGGGGGCCCTGGCTTAGTAGACTGCAGCAACATAACTTTATATGCACCGGGAAACAGAACAGCAACCCAAAAAATGTGCGGCTCTCTTAACTGTGATATTCGCCTTATTGTGGTGGTCTGGAACTGAGCCTGCAATATCGCCCAGGTATGCCTGTTCATAGTTGAAACTGGAAGTATAGTTTAAAAAGACCTGAAGAATGTACCGATAAAGTTCTGAAAATAACGGACGGGGGGACACACAGTTTCTTTCCCAAATGGTCTTATTCTTGTCCGTGAATGATTTTATATTTCGAGGAAAGAACTATTCTCTCCCCCCCCCAGCCCTGTGTAACTAAATTTGAAATAAGGATAACCTATATAACTTTTGCTCTCTCTCTCCAGAAGCAATCGTTATTAAAAACAGCAGCTGAAGCAGAGCTCACAATATTCTGCTTCCTCTTGAAATGTTGTTAAGGAGCGGAAAAATATATGGAAGCAACACGAGAAAGCTGACATTTACCATTCTGATCTTAGGGAAAAGAGAGGCCTTGCTCAGATGAGACATGTCAGCTGGATGCCATCCATTCTATTTCTCACACTTGTCCCCTCCCTTTGAATTTTATTTCTGTGTTTCGTTGTTTCATCATGGAGGATAAGGCTCTCAATGGCTAGAGGCCACAATGACTGTTCTACCACAACTGTCAGAGAACCGTGAGAACAGCATGCAGGACTAGATGGGTCATTGGCCAGATCCAGCAAGCTCTTCTTAAGTCCTTATTGTGATGTCCATGCAAGGAGTGTGCCATAAACCTCAGAAAATCAGAGTCGGAATTGTATAAAATAGTGTAAATAAAATGTGGTTCCTTGGACTCTGTAGCTTGTTGCTTTCTCCTTTGCTATTTTTTTTTTAAAAAAATAAATCCTTTGAGTTTCATGAATTCCTGGCTCACGGTATGCTGAGCACAACTAAAGCACTTCCTTAAGCACTAGATAAATATTCCTGTTCGGTACAAAATAATCTTAGAGGCATCCTAAATGGACAACAGATGCCCACGGAGCAGCTTATAAGCAAGAAAACCACTTTGATAAATATCTGAAGAAGTGTGTATCTGAAGAAGTGTGCATGCACACGAAAGCTCATACCAAGAACAAACTTAAATGATCTCTAAGGTGCTACTGGAAGGAATTTTTAAATTTTGTTTCGACTACGGCAGACCAACACGGCTACCTACCTGTAACTTGATAAATAGGGCTTGACAAAGAGGGCTGCGTGCTGCCTGCACTGGGAATATATAACCTCTGAGCTGTCCATCAAAAATTGCTACATAACATTCTCCCCAGCAACCCGCAGGGCCCAATCACCTGCCATGGTCATCTATCCTAACCCGCCCAGCAACAGTGGGGTGACTTGTTAGCCCCCACCGCAACACGTGCTCTCCATGAAGGAGAACCCGCTTTGGCACAACATGGAAGAGAATGTGATGTCGATGTGGTTTTGCAGTGGTTTCTCCTAATGAGTGTTTTAATTAAAAGTCTGGCCTTGATCAGCAGATACTTGAAAAGTGAGTCAAGTGATGTAATTATTATGAACATGAAAAGCATTTCCTTCTTAGAAGAATTACCAACATATTTCGGATAAGGTATTTCTTCCCCACCCCCAGCTCCCAATAAATATGCTAAAGGAATTAGGAAATTATGCCAGTGAGGTAGGGTGTGTGTGAGAGAGGGAAAGAGAGAACAAGAAAGGGAGCAAATCTGACTTATCAATGCTATATTTTCAAGACATCCTAGGGAAATGATATTTTAAAGTATGATGGTCAAAGTTTTGATCAAAAGGGGGTGGGGGACATTTTGTTGGACTGGGTTCTGCCATATTCTTAGCTGTTGGCCGTGCTGGCAAGGGAAGATGGGAGTTGGAGCTCAGTTCCCCATCCCTGAAAGAGGGGTTTAAAAGCACACAAACAGATCGGGGGCAGGGGGGATTATACATTGAAATAAAGCCTAAAAAAACAAACCAGCCACAACCATCTACTTACTTTCCCCGCAAACCAGAAAGCATTTTTCTTTAAGACACCAACATTAAGCTAAAGATCAAGAGCGAAGCATAAAAGACACTATTGTTTACAGTGTTTCTGAGAATAGCATTTGATTTAACCTTAGCAATGTCAAGTAAGTTGAGAGCTCATTTACCCATTGCCATTTAGAATTTGTAGCGCAATCTGTAAACAACACTTTTCTCCCTGTCTTATTTGTCTGTATTGTAAACTCTTACATCACTGAAAACAACGGTAGAATAGGTTATTACTTTTTTTAAAAAAATCCTCTTTGCCCTTGATATCTACCTTTCTTTTCAGTGATCATTGGGGACTTCCATTTTGAACTTGAGCAATAACATCCGCTCACCTGGGGTTCTGGGGAGGGGTGGCATTTGCTGCACGGCATGGCTGCAGCTGGTTTTGGGAGGCCATCATCTTCCTGCACAGCCAGTGGAGGGTATGGCTACCTGCTGCCACCCACTTCCTTCTGTGTTGGACCTTCCAATGTGGGCCAGGGCTCTTCCACTGGGGCAATTGAGGCCAGGTGTGTGGGGAATGTGCCCTGCCAACCCCTGGCCTATTTAAGGGGTCTGGTTTCAAAACGTGGGCTCTCTATCAAAGCAAAATTAAAAATATCATTAGCATAGCCACACACCACCTTGGTGGTCACTCAAAGTTTCATGTGCTTGGTCACAGCCCTATTTTAATATTCTCTAGGCACTATTTTTAGGGATACTTTGTATTCAGTGCATGATCCCAGCTAATCAGGGAACACAATCACATGCAGGTTACAGAATCACATGCATTTAAAAAATAAATAAAAAATCATGGGCCGTTCATATGTGAGATCTCATGGGGAGAGCCTACCTTTTGTGGTGGGGCATGCTTCCCTCCTGCAGATATGCCCCCAGTGTGTGAACAGAATGGGGCAGGGGCTGGCAGTGAACACATTGGTGGGGAAAAGCAGCATTCACAATCCTACTCATTCTCTACTCTTTATAAATCATGTTAAATCAGCAATGCCTGAATAAGGCTAATATCTATGGGATATGTAGATCCAGTCAATGAAGAGGTCTGATTTTTTTTTTAAATGGCACCTTGCTTGAATCTGGCCCAGAAGCTCATTCATGATGGGCTTCAAGCTTCCTGGATGACCTCGGCTGGAAACATGATGCTGTAAAAGAAGAATTGTGATCTGACCTAGTAGAATTCTTTACCATCCTGTATCTGATACCTTTATTTATGGGGATCATACGTTTATATGGCCAACCAGCCCTTCCCTCCCTAATTGAACCTCTATTTTAATCAAGAAGCTTCCTTCCATGCTGCTGCCATGGTTTTGATTTCTGATTGTTCCACAAGTCAAGTACATGAAGCCTCCAGCGAGCTACCTGAAATTCATATTTAATTGGCATTTCATTCTTGTTTATTTATGTTGCATGACCGGAATATTATTCAAAGAGCCATTCTTTCTCAAGTACTCTGCATGACCTACAATGTGGCTTGTGTTGAGCTGTATCCACTTGTAAAGAGGCGAGTTGGTGCAAGTTATGGATGGAATCAGAGAAAGAGCAGTGAAATATCGAACAACAAACAATGATATCAGTGAAGGAGGTTGTGAGAGGCTCCTGGTGAACTGTTTTGTAGACCGAATTTAATTAAACTAATAACATTGGGTGTTTACAGAGTAATCCAGAGGCCAATTGTGCTAGGCTGGGGAGGGTTGGATTGGTCAGAAGAGCCAGTGTGGTGTAGTGGTTAAGAGAGGTAGACTCGTAATCTGGTGAACCGGGTTTGATTCCCCGCTCCTCCACATGCAGCTGCTGGGTGACCTTGGGCTAGTCACACTTCTCTGAAGTCTCTCAGCCCCACTCACCTCACAGAGTGTTTGTTGTGGGGGAGGAAGGGAAAGGAGAATGTTAGCCGCTTTGAGACTCCTTCAGGTAGTGATAAAGCGGGATATCAAATCCAAACTCTTCTTCTTCTTCTTCTTCTTCTTGCTCTTCTTCTTCTTCCTCCTCCTCCTCTGCCTGAGGAGATGGAGGATCCCCCATATTCTCCTGGGAGGTCGCTGCCGACTGCACTCTCATCTCCCCTTCCTCCTCCACTGTAATTCTTCCTTGAACGGTATAGCCTGTCTTCCTCTCTCCTCCTGAAACTGCTGTAGACAAGGGGGGCAGGCCCCCCTTTTTAATGTTTTATTGGGTAGCTGTGTCTCCAACACCAATCCATTAAAGCTGTTTGTGAGATGGGTTGGCCTGCTTGATATTAATGAGCTTCTGTCTTATTTTGTTGATACTTAAGACTTTCCAATGCAGGAGGGATAGGAAGGCTTGTTGACTTCTTATGATCCAGAGTTCTGCTTCACCTGCCACATTTCTGCTTGTTCTGCAGTTCTCTTTTGCTGTTGTTTTGGAAGAGAGGGAAAACACACACAAAACCATCTCAGTGCAACCATCTCAGGATATAGACCCATAGTTACTAAGGGCACAATGTGGACCCAGCCAGGAGGTGAGGACTGGACGTCAACCCTACTGCCCAATGACCAGCACTACTTCTTATGGTTAACAGACTGGAATCTGCCTTGTTCTGAGCCAGGTCATTCATCCTTCTACATTGCCTACAATGACTGGCAGCGTGTCTCCAGGATTTTAGGAAGGTTTCTTACCTAGCCCTGTCAGGTGTTGAACTGGGACCTTCTGCATGCAAGCGGATGCCTCCTCACTGAGCTGCAGCCCTTCATCTAAATTGCCACATTAATACTGAATCAATCACAATACAGTGGTACCTCAGGTTACATATGCTTCAGATTAAGAACTCCGCTAACCCAGAAATAATGCTTCAGGTTAAGAACTTTGCTTCAGGATAAGAACAGAAATTGTGCTGGGATGTGCTGGAAGCAGGAGGTTGGAGCGGTCAAGGCGGGGGTCAGAAGAAGGCCCTGCCAGGACAGGGCTGGAGTGTCTCAGTGTGAGTGCAGACACAGACAGGGAGGAATCAGAGGATACAACTGGCGTCCCACAGCAGGACAGTCTCAGTCCTGCTGGCTCTGCTCCTGCATGTTGCTGAGCAAAGGGCCAGACAGGCCCAGAGGAGGAGCTCACCCTCACATCCCAGTCTCCATCTGTTGGGGAGAGCTCCAAAGTCAGAGGCTAGAGGGGAAAGGTGGGGCCAGAGGTCAGTTTCCAGCAACTTCTCAAGCTGAAGGAGCTGAGCCGGGGAGACCCTGCTGTGTTACTTTCTGTGAATAAAAGTCAATTGCACCCCAAGCTTCCAGCCTTTTCCTGACCTGTGGAGCCCCAGCATTTCCCAGTCAGCCTCATGACACAGAAGGTCCCATATTTAACCCCCAGCATCTCCAGGTAGGGCAGAGGATGTCCCCTGTCTGAAACCCTGGAGAGCTGCTTTCAGTCACAGCAGCCGATCCTGAGCTAAATGGACCAATAGTCTGACTGGGTATAAGATAGTTTTCTATGTTCCTAGGTACAGGGTAGCAAATACCCCTTCTTTCAAAAAGTATGCAAGCTTTTAAAGATGCTTCTAATTTCAAATATAGAGACTTGCACTGCTTTTATAAAAGGAAGAAAGAAACACCAGAGGTACAGTGCCTTGTGAAAGCATCACCAGCTCCCTACATGACCTCATCAATATTGTAAAGATACGTTTCTTTGTTGAATTCTAGTAAACCTGGGGTCATAACACAAAATGACAGCCTTCGAACATCTGCTAAGTCATTTGATGATGGGTTATTTGAGCACTGCTACAAGGAGTCTAACAACAGCATTGGCGAAGAGAGAAAACACTTTTCTTTTCTTTTCTTTTCTTTTCCTGGAAGGGCAAGTGAGAAATATTTTATAGAACTGGAATGAAATTCACCTAGCCTGCATGATAGGTAACAGAATCAGCATCTGTGGGTTTGTTGAATATATATATATATATATATATATATATATATATATATATATATATATTGCCTCAGTGATGACACTTTAAACTTCTTTTTCATGTCAACAATTCAGATAAACTGAATCTGGTCGCAGCTTAAGTCTAAATCTGAATCTGAGAAGACTGTAGATTATTAATTAATTAATTATTGTTAGAGAAAGCTGTTGGTAGGGAAGGGACAATGGGGGGAGGGTTACCAGATGCTGTGCAGTGTGCAACATCAGGTATAAAGTTGGCTTTGTGTTCTTCATCTCTTTTTCTATTAGCAGGAAAGGAAATTAAATTTACAACTGTCACGTTCATTTCCAGAGATGCTAGGAGAAGACAAGTTGAGCTAAATGAGATGGCTGTTGGATGGGGAAACCAAATGAAGGAAACTTTCCTAGGTGTTGTATGGCTATACTTGTATGTAGATGGGACCAAAATGAAAGAATCAGAAAATGAGAAGGTGGCTGGTGCTGGGGAAGAGAAATTCCATTCAGTTTTCCCTTAAAGAAAGTCCATTCAGTTTTCCCTTAAAGAAAGTCCATTCAGTTTTCCCTACCTAATCTTCATTCTCCAAAGCAACACAACAACCAAAACACAGCCATCCTTCAAGATTTGCATGAATTTTGCACTTCAGTTCTATAGCCAAGTATCGTAAAAAATGGTTGCATCTTATGCACATTTAATGTGTGCGATTTCAATCTTGTGTCATTGGAGGCTGGCCAGTTGAAATTGTGCAAATTAGATGCATGCAAAGTTTTTTCCCCAGCCCAAAAAGAGCTTTGTCTGTCTTGCTTACTAGACCAGGGCCTCTTTGCACACCGGCAATGGAAGCCGGTGGTCACATGAGCTGTCACAAGATCCCGTGGGCACTCAAGACGGTCTCACCTGATCTCATGAGAGCATCCCAGAACCGGCATGATGAGTGAGTCTGTAAGCAAGGCAAATAACTTAAAACCTATTTTTGCACTAGGTTTTCTGGCTCCAAAAAGCTAAGGATGCCTGTGCTGGGGTGGTTCCACGGGTCTGAATATAAACATTTCTTTGTCTATGTGGAACCCTTTGAAACAAACCCCTGGGTAAGATCCAATCATACTATGTACAAAAATGCATAAACTAGGCCAAAGTGCATATATTACTGAAACTAGCATATAACAAAACAATGCCTTATATTATGAACCATTTCTTTTCAAAAACGTACATGTTAAACAAAACTGCATACAGACGCCTGTATATTGGGAGAAACTCCCTGTGAATTTTCCTGAGGTCTTTTTTAAAAATGCAAACTGCTGTGGAGAACTGAACTTCAGAGAGGAAAACTGAGAAACTGAAATTGACAGATTAACTCAGCTATAAAGGTGATAGGTGAAGTTACATCAGTGTTATCAGGGTAGAAGCATAGCATATTACCCTGATAAATGCCCTACTATTTTCATGGAGAAGATGAGTTATTTAGCTCATAATAATATTTTTACAGCTTTGGATTATTTTAATTTTTTTTGTCTTTGACTCCTAATTATCTCAGGGTGCTTCTGTTCACAAATGTAGGAGCATGAGCGCATTCATGTGTCTGCAACTGCATAGAGACAGTCCTCCTTCCATGTGAGGCAAAAGTATAAGGACTCCAGTCCTGTGTAAACAGGAAACTCTGGCAATTCTTGCAATCTTGACGGCCCTTATTGGAGCTGCTGAAATCATGGCAACTGTTGCTGTCGTGTCAAGTTGTATTTTGTTTGTCCTCCGAGGAACACAGTGAGGCAAGGTGAAGGAGTTCTTGGAGAGAAAAGTTTTGAAATGTCTATTTTTGAGAGACAGTGCATTAAAAAGTAAAATCCAGTTGCAGATTTAAATTCAACAGTTTATACAGATTTTATTTTATTTTATTAAATCCACTTATTAATGATGAAATAGACCAGGGGTCGGCAACCTAAGGCCCATGGGCCACAAGCGGCCCCCAGGGTTTGTTTAACCGGCCCATGAGCCGCCCCTGAACTGAGCCGCCCACTCGGCGAGTCCCCGCGTGTTGCGCTATACCAGCGCAGCGCAGGAACTCGCTTCCGCAGCACCGAAAATCGCGTCTGCACAGATGCAGATGCCGGAAATTGTGTCTGCGCAGATGCAGATGCTGGAAATCGCGGGCGCCCATATGCTCCGGCCCACGGAGGGATCTCCGCTGGAGTGAACCAGCCCAGGTGAGGGAAACCTTGCCGACCCCTGAAATAGACTTTGGGTGAACACATATCAAAGTGGCATGGACTGAGCAAAGTAATCCATCCATCTCTGCTCTGCATTTGAAACTGGCACAAAAGTACCAAAATCAGTTATGTTGGGTGTCAACACTTGATAATAGTGATTTGCATGTAAGAATAAGCTATGGCAGATGAACTATCACAGACAGAACTTTCACATCAACACCCTTCTTTCATTTTTGTAAGTGGGTTTATCTGCCACATCTTCATGTCTGGTGTGACTGGTGTTCAGCATGCAATCCTAAATCCAGTAACCTAAGAGAGTAACCTAACCCCAATGGAGAGTCACCTAACCCCATTGAATTCTATGGGGTTTATTTTTGAGTCAACATGTGCAGCACTGTCAGGGCTTATCCACACTTACCGGTACATCTCCCCCCACACTGTCTAGGCACAGGTGTGTGCTTTAAAGCTCCATGACTGAGCACTTATTTTTTTTAAAAACAATCCTTGCCACTTTCCCCAGAAAAAAACCTCTCTTTAACACTGAAATGCAACAAATGACAATTTGGATTTTCTGCAGGCAAAGATCTTTAAAGTTCGGACCCATTTCTAGAAACACAGCACAAAAGGAAGTCTGGGTGAGCTATTAGGCACTTCCAAACAGAAATACAGTCGTACCTTGGTTCTCGAACAGAATGCATTCCAGGAGTCAGTTCAACTTCTGGAACTCTTCAAAAACCAAGACATCCTGCAGCCAATCAGAAGCCACAGAAGCTGTGCTGGACGTTCAGCTTCCGAAAATCATTCGAAAACTGGAACACTCACTTCCGGTTTTCAATCGTTCGGGAGCCAAAACATACAAGTTCCAAAGCATTTGGCAAACAAGGTATGACTGTACTCCCCCACTGCCCCATTAGTGGCTGTATGTTTAATCTTTGCATGGACCTCCATGCAATCAAGATGTATATCTAGGACCAGTGCTTTTTCCCAAGAAAAATAGGTGTGGGAACTCAGTTGATACAGTAAGTTGCCAGGCGACTCAGGGCAGCCCTGAACAGATGCCAGTTTGACAACAGCCATGTTCACTGCCTGTGAAGGTGCTAAAAACGACAACAAGCTGTTTCCCTAGCTGGTTTGAGGGTTGCCCCTGGTTCTGGTGCAGGTCAAATAAATGTCCTCCTGCCTCCCTCATTCTCGTAGATTCAGGTGGATGGCAAGATCAGCTCAGAAGGGCCCTCGCGCAACAGTAAAGGCCTGGCTGGAAAGCTTAAAGCCCACCGCCATGAATTGGCTCCGCCCCATAGCTTGACCAATTGTAGTTAGGAATGGCTAGGAGGTAGGCGGAGTCGTAGATCTAAAAAAGAAGTGTAAACATGTACACACGGGCCAGCTTCCATTTTGACTTGTTTGTTTTGGGCTTCTCAGAAGTATGTAAAGGCAAGAAACAGGCGGGGGAAGCACCAGCCCTAAATGGCACCTACCTGAGAGGGGCCGGACCTCTGCTCTAGGGCTGTAACTCATTCAGAACAACTGGAGAGGGGAAAGATGGCGTCTCTGGGGAAAAGTGATTCAGTTGTAAGCGTGAAAGTGACCTCCAAATTCTACTCAGGGTGCTGGGGCAAGGAGTGGCTTCCTTCTTGCAAATCTGGGCGAAACTGCCTTAAAAGCATGTGCTGCGTTCCTGGAGTGCAGATTTGGAAAGTTTACTTGATTTCCATTGAGTTGTTTTGGGGTACAACCTGTGATGGCCTGGGATTCAGACTCAGATGCTGAACCTGATGGATCCCAGCCTGCACAGGATTCCCCGCCTCCAGAACCAGCAGAGCCGGGGCTAGGGCCTGAGTCTGAAGGGTCCTCACCTGTGCTGGATCCTCAGGTGCAGGCATCTGATGAGTCTGCTCTGGCTCCTGCTGGGATGGAGGACCCATTGCCTGCAGATGCTCCACTTCCAGCCCTGTCAGGGGAAGCTGAGGTTGCTTTTGGGTCCGGTAACCCTCCAGCCTCTCCTGAGCTGCAGAGGCGAAGGGCAGAGAGGCGAAGGGAACTGAGTTCCCGCAGGAGGAGTGCTCGCCTCCAAGCCAGGAGAGGCGAGTCACCAGAGGATCAGGGCCGCCCTCTGCCTCGGGGCAGATAAAAGCCGGCCAGCTCCAGCCCAAGTTGCAGGAGCAACATCGTTGCTGACCAGTTCCTGCCAGTGTTCCTGCTTGAAACCTGTCCTGCTTTCCTGCCTGAGCTCCTGACCTGCCCTGGTTCCCTGCTTGCCTACCTGTTCCCGACTTCGCCTGACTCCCTGCCCTGCACCCAGCTTCAGTGACTACGGACTGCCTTTACGTTGCACCTCTGACCACGGACCGGACTTGGACCTCTCCTTTCGGGTAACCCACAGGACCTGCACACAACCCCTTCTTTCAGATCCCCATGAAGCCCACATTCAGATTGAGAAAAGGGCACAGTCGCACGCTGCAACTTAACCAAATATAAGTTATGTATGGGTTTTCTCATATACTCTGAAGTCTCTTTTTAACAAACATTTTTCATTAAATGCAAATGAACCATTGTAGTTGTCACCATCTCGGTGTCTGTGTTAGTCCTCGGAGGCCCTTCTGTTGCTTCTTCTATTTCAGCTCCTTTCAAATCAAGATAATAACCTTACTAAATATGCCCTAAAAACATATTAGTTAAATATGCATATGATCGGCTTCACATTCAATTAAACATTTCAGTATTCCCCAGGCTTTCAAGTAACTCAACGTTACCTTATGCAACACTGTTAAAACATGCTAGAAACAGTTGCCATCTGTAAAGTAAAACACTACTTGCCATAATAGTATAATTTGAGATGAAGTCCTCTCGTGAGACAGATTCCTATGGGGATGCTGAAAGACCTATAATCTATTTTTACATATCTAATTGGCTTGGGAGGCATTTCCAAATCCATTCATTCCAATCAATGGGGTATTGCTAGCCTAAAACGAAGCTGAATGATGCCATATACAAAATACTTTTAAGTTGGTTTGATTTGAATCTGGTTTAGGGTTATGTGTTTTCCATTTTGAATATTTCCAGCTGATTGGACTAAAAGAGATCCAAGTGTGTGTGGAATATAACTTCTACTCACAAAAGTGTAGGATGAGGGTTCCTTGGTCTCTACCAACTAGGGGAGGGCAACACTGCCAATGTTGGTTTGCCTTGGGAATGGACGAATATGGCAATTTCAGTTTCTCTCTATTTCTTAGTTTACCAGCCTTAAATTTGGTTCTCATTTCTGCATCACTTTGCACATTTTTCAAAGACTTCATGAAAAATTAAGTGCAAATTTCTTCTAATATACATGTTTCTGCATGCAATTTGTCCTGATACTGCTGGCGACCATTTTGCGTGCATCCTATTGACACACGACTGCTGACATGCAGCTCCTTTGGGACTCAGAAGAGGGAAGAATAGGGGCAGAATGGAGAGTGGAACAGGGCAGAATGTTGGGGGGGCAGCGGCAGCTTATGCACCAATGCACACAGGGGCCAGGAACCCCCAAGCAAGGGCCTTCTCGGTAGTGGCACCCGCCCTGTGGAACGCCCTCCCACCAGATGTCAAGGAAATAACTACCAGACTTTTAGAAGACATCTGAAGGCAGCCTTGTTTAGGGAGGCTTTTAATGTTTAATAGATTACTGCATTTTAATGTTCTGTTGGAAGCCGCCCAGAGTGGCTGGGGAAACCCAGCCAGATGGGCGGGGTATAAATAATAAATTATTATTACTATTATTATAAGCAAAATGGTTGCTGCCTGTATGCACATTTCTGCAAAACAATTTCCCATAATAGAATGCATTTTGTATGTTATTTTCACTGATACATGCATTTACATGCACAATGGGGCCTATTATATGCAAGTATTAGCAGAAAGAACATACAAAAACATATTATACTAGGGGAAATTGCTTTGCAAAACATAATTTATATATTTTAAAAAATATATAGGTAGCTTGCTCAAAATGAAACAGAAAAATGCAATATAACTTGAGCAGTTAATGTGTATAACCACCAGTAATTCTGGACATTCACCAGGCTGCATGGAGGAATGTATTGCACGTAATCTGCTGAAGATAGGACTGACCTGCTGAGAGCCTGAAGGGCCCTGCCCTGCTTCTCTCCACCTAGCTTGGGGCGGAGCCTGATGGGCTCCATGGAGGACTGCCATTGTTACTGGCCATCGTGTTGTGTTATATTGTTCAGCCACTGCTGCTGGGCAGAGAGGGCTCCGTTTTTGTTTTTGTTTTAATTGCTTTTATTTTTTATCTATGTCATTTTAAATTGTGATTGATATTAATGCTATATTCTTAGTTTTAGATCTTATGATTTATGTGGAAATTGTTTTCCATTTGGTTGTGTATTTTTTGATGTGTTTTATTTATTGTTTATGATTTTTGTTATGTTGGTAATTATGTAAATCTTGTAATGTTGTAAGCCGCTTTGAGCATCGTTTTGACTATGGAAAGGTGGCATACAAATGATGATGATGATGATGATGAAGATAGAGGAGAAGTCTGAAAGAACTTTGTGGAGCATCAAAGTTCTAAGCATATTTATGTTTCCTCTCCATTGGATATTCCAGTAAGGTGCTTCATCCTGGAAGGCTTTTTAGAAAAAAGTTGGTCAGTGAATTATTTTGTCATGTGGAACAAAAAGGGTCTACTTTGCTATGTATTCTGGGCTTCTTAACATCCACATGTTTGCTTGTGTATCTCTACCACATGCAACTAGAGCCTTTGCTCTCCACCTGTTTGTGTTTCAAAAAACCTTGACTGCACATGGTCTCTAGGTGCAAATGTTACATAATAGGAAGCCAGTTCCCCACATTTCTTGCATGATGCCAATGGGAGAGGGGGTGGTTTCCCTCTTTGCCAGTCTGGAACTTAGCTATTTGGTGTTAGCTGATCTGGGTGCCGATCTATTCTCATCAGATAGTGATTTAGTTTCAAAGCAGCCCTTTGCAAGAGCAGAAGCGATTTGACTGTAGCAATTTTCCAGCCTCCTGCTGTTTATGTTTGCATCTGTGCTGCAAATAGTTGGAAGACCTTTGCTGTTTTCTGATCATTTTGATTTATGAGGGCTTGAAGAAATTTGAAAAGGAAATTGGATCTGATTGAGCAGCTGTTGCCAAAATCAATAATAATAATAATGATAACAACAACAGCAGCAAAACCTAACCAGGCCTAGAAAAAAATTCTACATTATATTGAACTCTCCAAAAAAGGCAAAACAGTGTCCAATATACACAAAACGGACCTAACTATAATAGTCATTTAACCCAAATCACTTTGTTTTATGTAATGGGAGCAGCACTGAAAAGTTTAGATGTTGGTTTAGCCTATGAATTTTCTGAGCTGCCATTTACACAGACAGGAGGTCTGCATGGATGCCTGTATTTCTAAGGTAAAGGTAAAGGGAACCCTGACCATTAGGTCTAGTCGTGACCGACACTGGGGTTGCGAGCTCATCTCACATTATTGGCCAAGGGAGCTGGCGTACAGCTTCCGGGTCATGTGGCCAGCATGACCAGCATGACCATAGCCAGCATTACCATAGCGAACCAGAGCAGCGCACGGAAATGCCGTTTACCTTCCCGCCAGAGCGGTACCTGTTTATCTACTTGCACTTTGATGTGCTTTCGAACTGCTAGGTTGGCAGGAGCTGGGACCGAGCAATGGGAGCTCACCCCGTCGCAGGGATTCGAACTGCCGACCTTCTGATCAGCAAGCCCTAGGCTCTGTGGTTTAACCCACAGTGCCACCTGCATCCCACTCTGTAGAATAGACCCTTACAAAAGAATACTGGCCAGGCTGGAAAGGAGTTGGGGGTAAATGGAGGAGGGAGGGGCTGTAACTTACTGAGAGAGCATCAACATTGCATGAAGGTCAGGTTTAATACCTGGCTTCTTCAGTAAGACTGGGAATGCCCTCTGCCTGAAATCCTGGAGAGCTGCTGCCAAACAGTGTAGACAATGCTGAGTTAGGTTTAGCAATGGCGGCTTCCTGTGGTCCACCATTATGCAATCTGAAAGCTGCCTCCAAAAACCAGTGGAGGTTGCCTGCCTACATCTTCCAACAAAGCCATGTTTGTCTGGACAAAACGTCGAGCCTATCTGAGTCGAAGAAGATCCAGGAATGAGAGCTGGTAGCCTTGAACGAGATGTCCTAGCCCTGATCACCTAATGCTTTTACTGGTCTGACCAATTCCAGAAGCAGGGAAGAAGTTCCTGCAATTGTTTGACAGGTGGGAAATCTCCAAGCCTCTCTTGATCTCTTAAAGAGGCAGTAACTCTTGGTTCTGGACAACGATGGTGGAGGGCAGTGGCAACTAGAACAGTCATCAAAAATTACAAATAATGTCTATTGGCCAAAGCCCTCTCCTCTTCAAGGTTTCGATCTAAAATGGTCAGATTATCAAGTTCTGGCATCTAGTTGCCATCTACCTTTCAGATCTGGCTTTATGACGCCTTCAATGTTACCTGGTTCATGTCTAAGCTGGGACGTGTACATTGCCCTCTGAAGGCTAAGCAAAAGAAAAGAATCACATCCTTCTTGTCACAACTTTTCATTGTTCTTCAATGAATATTAAGCTTCCATGCACAAAAAGTTTTCATATACATTCATTCCAGGAAGGTGAATGTGAAACGTACTTAATGCAAATATTATCAGATCTATAGAAAAAGTTAATGTAAATCAGATCTATAAATGGAATGTATTAAACATGAGTCCCTTTTTGACAGAAAATATTTTCATGAAGCTATTTGTCAGAAAGTTTTAAAGTTCATGCATTTCTCTGTGTGTCTGTCCTTTGTTACAGTAGCAGGTAGATACTGAACAGGGTCAGAAAATATGCCAGTATGGCTATCAGATGGAAAAGTATGTAGGAAACTGAGAAAGACAGAAAAGGAAGAAAAAAAATATTACCGTATTTCTCCTCTCACTCTGTCTGCAATACAAGAGTGGAATCCTAATTAAACCCATGTCTAAACATTTGGGGGGGAAAGTATGGTTAATAGTGTATGGCTTTAGTCTGTCAATATTCATCTGATGAAGTGGACTGCACAAGTTTATACCACTGTAATTGTATTAGGTTACAACACCACCAACTAATTTGGCCAGAGGTTCCTTAGGTTGGTTCTGCTGGCTGAGGACCTCCCATCAGCTACTGCCACTGGAGTGATGCTTGTATCACTCCTCCAATGCAGACGCCCGCCATTCTACCCACCAAATGAGTGGAAGGCCTGCCAGCCATATAACCATGGACAGAATCTGGCAGCCTCAAGATGGGACATTCCAAGCCAGCATCAGGTCTGGTTCAAGGCTGATCACTCCATCAGGTTGAAGCTGGAGAAGGGATTTGACCTGAAGTCTCTAAGGTACCACACACTCTTTTGCTTTTGCCACAAAGCTACCACTCTGGAAACGGTCATCTTCCAAGATGCCTTTCTAAGATCTTGTCAGCAGCAAATCCCTCCAGAAAGACGGTTCAACTGTCAGAGGTCTGACTGCATCAGTTCTATATTTTATATCAGCTAAAAAGGGAATCTAATATATATGAACTGATCTTGTGACTGGCCCAAGGTCACCCAATGAATTTCATGGCTGAGCAGAGATTGAAATCCTGGTCTCCCAGGCCAAAGTCCAGCACTCCTGCCATTAGACCACATTGACTCTCAATGTACAATGGCTGTACAATGGATCCTGCTCCTACAGGGTAAAAGCGTTTGCTTTTAGGAAAACGTGAAATAAACCGAGACATTAAAAAATGATAGAAAGTAGCATTCTAAGTGTGACACTGATTTGAATCACAATGCAGAGGCAGATCTAGGGGAGCACAACTCATTTGCCAAGTTGAGCAGGTGCTGCAGGGGTGCTGCAACAATAATGAACAATGGAAAGCAAGAGGTGGGGCCACTAAATTTTGGCATTGTACAGGGCACTGCTGAAATTTGGAAACCCAAAATCCACTGCTGTTGTGATGCAGCCTCCATAAGTCCTTAAATTACAAAGGTTTGATTGATTTTATCTATTCACAGTGGCAATTGAATCCTTTGCTTTTGTAGTTGAGTAGAAATACAGGTACCGCTGCGGCGGGAAGGTAAACGGCATTTCCGTGCACTGCTCTGGTTTGCCAGAAGCGGCTTAGTCATGCTGGCCACTTGACCCTGAAGCTGTATGCTGCCTCTTTCGGCCAGTAAAGCGAGATAAGCACTGCAACCCCAGAGTCGTCCATGACTGGACCTAATGGTCAGGGGTCCCTTTACCTTTACCTATTCTACAGAGTATCAATGCACCCAGCCTTGCCTGTGTTGTCATCCAGCAGAACTGTTGTGAGTGGGACTGCATAGCAGTGTCTCTCTATTTGGTTTAGGGTCACAAACATATTTTGCTAGAAAAGCTGATTCATGTATGGATAATCAGCCCTGTGGAACAGTTTGCACCATCTAGCAATAAGGACTCCTCAGTTATGTACCATATAATTTAGCACAGCCAAAATTTAATGTATGTTGAGGAAAGTGTGCAGTATATCTTTCTGGATTCCCCTCTGCCTTTTCTTTGCAAGTGGGAAAATCTTACACCAGAGCTTTCCAAACTTTTCATGTTGGTGACACACTTTTTAGACATGAATCATTTTACGACACAGTGTTTCAGTTTTACTAGCAAACCGGAGGTTAAACTAACTCCTTTGCAGCCCTGGGAGGAGCACAGGGATTGTTTGCACAACACTACACACTGTAGCTGACTCTTCTTTTCCAGCTCCCCAGAATGACTATCAGACAAATACACACAAAAATTGCACAGCAAGCATAGTTGCCACCTGTTTGTAATTTTATAAATTGTTCATATTTAGGGAGATCCATCCATAGTAAGTATATAATAACTTGTTGGAAAGTGACTGCCCATGTTTTGTTTTCATTGTGAAATATTTCTCATAAAAAACCAAATTCCCCATGGCTCACAGTAAATTTCATATGAATTGTGACTCATATATGATTATGGGTTTACTGCTTTCATTGCTTGCATTAATCAATGGTCCCTCTGCAGATACAGAGCAACCTATATCACCATTAGCCTTATGGCATTTTTGGGCTGTGTTTCGATATGGGAACACTTAGCTCTACCTTCCATAATTAAAATAATCACGGTGCTAAAATTGTTATGGAGACTACATGGCAATGCATGTGTGAGATGTGAATTTGTGAGTTTTGCCATAAAGATCCAAAATGTCTCAGCTTTTAAAGAGCGGTGGACTCGCAATCTGGTGAACCGGGTTCACATCCTCGCTCCTCCACATGCAGTTGCTGGGTGACCTTGGGCTAGTCACACTTCTCTGAAGTCTCTCAGCCTCACTCACCTCACAGAGTGTTTGTTGTAGGGGAGGAAGGGAAAAGAGATTGTTAGCCGCTTTGAGACTCCTTAAGGGGAGTGAAAGGCGGGATATCAAGTCCAAACTCTTCTTCTTCTTTTCTTCTTCTTCTTCTTCTTCTTCTTCTTCTTCTTCTTCTTCTTCTTCTTCGGAAAGATACCTTCCCTTTTCCAGGGACACTTCCTGGGATTCCAGTTGTGTTCTATAGCACCGATCAGGAGTGTTGCCAGTTGCCTTGCAGAAACATGCACCCTCAGTAACTCCAGCTGGCTAGGAAAGAGAGCACAGCAATATATTCATACCATGTCAATTAACGGAAAAAGGAAAACAACTGCTTGACGCTCCTGTGCCTGTAATTGGTGGTGCATGTTGGTAAACTATCTTGTACAACTGCAAGAAAAAAAATCACAGTGGCCCACTGCTGAGTTTCCAAAGTGGAAGCCTGCCAATTTGAGACGGCATTTCAGAGCCTACACTTTGATTTTGAGATCTATCAGTCAAGTCGTGCAGAATGATGAGCCGCATTGCCTTGTCGGAAAGCACGACTGCTTCTTCGACAGCAGCGGAAGGAAGCAAGTCTGAGAGAAAGAGCACAAATTAAAACCATCTTAACACCAGTCCAGATCAATGATTGCAACTGATTTTCTGATGGAAAGGAACCTAAAGCACTCTTGGTTATTCTCCACTAAAAGCTGAGGTGGGGACTCTGGGACTATAGAGGGTTAAAGCAAGCCGCAAGGATTTTGTTGTGGCAGTTAGATCCGAACCAGAGACCATTTGGCTCAGAGATTGCATTCATTGCCACTTCATTGCACCAGCTTTATGAAATATGGCGTGCATGCTTTTCCTCAGTAAATGCATAAAGAGAAGAACATAAAAAATAGTAAAGTAACAAACTAAAGCATAGAACCTCTGCAGATGGGGAAAAACCACAATTGTTTTACATCAGTGTTTCCCAAAGTGGGTGAAACTGCCCCCTGGGGGGTGCTGGAATGATTCAGGGAGCAGTAGTAGCCATGGGTGTAATTGAGGGCATTGAATAAAAATAAGGGGGCGGTGGAATCATAAAGAAAGAAGAGAAGAAAATTTTGAAAAACTGTTCATACATGATAAAAAAAAAATTCATTCCAGTAGCACCTTAGAGACCAACTAAGTTTGTTATTGGTATGAGCTTTCGTGTGCATGCACACTTCTCATGTACATGAAAGCTCATACCAATAACAAACTCAGTTGGTCTCTAAGGTGCTACTGGAAGGAATTTTTTTATTTTTTATTTTGTTTCGACTATGGCAGACCAACACGGTTACCTACCTGCTCATACATGTTTCATCTGATGTGTAATGATGCTTAGAACCAGGTCAGATGCCGTTGAAGGAGATTAACAATGCCTCCCCTAGATCTGGCGGTCGTGTGAGAGGGGAGGGGTTTCCTGGGCTTGGGTGAACCCTTTTCAGCTCACCAAGGTCTGGGAAGTGGGTGGCAGCTTCCTTGCCTGCCTATTTGGCCAATGGCAAATTTACTATGTTGTAGGATTTACTATGTTGGGATGTGGGTAGCGCTGTGAGTTAAACCACAGAGCCTAGGGCTTGCTGATCAGAAGGTCAGCGGTTCGAATCCCCGTGACGGGGTGAGCTCCCGTTGCTTGGTCCCTGCTGCCAACCTAGCAGTTCGAAAGCACATCAAAGTGCAAGTAGATAAATAGGTACCGCTGCCACGGGAACGTAAACGGCAATAAAGTGAGATGAGCGCCGCAACCCCAGAGTCGTTCACGACTGGACCTAAATGCTCAGTGAACAGGTTCTCTGGAGTTGCCCTTAGCTGAACTGACAACTTGAAAAGATATGAGAACAAAGCTTGAGATAGATGGTACTGAAAAGTCCATAAGCGTTCAGTGTAAGCAAGTCTACTATGATGCCACCAGTGTACTCTACAATTCTCACCTTCCTTTCTCACATTGGCTCTACCAGTTATTACACAATTATGGATTGAATATACCTCAAGCAATCATATATCAACCCACAATAATCTAGGCTCAATAATCATGAGACTCTACCCTGTCTCATGGAAGTTTCCCGCTGTCCTTTGAAACTGTTTAGAAAACCATGGAGAAACAGAGATATCCCACCAAAGCTAGTATTTTTAGACTTCATTGGATCATGACTGCACCCCTGTGTTCATGTAGCTGATAATCTTAATGGTGGGGGAATCAGAGCACTAAAAGATATCTCCAAGTCTTTCCCCTCCACTTCCAACTTGGTTCACTTGTCAAGAGTATCATTCTGCATAATCCCTGAATGAATCATTACGGCTCTGATCAGCAGCACTGATATGCCGGATATATGATGAACTGTAGAAGAAAGTGGTTTCAGCAAATGGAAAGCAGAAGAGAAATCAGGAAGAGTGTTCGGTAATCCTCGTCCAAATTGCAGCTGCATCTGAGATACTTTCTTCCTTTTATTTCTACTGACCTTGCAAATAAAACATTCCGACGGAGGAGCGATTGAGGAAGGACACCATGGCTGTGAGGAACACACCATTGTACAACCAAAATCCAAATTCTCAGTGTAAGATCCACAAAAATGTGCCATAGTGCCTTTTAATTAAAACTCAGCGTCCCTTGGCCAAATTGACCAGTTGCTATTTCACTATTTATATTAGCATTTCCCACATTAGCATTTGGATTGCCCTGCAACTTTTATCACTTTATCCTCAAGGATGCTTTTTAAATTCTCCCCTTCATTCTCTTGGTTGGCCACAGCTGGCAGATCTTCTCCCATAACACACGATAGTTGTGGAAGAATGCATCCTCCTCCTCCTCCTCCTCCTCATTATTATTATTATTAAATTTGTATACCCGCAGGTCCCAGGGACCCAGGTGGCGCTGTGGGTTAAACCACAGAGCCTAGGGCTTGCTGATCAGAAGGTTGGCGGTTCGAATCCCTGCGACGGGGTGAGCTTCTGTTGCTCAGTCCCAGCTCCTGCCCACCTAGCAGTTCGAAAGCATGTCAAAGTGCAAGTAGATAAATAGGTACCGCTCCGGCGGGAAGGTAAACGGTGTTTCCGTGCGCTGCTCTGGTTCGCCAGAAGCGGCTTTGTCATGCTGGCCACATGACCTGGAAGCTGTACGCCGGCTTTCAGCCAATAAAGTGAGATGAGCGCCGCAACCCCAGAGTCGGACACGACTGGACCTAATGGTCAGGGGTCCCTTTACCTTTTACCTTACCCGCAGGTCTCAGGGTGGTTCACAAGATAAAATCACAATATAAAAATACAAAATGCATAACCAAAAACAAAACAAAACAACCCAATAACAACCCCCCTCCACACAATCTAAAAGGGCATGTCACATCATTCTTCTGTGAATTGTGGGTTCCCAAAGTGACAGACTGTTTTGTGCCATATTTTACCGGTGCAGATGTGTAGTTTTGCATACTGATAATATAACATACAAATGCAATATAGATGTGATTGTATAATTGGTTGCATTGTATCCAGATTCTGTTAGAATATTGTGATACACAAATACATGCTCTCTCTCATATTTTAGCATTGCATTGTCCTTCACTCGCTTCTCTGCTGATACCTGATCTATGCATTAGCTGAATAAAGGGCTTTGTCTAGGGGTTCATTCCCTATGCACGTTCTTATGACCCTGTTCTGAAACTCACATGCTTTGATATAAGGTCATCATTATTAGAAGTACTTTACCATGGAAAATACTGCATCTATAATGTGGTCCTGTCTGGATATTCTTTGTCATTATGCCTGAGTGCTAATGGCTGCTTTACTTAAGAGCTGTGGAAAGATACACTCACAATATAACGATCCAACATATTTCCCAAATTGGAGATGTAGCTTTTATATTGAGAGGCTATCTAGGCCAGGGAAAGAGGCAGCAAAGTGTGGTCCTTATGAGGACCAGAAAAGCAGCACGCTTAGCTGGGGGAAAGTAGGCAGATATTTACATCTTGTTAAGAAACAACAATGTCTTCTCCATCTAAGTAATCTTAAGCAACACTCCTGGTAGGCATATAAAAAAAGCAGCAACAAGAAAAGTTCCAGGAACAAGAATCAAGGGCCCCAATTACAGAGCTGAGTTGTTTTTCAGACACAAGCTGGAAGGTGACCTAGAAATATTTATTGGTAGTTCAGTGTCCATAGGAGTCAATGAGACGAGGAAAGACTGAACTTTAAAACTTTAATGAAGAAAACAGACCATTCATCAGGGCTTCTCCAAATTGTAGGATACAATATAGTGGACAGGAGGATGGCCTGGAGTCCCAAGATTGTCATTTCAATGGCATCCAGGGTTAATATAGATTTTTGAGTGTGTGTGTGTGTTCCTTTTTTTTTTAATGAAATTTGGTTTTGGGAGGAAAGGAGGTGAGAGATTTTATAGTCTGAAAACTAGAATGAGGACATCTATACTCCAAAAACATTGAGATTGAAAATCTTATTTTTTTCCCTTTTTGCCACAATATTAGATTTACTGAGTCTCACAAAACCTAATGTAAGACTTGATGGGAGAAGTGTAAGAAAACAAACATATTTTCTCTTTCTGGGAGCATGAGTATCATAATGAGTGACATTAGTTTTTTATAATTCATTTAAAAATCAGACCGATGAGCAAGGCTGTGCTCTCTGCAGATGAAAATGAGGCCTTTTGCATTGATCTTCATCCCCGCCCCACACACACCTCCACTCATAGATAGGCTTCCCTCCTGTGATGCCTGCCGAAATAAGCTTTTAAGGCAATGGCAGTTCTCTGTTTTTCCCCTCAGGGAAATCTGAGGTGAATGTTGGCACTTTCTAGCACTAGGGAAATTATCTGGGGAACTCTGAGGACAACTAACTCCATTTCTTGCTGCTTCCCCCTGTTGAGAAGAGAGGAGACTTGAACTGACAATCAAAGGGTGGAACCCAGCTAGAGGTCCTATCTCTGGTTCTCAGCATTTACCACCCACATGCCAACCCCGTTTGGCATCTGTGAGAGGTTGGCTATAAGAGCTACGCATAGGGTTGGTGAAGGCCTGATGTAAGTTGAGGGCTACAGCAAGGCCATAACTTGAGTCAATGAAGCCAACAAAACCTGTGCTGAGGAGATCTTTGACTAGACTCCCCTCGAGATTTTTTTTTAATTGAAAAG
This sequence comes from Darevskia mixta, assembly GCA_034641385.1. Classification (NCBI taxonomy): domain Eukaryota; kingdom Metazoa; phylum Chordata; class Lepidosauria; order Squamata; family Lacertidae; genus Darevskia; species Darevskia mixta. Next base: position 3,861,282 of record JAWWNH010000149.1, read on the forward strand.
CCCAGATCCATCAAGTGTGCAGCCCTCAAAGACAAGCGATACAAGATTACTCTTCCTTTCAAGTACCATGGAGACACAGCAAGGGGGTGAGCATTCATTCAAGGCCGGAGAATATTGCTTCAGCTTGTAAGCTGTGAAGGCCCAGCAGGCAAAATTTACCCTGTGACCTTTAAGGTCTCTGTGCTGCTGGTAGGAACAAGGTTTGATTTCTCTGAGCACAAAAGGAGAAAGATCCTTTGGCTGGTTGTTAAAAGAAAGAAAGAAAAGGATTGAACTGTAAATAACAAAGGTGATTACGTTGTCCTTTTACCAAAAATAGTGTAAGTTCATCTGTTCCACTTAACTTTTTGGTATGTATGTGTTTGTTTCCGAATGTAGACTATATAAGTGATCTTATTTTAATGAGAGAGAGAGAGAGAGAGAGAGAGAGAGAGAGAGAGAGAGAGAGAGAAATCAATACACAGTGCATACTATAGGACTGAGAGCTAATAATAGCAAACAGAATTTTTCTAGCATTTCTCATGCATTATTTCAATAATTCTTATAATAATACTTTACAGCTGAGCTAATACACCTAGAAGAGCAGGTTGCTTATCAAATTCATGACTCAGGTGACACCTGAGCCATTGAATTACAGTGTTGGACACGGAGGTGCCAACTTCTGGAATATATTGTGGGGGGCCGATGCAATGTCCCGACGTCATGCGCACAATGTCACAAGGAGCTGGGGGGTGAAGCCGAACATATCAGTAGCATGGCTCCAGCAGCCAATGGCCCCTGTCCACCTCCTCCCTCTGCAGTGCAAGGGAAAGATGGGGAAACCACCTCCAGCTAGTGGCGATGGTGGCAGCAGCAGCAACCATTGACCACTGAAGCCGTGCCATGCCCGACTCCACTTTCACCTTTCTCTGCCCTCTCACCAATGCCCCCCCCCAAAAAAACATGGGAGAGTGCAAAGTGCCTTGACCCCTAGGAGTTGGTGCCTATGGTTGGACATAAGGGACCTTGGGAGTCATATAATCAAACACCCTGTTGGAAGAAGGGGCAGGACTCCCTCTTTGCTGCTTCCTGCATGCCATGTAAAGAAAGAGGGAAGGGTTAGAAGCTTCTGGAAGGTCTAACAGTGAAGCTGGGAATTCTTCATCTCAGAAAGCATGAACAGTTCTGGAGTAGGGATGGGTGAACCTGTCACTTTCAGTTGCTTCCAATATCTAATCTTTCCAATCTGAAGTTCCTTTGCCCCATTTCCCCATACAGTGGTACCTCGGGTTAAGTATGCTTCAGGTTAAGTACGCTTCAGGTTAAGATCTCCTTTAAGAACAGAAATCGTGCTCTGGCAGCGCAGCAGCAGCAGGAGGTCCTATTAGCTAAAGTGGTGCTTCAGGTTAAGTACGCTTCAGCTTAAGAACGGACCTCCGGAACGAATTAAGTACTTAACCCGAGGTACCACTGTACTTTAAAAAATCTGTATGAAAATTCATGCATGCTTTGTGCACATTTTGCTTCCTATGTGCAGATTTCTATGCAGATTTGCACAAAATATACATCTGCAAGCAATTGTCCCCTAATAGATGGCATTTTCCTATGTTGTTTTCACTATTATATATTCATTTTTTTGTGCATTTCCCCACTAATAGATGCATTTTTGCACTCACTCCCTGGAACTACATTGCAAAAGAACTACATTGCAAAATTCAGGGGAAAAAATGTGAGTTTTGAAGGAAAGCTACATTTTACTTTGCATATCAGTTTTGGAAGTGAAAATTTGGTAGGTTCACTTAAAATGTGACCCCGATGAACTTCCCCAGCCTCAGCTACTCTGAAGTGGTTAGACCTGGCTATAAATAGAAGACTTCTGGCCTTTTGCTCTTGCCCAGTCTATAGATCAGTACCTTTTGTCTGCTGCAGTTCCAAGTCCAGCTCAAATAATTGACCTCAAGAATACACTCATCTGACCTTGACTTAGATTTGACCACATACGCTGCAGCCTCTATATGATCTATCAGTACATTTATATACCTCTGTTTCCAACTGGTCGTTTTTCAATGTTTTTATCTGGTTTTTTTTCTGTATTTTAGTTGCTACGGCCTGTTGGCTATGTGAATAAAGTTTGATTCTGATTCTGATTCTGCAGCTTCATAATGATAGCATGCTTAAAACTCCATACAATATCAGCCTAGTATTTCATGAAGAATGTACACATGCACAAAAGATGATCCAGGTCGCATTAGCAGATAACATTAGATTTTCTTCATTTTTTAAAAAATTATTTTTTTTTGCAAATTCCTTAGCCATAAAAAAATATGTGCAGGTGACACCTACTGTGGTCACTCAGTCCCTTTTCCATTCAGCATTCTTAACCTGACCTCTCTGTTAGAACTGCCATAAGAAGGTCCTCTTGCAGATATTAATTCATGATGGAGAACGGCAAGGCAATTACCTCTATTCACTGGAAAAGCAGTCTCAATGACTCTTGGTCACTCCCATTTAGAGAAGTGCCATAAAGGTAAATAGTTTTATAGCTTGCAAACTGATGATGGGAGTATACAGTATGATTGTGCCCAGAGTAAGCTTTCTTAGTGATACATCCAGGAGCTGACCTGGAGATCTCCTATAGATTTGCACAGATGGGATTGAAGAAGCATAGACACCAAGCTGTATGTGGGTGTATGTATACACACACACACACACACAGAGAGAGAGAGAGAGAGAGAGAGAGAGAGAGAGAGAGAGAGAGAGAGAGAGAGCTATGTTGTAGTCAGTCTACAGTTGTGTGTGTGTGTTACAAATACAGTACAAGGTAAAAAGATAAAGGACCCCATGGGGTTGCGGCACTCATCTCGCTTTTCAGGCTGAGGGAACCGGCGTTTGTCCACAGACAGCTTTCTGGGTCATGTGGCCAGCAGGACTAAACCGCTTCTGGCACAACAGAACACCAGGATGGAAACCAGAGCACACGGAAACACTGTATACCTTCCCGCCACAGCGGTACCTATTTATCTACCTGCACTGGCGTGCTTTCAAACTGCTAGGTTGGCAGGAGCTGGGGCAGAGTAACAGGAGCTTGCCCCGTCGAGGGGATTCGAAATGCCAACCTTCTGATCGGCAAGCCCAAGAGGCTCAGTAGTTTAGACCACAGTGCCACCCACTGTGTAACAAATACAAAGTATTTGTATGTTCTGACTCACTATAAAGCAGCTTCCCATGTACATTCCTAATGGCTTCAGTTTAGAATCTGATTTTATAAACCATTTGTAATATATCAACACCAAGAAATACCGGTACATTCCGTTACAGGTACCGGTAGTTAGCCGTGTTGGTCTGCCGTAGTCAAAACAAAATAAAAAATAAAACAAATTCCTTCCAGTAGCACCTTAGAGACCAACTAAGTTTGTTCTTGGTATGAGCTTTCGTGTGCATGCACACTTCTTCAGATACTTCAGATGCATGCACACGAAAGCTCATACCAAGAACAAACTTAGTTGGTCTCTAAGGTGCTACTGGAAGGAATTTTTTTTATTTTTTATTTTGTTTTGGTACATTCTGTGTTACACACATAACAAAAACACCAAAGCAGGCATCACAAGAATACAGGGTGTTGAACAAAAACAAACAAAACAAACAAACAAAACCAACAACCTACATTCATTTCTAAATTATTATACCACAGTTATATATAGATATAAATAAATCACTTCTTCTTCTGCCTCATGCACTAACAAGCTAATACTTGTCAGGAATTGTAATACAGCCACCGCCAAACTGAAATATTTTGTTTGATATTATATGTAGCAACCCTATGAGAGCACTGACCTTTTTAATGGCAAAGGCAGAGTGAAGGTTAGATGTAAAAAGATGTATAAACCATGAAATTCACTTTGAGGAGATGGGAGCCTAAAGGTCCATGGAAGAGCCAAGCTAAGTCAATGGGGAACAAATGAACTGAAGCAAGAGAATCTGTAAGTAACACAATGTATTCAGGAAAAAAAACCTAATGTATATAGCACCTAGACATCACAATGTCCTGAAAATGCCAATATCTACACACATCAAATAAATAAGTTTTGGGAAACTGATGCTTTCCTTTGGCCAGCCTACCTTTCCCCCAGTAATGAAACAGATAAAACTTCACCCTGGAATTTGTTCATAAAATGAATGTCTGGACAGATAAGCCACAAAAAATATTTGCTTTGTCACATCAGTAGGAAAACAGAGAACACTGGTTTTTTGTTTTGGTTTTTTAAAAAAAATAATAATCAATTTTTAAGACAATAGGAGCATTATTCTATAATAATTTGATATGTGTTTCATGAATTTGAGATGAGTGCATTTTGTAATTATAAAAGGTAAAGGGACCCCTGACCATTATGTCCAGTCGTGACCGACTCTGGGGTTGCGGCGCTCATCTCGTATTATTGGCCGAGGGAGCCGGCATACAGCTTCCAGGTCATGTGGCCAGCATGACTAAGCCACTTTTGGTGAACCAGAGCAGCGCACGGAAACGCCGTTTACCTTCCCGCTGCAGCGGTACCTACCGTGTTTCTCATAATATAAGACATGCCTAAAATATAAGGCATGGCAGGGTTTTCTAGCCTTAACAAAATATAAACCATACCCCGAAAATAAGACGGGGTACCTGCTAAGGTGGGCGCATTTCCGGAGGGCACAAAGGAAGTGGAAGAGCCCCTGGCGATCGGGGCTTGGAATAAAGAGTCGTGTGCTGCGGCTCCTGCTGCGTCCCGAGCGATCGGGGGATGAAGCGCTTCATCCCCCGATCGCTCGGGACGCAGCAGGAGCCGCGCGCTCTTTAATCCAAGCCCCGATCGCTCAGGACGCAGCAGGAGACGCAGCGCACGGGGCTTGGAATAAAGAGCCGTGTGCTGCGGCTCCTGCTGCGTCCCGAGCGATCGGGGGATGAAGCGCTTCATCCCCCGATCGCTCGGGACGCAGCAGGAGCCGCACGCTCTTTAATCCAAGCCCCGATCGCTCGGGATGCAGCAGGAGCCACAGTGCACGGGGCTTGGAATAAAGAGCCGTGCGCTGCGGCTCCTGCTGCGTCCCGAGCGATTGGGGGATGAAGCGCCACGTGCTGCGGCTCTTGCTGGTTCCCGAGCGATCAGGGCTTGGATTACAGAGCACGCGGCCGCGAAGGCCTGATCCATCGGGAGCCAGCAGCAGCTGCAGCGCGCAGCGCTTGAACCCCCGATCCGGCGGGAGCCAGCCGCAGCGCGCGGCGCTTGAAGCCCCGATCCGGCGGGAGCCAGCAGTAGCCGCAGCACGCGGCGCTTGAAGCCCCGTTCCGGGGCTTAAAGATAAGACATCCCCCGAAAATAAGCCATACTGTGTTTTTTGGGAGGGAAAAAGAATATAAGACGGTGTCTTATTTTAGGAGAAACACGGTATTTATCTACTTGCACTTTGATGTGCTTTCGAACTGCTAGGTTGGCAGGAGCAGGGACCAAGCAACAGGAGCTCACCCCGTCGCGAGGATTCGAACCGCCGACCTTCTGATCAGCAAGCCCTATGTTCTGTGGTTTAACCCACAGCGCCACCTGCATCCCTTTGTAATTATAGCAAGCAGTAAATAATACTGGCCTCATACCTCAGTCCTGAACGAGATGTTCTGCTCATTTTCAGTGGAATGCACCTCAAAAGTAGCTGTGATTTGCATCACAACCTTTGAAGGATGGATGAACAAAAGCCTATGCTGTGATTTAATTTCTTATAATAAATGAAAATATCCTAAAATGGGTATCAACTTAAATATCATCTTATTTGGATGTGCCCTTATAGTTCTCTGCATTTTCCAGTTTCTGCTGAGCCCTCTGCACATGTCAAGAAAAGTGACAAGCATCAGCACAACCAGGTATCAGAAGGGCTGAAAGGCCAATCATATTTCAAGATTAAAGCTTGGCCTACAAAGTCTTTGGCCTACAAAGACTGCAACTAAATAAAAAGGCTTGGAATTGTCAGCTGGCTAGGAGTGACCTTCCAAAGCAGAATTATTCTTGTATGTGTGCAAGAACACTTTTATATGTAGCCTGCATTGTGTTCTTTAGTTTTTATTCTGTATTCTTAATAAATCATTTTAAAATGTTATTGCTTTGTGTTCATTTGAGTTGGCATTGTAGGGGGAACTCTGCTGCACCTGGGTAAATATTCAGTGTCTGAGGTCAAGAAGGAAACTTCAAAATTATGTCCAGTGCTCAAATCCCAACACAAAAATGGGAATTGGGAAAACAAAACATGTGCTGATAAGCTCAAAATCGTGTTTTTCAGAAAATCCAATCCCTACTGCTAACACATGAGGGTCTGATGTGATAAAACCAGCAGGAACGTATGACAGCCATTGTTAGGTTCAGGAAATGTAGAATTTCAGAGGTTCCTGTAGAAGTCTCCAGCTGAATTTCTCATCTAGGAATAGAATAAATGCCCCCATGGAACTCTGAACTTTGCTTTTAAGCCTACTGTTTATAAACAAAGTCTATGGGGCGTTTATTAACTCATAAGGTTAATCGAATAACTAAAAAACACAGACCAAAAAAAAAGAAGGGGAAAGAGAAAGAGAACAAAAGAAATGAAAAGAAAGAGCACCTTCAAAGATGATATTTGCTCAAAACCTGGGGAAGTTGCCATGGAAACTAGACTCTTTTGATCCATAAATATAGTTAACATAAGCAGAAGCAACCAAGCCAGGTCCAAACATAATGGGGTCAGGAAATGAGGTGGATTTGACATTCAGTGGGGTGGGGAGGATTGTTGGCTCTGGAAATGGCACCCCCATGTCCCTCCCCTGACCCCCTTCTCCCAGTCCCCTTTCCTATTCAAAACTGCTGTTTTAGTGGCACTTCCTGTCTCGTTCCTCTCCGATGGGCTTTTGCGAGAACACAATCACAGCGATTTCATACAAACAGAATACAATTGACTACTTCAAAGCCTATGGTGTCTTCAGTGCAATTTCCTCGCACAGGAAAATGTCAGAGTGAAGATCTTACATTTCAGCGCATTGTTCAGCCTCACCAGGAACTTGATACAACCACACACCTACAGCAAATAATATGTGAGGAAGCCGAGCATGGAAAGCAATGTCAAAGCCACTTGAGAAAGGAAGATACAATGTAATTGGAACCTGCTTACAAACTTATTTATTGAACATAAGAATGTAAGAGGAGACTGCTGGATCGGGACAATGGCCCATCTAGCTTGAGGGCTGGGCCTTTATACACACACACACACACACACACACACACACACACACACACAAATACACACACACATATAATTGAGGAGTAGCTTTGGGAGGGATTATTTTTATTGTTTGCCAATATTTTGTTGACATTAGTACCTTACGTATAATGGATTGCTGAATTCTGTTTGGTTTTGGTTATGCCTTGAATAGTTATAGGGCGGCAATATGGCTCTTGCTGAGTTGGAAGATGGCGGCGGACAGATGAAACACCGAGATCGCTCAGCTCCAAGATAAGACAGAAGTTATTTTAATTTGCTTTTAGTTATTTCACTAAGTCGTTTTTATTTTGTGCCTTGTGCGGTACACTAAATCTTATCTGAACCTATTTGAACTGTTAATTGGGTTCTAAACCCTTTGTATTTTAAAATCTCTTAAAATCCTGGCTATGGGCCACGGCAAACGGCCAAGAGAGGTGGAGGAGGCAGTCACCTCCCCGAAAGCTAAACACTCTAAGAATGACCGCAATCAGGATTGCTGTTCCGAGGATGCCAGGTACTCGGTTGAAACTTATAATCGTTTTAGCCCTTTAGTGGAATTGGCAGCATCCTTGGAAATAGGAGAGAGGGCCTCGCCAAGGACGAGTAACACAAATGACATCCCTACAGCCAAGGTTATTGAAGATCGCCCCTCCCTGAAAACTGTGCCAGAGACCGACCTGGGTGTTGATATGGGTGTTGATATGGGGGTCGAACAACTCCATCTAATAATTAGAACTCTCCACTGCATCTTTAAGAGCATAAAGGGGATAGCCTCGCAGTTGGATAAGATTCAACTAAAGCTCGTTTCTTCAGAGCTACAAATAACCCAATCATCCCACTCAACTCAATATGTGGCTGAGAAGGATTTAAAGAACCAGAGGAACAAGCCCCAGCAAAATCTTGAGTTTCCCGATCTGCAGCCAGTACACGCTGAGATAATGAATGAATTAAAGAGCCGGCGGAACATCTCTCCTAACAGACAAAGAGGTGATGTTCATAAGCACTATTCGAAATCTTCGGGGAACTATCAGTCTCTGACCCTTCAACCAAACAAAATCTGCCTATCTATATATGGCTGGCACCCCAAGTGGAATAACGTGAGGGACATTAAAGTATTCTTAGGTAACCTTCTTCATATACGAGTTCCGCAAATCGACCTCAGCGCAGTATATCCGCTACATCATCCCCAGAGATCCCAAATAGTAATACTCACCTTTCAATCTCCAAAAATCCCCTCTAACTTGATCAGGAGGAAAGCGCCCCTGGCTAGATGGGGTATCATCCCAACAAGAGTTTTCATTGATACTCTGATCAAACCTCTCCTATCTTGCCGACCACCTAAAGAGGAATGCACTCCAGATAGGACTGACCTGCCTTTGAACACCAATGTGCTCCCTTCAGATGTACCCATTCCTTCAACAAAGATGTGGAATTACACGGATTGCTCTCCGGCAAGTGTGGAGGAGAGGGGTCTCATCTCTCTATTCGGTGATTTACCTCCAGCAGAACAACAGGCAGTACTGGCCAGACTGGATACACTTAAACAACAACTTGTGACTGCTCAACTCCAAGGAGCCCCCTTGGAAACTGATTACGATGATTTGGATAACCCAAGGCCCGCGGGTGAAACGTTGTCATCACCCCAAAGCCTGGTCCCCCCAAGAGGGGTGCATCCAACGGCTCCCAGGGAGGATTCACGGATATCAATTGCTAGCTCTCTCTTACAAGATAGAGCCTTTTCGCCGCCTTTAATTGATCTGCAGTCCCCAAGCAACCTTACTTCCCCAAAGTATGAAGCAAACAACATTTCTTGCTCCAATAGGCTGTCAATGTCCTATTCCTCCATGCCTGACCTGGAATCTTCCCATAATGACGAGCAACTTCCTATGGACTTCCAAGTGCCTAGGACTGATTTTCATATATCGCCAAGTTTGTCCCATCATCCTGTGCAAGAGATGGATGCCGTAGAGAGAAGACCCGGCCCAGAATGGATTGAAGACCCTACTGGGCATATAAACCAAATTATTGCTCCTCTTGCCAACAAGCCCCCAATGGGAGTTGGTCTCCCGGCCCCTTTGAGTGATAATGTAACCTCCACCGAAGACAATCAGCGACCACCTGTGTCAACGAGTTCATCAAACCAACAGGAGGACGCCTCTACTTCAAACTCCAGTGCCAAAGCTGTAAGTGTTTTAGCTTTCCCTGAAATCATCATCGGCACTGAAGGGCATCTTCCGCTGCCTCCTGACCACTTATCTCAGAATGTTGAGATTCGGCGACCCTCAAAGGTGACACTTCAACAAAGCAAATTAACTGAATATTTTCCTTGGACTTCCCATGCGTCTAAGTGCAATCCCCATCCTGTCAAGTGACAGTTAAATGACCATTCCAGAGGGACTCCCTTGTCAGTCCTATGTTGGAACATAGCAGGCTGGCGGAGGAAAAAATTTGACCCTGAATTCCAGATGTTTATTAGTTCGTTTCATATTATCCTATTACAGGAAACATGGGAGGTTGAGGATATTGCTATAAACGGATTTGAATTAATATCCTTGCCTGCCTGCCCCTCCACAAGGGGTGGCCGCCCTAAAGGTGGCCTCATAATAGGTATCTCCTTGGGTTTACATGCCAAACTAACACTAGTCCAATCTTCCCCTCCTTTTGTCATCTCCGGTCTGGTTGTTGGTGGAAGGATATCCCTTCTTATCTCGAATGTATACCTCCCCCCAGGAGGCACTTCCCTCGATCTCAGATCTAGATGGGAAACCCTGGAAGGCCACCTATTATCATGTCGGGCTAGGTTCCCCACGACTCAAACTCTAATAGGTGGTGACTTTAATGCTCGAACTGCAGCTAACTGGGAGGCCCTGACGGAATCCAAATGGTGGGTGGGCCCGGACCTTGAAACCCTTGATCTAGATCTTTTAACTGGACGAATGTCTAAAGATACCAAAGTTAACGAGGCAGGTGTTCTTTTCTTACAACTGGCTATCCACCTAAATTTAGTTCCCTTGAATGGCAGATGCCACCCGGATGTGCCCGGTGAATACACCCACTTAGGCACTACTTCAAATAGTGTGCTAGACTATCTTCTGACCTCGAGGGATTTGTTCCCAAAAATTATTTCCTTCAAGGTGGGGGATATGCTAAATAGTGATCACCTCCCTTTAGTATCTATTCTTGCCCTCGACTGGCGGTGTACTGAGTACAGTCATCAAACTAGGATTGAAGCTAATGCGCGGGCTAGAGTGCGTGGATTAAATTGGTCCAAGGTACAAAACCGTATTCACTTGGACTTTTACCCTAAAGAAACTTGTATCCAATTAGCTGATATAGCCAATGAGCCCCACGATCCCACTGCGATATTGGATTTATTTAACCAATTTACTGCTGAATTTACTGCTTTTCTTACTTCTCCCCCCCAGACTACTAATCGCAACCAACCTTCAGGCGCCCTATGGTATGACTCTCACTGTAAACAGACCAGAGCTCTTCTTCGCTCAATTTACAATGATTATAAGACCTCAGGAGATATGAAACTTCCGCCGGCATATTACCAAGCTAAAACTGCTTATAAACAAGCCCAGTTAATGGCCAAACGCAACTGGCAGAAGCACCGCTGGTTGGCTTTACTTAATGCATCCAATTCCCGTAATTCAAGCGAATTCTGGTCATTAGTTAACAGAAGATCGAGGCAATATCCCCCAGCCACCATTCCCGCCCCCATCTGGGAACAGTTTTTGAGAAAAGCCTTCTCACAAGCTGATCTTCCTTCTACCTCCTTGGAGCACCTGTTTCTCCACCTTCCTAAATGGCCTCCCACGGACCCGGAGGTAATAAAAGATCTGATTTGCCATCTGAAAGCGGGAAAGGCCCCGGGGCCTGATTTGGTTCCTGCTGAGGCCCTTAAGTCACACCCGCAGTGGTGGGCCGCTGTTTTGGCCAAAGTATTTGATGCCATCAACACCACAGGCCTCATCCCTAGAGCCTGGAAGGAGGCTATTATTATTCCTATTCATAAAAAAGGTTCCATCTCTGAGCCTGGGAATTACCGCAATATTAGTTTATTATCAATTGTGGGGAAAGTCTATGCCCGCTTTTTGTTATCCAAATTGATGCAATGGACGGAAGAGTCCAATTTAATTGGCCATGAGCAAGCGGGCTTTAGATCAAATCGTTCCACAACCGATCATGCTGTAATTCTGTATCATCTGGCACGGAAATATTCTTCTCCCAGTCGAGGCCAACTTTGTGCTGCCTTCATTGATTTGAAGGCAGCTTTTGATAGCATTCCCAGGGATAAGCTATGGGTGAAATTAGCCTCATGGGGTATTGATAGAAGATTGTTATGGCTCATGACCCAGTTGCATGAGGGATCGGCTGCCAGAGTGAGACTCTCTCCTGCAGGTGACCTAACAGGGGCGGTCCCAATAAACAGGGGAGTCCGACAAGGATGTATCCTGGCCCCCCTGCTTTTCAACCTGTATATAAGCGATATGAGGAAGCCCTTAGAGGAGGCACGCAATAATATTCACGCCCCCCGTCTGGCTGACTACCGATGCCCACTGCTTCTATATGCAGATGACGCAGTAATCCTTTCCTACTCGCGAGTAGGCTTAAACAGGGCTTTGAAGACTTTTGCTGCTTATTGTCGAGCCAACCTTCTAACTATAAATCATTCCAAATCTAAAATAATGATTTTTTCCAGAAGGCGGAAACAATATAAGTGGAGGCTTGATGGTGCAGAGGTGGAACAAGTTGCTAAATTCCAATATTTAGGTATCTTATTTCAGCAAAATATGAGATGGAACGCCCACCTTCAATATCTCCTTAATAAAGCGAAAGCCGCATCATATGCTCTCCTCCAGTTCTATTTTACGGATGGCGCTCTGCATGTGCCCTCGGGGTTGAAGGTGTTTAAAACTAAAGTAATAGCCACACTCACTTATGCGGCCCCGCTTTGGGCTGCTCTGGCAAATCCTTCTCCCCTGGAGGTCACTCAAAATCAATTCCTACGATGCCTTCTGAAAGTACCCAACTGTGTGAGTAATGCGGCTATCCGTCTCGAACTAAGGATGCCTTCACTAGAGACTGTACTGTGGAAACATGTCTTCAGCTATTGGCTAACTCTTGGACTGAGACTTCCTAATTATTACCTAGCCCAATGCCTATGGCGTGACGAGTTCACCAGCCCATGGGCTAGCATGATTCACTCTAAACTCTTATCTATCGGAATCTCGCCCATGGAAGTTTTGAAACATGACCTTATCACAGCCAAGAGGTATATTAATCAAAGATTGGATGACATAGAGTGGCAACGTAATGTTATGCTTGGTGGCGGGACTTGCTCCCCGAGACAGTTGGGAATTGCTCCTCCACTCCATGTACCAACCTATTTCTCATCTCTCCCCATTGCTAATCATCGTTTTGCTTTTATTAAAGCACGTTTTAATGTATTCCCTTCAAACCTTCTTTTCCATAGATTTTCCAGAGGTCAAATCTCGGTCTTATGCTCTTGTGATAACAGAACGACAGAATCACTTCACCATATAGTGTTCAACTGCCCCCTATATGATGATAGCCGGAAGAATCTAGTGCTACCATTAATTCAAAAACTATCTGGGCACCCGGCTGACTTTCTTCTTGCCTTTCTATTGCAAGATACTGACCAATTTGTAACTTCACAAATGGCAAAATTTCTAACCTCCGTTCTGACACACAAGAGACGTAATGGATCATTAGTAGGAACCTGAAATTGCTTGAAAATTATCTATATTTTTTGAGTAGTTATTAAGTTTTTATTCCCACTAATCTTATATGTTTTAATTTGCTAAATCTGATGTGAGTGGAATTTTTCTGTCTGTGTTTTCTGTCTTGTTTTTGATATGAGCTTAAAGCTGAAATAAAGTTGTTGTTGTTGGCTCTTGCTGATTTTTTCAGCGCCTCAGGTACAACAATGTAGAAATTTGAGCAACAACTGTTCACGTTAACAAAGAAATGAAATGGAAAAGGAAGGAAGGAAGGAAGGAAGGAAGGAAGGAAGGAAGGAAGGAAACACCCTAGTCCAGCACAGTGGCCAATCAGATGCCTGCAGAAAACCTGTAAGCAGGGCCTAAGCACAAGAACATTTTGCCTTCCTGGGGTTTCCAGCAATTGGCATTCAGAAGCATTATTATCTCCAAATGTGGAGGCGAAGCTTAGCTCTCACGGCTGGTAGCCATCTATAGGTCTCTCCATCTATGTATTCGTCTAATTTTCTCTTAAAGCCATCCAAGTTGGTGGCTATTGGTGCCCCCTGGGCCACATGAAGAAATTCTTTTATATGTCCTGAATCTTCCAAAATTCAGCTTCATTGGATGTTCTCGAGGTCTAGTATTACTAGAGAGGGAGGGGAAAAAATCCTCTATCCACTTTATCCAAGTCATGGATAATTTTATAAACTTCTATCAAGTCAGTTCTTACTCCCAACCTTTCCCGTCAGGGGAGTTTCTCCATCCTGTGGATTTTGTTGCTGTTGCCCTTTTCTGAACCTTTTCCAACTCTACAATATCCTTTTTGAGGTGAGGCAGCCAGAACTGTGCACAGTAATCTAGATGCAATTTAAGCATGATTTGTATAACAGCAATTTATCAGCAGTTTTATTTTCAGTTCCTTTCTTAATGATCCCTAGCATAGAATTTGCCTTTTTCACAACTGCCACACCTTAGGTCAATATCTTCATTGAGCTATCTACAAGAACGCCAGGGTCTCATTCCTGGTCATTCATCTCCAGTTCAGACCCTATTAGCATATATGTGACATTAAGGACAAGAGGAGCAAATCTATTCAACTGATAATCATGTAGGTGGACCCAGTCACAATACTCTCTCCCACTGGAACAATGCCCTCCTTCTTTCCCAAGAGATGGGTGGGTCCTGTGCCACATACATGTTTTTGAGAGGGCCTTCTTGGTAGTGGTGCCTGCTCTGTGGAACGCCCTCCCATCAGATGTTAAGGAAATAAACAACTATCTGACTTTTAGAAGACATCTGAAGGCAGCCCTGTTCAGGTCAGTTTTTTAATGTTTGATATATTATTGCTTTATTATTATTATTATCATCATTATTAATTATTAATTATTAATTATTATTATTATTATTATTATGTTGGGAGCTGCCCAGAGTGGCTGGGTAAACACAGCCAGATGGGTGAGATATAAATAATAAATTATTATTATTATTATTATTATTATTATTATTATTATTCAGGTAACATGACAAGTTTTCAGCAAGTTAATGACTGTTAACTTTTCTGTTAATGTCCTGCAGGAATTTTGAAGGTAGTGTTTGGCTTTATGACGAATTTTCATTGTTTGATTGTTTAATTTTCAGTATGTTTTGTTCTAATGTACACTGCTTAGAAATTTTAATAATTAACTGGTATATAAATGTCATTTATATTTGCAAATAAAAATTGCAAATACAGTAGAGCTGTGCTGGAAATTTCTTTTTTTGGCCAGGAGGGAAATTGTGGGTATCCATCTGTCTCGGGACACATTGGAGGAGCGCTCCTTTGAGGGTGAAGTAAAACTGTTGGAAGGTTGCAGTGCCTGCTATGGCTTTAAGGACTGATACAGAAGAGACATGTTAGAATAGAATAGAATAGAATATATTTTATTACTTGGCTGCTCCATCCACCCAGATAGGGCACTCCACGCAAAGACAAAACAACTACAAAAACACTGATTAAAACCACACACACTGATTAAAACCATACAATGATAAAACATAACAGGTAAGATTAGATGACTTCAAAGTCCAGGCTTCCCATGCAAGGCCGCGATCGCTCTGGAGAAGAAGCTGTTTCTAAGATGGCTTGTTCTTGTTGTCATCGTCCTGTATCTCCGTCCTGATGGCAAAAGTTCAAAGAGACGGTGACCAGGATGTGATGGATCTTTCACTATGTCCAGTGCCTTTCTGTGGCACCTCATGGCATAAATCTGCTCTAAGGTGGAGAGCGAGCAGCCAACAATGCTCTCTGCTGCCTTAACAACTCTGCACAACCCCATCCTGTCCTTGGTAGTACAGCTCGCCCTGTGGAACGCCCTCCCTTCAGATGTCAAAGAGAACAACAACTACCAGACCTTTAGAAGACATCTGAAGGCAGCCCTGTTTAGGGAGGCTTTTAATGTTTAATAGATTACTGTATTTTAATGTTCTTTTGGAAGCCGCCCAGAGTGGCTGGGGAGACCCAGCCAGATGGGCGGGGTATAAATAATAAATTATTATTATTATTATTATTATAGCTTCCGTACCACACACATAAGCCATAAGTGAGCACGCTCTCAATGGCACAGTGATAGAAGGCAAGCAGCAGCTTTTGTGGAAGATGGTTTTTCCTTAGAATTCTCAGGAAGTACAGTCTCTGCTGCGCCTTCTTCACAAGCCCCCTTATGTTTGCACTCAGGGGCTTTTGTTGCAGCAGGGGCAGATGAAGGCACCCGGTTGTGCTGTTGCAGATGCACTATGGCATTTCATCTCTCTGCGTTCCTCCCAGTGGTCATTCCTCGTCTGGTCACTGCTGTGGATACACAACCTGCCTGTCTGCCTCCAGACACTGTAATCATCTGCAAGGGATTCTCACAGGGCAGGAAGCAAAATGAAATCCTAATCTCTCCCCACCCACACAAATGTGGCAGGAGAGAAAATTCTCTTAACATTTTCAAAAGGGGCTTGCTAACATAGGAGCCAATTCCTAGGGGCCAAGGTACCTTTGGCCCTCCAATAAAATTTAGGAGGAAGTTGCCCCCCCCAAAGTTGATGGGTACTCCCATTCAAATGGTGTGTTGTGTCTTGTGATCAATTATATGGGGTGAGGCTTACCTGCCCCCCAATATTTTATTCAAGTTGCCCCTTCTTGCTACTTACCCTACTTTACAAAATGACCAAAGGTTGGTTCATTTGTTTATTTGTTTAATTTTTTTTGCATTTTAAACTTCTTTTTTATTTATTTTTAAAAAGTCCTAATGGTGCAAAAGGGACCCAGGTGGCACTGAGGGTTAAACCACAGAACCTAGGGCTTGCTGATCAGAAGATCGGCGGTTCGAATCCCTGCGACGGGGTGAGCTCCCGTTGCTCGGTCCCAGCTCCTGCCCACCTAGCAGTTCGAAAGCATGTCAAAGTGCAAGTAGATAAATAGGAACCGCTCTGGCAGGAAGGTAAACGGCGTTTCCGTGCACTGCTCTGGTCAGAAGTGGCTTTGTCATGCTGGCCACATGACCCGGAAGCTGTACACCGGCTCTCGGTCAATAAAGCGAGATGAGCACCGCAACCCCAGAGTCGGACACAACTGGACCTAATGGTCAGGGGTCCCTTTACCTTTACCAATGGTGCAAAGCTCTCTCTGCAGCTCCCCACTTGCCATATTTTCTGGAATGCATTGGAATTTAGGAGACCCCCCCCCCAGCCAACCAGAGGACCTGGCCCTGGCCTAGTTGAGTCAATGTTCCGACTTGTAAATGCAGTTTCATAAGCAGCAATTGCTGGTGTTTGAAGACTTGGCACCCAATTTATGTATGCACTGGCAATGCTCATTATGAAAATAATCATTTGTCAAAGCACCTGAACAATACAGATGTTGATATGCTTTGTGCTAGATGAATAAGAACAAGGTGTTGAAATGTTTTCAGTTGGATTCCCTCCGCGGGATCATTTTAATCATCGTTATCATCCATGCTCAATTGCCTGTATTCTTTCCATGTGGCAGACTGTGCTTCTCTAGGAACCAGCAGTTTCTGTTGGGAGTACCTACACGAAGACTCATCCCAAGGGAACGTCTGGGCTTTGGCGTTTGCTGACAACTGAAGTCTGGCTTGCTCCCTAAAGTACACTACAGACAGAAGATATCTAAAAAAACTATCAAATTGTCTCACAAAACTTGAGAAAATTAACTAGTGGTGGGTCATTCAGCTGTGAAAGTGGGGGATGTTGGCAGGTTTCAGGGAGGCAGGTGGACGCCTGGCATTTTGGGGGGTGTTGACAGATGAGGAGACTGAGAGTTTCCACCTCCCTTTATTTATTTATTTTTGCACTTTTTTGGGGGAAAAAAGGTGTTAAAATGGCCATGGTCTGCCTGTCTCACAAATTCCTTGACTCTTGTGCACCAGAGGATTCCAATGTGTCCCACATGAAACAATCCTGTAGCTACAGAATAATTTCCATAGGGACCCTCTGGCACAGGAATAGGAAATACGGCCAGAGATAACTTGGGAGGCTGAGAAGGGGTCTTTCTGGCTACATCTAGCAGCTTGAGGGTTTTGTTTTGTAAGTATAAACCAGGGGTAGGCAACCTAAGGCCCGGGGACCGGATGCGGCCCAATCACCTTCCCAATCTGGCCCACAGACGGTCCGGAAATCAGCTTGTTTTCAAATGAGTAGAATGTGTCCTTTTATTTAAAATGCATCTCTGGGTTATTTGTGGAGCCTGCCTGGTGTTTTTACATGAGTAGAATGTGTTCTTTTAAAAAAAATGCATCTCTGGGTTATTTGTGGAGCCTGCCTGGTGTTTTTACATGAGTAGAATGTGTTCTTTTATTTAAAATGCATCTCTGGGTTATTTGTGGAGCCTGCCTGGTGTTTTTACATGAGTAGAATGTGTGCTTTTATTTAAAATGCATCTCTGGGTTATTTGTGGAGCCTGCCTGGTGTTTTTACATGAGTAGAATGTGTGCTTTTATTTAAAATGCATCTCTGGGTTATTTGTGGGGCATAGGAATCGTAAGTCGAGTCCCCATGGGGGGGGGAAATTTGTCGTCGAAAAAAAACCTATCTAAACTTCAGAAGTCGAGGAAACCCTATCTAAAACGGCCGCGACTTCCTTTCGGAAGTCGAAAAAATTCGGAAGCACACGGCCGCTTTGATCCCTCGTAACTCAAAAAATACGGAAGTCGGGTTACTCATAAGTTGAGGGATCACTGTATAAGCTGAGTCAGAAATACGTAAAATTGGCATCAGTATTATGGATCAATCTAAAGATCTCCTCAATCTTACTCATAGCTACTGCACCCATAACCCCAAAATCTGTCCCTTTGCTCCTTTCCCAATTGCTTGTCCTAGTTGCAGTTATGGCAGCAAGAGTGGCACAATGAGGTCTCAGTCGAAGCAACACTTCTTTCTCCTTTGCAAGCTCTTGAATGCTAAAAGTCTAGTGCTCTGCCAAATCCACCCACACAATTTCCACCACCAATTTCCAGTAGGGTTTTTTTGTTTGTTTTTTTACAGAGTGGGGACCACATTTCCATGGCATTTTTGTAGAGGTTTGGGGTTAACATAGGTCATAACAAGACCTCTGCTGGATTAGATCAAATTTTCTTCCATTCCGGCATCCTGTTCTCATAGGGAACAAGCAATAGCAGGATTTGGTGCTTGTCACATTACAAGGTTTGCTTCTAATAAATAAAGCCTGACACTGCTCTCTGGCAACTCCACAACCTCATCCTGACCAGCCAAATTTCTTAGAATACCTGTGAGAGGACCTTGCATCACTTTAAAAAAAAAACCCTCAAAAAAAGGAAGGCACATTTCTCTCATAATTTTAAGGCTAGATTAAAGTACCAAACTCTCCAATCACCTTGAAAATTCTTCTGACTAGCATCTTGGGTTCACTTCCCCCCATGAATGGCCAAAGTTAGCCAAAATAACAATAATTGTAATATCAAGAGCCCTGGAGCATATTGTTTCCAGAATAACTAACATCCCCCATCGATAAAAAAAAGACAAAAAAAAAGACTTGGGTATCCTGGGAAAGCAACTTTTCCCTGGATCCCTGGAATACTTCCAGAGCAGTGTTCTCACAGATACGAGAGAGGAAGTATGGGAGACTGGTGAACCATGATCTATGGAGACCTAAAGACCAAGGAAGTAACATGGTGTTTGGAAGGAGGCTGAATTTCTAGCAAAGACCTGAACCAGCCAGGCAAAACATTGGCTGTAGGCATCTAATTCAGGTAATAGAATAGGATTTAGAGATTGGAGGACTGGTGAAATGAGTTTTTATTTTGTTTGCTCATTGTGTCAATCAACGTACATTCATGTCGCTTTCCAATATTTTTATATGCATTGTTAAAGGGAATATGTAGAAATAAGTTTTTAATAGTAGTCAACTTTCCTCAACCTCCTCAGGCATGTGTTATCTCACTGCTACACATTCCTCATTTCTCTTCCCCGCCCCCTGCCCCACAGCAAACATTTCCTGAAGTGTATATTTTGTGCAGCAAAAGAAATGAAGCCTATTTTTCACTTCAGCGTCTTATGGAAGTAGTTAGATTACATTTTCTTAAAACAAAATCAGGGCCACATGCAGTTCAATGCAGTCATTTATACACAGATTTTAGCTCTTGTGCTTAGAATATATTTAGAATATATTTCGATGGGGTCTAACAATCCGATTTGTTGAATGCATAAGAAGAGTCCAGGAAGGAGAGCCACAGCGTTCAGACTTCTAGGAAGATGCAGCCATCAGGTGGTAGGTCTAAGCCTTTTCCCTGCCCTGCCTGCCCCTTCTTTCTGTCTGTTCTCCAACCCCCTAACAACCATGGAGCACTCTAGACCAGTCCAACTTGACTCACAACGATCTGTGGTTGCATATATCCAACTCATCTGAGGTCCCCAGGCCTCAGTATATACTTGATTCGGCTCAGCCCTGAACCAAATCTGGAGCCCAGCTCTATGACCATGGCCATGGATGGCTTCAATCAGAAGGAATAAATCCTTCTTTGTGCCAAGCACATGAGCAGTAGGCAAAGCATCTTCGGGCAAAAGAAAGAAAGAAAGCATCCAGAGGAAAATATTTGTCTTGGGAGGAAAAGAAAAATGGAGGGAATGCTTAAAACATCACAGGAAGGGGAAGCTAGAAACGAGATGTCACATTCCTTTCTCACTGCTAGACAATATAAGATAAGATGATAAGATGATAAGATAAGATAAGATAAGATAAGATAAGATAAGATAAGATAAGATAATTTAATGTCATTGCACAAGTACAAGCACAACGCTATACAAGTGCAACGAAATTGCATACCATCCCGTTAAAAAAACAGAAAGAAACAAAAAACAGCACAAAACACACACACACCAAAAAAAGCCACACATACACCCATCACAGCTCTCCAAGGTCATATTATCTGGTTACAGCATTTAAGATGGTTATAGCTCTTGGGTAGAAACTGTTCTTCAATCTATTTGTTCTTGATCTAATTGTTCTATATCTTCTACCCGAAGGCAGTGGTGCAAAAAGACTATATCCTGGATGAGATGGATCCTTTAAAATATTGTTAACCATTTTAAGGCAACGGGAACTGTATAGTTCTTCCAGAGATGGGAGAGGATGACCAATAATATTTTGGGCTGTGGTTATGACCTTCTGAAGTATCTTCTTCTCCCTGGCTGTGCAGCTGGAGAACCAAGCACAAATACAATATATAAGAATGCTCTCTCTATAGCCCAAGAATGGATGTGCTTGGATCATCTCTAGCTGATGAAGAAGAGACTCTGAAAGGAACAGAGAGCTGGGGCTTTGTTTTGTTACATGTGGGCACAGAATAGCATATACAACTCCTGTTGTATTGCTGTTAAAAATGTGTGACATCCATGTCCTTCAGCCACAGGATATGGCATGTGTTGCTTTACATTCCAGATACTAAAAAGTTCAGAAACACTGTAAGTGTATTAAGTAGGTCACTAACACAGCTTCCCCAAGTTACAGAAAAACAATATAAGGGGTATTGTGTGTTTGTGTGCACGCCTGTGTGTGTGTGTGTGTGTGTGTGTGTGTGCTGTTGCTGCTAAGCATGCAGAGACACTTGAAAATGTTTACTTTTCGCAACACTCCAGAGGCCCCCTTGTTAAAAAATAAGAAACTAAATTTAAATTTGTTTAGTAATTCTGTTTTGATTGTGCTTCATTAAATGATTTATCATATTGGCAAAAACATTCACAGCATATACTAGAATGTCTCACTGGGAGACTCAAAAGAGTATATGCTGAGAATGCATATTAGGAAGATTTCTCCAGAAATCTACATTATCTTAACAAGTTCTCCGGCTGCCGGAGGCATTTTTCTCCATTCATTCCACTTTCCCTAAAAACTGTTTGGTGTATGTGTATGTGTGTGTGAGTTTTATAAAATGAAGCAATTAGAACTACTTGTGCTCCAAAGCAACACAAGGTGTCTACCTTCCCTCGCATCCAACAGCTAGGACATTCTGACACTCGGGACACATATTCCTGTTTCCTGCCTCTTATGCTGTAGAATGAAATTCTCAAAGCTGCATTACAGTATGTGGAGCACAGAGTAAACAATGAAATGTGTCTGAGATGGAGCCTCTGCCTGAACTCTGATTCCCTTTTGTATTTTGGTCAGCATTTTCATTCTTGTTTGAGACGGGTGAACGTCATGGAGTTGAGGTTTTGCAGAGCTAGCACATCTGTGCCCAGAGGGGAGGGGAGCTGATCTTGTTCTCAAAATGGAATTACCACCATCCCCGCCGCCCTGTGTGCTTTCTTATGCTTACTGATTCACAACAGGGTCTAAAAAGATTGGCAATAGGCTGCGACAACTATAAGTACTGCAAGACTGAACTTGGTCTGTGTCTACTGGACCAGCTATTGCATCAAATGCCGAAACCATTTATAGGACATGTATTCAGCTGAACCTCCTTTGCAGGTGCTTGAGGAATTCAGTCTTGGTGAATTAATCTAACCCACAGACTACTGTGTAGACCAGAACTTGGGTTTTTACTCTCCCTGAATGTCCCACAGTTTTCAGCTCAAAAAGCACATCAACTTATGCTTTAAAATATCTACGTTGTGAGAGTGCAGCTATTTTGAGGGAATGCATATTTTGAGGGAATAGGTAAAGGTAAGGTACCCCTGACCATTAGGTCCAGTCGCGGACGACTCTGGGGTTGCGGCGCTCATCTCGCTCCATAGGCCGAGGGAGCCGGCGTTTGTTCGCAGACAGCTTCCAGGTCATGTGGCCAGCATGACTAAGCCGCTTCTGGCGAACCAGAGCAGCGCATGGAAACGCCGTGAATAAATAGAATACATAGTTACAAAGGTTGGGCACCACCCCCAATCTCTACCGAGCAGTGGCAAAATTCGAGGAGGTTCCAGGTGCTCATCCAGGTACTCTTTTGGAGAATTTAAGACACAATGGAGGCTGCTGTAGCTTTAAGAAATATGATTCATTCAAATACTTACACCTGATTTTAGATGGAGGGAGCCCATATCTCACAGCATGGTCATCTCAAGAGGGTCTTGTTCCCCACAGCAGCACAACACTGAAGCCCAGGGCATCTCTCCCAGCCTCCCTTTTCTGTCTTTTTGGTCTCCCTTCTTCTTCCCAGCACACCTTGCTAAAGACACTCTTTTCCTGTCACCTCAAGCCCAGTTTCCCTGGCAACCTTCCAAATCCCCTGTCACCTCTCACAGCAGCAGGGAAGGCCAGTTCTTTTCCATTGCCAATGGCCCTCAATGGTCCTGTATTGTTTCTTCATGGCCCTAGCTTGGCCAGGTCATTTTGTATAGGATACTCCAGGAGTTCCTCTGCAGCTTGCATTTTCCCTTCATTATGTTGGGATGTATTAAAGGTAAAGGTAAAGGGACCCCTGACCATTAGGTCCAGTCGTGTCCGACTCTGGGGTTGCGGCTCTCATCTTGCTTTATTGGCTGAGAGCCGGCGTACAGCTTCCAGGTCATGTGGCCAGCATGACAAAGCCACTTCTGGCGAACCAGAGCAGCACACGGAAACGCTGTTTACCTTCCCGCCAGAGCAGTTCCTATTTATCTACTTGCACTTTGATGTGCTTTCGAACTGCTAGGTGGGCAGGAGCTGGGACCGAGCAACAGGAGCTCACCCCGTCGCAGGGATTCGAACCACCGACTTTCTGATCAGCAAGCCCTAGGCTCTGTGGTTTAACCCACAGCGCCACCTGGGTCCCTCTGGGATGTATTGATAATACTTAATAATATTTGTCATCTTTTTCAATATTTCAATGGTAAAGAATAGCTTAAAACCTATTTTTGTGCTGATATTTGTTTTTAAAAAATGAAATCCAAAGATTAATGCAGAAATGAAACAGAGTGGTGGTAAAGTTCAATTTCATGTGCTGATCACCAATTCCAATTTTTATCCATGGAGGAATACACACGCGAATACACAAGCAATGAGGCAGGCTATAATTTAAAATCCAGTGAATTTTAAAGGGGAGTAAAAAAAATCAATGATTCAGGTAGAGATCCTATTTGCGGATATTGCATTTTGCCTTCCACCAACCTCATTTTACTTCATATGCATTTATCCAAACAAATACATTTACATCAGGATCAACACTCAATATCTCATGCAAAATAAGTGCATTCAGCAAGATCATATTCCAGGACAGACTTTTGGTTACAAGAAGCACAGAACTAAAGCAGATAACTGGAATCAAGTTTCGCTCTGTAATTAAAACTTCTCCTCTTTAATCAAGCCTTCTCGAGCTTTTTACAACCCCTCTGTGAGAAAATGGATTTTTAAATTTTATTTACAGAGCCTTTACCAAGTCTCTTGCATCATTTCCAGCCACCTACACAGTCATATGAACATATGAACCTTATCCGGTGAAGATGGCATTTCATCCAGGCTTCATCTCTGGGCCTAGGAACATGTTGTCCTTCAGATAACATCCTCTTGGTCTTTGCTTCAGCCATCTGAACACCCACAATCACTGCTCTTCCTGTGATGCAACTGTCTACATAAAGGTTCTTCCAACCTTGTTTCCCACCCGCCCTGGCCAGTGAGTTTATGCCTCTATATGTAGCAAAGTATGTTGGCAAATTTCTAATCCATGCACAGGGTCCAAGAAACATTTTTCAAAGCCATTTTTTCCAACCTGAGTGTTCTAGGTGGACAGACATAAGACTCTCAGCTTGTAAATTCTCCTCTTCTAATTTCAAAGCTTGTACATTCTTCTGTGAGGCACTGTGGAGGCTGATCCATCCATTGGGGCAAAGTGAGTTCTGCTCCACCAGCCTTCATCTGCTCTCAGTCAGTCTTCACTTGCCTACCTCCTTACTTAAAACCAGTGCAGGAGTTGTCTGTCAGCTTCCTCCTCCTGTTTAGTCTCAGTGCAGAAACCCATCAGTGTACGGTGTAGAAACTCAGTGTAGCAACTTGTAGAAACTCAGCGGGGAGAAGGATGGGGGCAAAACTAGAATTAGCTGATATTGCCTCTCATTGGCTCTGACTCCACCTACATCTTCTGCCCCACAAGTCCCAATGGGAATCATTAATAATAATAATAATAATAATAATAATAATAATAATAATAATAATTTATTATTTGTACCCCCACCCATCTGGCCGGGTCTCCCCAGCCACTCTGGGCAGCTTCCAACAAATATCAAAATACATTAAAATATCACAGATTAAAAACTTCCCTAAACAGGACTGCCTTGAGGTATTTTCTAAATGTCAGATAGTGGAAGACATTACAATAGTTCAGTTTAATGAAAGTTGGGGCAGGTGCTTCTCTCCATTGGTAGCTGCTAGAAGGGAAACTGAGGATAAGGAGGAACTCCCATCTTTACCTGTAACCGCTGGGAGGCAGCAATGAGGCAGAGGGCACAATTGTTAGCAAGTTCACACTTGCGTGGTGCTGACTGGCTAGCTACCCATTCTAGCAAATCAGGAAGCACACTGTTGCAAGGTGCCTCCTTTCTCAATTGCTGTCACCCAACAATTAAGGGCACAAATTTATTTCTTCCCTTGATCACCCTGCAGCAGTTGCCATGGTTGCTACTAGAGAACCTGACTCTCCACCACTGGTCTGTGTCTCCTTCTGATGGATGCAATGTTGATCTTCTGTGGCTCACTTTTAGCCCAAGCTTCCAAGCTCATTTTTTTAGGCTTGCTTATAATCAATGGCTTTTAACATCTGATATTTCTCTAAGAATGGACTTTTTCTTGATGCACCACTTAATGCATGTACTGTATTTATGCTATTTTGGTTTTGGCAATGCAAGATTAAGAAGGGAATATTAACAGTAGACTGTCTGTCTAGCAATGATTGATACCTTTTGTTTCTTAAATCTGAAAAGCAACCCTCAATAAAGTCTCCAGTATCAAGGCTTTCTATGTCTTAAGCCAGATAATATTCCTCAATGTGAACTCATGAAGGGGCTCTCAAGAATGCATAGAGTCTATGAGGAAGAGCCAATGTTCATTGCAATCATCCCAACTGGCCAATGCGGTGTGTCTCATGGTGTCAGACTAGGATCTGGAAGACTAGAGTTCTGCCATGAATTTTACTGGGTGAACTTGGACCAGAGTTCTTCTGAGGAGGGGAGAATCGTGTATGCCACCTTGAGCTTCTTAGCGGAAAGGTGGGGTATAAAAGTAATAATATGGGTGTCAGATCCTGCAAAGGATCTTTACACTTGTTGGCTCCTTTCAGACACCAAACATGAATGCAAATTGATGTCTAGGAGATGGGTGCCTTCACTCATAGGTACCCAATGCCCGAGGAGAGCTAATCTTCAGAGGTTTAATATCCAAATGTATAAAATAGACACCTAATATATTGCATAATTGTACTGAACTACCAGATATATTTTCCTGAAATACCTAGCTATGAGCTAGGGCAATATTTTGCATGCATTTTTTAAAATGAAATTTCCCTCTTGATCTTATTTCGCTGTGTCAAGTATTTGCTAATTTCCATGCCCCCACCATGTTTCTAGAGAAATACAGAATACTCTTTCTGTTGACTCTTCTTCTCTTTCAAATTCTTATATAATTTTTCTCCTAACTCAATGTGAGTCTGATGTTTGCTTTCAGGTCACTCCGAAACCCACAATTGTGTTACCTTGGAGATCAGGAAAAAGAGGTAAAAATGACTTTGTGCGTTAAACCAACTCTGCTGATTGGCAAAGGAAATGTTAAAGGTACTGGGAAATTTCTCAGCATTCATTTAAATGCATTGACAGGCAACCAAAAAGTTGATTCCAGAGTCAGTGGGTTGCACTTAATTCTCATTGAAATGGAGTGGGCTTGAATCATGAATAAGTTGTCCCATTGATGTCAATATGACCTAATTGCAACAGACATCCTCTGGAGTTAACCCATGGGTGAGATTCAGCTAACGAGTCCTGTGCAATGACTTTCTGTTCTTCAATGTGGCCTCTCCCCCTCCCCCCTACAGCCCCCCACCATTAAAATACAGTGGGGAAAGCCAACACACACACAAACACACACACACACACACACACACACACACACACACACACACAGAGTAGCTGCTCACCTAGGACTCTGGGTGGGTGGCCATTGCCGCATTATGCGGCTGCAGTTATTATTATTTTTGTCCAAGCCAAGTGGAAACAGCTGCAGCGAGGCTGGTCTGACTATTGCCTGTCTCACTAAACCATGAGAAAGCTGCCATATCTTTTCCTACATGGAATGTTTATGTTTTACTGTACTATTGTAATCCTAGCCTTTGTGCTCTCTCTTCTGGCTTGCAATGATGCCGGACAGACGGCTTTATGGCAGCTCTGTAAATGAGCTGGCAGCAGAGATTCTCTCTGCACTATTCCTACAATAAATAGTTTAGCTTTAATTATGGCTTGTGTGTGTTGTTCTTCATGCTGGGAACAATCACATATGACTGTGCCACCGGACTACTCCTGTAGCTGGGGATGTGCGCACACGGTTTTGCTCTGGCTTTGGGACAGTCTCACAAACTGCCCCAGGCGGGGTATTTCCTAACAGCAGTGGGTCTGGGGAGGCTGACATCTTCCAGCACAGCTATGGAAGGTGATGCTCATCTGGTGCTGTCTACCTCAAGCTGTCTTGGGCTTCCAGATAAGGGTGGGCAGTGCCCACTTAGCCAATCAGAGGCAGGGGCTTGGGGGCTGCAACCAGCCTGCCCCTATCCTATTTAAGGGGACAACCAGGTGCAGGCTGCAGTCTTGGCCGATCGTCATGGGATTTTCCATCCACCTAGTCTTTAGGGACCCACCCAGGTGGGGAGAAAGTGGGCACGTTGCCTATCACCCTTGCTATCCAGTCACCATATTTGGGGCCAGAGAGGTATTTTCTCCTGTAAGCAAACTGGCCAGCTTGCAGGTTTTTGCCTACCTCATAGCAACTGTCACAACTTTGGCAGATAAGGCATTGGGCTGGATCCTTAGTCGCAGGGTACCCCGTTAAAGAGGTGCAGGAGGGGTGACTCTGTCTGGGAGTCCCCTGGGGGACCAATGGGCCAATACACCTCTCCCAATGGTGGCCTGTGTGGGGTTGTGGCCTCCAACCCATGATATGGGGAGCAACTCCCCAGCACAAGTTCGAACCCACCAGGTTCCCATCAGGTAGGAGGCAGGCGGCTTGCTGCTGGATACATCCCCAATGCCTTAGCCAAACCTGCTATTTCCTGTAATAAATAAAGTTGTGGCCTAAATCAGCCCAATAACAGTATCCTGTGTTCATTATTGTGGCCCTCCCTTCACCTTTATGTGATTATATGCCTGTCCCGGCAAATAATCTTCTTTCTGAGTCATGCACCATCACATATGAATGGTGGTTTCTTAAAATAATCCCAAAACAACATGAAGGTCACTACAGATGGACTTGTGTTAATAACCCTGAGTATTGCTATGGTAGAGTAAGGTATAAAATTTCAAAAAGTAAGAGTGATGATCTCTCCACAGTGGAGCTGCCTACAGAAATTCATAGTTAAATAATTCAGACTTTACAACTTACTAAAATTAATAGGACTTTAGAATTCTTTTGTTTACCACCTTTCGCTTTAGCTAGTCAATCAGCAAATTTCTACCGATGTTATTAAAACTTTCCACCCGAGTCTAAAGACACTTAAAAAGAATGATTTTTTTTTAAAAAAAAATCTAGTCCCCTTGATTGCAAACTATTTTGACTCTGAACTTTCTCAAAAGGAAATTATAATGTGTGGGGAATAAGCAATCAAGTTCTCTTGGAGGAATTAAAATTTCATAAGGCCAGTTAGCATTCAATCAGGGGAAATCAGATGTGATTATCTGCATTTATCCTGGCTGGACACATCTATTAGTTGAGCCAGAACTAAATAATCATAGCCATACATGTAGCCCATTTAGAAATGTAATAGATTTTCCACCTCATATTTCCCCCCCACATTTATTGTTTTAATATTCGCTTAAGTTGAATACTTTGGCTGCACAGCTATACATTTTTGTTTAAAGAATTTATATCCCACTTTAAATGTGGACCCAAAATAGCTTGCAAAAAGGTTGTGCGGTCCTTTGATAAAAGGGTTTCTGAGAGATCATCCATCTATGAAGGCGTATCGAAATGAGATATAATAGCCTGTTACTGGATAATTAAGACACCTCCCCCTGCCCCATAAACACTAACTGGACTTATGAAGAACAAACAGATCAGCCTCCAGGTAATTATTGGTTGGATCCAGACTTATCCTTTCAGACAAAGAAATGTTGCTTGCATAGGATCAAGTGGAGGCATCCCCCAGGCAGTTGGGGGAGACATTCACAGATCCCCTCTTTCCTCTGTAGCCCACAGAGCCACCCCACAAATTATTCCAAAGAGTCCCCCAGCCATTTGAAGCAGTGTGGATGTTGGAGCTGGGGGCCACAGAGAGAAATTAGCAAAATTCAAGCCATTTTTGTTAATGAAGCTTGTGTGCTTGCGGTCGATATAGCATTTCCAAATGCAACCATTTGAACATTTAATCCAATTGCGAGCGCTACATAAAAATCCATTTGCTGTACTGATATGTGCTCAGGATGACTAAGCATACCAGGGAACAATTCTGCCACCTTCTAATTAACTCCAAATTGCAGAAAGCAATAAATGGCCTTCACTTAATAAATTAAATTTGCAAGGAATGTGTAAGCATTTAATTAACAGCTGACAGGGAAAAAATGTGATTTAGCAAGGAAGTTATAGCTTACTAAAATATCAGTTGGTATTTTTAGCAATAAATTGTTATCTTCTTATCCTGCGATTTTGTCTTTGAGAAAAAAAGGGGGGGCGCATTAGCATGAATGTCATCTTTGCAGATCTGATGTAAGTTTGCAAGGCAGAGATCTTTCTCCCACTTCGTCCTACCTGTTTCTGTTGAGTTTTTGATTAGCAAGGGATGAGTAATGAAAGAATAAAAGCTTATCTATACTTACACATGGGGATGCGGGTGGCGCTGTGGTCTAAACCACAGAGCCTAGGGCTTGTTGATCAGAAGGCCGGCAGTTCGAATCCCCGCGACGGGGTGAGCTCCCGTTGCTCGGTCCCTGCTCCTGCCAACCTAGCAGTTCGAAAGCACGTCAAAGTGCAAATAGATAAATAGGTACCGCTCCGGCAGGAAGGTAAACGGCGTTTCCGTGCGCTGCTCTGGTTCGCCAGAAGTGGCTTAGTCATGCTGGCCACATGACCCGGAAGCTGTCTGCGGACAAATGACAGCTCCCTCAGCCTATAGAGCGAGATGAGCACCGCAACCCCAGAGTTGTCCACGCGCTGGACGTAATGGTCAGGGGTATCTTTACCTTTACCTTTATACCTACACATATGCACATAACTGCTCTCTTAATACTACTTTGCTACCTTTTTTCAGACATGTCTCTCCACTTACTGCACTCTGATCATCTGCTACGTCCACCCTCACATTTTAACTGTGAAACTGTTCCCCTCCACTTACTTTCTCGAGGTCAGAAATTACATAATATTAGTGAATTTCCCCCCAAAGAATAATAGGACCATGGAGTTGGAAGGGGCCCTGAGGATCAAGCAGAGGTTTTGCGTGAGTGAGAGTGAGATATTTTTAGGGTGCCTTCTTATTTGTTCCAAAGCAAAAGTCATGCTGAATGTGGAGGATTCTCATGTGCGAGTGAAATACCTGCAGTTTTTAAAGAGAAATTTAAGGATTTAAAAAATCATAATTAGAAAGATATATGGCTCACTGGATTAAAAAAAGGGCTATGACATTGGAAAGGGACTGCAAGGTGGATCTAGACTTGCCTTTTCACTCCATTTTTAGAAGGGGCTGCTGGGATCTGCATGCATCTGCCCCATGTGGTGAGTCTGCATGTGACAGAATTTCAGACCCTGGAATGACCCTGCCCTCACATGCTGGCCATTGGATCCTCCTGCACAGGAATGAATATAAAAGGGATTGTTTTTCCATTTGAGCATTGTTCAAGCAGCAGGGTCTTCCTGTTATGATCACCTTGCCGACAAAGGTCCGTATAGTTAAAGCTATGGTTTTCCCAGTAGTAATGTACGGAAGTGAGGCTGATTGCTGAAGAATTGATGCTTTTGAATTATGGTGCTGGAGGAGACTCTTGAGAGTCCCATGGACTGCAAGAAGATCAAACCTATCCATTCTTAAAGAAATCAGCCCTGAATGCTCACTAGAAGGACAGATCCTGAAGTTGAAGCTCCAGTACTTTGGCCACCTCATGAGAAGAGAAGACTCCCTGGAAAAGACCCTGATGTTGGGAAAGATTGAGGGCACAAGGAGAAGGGGACAACAGAGGACGAGATGGTTGGACAGTGTTCTCGAAGCCACCAACATGAGTTTGACCAAACTGCAGGAGGCAGTGGAAGACAGGAGTGCCTGGCGTGCTCTGGTCCATGGGGTCACGAAGAGTCGGACACAACTAAAGACTAAACAACAACAACAACAAATGTTTTGGTTCTGACTTCTGACTGTTAGCTAGTTCATCCTTTGTACCTCATTTACACTTTGGTCCTGATTTTTAGCTTGTCCTACTGCTTCCAGTTCCTGGCTCACTTCAGATGTCTCCCCACAACCCAGTTCTCGCAAGGACTTTGTCCTGCAGAGGATCTCACTGGAGAAAGAGAAGAGACCACTTTTGTCCATTCTCCTTTCCTGCATCAACCCCCAGAGCCACCACCATGATGTTTATGAAGGCTCTCCAAGCCCACTTAAGCAGAATTTCAGTGTTGAAGTCAGAGTTGTGAAAAATGCAGCTAAGAAGCTCACATCATAATAATGACTGACACCCTTCTTTAGAAAGTAAGCCCATGTCTGGACTTTAACATTCAAAAAACTTTACTTGCAGAAACTTATAGAAGAATTAAAACATAATATTTACAGTCACATGCTTTTCGAAGGATGGTCATATAGTCTCTTCTTCTAACTTCCAAACAATTGTATTTCTCTCTCTTTCCAGAGCTCAGCACTTTCAGCCTCCTATATCTCCATTAGCCTTGCAGCTCCTAGGAGAGATTTCCACTTTTACCTTCTCCTGCAGCTTTGCTCTCATTCTTTGAAGCATAGAAGAATCATTCCAACACTCTATTCATCTTAGCAGTGTTCACAGTGGATTCTAAAACACAGTCATCTTGCTTCACATAAAATAGAGTCTCTCCTTCACTAGAAACCTCCCATGTGACCAACATTAGCCAATCACATGAGAACTACTAGAGAACTCTCTAGAATTCAGTTACCAGCCAATCAAATTTAAACACATAGTAATGCACACAATTTCAGTGAATTAAATTACTATACTTAACACAGAGAATGGCATCCTCATAAGTGGAGTTTAGCAGGAACAGAACTCCATTCATGGGGCGCCTGGAATCAACCAAGTATGTATGCTTAGTCATTAACTATGGCCACCATAGTCACCACTAAGGACAGTGCTCTTCCCCTTCCTTTCATAAATTGAAGCAGTTTGATGGAAGAATATAGTTGGCTCCCTATAAACATGAAGTTCGACTACAACTAGATAAAAGAGAAAGAGGCCTTCTTCACCTAACCTTCAAGTGTTCACTGAAGTCATCAAAAGAGGATCTGCTTTCTAGATTACTAAGAGAACAGCAAGCTTCTGCCAAAAGTGCTACAGGTTGCACTAGCGGAATCAGAGGTGCAGAAGACACCTCTATGAAGGCCGCAGGAGAACCCAAGTGGAATAGAGCTTTTATATATAAACTTGGACAAACAGCCAGTAGATATTTTCTGAGTGAACAATGACAAGAGAGGCTGGTTTGTTGGCCTGGTAACTGATTTGTTGATAACCTCCTGGAAAGAAGGAGGCGAGGTGTAAGTGTGTGGGAGAAGGCACCTAATGGAATAAATACATTTGAGTTCACCTTGGCAGATCAGCCAAGGAAGGACCATCTATTCCCTTCCACAAATGATGTGCTTTTGGCAGAAGCTAAAAATATGCCAGATACAAAAAACAAAACCCCCACAATATTTAGATACAGCTGCAGATCCAGAAATAACAGAAGCAGTAATGAGAGAGAGAGAGAGAGAGAGAGAGAGAGAGAGAGAGAGAGAGGTATGATTGTGGTGTTGTTTCTGTTTCAGAATAAGTTGGCAGCCTTAAGCCTACATTCATTTCCAGGCCACTCCTGGAAGATTGTCTTGATTTTACTTTTTCGGCCTGGGGGGAAGACTGCAAAAACTCTCAAGAAGAACATCTCATTAACAAAGTCACAAATCCCATCTCTCTGCATATCAGTAAGAGACACAGCACTTGCACAATGTGAAAGGAGCAGGATCATTTGCACATTTGCTGAAAGTTGTTCAGCGAAGGAGGTGACGGAATAGCAAGTGATTGTCTGAGTGGAAAACAGAGAACGATGCTGGAAAGCTAGGTTTCCTATAATACCACAACGTTGTTTCATTAGCCTCCAGCTGAGTGTTTCTGTTTGTGCTGCAGTTCTCTCCAAAGAGGCAAGTTAATAACTAGGATGGAAATAATAATCTTTCTCGTCTTCTTCTGCCAGACACCATATTTGAATGTTTTCCAGCATTCAGCGACAGGACTGACCTGCAACACCTGCACATTGTGAGCTCCCAGGTTCTGTGGATGTCAAGCTAAGGGAAATGCTCACCCCTGTTCACGTTTAGCTTAAACCAGTTAGCCTCAGAAGCTCGGGAGCAGCCTCTGTGTTGTGGCTAGAGACAAAAGGCAATTCCCATATGGTTGGAATTTTGTGTGTGCGTGTGTTTGTGTCAGAATTTGAATGCAGATTTTGATTGTTAAATCTGTCATCAACATTGGAATTATCCACTTGAGATTTATTTATTTCATGGCATTTATATACTGCTTGATAGCACAAAAGCAGAAGCTCAAAGCAGTTTACAAGATTTGACTGTTGCCTTTTTAACCCATTCAAGTCTTTGCTTCCTAATTGGCTAAGTGAGGGGTGGGAATCTGTGGCCCCTGGTTTAATGAATCAGGGAAGTAAGTATCACATTTGCAGAAGTGTTGATGCAAGTTAGCTGTCATATACTGTCTAACACTGACTGTTACATGCAAGATTCTGTCATATACCTATTACAGCTGCTTGTCAACTGTCTGACGCTATCAAATCCTTAACTGCTACATGTCAGATACGGTGAAATGTTGACTGCTACTCAGGGGGAATGGATGTTAAACAGTCACCCATTCTGAGATTATTTGGATAACTACTATCAACTTTCACAAAGGAGAATTTTGGGATGCAATTTTATTTCAGCTCTATTTTTCCATTTTATTGAGCAGCACTGCAAAAGGGGAAAGAATTATACCTTCTTCCTTTTTGGCTCCTGGGGTAATGTATGAAAAATGGAAGGACTCCTCTATTCCTTAAGGACATGAGACCCCCTGACTGTATTTGCCTGCCATCTCAATAACACCAGGTCTACTTGGAAAGAGTAAGATGCTTAGAGTTCCTGCATACATTACACTGAATGGTTGGACTTCTTAAGTCATGACCTGCCATAATTCTACTGAGTAACTTATGATTTCCCATGGATTAGAGCTCGGTTTTTGACCTTCTTCAGGGACTTCAGAGGAATTCATGTTCTGCTTAATCCAGTTACAAATTATGGGGTTAAAAAGTTCCTTGTTACCTCTGCCATTTGAACAGAAAAAACTTTATGGAAACCAAGGTTAAGTTGTCCTCTTTTGTATCCATGGTGGAGTTAAGCTAATTTTAGACTCTGGGCTTAATGTTCGTACAAGATTCTTCTGTTAGATGGCAACTTGCTTCAAAATGTGGTAAGCCAACCTTGCTGCATTCCTGCATTCTGTTATTGGTGGGGAGGAGAGAGCTTGTGATGAATCCCTCTCCTTCTTTAAACAACATGAAGGCTGCTACTGATACCCCTACATTCCCTAGGTAAACCTTCAACATATTTAATGTGAAAGCCTTAATGCCAGTTGTGCTCTGTAGCACTTGCTGTTTGCCAAACTTCCTCACTGGCACTGCTAGTAGGCTGCCATGGTGCCGTTGTTGGTGCAGACCAAGCCATTCTAAGTTGGTGGTGGGAGATTCCATGCTAGAGAAATTGCCACTTCCTAAGACCTACTGGATCATCCCATTAGGACAGAAGATGGGAAGGCAGATTTTCCATTCCCCCATTCCCCACCACCACCACCATCATTGACACTAATGGAAGGGGAAATAAGAATGTCAGTTGCAGTCTCAGGGGAATGAGGAGAACAAAGACCTTTCCTGAGCAACCCTGTCTGCTCAGTGCAACACTATAGCTCAGTCGGTAGAGCATGAGACTCTTAATCTCAGGGTCCTGGGTTTGAGCCCCACATTGGGTGAGATTCCTGCATTGCAGGGGGTTGGACTAGATGATCCTTGTGGTCCCTTCCAACTCTATGATTCCATGATTCTATCTCCCTTGGAGCAATTGGTAGAGCAACTGTGGCAGAGTCTTTCCCTGCCATACTGAAGAGGCCTCCCTCTCCACAGGGTACTTTCTGCAGCCCATCAGTTGACCGCTCAGTAAGTGTAGCATTACTCCCTAACTGATTTCCCATTGTTTAAATGTAAAACATACTAAATGACTAGAGTAAGTTGATCTAATAACAAGTTGAGATGTTCTAAGAAGTAGTGGAACTAAAAGCACGAGCGATTTGCCATTTTTCACAGCTCTGCCTCAACATAAAAACTAGGGTAGTGTGAGGATTTTTCTAGTCTCCTTTCGCAGAGTCCCAGGGTATTTCTCACCCTCAGAAACCACCTGCTGAGTCTATTACACTTTGAGATTGGGCTCACTTTTCATCCCTGGATCCTGTCCCTTTCAATACAGTTGATGTGATGGAGTGGTCCTGGCCAACTTCTTTGTACCTTTCTACCCTCTATGGACTGCAAGAAGATCAAACCCATCCATTCTTAAGGAAATCAGCCCTGAGTGCTCACTGGAAGGACAGATCCTGAAGCTGAGGTTCCAATACTTTGGCCACCTCATGAGAAGAGAAGACTCCCTGGAAAAGACCCTGATGTTGGGAAAGATTGAGGGCACAAGGAGAAGGGGACGACAGAGGACGAGATGGCTGGACAGTGTTCTCGAAGCTACCAACATGAGTCTGACCAAACTGCAGGAGGCAGTGGAAGACAGGAGTGCCTGGCGTGCTCTGGTCCATGGGGTCACGAAGAGCCGGACACAACTAAACAACTAAACAACAACAACAACCCTCTATTAGCTTGGCATTTGGTCTTTAGGACAATTTCCTTGCCTCCACCTTCTCCTCCTTCTTTCCTTCCCCCTTCTCTGCCACTCTCCATTCTATTCTCCTAGTCTCATATCTCTATTATCCTTTCCCACTTTCCTTAATTCTCAGTTCTTCTCTGCCAATAACAAAGTTGTGCCAGTAACAAATCAAAATGAAAATATACGACCATGCAAAGAACTAACAGAATAGCAAATGAAAACTCTAGCTTTCAGAGCTCCATCCAAACTATGGGTAAAATTCCTTTCCATCCTCAGCAGGGAGAAGCTAGTAGCTAATGACAAAGCTACTAGCTTAAACCATGTGCTTTATACTATCATGATACTTGGGGCGGACTTCCTTTAGTTCCTCTTGGCCAGATTCTTGCAGATCCACCCCGAGGTTCTATTTCCAGAATCCAGCCAGAAGATCAATTTTTCTCCCAGAGATCAACTCCCAGAGATCAACTCACAGCCTCAACTCACAGCAGAGCCAGACAGCTTTTGGGTGGACAAACCACTGACTGCATTCCAGTGGTGGTGGAAGGTCTTCCATGTTGCCCCTCCTTATCCCACCCACGAACCCCCCCCCCTACTATAAATAGGGACAAGGGACTTTCTAGCTTACTGTTGGCATGTCTTTCAAAACCATCTTCTTTCCATTTATCCAGTAAACAGAACGTTAAGGAGCCCAACAGTGAAAGGCCAGGAATAACGACAACAGTTCACCCCTCATCATACAAAGTAACCTGCAGTCACAGAAGGAATAGTCCCAGTTCCGATCAGACTAGATTTTCTACAGATTTCACGAGCTGAGATCCTGTAGCTCAGGGATGCAGCTTACACTTTGAAACTACTTAGTAATGAAACTTTCTTGGTCATGACAATTAGAAAATCAAGAGTAGTAATTAACACAATTTTTTAATTTCCTGGAAGTATTGTTAAAATAAGGGCAAAGGGGGAAAGTGACATTTTAATACATGGTTTGAAAATATATTTTTATGGATTTTTCAAAAATAAAACATAGGCCATAAATTGTATTCATGCCAGTTGTTGCCCCTTGGCACAACATTTTCCAGTCTGACCTTTTCAGAGTTTTGTTGTTGTTGTTACTAGTCATTGCTTTATTTAGTTGCTTGCAGGCTTAATATTGCACCACAGGGGGGGAAGATAAATAGAATGCTCACCTGCTAAATACAAGACATATATTTCAAGGTTAAAAGTAGTATGACTTTTCTGCCGTCGTCCAAACTATAACCGGTAAACATTATTATGAGGTGTTAGACTTCTGCCAATAACTTCAGCAGACATATGAAATGAAAATATTTCAAAGAATTCTACTACTTAGGAGGCTGCCATTTTTGTGTTGCAATGAGTGGAAGTCTGCATGAAGCAGGAAACTGTTCTCAGAGGCTGTGTACCCATCCACATGCATGCTTGTGCAATACTAAATTGAAGCCCAGGAACTGGCTCACATTTAGCTTAATAACAAAACTTGTCTTCTGCAATTATGTGTGTGTTCCTGTCTGCTGCACAAACCCACCATCCCCTAATCCAGGGATAGGCAACCTAAGGCCAATCACCTTCTCAATCCGGCCCACGGACGGTCTGGGAATCAGCGTGCTTTTACATGAGTAGAACGTGCCCTTTTATTTAAAATGCATCTCTGGGTTATTTGTGGGGCATAGGAATTTGTTCATTATTTTTTCCAAAATATAGTCCGGCCCACCACATGGTCTGAGAGACGGTGGACTGGCCCACGGCTGAAAATGTTTGCTGACCCCTGCTCTAATCCAATAATCATTGAATAAGATGAAGAAGAACAGGGTTGCCACATTCCACTGCACAGCCCAACACTTGAATTTTGCTAGAATGTGAACCTTTATAAGATTCCATTGTTAGATGTCAAAATGCCCTCATTTTCTGACTTAACTTCTTATCAGGGTGTTTAAATGACATGTGTGCGTTAATCGTTCTCTGAGTAACATTGTACCCCCCAACATTTCTATGATTCTATTAATTATTATTATTATTATTATTATTATTATTATTATTATTATTATTGGTGCTGACCTTTAAAAGCTCTAAATGGCCTCGGTCCAGTATACCTGAAAAAGCGTCTCCAAACCCCATTGTTCTGCCCAGACACTGAGGTCAAGCACTAAGGGCCTTCTGGCAGTTCCCTCGCTGCGAGAAGCCAAGTTACAGGGAAACAGGCAGAGGGCCTTCTCGGTAGTGGCACCCGCCCTGTGGAACGCCCTCCCACCAGATGTCAAAGAGAAAACCAACTACCGGTACCAGACTTTTAGAAGACATCTGAAGGCAGCCCTGTTTAGGGAAGCTTTTAATGTTTAATAGATTATTGTATTTTAATATTTTGTTGGAAGCCTCCCAGAGTGGCTGGGGAAACCCAGTCAGATGGGTGGGGTAGAAATAATTTATTATTATTATTATTATTATTATTATTATTATTATTATTATTATTATCTTTGGCCATCTGTCTGAGTTGCCCCTTTTAGATCCCTTGCCACTCTGGGCAGCTTCCAAAATATATAAAAACATAATGAAACATTAAACATTTAAAAACTTCCCAATACAGGGCTGCCTTCAGGTGTCTTCTAAAGGTTGTATTGTTACTTATCTCCTTGGTTTGGGGGTTGCATAACTCCATACCCCCCAACATTTCTCTGATCAAAATAAGGACATCCTAAGGCAGTGGTGGTTAACCTTGGCACTCCAGATGTTTTGGGATTACAACTCCCACCATCCCTGACCACTGGTCCTGTTAGCTAGGGGTGATGGGAGTTGTAGTTCCAAAACATCTGGAGTGCCAAGGTTAACCACCACTGTCCTAAGGAAAAGGACTCGGGTGGTGCTGTGGGTTAAACCACTGAGCCTAGGGCTTGCCGATCAGAAGGTCGGCAGTTCAAATCCTCGCAATGGGGTGAGCTCCCGTTGCTTGGTCCCTGCTCCTGCCAACCTAGCAGTTCGAAAGCACATCAAAGTGCAAGTAGATAAATAGGTACCACTGCAGCGGGAAGGTAAACGGCGTTTCCGTGCGCTGCTCTGGTTCGCCAGAAGCGGCTTAGTCATGCTGGCCACATGACCCGGAAGCTGTACGCCGGCTCCCTCGGCCAATAATGCGAGATGAGCCCCGCAACCCCAGAGTCGGTCACGACTGGACCTAATGGTCAGGGGTCCCTTTACCTTTAAGGAAAAGTAGGGCATTCTGGGATCAAATCAGAAAATTGGATGGCCTCTGTAAATCCAGGACTGTCCCTGGAAAACAGGGACACTTGGAGAGTCTCTATACTGGCTGAATGGGAAAAAAGCCTCTTCTTTAGCAGCACCCCAGCTTAGGAACACCCTCCCCAAGAGGCTTGCTTCACACCCTCCTTGAATTTCTTTTTATTTTGCCTGGATGGAGAGGAACGTCTGTAGTAAACAGCCGACTATACAAAGGTAAAAGTTACATGTGTTGCTCCGCCCACTTTACCTTTAGCTCCACCCACTACTGGCGTTTCATTCTCGGAAGATTGTCAGAAAGGAGAGTGACCCTCAGAAAAAGGTTCCCTATCGCTGCTATAATTAATCAGTATCAAGCAATTGTCAAAAAGAAAATATATATATAGAACAATACTTTGTGCATGATATGTGCCAACTTCATAACCGAAAACAATGCAGAAGTATAGAAGTACACACTTTTAATATTTTGGGGGAAAGTATTAAGTTTTCTTTTAGATCCCAAATTAGAGTCATATTTATTTTATAATAGACTGTATGGGGTCTTTTAAAAAACCATACTTTGATTAAGAAGCTAAAGTGGCAGCTCTTATTATTTTCTTTAGTATTTGCCACCCTGTCTTTGATCCTTTTGTATTCCAGTAATCCCGTATCTTCAAATCCCTCAAGAATTCAATAGTAAAAGGGGAACAAAAATTAAGCTGAACAAAAATCCTAACATGCTTTCTCTGTGAAACTAAGCTTTCATGATTAGACAAAAAGAGAGAGAAAGCCCTGCATTTTAAACAAAACATGGAAACTATTATTACTACACGGAAAATGAATGATGGGGAAGATCTTGAGGCATATGTTTCTGAGAATTTTGACAAAGATAACGCAGAGTTCTCGCTCCCCTGGAAATTATCTAGAATTATTAAGATCCACTCTTCAAAACACCATAAAAAGGAAGGGTGGGAAGAAGGGGTATTTGACAGATTTTGACAGGGAGTTGAAAATTTCACTCAATATGGCGGGGACAAGATCCTCAGGAAGGTTTAGACTGTGCATCTTGACAGGGAAGGGAAGGAGAAATAAATAAATGAAGGTGGTTGAACCAGCATGTCCAGTGCCCCCTCAGACCTGCCTAGAAACATGGTGGATCAGACCATTAGACTATCTAGCTCAGTATCGTCCACACTGGCTGGCAGCAGCTCTCCGGGGTCCAGACAGTGGGTCTTTCTCAGACTTACCTGGAGATGCCAGGGATTGAAACTGGTACCTTGTGCGCATTAACTTGCTGTTCCACTGCTCTGCTATGGCCATTGCCCTAATTGTACCAGCAGAGTGGAAGGATGAGTTATTTCTAACTGAACCCTGGAAACAAAGACACGGAAATCCGGTCTGCCAGTTCCAGGACTGGTTTAGTTCAGATCCCTAGGTAGGGTGTGTGTCGGGGGCAAGGAAGGGATTGTGGTACACCTAGGCATTCATTCAGTGCATAATAATAATAATAATAATAATAATAATAATAATAATAATAATTTATTATTTATACCCCACCCATCTGGCTGGGTTTCCCCAGCCACTCTGGGCAGCTTTCAACAGAACATTAAAATACAATAATCTATTAAACATTAAAAGCCTCCCTAAACAGGGCTGCCTTCAGATGTCTTCTAAAGGTCTGGTAGTTGTTGTTCTCTTTGACATCTGAAGGGCAGGTGCCACTACCGAGAAGGCCTGGTTCCCTGTAACTTATGGGAACCAACTTACAAATGGGATGGAGGCTTCTGTGATCTCATTTTCTGAAGTCAGGACTTCCTTGCTGTCTCCACTCTCAGAAAGGAAGAGCTGATGCTTTCTATAACCACCCAAAAGACAGAGGATGCCATGGCTTCCCAAGTGTTTTGGGGTGCCCCTGTCCAGTGCTTTTTTCTGGGGGGACACAGTGGAACGCATACTCCTAAACATTTTGTGAATCTAATGGGAGAAGAAAATAAAAAAAATTAAACATTTTAGTTTCTTCTCTAGCACGGTGAATCATCAGTTCCATTGCTACCGCCGATGGGGGCCTCATTTCCTGTCATGGTGTTTCCTGAGTCTCAAGCGAGTGTTTAATGTGTGAAGTAGGAGCTGGAATCTAGCACAGTGATTGGTCAGTTTCATTGTTACCACCTCCAATGGCAGCTTCATTTTCTTTCCCAGTGTTTCCTGAGCCTCAGAGAGAAGCGAGCGTTTAATGTGTGAAGCAGTGTGGAATGTGGATATGTGGTATTTTCCCCGATTTGAACTATAAATTGGTGATTTTCTTGAGTCAAAATGAGAGAACCCCTAAACATTTTTTAAAGGGGGGGAGCACTGGCCCCCATCCAAGGTTCACAGAATGACAGGTCCTTCTTTTGTATCTTTTTTTAAAAATTAAGTAAGAAGTCTGTATTATGAGGGCGTTTCTTGTTATTAACTTTTCTGTACCTCATAATATCATAGCAACATTGTCAACAGTCACTCACCTTAAAGCAAAGGGCTCACCTGTGCCTTTGGGATGCCTCTCTCGTAGGGATGCTTGGTGAATTACAGAGCAATCCAAATCCAAAGGGGAATTGGATTGCTGAAGGTATATCCCTCCAGCAGCTTCAGCCAACCTTGTGTTGACCTCCATCTGTGAAATGTTGCTGTGCTATGCTACACTAGCAAGCCAATCTGATGCTCCTGCCAGTGCATTTGAACCACACCACCACCTCTCATCGAATCACAGAATCGTAGAGTTGGAAGGAACCCTGAGGGTCATCTAGTCCAACCCCTCGCAATGCAATTCAATCATCCATGATAGATGCCCATCCAACCACTCTTTTTCCTGTCTGATGAAGAATTCTAGAGTCTTGTTGGCATTATTTTATTTATTTATTTATTTTGCTGTTTAGTGAGCCAGTGTGGTGCAATTGTTATAGTGTCAGATTAGAACCCGTATTCAAATCACCGCACAATTATGAAGTGCACTGGGTGACCTTGGGGCAGTCAATGCTTCTTAGGATTGTTGAGGGGATTAAGCGAGGGGGGGAAAGGAAAAGGTAGGATATATTTTCCTTTGGGAAAAGGAAAAGGTAGGATATATTTTCCTTTGGGAAAAGGAAAAGGTAGGATATAAAAGCAATAAGGAAAATACCGGTAATAAATAAATTTTAAGTTGGTCTTTCTAACAA
The DNA here is from genome assembly GCA_034641385.1 of Darevskia mixta. NCBI lineage: Eukaryota > Metazoa > Chordata > Lepidosauria > Squamata > Lacertidae > Darevskia > Darevskia mixta. Next base: position 3,903,414 of record JAWWNH010000149.1, read on the forward strand.
AGGCATTGCCTTCCTTAGGGATTTGGTGCTTCTTTACACAGAGATGGCAATGTGCCTTGCATTTTGATGCTAGCATTTCCATTGCTTGCTTAGTGCCCATTAAAATATTTTGGGAGATATGTGGCACTCACGGTTTGTATCTTTCAAAACCTTCCATTGCACATTGAAATGAGTAGTGCTGTGTTCTGGTAAAGGTAAAGGTAAAGGTATCCCTGAACATTAGATCCAGTCGCGGACTACTCTGGGGTTGCGGCGCTCATCTCACTCTATAGGCCGAGGGAGCTGGCGTTTGTCCACAGACAGTTTTTTCCGGGTCATGTGGCCAGCATGACTAAGCCGTTTCTGGCAAAACAAGAGCAGCGCACGGAAATGCCATTTACCTTCCCGCCGGAGCGGTACCTATTTATCTCCTTGCACTTTGGTGTGCTTTCGAACTGCTAGGTTGGCAGGAGCAGGGACTGAGCAACGGGAGCTCACCCTGTCATGGGGATTCGAACCACTGACCTTCCGATCAGCAAGCCCTAGGCTCAGTGGTTTAAACCACAGCGCCACCCGCTTCTGGTACCTGTTCCTAGTGCACTCTTTCTCCCCACCCACCTGCCTCTGCCTCAAATGTTTATACACACACACACACACACACACACACACCATTGAAGAATTGACAAAGTAAGTCTGATTTGTGTCATTTTTGCAAAAATATCCCGAGAACTGGCTTTGCAATAATTTGATGCATGTGATAACTACTGTAAAAAAGCCAGCGGAATCGCCCTAAGCTCTCATAATGACAATTTCATAGAAAGATAGGGTGGTGTGTTGTTGTTTTTTAAGGAAAAAAAACATTTTTGAGGAATATATATATATATATATATATATATATATATATATATATATATATATATATATATCACAAAAACCTTGCAGGCAAAAATGACAGCAGTGCTGTCAGCATGGAGGCGATAATTCAGTCGTTGTCTCAAACAGAAATGGGTCAGGCAAGAATAGAGAATAAGGGCAGTGAAGAAGCCTGATTCATATCTGGTTAAAACAAAGTATCACTTAGCACAGCTGGAAATAGACTTTGATGTAAGATTACAAAAAAAAAAGTGCAAGAAGAGGTTGAGGCTTTGAAAGTTACCCTGCAGTTAACAGTAATGGAGGGTGAAATAAGAGACATCTGCATGGCTTTTTACCCCTTTGCATCAAGCCGCTGTAATCACCTTGCTATTTCCTTATAGGAATCGGAGCCACACATGGCTTGTTACCAGGCGTTTAAGAAGCCAAAAGCACTTTCAAAGGGTATATATTAGTGTGCAAGAGAGTGAAAGAGACAGAGAAAAAGAATGAGAATGAATGAGTCTAAATGGGAAAACAGAATGGTCGCAGTCCCCTATAAAACATGCACATGTGAACATGCACACATAATATATCAGTTCTGATCCAATTATGCATTCACATACCACAAGGGCTGCAGGAACATAGCCTGGTTTTCTGTTTCGTTTTATCACAGCTACAGGCAAGCAGCCCTGGCAGCTAGAGACCCAGCCCTAAAGTCTTCATGTATTTATCTGCCACCAAATTGGATGGAGTAAGCAAGCATGAATTCAGGCTTGCATTTCTAGCCATCTTGACTCAGAATTCGGTTCCCAACAGTGCACAGTCTTGTTCCTCTCTGCCACCCATAGCAGAATTTATGCTAATTTTCTCATGCTCAGGTAGGTATCATGTGGATGACAGTGGCCACCTAGGTGCCCACCAATCTCACAGCCAAAATGCCACTTTGATTTTTTAAAAATAAAAATGAATAAGTATAAGCAAAGTGGGGAGATGCACTTTAAAATTCCACCATGCAGCTCCAAGTAGTAGTTTTGCTGAGAGACTGCCAGCGGTAGCTTGAGCAGCTGGTTATCGTTTTATATTTGGCATCAAGAGCAAGTAGGAATGCTGTGGCATGATTAGACCTATAAAAGCGTAATATGGAATGGAAACTTAAGTATATCCACCCCACCAACTCCACCTGCTCCATCACCGACCTTCCCACATTGAGCAGGAGGTCTGAAGAAGGCTTCTATGCATGTTCTACTGAATGTACATAGAAATGTCTCATGGTCAGGAACACAGATACCAGAGGATTGTGCTATGTGCAGTGCAGGGATATTTTGCTCCCTACGGAAGGCTAATCACTTGCCCCCCCCCCCCAAAGCTAACTTCAATTTTCAAAAGCAGATGTATTGTGGGGGAAATGTAAAACACAAAACTTGAAATGGCTACATTTATTTTAAATTTGCAAGAATAAATAGTGCAACACCTTCTATAAATCCAGGGCTGCCCCTGGAAAATCGGGACACTTGGAGGCTGTATGCATGAAAACAATTCTAATGCATCAATTACTGCAAAAATGATAAGTTTCTTCAAAATATAAAATAAATCTGTATAAAACTGAGCCCCTCAAAGGTCATTATGGTGCTCCTTTGAGGTCTGTGTCCTAGGTTGCTGCCTAGTTGGCCTAAATGATAGCACCAGCCTTGGTGGTGGGTTACTCCTCTGTAGCGCTAGGCTGGACTTAACCGTCCAGGGGTCCTTTACCTTTTACCTTTTTACTCTTGGGACGCGGGTGGCGCTGTGGTCTAAACCACAGAGACTCTTGGGCTTGCCTATCAGAAGGTCGGTGGTTTGAATCCCCACAACAGAGTGAGCTCCCATTGCTCAGCCCCAGCTCCTGCCAACCTAGCAGTTCGAAAGCATACCAGTGCAAGTAGATAAATAGGTACCGCTCCGGTGGGAAGGTAAATGACATTTCCATGCACTCTGGTTTCAGTCATGGTGTTCCGTTGCACCAGAAGTGGTTTAGCCATGCTGGCCACATGACCTGGAAAGCTGTCTGTGGACAAACGCCGCCTCCCTCAGCCTGAAAGCGAGATGAGCGCCGCAACCCTATAGTCACCTTTGACTGGACTTAACCATCCAGAGATCCTTTACCATTACCTTTTACCTTTTTACTCTTCTGTAGCGCTAGGCCAAAAAGCTAGTGCCTCACCAAAGAAATATCCAAGCATTCAGCATTGAAAATCGGGGACGGGGGCAGGTGAAATATGGGACTGGAATGAACCTTAATAGGTAAGCCAACCATTAATGGGGCTATTTGACAGGTGTTTGCTCTTTACCCAGCTGGGGGTTATTTAGTTTTGAGTCAGTGAGCCTGACAGGCTTTAAGACTTCTCAGGGAGCCACATTCCTTCCTGCTGAACTGACACGGACTCAATAAATGGGCTCCTGAGGTACATGCCAGCATCTTCAGGCTTGATGTGCATGATTACACCTTTCCCTTATAAAACCCAGAAGACTTCTGATTAGGCGCACGAGCCTTGTATGCTCCTTGTCTGCTTAATGCCTTTGTAATATAACAATCCACTTGAATTCTGTTGCTTGGCATCAACACCCTGCTAGCGTCATAGAAAGAAAGGGTACACAATGGCCTTCTTGCTGACATTTGAGCATATGTATCTAATGGGAAAGTTCAGGTTGTCCACAGACTCTCTTCCGCTAATTGTGTTGGCAGCATGCCAAGCCCCCCAAAACACAAGTCCTCTTTATTGGCTAATAGAAACTCGGCTTTTAAGGGAAGTGTTTTGTGCTTGTTCAGTATATTAGGAACCAATTTTTTAGTGCTAACATTTTGGAGGGTGGGGGGCTGTGATTTTTCTGAGAGTTATTTATAAGAATTTTCAAGGATATTCTTTGCGGCTAGGCTTCTCATGTCAGTCACATTATGGGAGTGTTTTCTATTGGTGGTTTAAATTGCCATCTTATTTAAACTGTGCATTGTTTCAGGTGCCACTTGCTGGAAGATAAATAAACTTGCTAAATAAATTTTGGACCTTATGAATGTATAATCTTCTTCAGATTAAATTGCTCTGGTAACCTCTAGGTTAGATTACTGCACTGTGTTATACGTAGAGCTGCCTCTGAAGACAGTTTGGAAACTTCAGTTAGTGCAGAATTTGGCAGCCAGGTTGCTCACTGGGGCAAGATGCAGGTAGGTAGTCGTGTTGGTCTGCCGTAGTCAAAACAAAATGAAAAATGAAAAAATTCCTTCCAGTAGCACCTTAGAGACCAACTGTGGCAATCACACAGGGTCCCCAGACGTTTCACAGTCTATTGATTCCTGTAACCACCACAGCGCTCTGCTGCCACCAACCAGGCTTTTCCTCCCCCCTGGTAAAACACTGTCACAGTCAGGGTTTTGAATTGAACAAAGGAACAAGTGTTTATTTTAAAACTCAACAAGGTTCAGCTATTGGTACACGGTTCATCACTTTCTCAACCCTGTCTTAATCCTATTCTCACTACTCTACCTCTCCACCAACCCTCACAACCACCAACAACCAACCCCCACGTCCCAACTGTCCCAACCAACTGCTTCAATCAATTGTCCCCATCAACTGTCAACTCCCCCCCCTTCTAGGTTGGGTTTCAAAGCCCCTAAGCTCCTCCTCCGGCTTCTCATTGGTCAGCTGATGGTCAGCCAATTAACCCTTTCCCCACTCCTGCACAGTCATATTTCCCCCAGGAATGGACGAACGCTACACCAACTAAGTTTGTTCTTGGCATGAGCTTTCGTGTGCATGCACACTTCTTCAGATACACTGAAACAGAAGTCCCCAGACCCTTATATATAGTGAGAGGGTTGGCTGCCACATACACCCAGACAACACCATTACTGGCCCCAACAACATCAAACATACCATCTCAGGACTATTTAATTGCTCATCGTCTAACATTGTGTATGCCATCAAATGCCAACAGTGCCCTTCAGCTCTCTATATTAGACAAACAGGCAAAACCCCACGCCAAAGGATAAATGGACATAAATCTGACATCAGGAATCACAAGACAGAGAAACCAGTAGGAGAACACTTCAATCTCCCAGGACACTCTATACAAGATCTCAAAGTAGCTGTCTTGTTACAAAGGAATTTCAGAAATAGACTGGAAAGAGAAGCTGCTGAATTGCAACTCATTACCAAACTTAAAACCATGGAGAGACCTGGTCTGAATAAAGACATTTGATTCTTATCTCATTATACATGACGAAGCTATTTTTAACCTTCTCACCCCTTGCTTTTTCCTGTTAGACCAATTGCAGTCGTTAACAGTCGTCAACAGGTTTACCACAGCTATCAGCCTATCACCCATTCCCACCACCCTTCTGAGTAATACCCCTCCCACCCTCTCACTATATATAAGGGTCTGGTGACTTCTGTTTCAGTGTATCTGAAGAAGTGTGCAAGCACACGAAAGCTCATACCAAGAACAAACGTAGTTGGTCTCTAAGGTGCTACTGGAAGGAATTTTTTCATTTTTCATTTTTCATTTTGTTTTGACTGGGGCAAGATGGTTTAAGCACCAACCCTGGGCCAACTTCATTGGCTGCCAATTAGTTTACAGGCCCAATTGAAAGTGCTGGCTTTAACCTATAAAGCCTTAATTGGCTCAGGACTGCAATACCTCAAAGAGCACCTCTCCCCATATGAACCAACACGGACTCTGTGATCATCATCTGAGGCACTTCTTTGTATACTTCCTCCATGAGAGTTTTGGATGGTGTCCACACAAGAATGGGCCTCTTCTGCAGTGGCTCCTCATCTGCAGAATGCTCTCCCCATTATACACCTTTAGGTGTCAGGTGAAAACATTCCTCTTCAACCAGGTCTTTGGCTGATTGACACCCAATGCCCTTTTAAATGTATTGTGGAAGGAGGGATTATTGGTTTGTTTTTGTTCTTATTTTTATTTTGCGTTTTGTATTTTTTATATATATACAGTGGTACCTCGGGTTACAAACACCTCAGGTTACAAACACTTCAGGTTACAGACTCCGCTAACCCAGAACTAGTACCTTGGGTTAAAAACTTTACCTCAGGATGAGAACAGAAATCGCACGCCGGCGGCCTAGTGGCAGCGGGAGGCCCCATTAGCTAAAGTGGTACTTCAGGTTAAGAACAGTTTCAGGTTAAGAATGGACCTCTGGAACGAATTAAGTTCATAACCAGAGGTACCACTGTATTGTATTTTCCTGTTGTGAACCGCCCTGAGATCTACCGGTATAGGGTGGTATACAAATTAAATTGATAATGATACATTTTTTCAGCTGGATAGCAAAAGAGTACTTTAAAAATATAGGTTCCCTCACTCTCAAAGAAGATGTCCTATATCCCCAAATTAGTCCAGTGTTAAATATAGAGTGCAATTGCAATTTTAGATTGCCTAGCACAGAGGAATTGATTAAGAGAGAGCAATGTGATGTACAGTAGTTTTGTACTATTGACCTTCTACCCATGGAGTCATTTTTTGATGTCAAAAAAGTATTGACTGGCTAGCCATTGACTGAGCCAGAGTAATATGATCTTTGACCTAACACAGTGTGTTTATCTGGCTCAGCAGTACAAGAGGTCTTGCAAGCAGACTATATGCCCTTCCCCCCTCCCCTCTCTCAATCCAAATCTCTTTACTCATTGCTTATACAATATCTATTACAATAAAGATATCTTCTGAAGTGTGTCAGAGAAAGTATCATACAACAGATTATTCAGAAATCCTCCCAATGTGAGAGCAAGAGAAAGCCATTTCTAGATGATAGATAGATAGATAGATAGATAGATAGATAGATAGATAGATAGATGATAGATAGATAATAATAATTATAATAATAATTAGATAGATAGATAGATAGATAGATAGATAGATAGATAGATGATAGATAGATAGATAGATAGATAGATTAGATAGCATTTCACATTATAGGTGGGGGATCACATGAAGGAATGGATTTCCATATTAAAACAGAAACTCCTCCTCCATAAAACTGGACACCAGGGAGAAGGCTTAGTCTGGCATTCTCCCAATATGCTAGTTTTTAATGTACAGATTCCCTACTTCCCCCCCAAAAAACTGGGTAAGTATTTGGGCTAGGGCATTGTTTACGAGGTTTTTTATTGCTGTCATTGTTCCTGTTGTTGCTGTTAATTTTTTGCATCTTTATTTTGGATCTTATGATGTGGAAATTGTCCAATTTGGCTGTGTACTTTTTGATGTTTTGTTTATTGTTTATAGCTACCTTCATTAGGTTTGTAGTTATATATACAGTGCTTTTTTCCCTTTAAAAAATGTTTAGGGGTACTCTCATTCCATCTGAGACTCTGGACACACTGTGACAGGAAATGAGGCCGCCATCAGGGGTAGCAACGGAACTGACGATTCGCCGTGCTAGAGAAGAAACTAAAAATGATAGTTTTTTTAGTTTCTTCTCCCGATAGATTCACAAAATGTTTAGGGGTATGCGTACCCCTGCGTACCCCCCAGAAAACAAGCACTCTATATATATGTTGTAAGCCACCTTGAACATGGTTTTAACTTTGGGAAGGCGGAATACAAATAAAATGATAGATAGATAGATAGATAGATAGATGATAGATAGATATTGTAGATAGATGATAGATAGATAGATAGATAGATAGATAGATAGATAGATGATAGATAGATACTGTAAGATGATAGATAGATATAGATAGGTAGATAGATAGATAGATAGATGATAGATAGATAGATATAGATAGATACTGTAGATAGATGATAGATAGATTAGATAGATAGATAGATAGATAGATAAATAGATGATAGAGATAGATAGAGCTTATGATCACCCTGCAAGCCAAACACACAAGCATTAGCACCAATCACCTTGTTTTCGAACCCCAGTCCTTTACTAACTCAACCCACTTTTCCTCACTTTATGGGGAAATATTCTCTGGACTGATTCACCCATACTGGGCCATTTAGATAAGAACATAAGAAAAAAACTAGCTACTGATAGCCTTGTATCTCATTTTAAGCTTAGAATACCAGATAAAACAGACAAGGTTTTGGATGCAGCCCATTTACCACCCCTAATCTACAGAATTGAAGGTTTACATTTATTTAGAAATCAATTTATGCAGAATTACCAAATTATGAAAATATTGAAGCAGAAAAGATTATCTAATTTTCTTACCAAAAGAATATCCCAAGGAAGCATCCCTGTAAAAAAAGAAGGAAAGAAAAGTTCTCCCTTCTGCAAATGTAAAGCATTTGTCTCATTAGACTCAAAATATTCCCAATGGATAAGAAAATAAGTTTTCACTGAAATTAAACTGCAATTACCGCTATGGTATGAAGATAAACATTCTCCAGATAGTCCCATATGGAATGCGGTTATGTGTGCTTGCTCATTCTGAATGCCAATAAGCTTTGTAATTCCCGTTGCATGACAACATTCATATTTGAAATCAAAGAAATGCATTTAGGCATACCTTGCAAACTGACTTTATTGTTTTTGATCAAGTAGATGGATGCGTATTGCAATCTGGAAAGCATTTTGAAAGTTTTGTGCACAATAAAAAAGCCACCTGATTCAGCTGTCTTAATACTGAATCTTTATTTTTAAAAAATAACTGCTGAATATTTTATTGTGTAACTTTTGCCATCAGTAGAAGAATGCTGCATGCTCCCTTTAATAATTTTGAATCTCATCTGTTCTGAATCACTGTTGAGCACGCAGTGTTAGGTCAACAGGCAAATATTGGAATAGATATTCTTCAACCAAGGCCTCTGAGGTTAATTGCTGGATTTATCGATTGATTAAAATATTCCTATCCTTCCTTCCTTTCTTAAGACCTTCCCTTCTATTCCTGAAAAGAGCTCCTAGATCTAAACATACACAATCCATGGTACATTGCCAGGTTAGGAATAGACCTTAGGTTGTAGTGTCCTGGTGTCCCTAACATGCAGGACTGGTCTGTCCATATGACATATCCATAAAGAGGGGACAGCATCTCTATTGTTCTGACCACCCTCAATACTCACTGGTGTTTCAAGACAAAATAAAAAAAATCCTTCCAGTAGCACCTTAAAGACCAACTAAGTTTGTTCTTGGTATGAGCTTTCGTGTGCATGCACACTTCTTCACCTTTCCCAGTCAGAGGAAATAGGAAGGGTACATCATGGGTAGTAATTGGGGAGTCTGGAAATCACAGCACTATCTGCAAACTTTAGGCAAGTAAAAGGACTACTTTGATAAATCAATGCCACTGAACATTACATAACACCTTCAGATACATTTAGGCTGCAATCCTGTAATGTCTACCATCCCATTGCCCAGTCTCTGGCCTGATCTGTGTTGCAGTATGCAATGGTGCCAGCCGTTTTTCTATGCCTTTCTCAACATCTCCATTCCATTCACCCTTCCCTCGCCCATTTCCTCATGAACAGTCACTTAGCGTTCTGTGCCCAATTAACATATTCAGTATTCATTGGACTTTTTTCCTCCCTCTTACTTAGAGGTGTTTTTTGGTTTTTTTTTAATGAAAATGCAAACCTAAAGAATTCCGCCATGCCTGTCGATACGTTTCTCTTGTGTGTGGATGGTGCCATTTTGACAATACACGGACAGGAACTTGGATAACGTTAGTAAATGCAAGTGGAACCTACAACACAATACTGTAGTGTAAAGGTTCTGCTGTTCAGGATTCCAGACACACCATTCATTGGCCCAATTATTCCCAGCCCAGCTTTCGGCTCCCTCTCAAAAATGTTAATCTGTGCCTCTTGACCATTCTCAGTCATCACTGGCGGGGTCCCCCATTTCTAATGTGTTTTTGCATTTCTGCAAACTCTGGGGTTCCCTGAAGTCAGCTAATCTCCTCCTGCTGTCTGTGGATGGCACCATTCTGCCAATGGCAACCAGAGAGTTCACTGTTAGCTTATATACGAAATGGAAAATAATTTCAGAGCAAAACAGGAGCTGTTGCATTCAAAGGCTATGGAAACTTTTGCATCTAGTTAAATAAACTATGCAGAGGTGAATTTATTGACTGGATGTCAAAAATGGGGGGAAATACAATCATTTTTTGAATGTCAAATGGTCTTTCATACTTCCACCTTGAGATTCCTGTTTCTATTCTTTCTCTATATTTTATGTCGACTTGTTCTTTCAACCCCCTTGGAGAGCAGCCAGGCTCTACAGTCTACAGTATGAATATGCCTGCTATATTCTTGTTTGATCTTCTTTCCTTGATGTGTCAGTTTCTTTGTGGCCTGCCTACTTGTCAAACCATTTTTTACTCTTCAAAACTTTGTATGAATTTTTAAATAAGCAGTGCAGATCTCGGGACATTTGATGAATTTTTCAAGAGATAATGACGCGCCGGTATCACAAACATGGCTGTTTATGTGTTTAATGTACTAAGGACAAACATTTATAGACAAATTTCTTCATTTATAAACCAGCCTGCCTGCCTGCTACAAAAAAAGAGGACTTTTAAAATACATGGGAGTGCAGGTAAGGAGGTGGTTGTATGCCTGTCTCTTTTGCATTAATGAGATTGGCCTGATCCTTACCCACACTCACAGGCTGAAGCAAGGAGCAATTAGAACTGTCAACAAATGTAGTGTGTGGAAAAAGAATAGCATATTAAAGCAGCTTTGAAATGCAAAACTAAAATTAAAAAAGGAAATTGACTACAGTTCTCATCTTTTTTAAAAAAAGGGGGGAGCTGCCTTTTCAGAGTGATGGAACAGATTAAAGAGTGAAATGAGCATATCATTCAGTTTACAGTCACATTTCTGTTTGGGGGTGTGTCTTTTGATGCCATTTGTTTCAGATTGCTTCATAAACTGCAGAGGCCACGTGTTCACCGTAAGACCTATAGTACCCCAACAAAGAAAGCCATTGCATGTTTTGTTTTGTTTTTTAAACTAATGTTGGAGGGCTGGCTGACTCTCCAGCTATTGCTGGGAACCAGTATCCATAGGTTCTGGCCAATGGCCATCTGTAGGACAAGCCTACTACAGAAGTCTTTAGCATTTTGAAGAGATGTGGTGAATGGTTTGCGTGTCGAGGTCCCCAAACAACCCCTCATATAATTCACACATCAGTCAGAATTTTAGTTTTGGTTTTTGGCATGATTTTGGCCACAACTTTATTAAAATACAAACAATGTGAGTGGTTGCTTAGGCATTGGTTAAGACTATAAGGGGACAGAACTGACGACCGTCAGTAAGGAGAAAACCCTCTGGACAGATAAAGGGAGCCGGGTAGACTGACCCTCCCCTCTCCCCTCAGGCTCCCAGGGCTCTTGCACGGCCCTAGCCCCCGACCGGGGGTTCGGACAAAAAGCACTGAGCCCCTGGATTCCTTTAACGGAATTCTCCTAACACCAGCAACAATTGGAGGGGCAGACGCAATCAACCATAACCCCTCCTCCAACCAACATAATAACCAATGCCTAACCGCCAACCTTACAAGTTGTGACTATTTGCTACGCAGTAGGCGAAAACCAGATGGCACCAGCCAATCAGCCACATGGGAAAATTCCTACCAGGCCCCTGCCCCAACAGCAGACGACCCCATGACAGGCATAGCAATGTCAACACAGAGGCCTAAAATATAAGGAGGGAGGGCGGGTGATCAGAAGCACTCAGCCAAGAGGGGGATCACGTTGCAAACCCACCAATATATATCCGCTGGGCTGTCCATCAATAAATTGCAACATACAATTCTCCCCAACAACACCCAGGGTCCAATCACAACAGTGGCCATCCATACGATCCCGCCCAGCACCAGAGGGGTGACTTGCTGGCCCCCACCGCAACACGTGCTCTCCATGAAGGAGAACACGCTTTGTACAATTCTTCCTCCCGGTTTATTGGCACCACCAAATATATTTTTTTGTTTGCTTTATTTACTAAGTATGCTTCGGGAAGAAGTAGCAACAGAATGTTGGAAAATCCGCTGGTGGGGCAGCTGTAGGCTGAGTAGTGAAGCTGAGAGATAGATCAACTATGCTGGCCCCTGTATACTGGTCTAGTTAGGGTCCAGAGTATACTCAGATGGGGGTCTGACCCCAAACTCTTCCTTTCCTTGAATTCTTGGGCACAATGATTGGAATTCTCGTGCAACATCTAGAGATTAAACAACTGGAGTTCTCAGGTGGATGACTAAAGGAAAGGCTAGATTTTGATAGTGGTATGCTTTTTCAGACACTTTGATGTTTCTTACTGTAATCATAAAAGGGTTTTTTATGACAGAAAGGTCATCTTTAATATTTTTCAAGAGTGGCAGTGCTGAAAATGAAACTTGTCTCGCACATCCTTCTGGATATAAAATAGGCTTCTATTTTACTTTTGGCAATATGCAAATGTACTTTGATTTCATCAGTAGTGAATGCAAATTAGGGGGTTGTTTATGTAAAATATTTGCACCGCGCTCAACAAAGGAGCTGCTCAAAGCAACTTACAAATAAAATGGAAACACGAAAGCAGCAATAATCCAATCTTTGAAGCACAAATAATACCAACATTAAACTAATGCAGTCTTTAACTAGTGGTCTAGTGTGATGTCGCTGTTAGAGAGTTGGACTGGACCACTAAACCATCTCGGATTCTATGTTCATCATCTGAGGCCCTTGTTTGTGTGCTGCCTCCACGTGAGGTCCAGAGGATGGCGACCCAAAATAGGCCTTTTCTGTAGTGGCTCCTCTTTTGTGCAATGCTCTCCCCAGGGAAGCTTGCCTGGTTGCCATCATTCTAGATTTTTAGGCAGCAGATGAAAACATTCCTCTTCAACCAGGCCTTTGACTGATTAATATCTTACAGCCTTTTAAATGTATCTGTGGGAAGAGGGGCATTATTGTTTTGTTGTTTGGTTTAATTATTTACTTGTGCTTTATCTTGTGTTTTATTCTGTGAACCACCTTGAGATCTCTTGATGAAGGGTGGTATATAAATTTAATAAATAATAATGATGATGAAGAAGAAGTTAGGTCAGTCACCATCTTACTCTAACCTACACAACAGAGTAGTGGGGAGTGTAAAGTGGGGAGATGCTTAGCTCCTTGGAGGAATGGGGGGGAATGCTATTAAAATAATAATATAATATAATATAATATAATATAATATAATATAATATAATAAATATACAGTGGTCCCTCGACTTGCAAGTGACCCGACTTACACATTTTTCGAGTTACGAGGGATCAAAGCAGCCGCCGCTTCCGAATTTTTTCGACTTCCAAAAGGAAGTTGCGGCCGTTTTAGATGCGGTTTCCTCGACTTGCGAAGGTTTTTTCGACGTACGAATGCGTTCTCCCAATGCATTCCTATGGGGACTCAAGTTACGATGTTTTCGACCTACGAAGATTCCGTCGGAATGGATTATCTTCGTAAGTCGAGGGTCCACTGTAATATAATATAATATAATAAATATAATATAATATATAATATAATATAATATAATATAATATAATATAATATAATATAATGTTTTAATGTATTTTTAATCTTTTGTTGGAAGCAGACCAGAGTGGCTGGGGAAACCCAGCCAGATGGACGGGATATAAATATAATATACTGTAATATAATATAATATAATATAATTTAAAGCCCTAAGATTGGTATTTTGATGTCTATCTATGTGCTTTAAAAGTATTATGGTGGAACAAATCATCAGATTTCTATCTTCATCTCTGCTGAATTGGTAGAAATTGGTTTTATCATAGGCACTTGCCTTCAGGTGACCATACAATTAATTCACTATCAGGCAAACATTTGCTGAGCCAAGCCTGAAACATGCTTTCAGCATAACAACCTACCATTCCATCACATTCTTATTCAGAATCGGAAACAGTGAAATTGTCACATGGAGACATTCAGGGACAAGGGCTTTTATTATTATTTCTTTATCGTATGCTTCAAATAGAAAAATGTAGATTGAATAAAATGCACTGAATAATGTTGAGTAATGTCTCATTCGAAAGTAAAGCTATTTGGAAAAATAAGGCAATTTTTCACACTGTCGTCTTCTGCAAATGGATCTGGAAGTACTGTCAAGAGCAGACTGCAAAAATAAATAGACCCTTTTTAATAGATACGAAAGCTTCACCAACATATTTGAATATTGAAAGTTTGCTTGCCAAGTATCAAGTTTTGCAGAAGGAGATGCAATGATTAAATGCCATACACAGGTTTAAATAGAGTTCAGCTATTCTGAAACACAGGTGGATTAAAGTCATTTAAGAGCAGGCTTCAAGCAAGTAAGAGAAGAACACAGAGCTGCCCAACTCTGGCACTTTTATTTCTTAGCCCTTCCCTTTTTGCCTTTCAGGCTCCTTCTAGTGGGTTTTGGCACACCCAGCAAAAGTTCTTATGTGATCCATTGATTTTACAGGGACAGACTAAGCCCCTATCTGCACCGTTAAAGCAGCATCAAACCACTTTTAAACAATCATGCTCCCCTCAAAGCATTCTGGGAACTCTAGTTTTTTAAGGGTGCTGACAATTGTTGGGAGACCCCTATTCCTCTCGCAGAGCTAAAATTTCCAGAGTCCACTGTGAAGAGGGATTGATTGTTAATTCCCTCTGAGAATTGTAGCTCTGGCAAGGGAACAGAGTTATCCTAATGACTCTGAGCACCCTTTACAAACTGCACTTCTCAAAATGCTTTGGGGGAAAGCCACAAACCCAGGCAGATGGCGGGGTATAAATTATTATTATTATTATTATTATTATTATTATTATTATTTATTAGATATTGCTTTAATTGTATAGAGCAGATGGGGCCTAAGTTATACTTAGAGTAGATTCATTGAAATTAATGGACCTAAGTTTATATCCATTAATTTTAATGAGCATACTCTGAGTAGACCTTCCTTCATTGTTATCAATGTTACACATTAGAACAGGCTTCCTCAAACTCGGCCCACCAGATGTTTTGAGACTACAATTCCCATCATCCCTGACCACTGGTCTGGCTAGCTAGGGATCATGGGAGTTGTAGGCCAAAAACATCTGGAGGGCCGAGTTTGAGGAAGCCTGCATTAGAACAATTCCTAAACATGATGAACAGTTTCCATCATCACCAGCATGCAAAGAGTAAATTATTTATTTATTTATTTATTTATTTATTTATTTATTTATTTATACCCCACCCATCTAGCTGGGTTTCCCCAGCCACTCTGGGCAGCTTCCAACAAAATATTAAAAACACAATAAGACATCAGACATTAAAAACTTCCCTAAACAGGGTAATTTCCAACAGTCACCTACCAACTCCCACCACCAACTGCTTGCAAGGAAACAAAACACACCACAGCATTTCAAAACCATTGTTGAACATGCAGAAAGAGTCCCATTGTAAATCAGTTCAAAGTCTCAAGAGCAGAAACCCCCTGCACCTCTCCTCGTCATAGTAGCCTGCACCTTTTCTAATTTTTCTCTTCCTCCACATCAGGCTCCCAGGGGTCCATCAAGAGTAGCTCTGCCAGCCAGCCAGCCCTTCTCTTCCTCCACCTCTCTCACTCCAGAAGTAGGAGAGAGTTCAATCAGCTGCCCGTCCTTTGCTCCTGCCAGCTTGGTACCCTTTTCTTCCATCGCTGGCTCCTGTCTAGAGTCACACTTCGCTCTTCAATGGGGCTTCTCCCCCACTCTATCACAAGCTTTCTCATTTTACTAAACCACTGCTCCTACTACTCCTGGTTCTGCTCCAACCTCAACTCAAATTGCTCAAAAGGTGTTGCTGTTTCTCCCTCCATTTTGACATCAGGCGCGTGTTGCTCCTTGGCCTTTCTCTCCAGGAAACACAGATCCCACTTCTAACACCAGTGTTACAGAAGTTGGGCACCATCCCCCAGTCTCCGATGAACAGAAGCAAGATCCCAGGGAGGTTTCAAGCACTCACCCAGGGCCTGTACTCCTTTGAGAATCAATTCATGGCAGAAACTGTCATAGCTTTAAGAAAGATGATTGATTCACATGTTTACACCTGAGTTTAGATGGAGGTAGTCCAGATCTTACAACATGGTCATCTCAAGAGGGGCTTGTTCCCCACAGCAGTGCAACACTGAAGCCCAGGGCATCTCTCCCAGCCTCCTTCAGCCAACCTGCCCAAGATGGATCTCTCTCTCTTCTCCTTTCTTCTTCCCAGGGCACCCTACTAAAAAACCCACTCTTCTCCTGTCACCTCAAACACATGCTGCATTACCTTGGCAACCTCTGTCTGCCTAGGTCCAAGATTCCTCTTAGATGGGCCATCAACACCTTTTGTCATGTAAACACTTCTACCCAGGTGAAGACCTGGCTTGGAAACAAAACCTAGCCTGTATTTTTCCACTGCCTGCAATCATCCCTTCAGTATTTCAAATTATCAAAATCCTACCATTTATTAATTTCTAGAGTTTAGGGTGGGTCCCCCAACTCACAACAGTATGTAGCACACATTACTGACATTCAATTCAACCCTATGTACTGGAATAAAAAGAATCTTCCTAAGGTTGAAGTATATTTCGAAATAATATTGCAGTGAACTGAGATGACAACGATCTCTGATTTTATAAGCCATCAACTGGACTATAACTTGATGGAAAATTGAACCTCATTTAAATGAAAAAATCATTATGTAGCTGCGTACCCTTATTGCAGATGTGTTTTTGTTCAATCTTTAATTTAACTACCTTTTTAAAAAACATATACATTTTATTGGTTTTCCCATTACTGAAATCTGTAACGGCGTCCCTGAGCAATTTCTGCCCTAAGGATCATAATAGTAATTTTAAAAGTCTGCATGAGGTATATGAGCTAATAAAACAGATCCAGGTTTTTAGAAAACTGAAACAGAACGAACCACAGTATACCAGCATATGTACACCGGTGCCTCAGTGTCACAGGCAGCCTTTTGTCAACTAGGGCTGATATACCCAATGGCTTGTCTGACAAGAGATAGCTTAGCCTGGTGGTCTGAGGGGAGGGATACGGTTCCCTACTTAAAGTGCCCCATTGACAGAACGGGTTGGCAGCCGTAAGTCATAGAGACATCTCTATGAATGGTAAGGTATTATTCTGTGTTAACTGCTGTACTTGTTAGCAAGTCGCTTTCCCTCCTTTTTTCAAAATGCTATTCCCGCCCCCCATGCCTCCCTGTATATGAGATTAAATTAAAAAATAAAGTTCTGGGGGCACTGTTTTTCTTTTCCTAAACATGAATCAACACTTCCTTTGAGTTGCTGGACTCAGTTTTGGCAGAAATTTGACAAATTCTCCCGTAGTAGATACTGCTAAGGCATTACCATGCCACACTTATTATGTGAAGTTTCTGCACAGTCTTGCTGCTGTATATAAAATGGCCCAGAGGTGTAGCTTTCTGCGACTAATCTCCAAAGCTGCAGACAGAGCCCATTCAACATGCTGACGGCTTGCTCTATGGTATCATGATAAAAGGGGGGAGGGGAATTAATTGCAGTGTCTTTCAGGAAAGAGATTCACTTAAATAAAATTAGAACAATTCCAGGGTTTGAGAAGAATTCACATTTTTGGACTGCAGATGATCCAGCCATAGGAACTCATAAGTCAATCAATCAATCAATCAATCAATCAATCAGGTTTATTGCAGCTTTAAGCTCATATGCACATACAAAATAGACACAGCCAGTATTGGGTAGATACAACCAGTAATATATAAATATAAAACATATACATTAAAAAAAACTTTCGAAATTCCTGTAACATTCCATTTCGCCTCTTATAAGACAACATAGAGGTTAAAAATCTTGCCACTTGCAAGGATACGGTCGAATCAGTATCTTGCAGTAATAGGGTGAGGCAGGTCTCCACTGGAAGACCAGAGAATTTTTGGACTAATGGTCTCAGAAGGTTTGTCCGAGCAGCACTATACAAGGGGCAACTAAAAACTATATGCTGAAGGGATTCTATCACCTTGTTGTCGCAAGAACATAACTCAGAGACTCGGCCCTTGGAGAATCTATGGAAAAGGACCCTAGAGGGAAAAACGTTAAACCTCGCTTTGATAAACGCAAAGCGATGGCTAGCATTTGAGAGGGATGTTAAATAAGTTGGTACTTGCTGAGTAGTAGAAACTCCCATGAACCGGGGTGAACATACCCCCCCTCCCAACATAAGATCACATTGCAGTCCATTATCATCTAGTCCAGTGATGGCTAACCTTGACACCCCAGATGTTTTGGAACTACAACTCCCATCATCCCTAGCTAACAGGCTCAGTGGTCAGGATGATGGGAGTTGTAGTCCCCAAACATCTGGAGTGTCAAGGTTAGCCATCACTGATCTAGTCTCTGGTTGATGAATTTTTTAGCTGTGGTAAGGTCAGACTTTAAAAGATCTAGTGGGGAGATTCCAAAAAGCAAGAGTTTGGCATGGATCTTGCTGGCCCAAGGATTGGTGAAATTATCCCGCCATAGACATTGAGCTAAATAATAGTTTGGCAATCTATGCCAAAGAGTTAACCAATAATTAAAAACCCGTTTCCACAGCAGAATCTCTAGCGATGCGGTCTTCAGTTCCAGTCGTATAGCCTCATTACTCACACATGAGGGGAGTTTCAAAAGACATCTTAAAAATTGGTTTTGGAGAGTCTCAAGCTGGGCAAAGTTGGTCAGGGGAGCCCATAGTGGTGCAGCATATATGAGAATGGCAGCTATTTTTGCGTTAAACACCTTCAGCCCCGAAGGTGCATGCAGAGCCCCATCTGAGAAAAAAAACTGGAGTAGAGCATGTGACGCCGTTTTGGCCTTATTGAGAAGATATTGGATTTGTGCTTTCCATCTCAAGTTTTGCAGAAAAAATATGCCTAAATATTGGAATTTAGTAACTGACTCATAAGTCCTATTCTTCGTCACCTGCCATGTTACAGGATGCATGCACACTGCATTCATTTCAATGGTGCATGCTTAAATATTTCCCGCTAAACTATGTGGAACTTGGTGTGCCAAATCAGGGGATGAGAAGGGACATAGCCCATTGAAAGATCATGCATGCAGAAGGTTCCAGATATCTCCAAGTAGGGCTGTGAAGGTCCCTTGCCTGAAACTGTCAGTCATTGTAGACAATTCCAAGCTTGGTGGTTTGACTTGGTATAATGCAGCTTCCTACATTCCTGCAAGTCATTGATTGTGTAAATGGAATTCATATGCACATTTTGATAAGTAAAAGCAGCCATGGAGAATCCACAACAGGCTCTGGATTGTGAGGGATGCAAAGGGGAAATGTAACTGTCTTTTCCTCCCACGGTCCAGATTAAATATCTCAGAAGCCGCTATTTGCATTTCAAGGGACAAGAGTTCAAAAATGAAAGGAATCTCTCTTTTTTTTTTTGTCCATCTGGATATTAGTCCAGCTCGGTTTGCTTAAAAATGCAGGTAGAAAGAAATCCTCAGGTACTGTGCTGCCATCAAACCCGGTCATGTCACATTTTCTGAGTTTTGTTGCCAGCTCAGCAAGCCTTAAGAGGACTATGCTTTTAGACAGATCACTGCAAGTAAGCAAATATCATTTGACACACATAAATTCAAGCCTAAGCATGAGTGATTTAAAGGCATTAAGTAGTTGAAATGCGCAATGCATTTATTTCTCTACGAAATATGATCAAGAGACTATATATTTTATTTGACATACACACATGGAAATCAAGCATTAAATAACATTATCCAGGAATCAGATGCCTCTGGGAAGATGCTAAGTACCTTTGACTCTTGTTGCAAGCAGCTGGAGTTAAGAGGATCCAGCACAGCAGGAAACCCTTTAAATTGTTTTTTCCTCCCCTTTTGTGAGAAACTTTTGTGTGGCATTCTGCCTCTTAAAGAAATGCAGTGGATGAACACGGCCCAGGAAAATGTCACTTTCCATCTAGATATCAGAGCTGTAGAATGACCTCTCCGAAAGGGTATAGGATAATGTGATGCTAACGACCGACTCAAAGATGAAGGTCTGCCAGGCTTGCATTTTGAGCATGCTGCTTTTTGGGAGAGAGTTGTGGACAACTTACAACAGTCAGGAGCGACCAGAGGAAGAAGGACCGCTGGGAAGAGCCGAGAGAGAAGAAACACCTAGTGCATGGGCAGCAGCACAACTGGATGCCTTCATCTGCCCCATCTGCAACAAAACATGTTTCTCTCGTAATAGTTTCAACAGCCACAGCAGATGCCATCATTCTCCAATGGCTTGACTTTTCCCGCAAAGGGGTACTCCTCCATTGTCTCCTAAGACAGACAAATGCCAGCAAGAACCGCAACAAAGAAGGCCTCTAAGCAATAATATGCTGACAAAATTCAGGATCAAGTATCTTTTACAAGATTTGCCATTATTTGCTTTTTATGCTGTACAGTGGGACCTCGACTTAAGAGTGACCCGACTTACGAGTTTTTCAACTTCCGAATGACTTCCGGAAGAAAAAAAATGGCCGCCGCATCCGAATTTTCCACTTCCGAAAGGAAGTTGCGGCCGCTTTGAATAGGATTTTTTCAACTTACGAAGATTTGATGCGGGTTTCTTCAACTTACGAATTTTTCCCCGCTCAATGCATCCCTATGGGGACTCGACTTACGAGTTTTTTCGACTACCGAAGATCGCGTCGGAACGCATTATCTTCATAAATCGAGGTCCTACTGTATATTTTAAAGCATTGTTAATTGGACTGAAAAGGAGAGAAGTCAAATCCTGAGAAAATTTATTTTGGTTTTTAAAGGTAAAGGTAAAGGGGCCCCTGACCATTAGGTCCACTCACGGACGACTCTGGGGTTGCAGCGCTCATCTCGCTTTACTGGCCGAGGGAGCCGGCGTACAGCTTCCAGGTCATGTGGCCAGCATGACAAAGCCGCTTCTGGCAAACCGGAGCAGCGCACGGAAACGCCGTTTACCTTCCCGCTGCAACGGTACCTATTAATCTACTTGCACTTTGACATGCTTCCGAACTGCTAGGTTGGCAGGAGCAGAGACCGAGCAACAGGAGCTCACCCCGTCACAGGGATTTGAACCGCTGACCTTCTGATCGGCAAGTCCTAGGCACCAACCACATCCTTAAAAACAAAAAAAACAAAAAAACTTACTTTTTTTTTTTTAAAAAAAAAAACCTTTTGGGTTTTTAGGGGGAAGGAAATATTGACCACAATTTCCCATTTTCCCATTACTAAACTATCAAACATCAGCTGTCATATAGGTAGGAATCCAAGAGAGAGAGAGAGAAGCAGGTGGAGATAATGTCTGGTGCCTGCTCCAGTTCCATTTCTGCTGTTTTGTATTATTTTAAATGTATTCATTGTGCTCCATTAATGCTGTGTAGCCTCCAGTCAAGAAGCAGCATATACCTCTACTATAGGGGTGGCTGGCATCAGCTGGGAAGCTGCCCACTTGTCAGTCACCTCACTTGATTAAGGTCAGGTGACGCCGTCAAATGAGCTTGTCCTCAGTGCTGATAAGCTGAGAAAGAATGTGGTCTGCAACCGAAGAATGTGGTTTGCAGGCAGTTTGAATCCATACCACACTTATAAAGGGACTTCAAAGTTCACTCTAAGCACCTATCAGCTGGTCGGTGGCTGAGGGTGAGCTCCTTTGAAGGCATGTTTTGCACACGTTCCAAAGTGCTCCTTCCTGCACCCAGCACTTGATCGACACTGAATGCAGCCCCATCAGCTGCACTGGGGAGTTCCTGATGGGGAAACTCATGGTGCAGCTGATCCCCGCCACTCCCTGCCCCATAACTGACATCACATATGATTTACTTAGTGAATGAACAAATAATAATTAATAAAAGCACTGCCGCCACCTTCAGCAGTTCACTGGATGGTCCTGATTTTAAAGGATCCCTCTTAGGAAAAACTATAAGGGATTTCATTTCAGGGAAATGGAACATATTAGTGATCTGAGGATGAAGACGGCTGCAATCCTGTACACATGCCATAGGGCAGTGTTCCCCAACCTTGGGCCTCCAGCTGTTTTTGGACTACAACTTCCATCATCCCTCGCTAGCAAGACCAGTGGTCAGGGATGATGGGAATTGTAGTCCGAAAACAGCTGGAGGCCCAAGGTTGGGGAACACTGCCATAGGGAACTGCATTGAACTCAGTGGGACAGGCTTCAGAATAATCAGGTTTGTATGACATAGATTGGGTTTACCATTTTATATAACGTGGCTTTGGAAAGCTTTTAGAACTAAACACAGCAGTAGCTGGCTCTCAATACTGCTGTCCAGGCTGTTATTCATTAATTGCTTTTGTTTGTACATCTTGACGCTGCGTCAGATCACTCATTGTGATGTCCTTTATGGACCATGTCCTATAAGCACCATGCTCATTGATATTAATATCACTGGGCGCTTTTCCACGACACAAAAGGGAAACTGTATCTGCTAATCACCTATGCAAATCAAAGAACAAACATTTTCCATTCTTTCTGCCATTTCTGTCAAAATTAATATTTATAGACTTATAATTGTATTTCACAAGCAGGGTTTTTCTCTCTGTCTCTGTGTGCTTCTATACAATGCAATGAAAGCTCACACAGAGCCCCTGGGCAATTTATGAAAATTCAGTCAATTTACATCTCTTAAAATTATTTGGGCTGGAGTCTTTTCTCTTTCAGGATAGGCGTATGTTCCTAGTCAAACAGCTGTGTATTATATTATCATAATCATGTAAAACATAAACACCTGAAAGGAACTAAATTAAATCAGAACCAAACCAATTTCAATGATCCTGTTCTCATTATTATTTACAGTACTACAGAGGAGGAAAATGTGGACATTAAACCACACATGCACATGTGTACAGACACACACAGGCACACCCTCTTTGTTTTCCTCTTTGTGCGTTCTCCAGTCATTGTGTATAATGTTACAGGCCACCCCAATCTCTGCTGAATGGGGTCTTGGCACTTAACCATTTGGAGGCTGCAGTGTCTTTATGAAATATGGTTTACTTACACATATTTAGGTTGCAAGCAGAGCTGGTTGCAATAAATATGGGTCAGAACAGGCCTTGCTAACTTCATACATCCCCATCTTTCAGGTTACAAAGTTCTGTTTTCTTCTCTTTTCCCGTGGAGCACATAAAGCCCTCTATTTCTCTTTCTTTCTTTCCTTCTTTCCTCCCTCCCTTCCTTCGCTCAGGTATCTCCCATTTATCATGGGTAAATTTCAAGCCAACAAAGTTTGGACTTGAAATTTATTCAAGCACATTCTCCTATCCCTAAGGGAAGGAGCATGCACAAAGAATATTGTGGAGATGGGGAGTTTAAGTCATTTTTATGCAGAAAGCAGACTGCATGGAAGGGCAGGAGCCAGCATATCAACAATAAAAAAAACCCTTTGTTTGTGAGCTCTGTGCTTTATGCAAGAAGAGAATCAACTGTCAAAGCAAATCTGGGCATCAGCACACTATGGGAATTGAAGTTAAGTTTCATGATTGGATCATAATCAGACGAAAGAAAAAGAGTGCTTAAAATAAAAACACAATTGTTTTTCCTATTGCAACATTCATGACTGCTAGATTCCCTACCCCTTCCCCCCATTGCAATCATTTTACAGGCCGCATTCTCTCTCCAGGTATACAAGTTGATCTTTCCAACTGTTGATTACAGAAAGGGCTTTGCCATGTCCTTGTGGAGTTGTATTCTGTACAAGACAATGGTAGCCCTATGCACATAGAATCATAGGTTCCCCTCTGGATCTCTCACCCTCTGTTCCAAGTCTCACAAGGGAGTTTTTCCAATTGACAGTGAGGAAAATTGTACACGCCCTGGGCATTTCTTTCCTCTCCCCACAGACCATTTCCTTCCTGTACTCAGATGATCAAAGGGGAAAAGAACCGTGAGCGTGTGGCTCTCCAGGTTGGAGCCATTTGCTTTTAAGTAAGCGCCATTGATTGGAATGTTTCAGATCACAGCTGTAACACAATAGGCAGTATGTTTTGAAGAAAGACGTATTTATTTCTGCCAGGACTAGGTCTGTTAATTTTATAAGCACCAACATTTACCAAGAGATTAAAGCAGAACAAAGTATGATGCTGAAGGTAAATAATCCATCCTCCTTTCTTATTGAATGCACCCACACCGAAGAGATAAAGAAGATTCACGTAATATCAGAAACATTGATAAAAGGTACACGAAGGTCCATATAGTTAAAGCTATGGTTTTCCCAGTAGTAATGTACGGAAGTGAGAGCTGAACCATAAAGAAGGCTGATCGCCGAAGAATTGATGCTTTTGAATTATTGGTGCTGGAGGAGACTCTTGAGAGTCCCATGGACTGCAAGAAGATCAAACCTATCCATTCTTAAAGAAATCAGCCCTGCGTGCTCACTAGAAGGACAGATCCTGAAGTTGAGGCTCCAGTACTTTGGCCACCTCATGAGAAGAGAAGACTCCCTAGAAAAGACCCTGATGTTGGGAAAGGTTGAGGGCACAAGGAGAAGGGGATGACAGAGGATGAGATGGTTGGACAGTGTTCTCGAAGCTACTAACATGAGTTTGGCCAAACTGCGAGAGACAGTGAAGGATAGGTGTGCCTGGCGTGCTCTGGTCCATGGGGTCACGAAGAGTCGGACACAACTGAACGACTGAACAACAACAACAATATTTGTGAATACAGATTTCTTCAGAATTTCTTATAAATATCCTTTGAATTATATATGTTGGGGTTCATGTGAGTGGAAGATAAGATATAAATGCCCAAAGATTCTGCACTTTCAAATGAATGCCCAGAGCATGGGCACAACACAAAGACCATGAACATGAACTAATATATATTCAATATATACAATTATACAATTCATGGACTCAAAGAATTGTAGAGTTGGAAGGGATCCTGCAGGAATCTCAACTAAAGCATCCATGACAGATGGCCATTCAACCTCTGCTTAAAAACCTCCAAGGAAGGAAAGTCTACCACCTCCCGAGGGAGTCTGTTCCACTGTCGAACAGGTCTTACTCTTACTGTAAGTTTAATCGGAATCTCCTTTCTTGTAACTTGAAGCCATTGGTTTGAGTCCTACCCTCCGAAGCAGGAGAAAACAAGCTCGCGCCATCTTCCATGTGAGAGCCCTTGAGATATTTGAAGACAGCTATCGTATGTCCTCTTTTCCAGGCTAAACAAACCCAGTTTTCTCAACTGTTCCTCATAAGGCTTGGTTTCCAAGCAGTATCCAGGCATTATTGCACAGGCAATATGCAGACTCACTCAATAATGCTGAAGAATATTAATTCAAAGGGAATGAACACATTGCCCAGATAATACATACCCACAGGAAATAAATGAAATACCTGGTTATGCTAGATATGGGTGACTCAGTTCTGTTTATGGTCTGTAATACATTCTCATGTATTCCTCCATAACTCTGCTCCATCCCATTTCTGCATTAAACTTCAAATGTTCTTTTTAGAAATTTTGATCTGCAGATTGGTATGGGTTGTGTAGATTAGGTCAGCTGATATTGGAATTTGCAAATATTGAATTCCCTCGAGATCCCTAGATTATTCCCTCAGTTCTGGCTTATTATGTGACATCACTTGGAAAATATAATGCTGTGTGTTTAAAACAAAAAAGCACCTCTCCCCCCTCTTTCCCCCATTCTTCTCTTCTATGGTTTCCAGTTTAACAGAGATTTTTGTGCTGAAGCATTAATGAAAACGTGCATTGAACCACAGGTGTTGTTGCTTTTTAGGATCAATATTTGTTCTGCTCCTAGATACTGATGTGTAGAGTTTTGCGACTCCTGTCCTCTACTATTATACTGCTCATACATCTAACTAAACATTACAGTTCTAAACAATGTCTAGAACTTTATAAAAAGCAAAGGAAGAAAGTCACCTATGAATTTGCAAAATGGGTTCAACTGAGGACTTGCCTCATCGTGTATTGATCTGCCCAGTAAGTAGGGTTGCCATATTTCAAACAGTGAAAATCCGGACAGAAAAGTTGATGGGGGCAAAGTTGTTCAGCTTCTTTTTAGTTTTGTCCAAAGTTGTTCAGCTTTTTGGGCAAAATCAGGGTGTGTGTGTCATTTTTGAGCTTTTTTTTTGGAAAAATGGCAAAGACGGCACTGCTGACATGGGCAGCATTCTCCCGGACATTTGCCCGATTTCTGCCCAGACATTGCTGCCGACTTCAGTATTCCGGATATGAACTCCTGCAAGCTTCATCCATGTTTCTGTAGCATCTATGCAAGACACATTGATACATGTGGCATAAGAACATAGGACCAAACCAACAGCCCAACTTGTCCAGCATCCTATTCTTACAGTGGCCAACCAGATGCCTATGGGAAGCCAGCAAGCAGGACCTGAGCAGAAGGACACTCTCCCCTATGGCGGTTTCCAGACTTGGCATTTGTTCTGTTTATGTGTACTGTATTCATTTGAGTGAAACAGAATTTCTTAAATAAGAACATTCCAATACCTGAGACTATTTCTCCTCTCCACTGAACTGCCTGTACAAAAGGAATAGTTGTTCAATCCTAACCATATCTCCCCAGAAGTAGGCTGTATAGGGAGTAAGTGATGCTTACTCCCCGGTAAGTGAGGTTAGGATCGCAGCCTCCTAGTGGTTTCTCACATGCCGCTCAATGGCTTGCTAGTTGCAAGTACAGTGTCATTTGAGCCAATTTAAGTGTTTCTCATGCCTTTTATTTTACTGCTTAGAATACTAAATCCAGTCACCCAGTATTTAGGGTAAGATTAAAATAAGGTAGGTGAGGATAGAAATGGGGCAGAAAAGTCCCTGAACATTAATATGGAAAGCTGTTAAAGTGCTCACTTTTAATAAACAAGAGACCATGAACTAAGCTTCTCATGCAGACTTCTGCACCTGAGAAAATATCCTACTGGGGAAAACTTATTACAAGAAGCATCAGCATCGTAAGTGACGAACAGATTTGAAAACACCGGCGTGAAGCTGGGGAAACAGGAGTTGGGATTTGGTAGGAGGAGAGGGTGGAACTGACAGCCATTGAGTTTTGAAAGGAGGAACACAGAGTTCGGGAAACAATTAGGAATTCCTTCTGTGCTGTATTCTCAACTGCCTAGGCTTTCCCATCACGACATGGCATCATTCAGGGAGGAATTGAAGGGGTGGAGGATGAGAGAGAGAATGGCAGCCTCCATTCATGAAGATCGACAGGGGACAGCACAGGAGGAAACATCGGAAGCTATTTCATATTGAGTCAGACCATTGGTCCATTTCGTTCAGTTGAATCTTCAGTGACTATAGCAATACAGTGACTGCAGCAGCACTCCACAGTTTCAGAAGGGGAACATTCCCAGTCCCACCCAGAAATGCAGGAATTAAATGTTCTGCATGGAAATCAGATGTTCTAACTCTGAGCTATAGTCCTTCCCCACATCATGTGGGCTAGGGTGTTCTCTCTTTCAGTTTCCCAACATTTCAGATGTAAGTTCACTTTAGAGAACCTTTTCCCCCTAGCCCTGCTTTAAAGACATCCAGCACCATCTACTTGCATGCGTCCTTTGCTATCCAGTGCTTCATCTGTTGTGTTCTCCCCATTTCAAGCTCTTATGCAGGAGGCCCTTCTTTCAGAATTTGCAGAGCACTGTATTCAGTCACTGATAGTAGTACCCAACACCTTTACTTACTTACTTACTTACTTACTTACTTACTTACTTACTTATATCACCTGTGTGGCATATGACACTTTACAAAGAACAGGTAAGGCACATCCCTAACCCCAGAGCGCTTACAGTCTAAATTCATAATTAAATACTCTTTCAGTTATAATGCATGCGCAGCCCAGCCCTATGCATGTCCCACTGATTCTTAAAGTGCTGATTTCCAAGTAAGTGTGCCTGAGATCACAGCTGCACAGCCTGATCCTAAGCAGATTGGCTTGGGAGTAAGTCCCATTGAGTTCAATGTCACTTCCATCTTGATAAGTACAATTATGATTGCATACTTGGCATGCTGCTTTACTTTGGTTTTCCAACCTTTTAAGCCCGTGCCTACTTACCAAGAGATCCTGTGTCTCAATTTCATGATTGCTTGACTTTCACTTAAATTATTCATCTGGTCTTTTTCTCACGGAAAGACAACCTTGGTTGGTTTATATCCTGCAACAGTTTCTGTAAAATTCAAACAAATTAAATGCATGCCCATGGGCAACATCAGACTAACGTTGTTGTTGTTGTTGTTGTTGTTGTTGTTGTTGTTGTTGTTGTTGTTGTTGTTGTTATGCACTTTGCAAGACTATAACCATTCTCAGAAGCCATCAAGGAATAAAACGACAGCCTTAAAAAAATGAAACGAACTATTGCATGTGTCAGTTCCTAGCTGCTAAACTACCTGTTTTCTTCCACTAACTATTATTAGTGTGATGGCCTGGGATTCAGACTCAGACGCTGAACCTGAGGGATCCCAGCCTGCACAGGATTCCCTGCCTCCAGAACCAGCAGAGCTGGGGCTGGGGCCTGAGTCTGAAGGGGACTCACCTGTGCCAGATCCTCAGGTGCAGGCATCGGCTGAGTTTGATCTGGCTCCTGATGGGATGGAGGACTCATTGCTTGCAGGTGCTCCACTCCCCGCCCTGTCAGGGGAAGCTGAGGTTGCCTCTGGGTCCGGTAACCCTCCAGCCTCTCCTGAGCTGCAGAGGCGAAGGGCAGAGAGGCGAAGGGAACTAAGTTCCCGCAGGAGGAGTGCTCGCCTCCAAGCCAGGAGAGGCGAGTCACCTGAAGATCAGAGCCGCCCTATGCCTCGGGGCAGATAAAAGCCGGCCAGCCCCAGCCCCAAGTTGCAGGAGCAACATCGTTGCTGCCCAGTTCCTGTCGGTGTTCCTGTTTGATCCTTGTCCTGCTTACCTGCCTGAGCTCCTGACCCACCTTGGTTCCCTGTTTGCCCACCCGTTCCTGACTTCGCCTGACTCCCTGCCCTGTATCCTGCTTCAGTGGTGCCTTTACGTTCACCACTGACCTTGGACTGGACTAGACCTCGCCTATTGGATACTCCTCGGGACCAGCACAATTAGTGCCATTAGCTCAGCATGTTTAGAGGGAGCCAGGGTAAATTCTGGATATGCTGCAGAGGTCAGTGTGGTGCTAATGCACTGGCTAGAGCTAATCTAGCCCTCCTCCTTCTAGGCTGCTGGTTAGTTACAAGGACAAGTTGAAGAGATTGGTTTTGGTTTCCAAAGCCACAAATAGCTTGGCACCAGGTTACCTGCAGGACCACCTCTTCCTGTGTCGGCCAATCAGTTTATGAAGCTCTGAAGAAGTTAGATTGGTGTGAATTTCTGTTGTGGTGCCCATCATGAGGAATCTTATCCCCACTGAAATTAGGCAACAGAACTACTTTGAGATGCTTTTGCTGTCATTTAGAGATCCAGCTTTGTTCCTTGGCCTTCCCTGACAGATAGTATTGATCCTGGATGCCTGGCTTATTATGCCTTTTCAGAGTTACTACAGCCACACTAGGCATTGTTTTGTTACCTAAGTGCCTATAAATTAGGAGAAAATTTCTTTCACATTAATTTATATGACAAAGCAGCACAAAACAAATCTCATCACTTACACTGATAGAAATAACTAGGCATTAGGTTCCCATGAATTAAAAATGTCTCATATTTTCGGTAATAAGTACTATGTATTATCATCGCTGATTGCATCCATCTTCTTGGATTTTTAATGAAAATCCTTATGCACATGCAAATTTCAGTTGACAATTACAACATACACTGCTTAGCAAAATTCAGTTTATTCAATTTGCCTTTCCTACATTCGAGAGCATGCTAATGCAGAGTTTTTGTTTCATGCAAAGAAAAGAACAACCACGGAATTATTCTTGTGCAAAATGAGCTAATGAGCAGATTCACCTGCCGGCAGCTTTGCAATAATACAAAATGCAGTACAATGCTGGTGACGAAGATTGCATATTCATGTAGCCCGTTTTGCCTCACTGCTCTGTGATCTTTCCTAGCACTCACAGCAAGTAGTCTTCCTATGCACATTCTCACGCTGACAGTTCAAACTGCTATGTATATCTCAGGTACACTGCTTCCTCCATTCTTCTGCTTCTTCCACCTATCCTTCCCTCAGCTTTGCCACATGTCCTTCAGCAACCCTGCCTCTGAACTCTTAGCTCCATTCAGTTTCCTTGGCCTCAGCTTGCGCATGACTCCATATATTCCCCCATTCCCACCAACAGCAGAACACTCTTTGCAACTCCCCTGACAACCCTTCTGCTTTTTTCGCAACGAAACTTGCATTCCCCTCCAACCCCTTTACTGGAGCTGCACCCTTGACATCCGATTTTTCACAACTTCCTTCAGAATGCTGATTTTTCCCATAATCTCTGTGTAGAGCTGAAAGACACCCCCAACTGAAATCTTGGAGGACCTCTGCCAATCCGTGTACACAATACCGAGCTAGATGGGCCAATAATATGACTCGGTATGAGGCAGTTTCCTTTGTCCCTAATATTCTGTGACATCAAAGCAGCTCATCCAGATGGTCATAGAAGTATAGGGGTGGGAGGGATTTTATTTTTTATTCTTCCCACAGAATCTTCATGGTATGTGGTAGGATACAAGTGGAAGCATGCAGAGTTCTCTCATGGCAAATCAGGGATTGCAAGTGACTATGGCCTTACTCAACAATGTGGTGAATTATTTCACTTCAGATTGGGGGTGGTACACGTGTCCTACTTTACAGAGGCCAGCCCTCTACTGAATCATGGTGCAGTCCAAAGATCAGGGGGTGGGGCTTTAATTGCCCATCAGCAGTTAACAGCTGTGCAGTACACTGATCAGGCAACACAGGACACCTGCTAACAATACTGTTCACCTGCTGAAGATAATTGATCTATTGTATTCCTCTTTTGGGGGAATGCACAAGTGACTACCAGAACAGCTGGGGCTCACATAATTGAATGCTCTTCCATATATAAATCTTTATATACAGTGCTTTTTTTTGGTAGGAATAAATAAATGATGTGCTGCTACTTAATAAAAGTGTCATGTGTGCCAACACAAAATGGCTGCCATGGGCTTCAAAAAAACAACATCCGGGTGAGTACCATTACAAACCAAAAAGCATAGCCTAGAACATCAAATAAAAGACTAGATTAGAACCCTGAAAACTTGTTTTCTACATTGAGCAGCTTTTAATCAACTGATACCTCCATCCGTACAATTTGACAACAGTAGAACCTAGACACTGGTTTATCTCCTCAGTAAGAACTAGGCCTATGTAAAGCTCCTGAAAGGTGGTGAGGGGAACGTTAAGTACTTTCTGAAACAAGAACAGGATAAAATAATCTTAAGAATCTTCTAGGTTTATGGTTGAAGTGCATTTGACTATACATTTATCTGACATAAACATTTCAATTTCAATGAACAGGGAGTCTGCCTGGATTAAACAAAGTTCAAATGAATTGATCAAGCATCACTCAGCTTCGTTAAGCAGGCAAATTAAATGATATTCAGATTTAATTGTAAAAGATCACAACAATATGAATTTGCGGACTTATTAAGGATACTAAGTTCACACATGAGGGTTCGTTTCAATTCCAAGAAATAAATTCTTTAAAAAGAAAGAACGAATGTGAGAAGCACATAGAATGGTAGCTTTACCTATGGCATTTGAAATCTGTGCCAAGTTGGCTAATAAAGCACAATATTTATGAAGCATGGAAGTAAAATTTGTGTCTTTCAATGCATGCATAATGTGTTTCTAAAAAACTTGCGTTTAACTGTTCTGTTCTCAAGTGTTTAACCTTATTGCTTTGCAAAAGACTACTAACTGGTATCATTTAGAAGGGAGGCAATGAGCAGGTTGGGAAAATGGCACGAATTTAAGCCCCGTTCCATGGCATGGGACACCTTTGCCCGGCGGTGCTGTGGTCCATAGATTGCAGAAAAATACTGGCTAAGGTTTTGCCCAGTAGCTTCTCTGTGTGATGAGCTCATGAGAAAAAGCTGCCCCATGAGCCCTTGCTGAAGAAGGGAGGGAAAAACCCATATAAGGCTGCTTCTCCTGGAGCTCCCCATTTTGCTTTGAGAACTTTTTTCGCCTTTCCCTCAGTGATATTATGGCTTTCCTTTGTTAGGCGGAAGAACGTTGTTTGTATGAGGGAGGAAATAGCATTGGTTAGGATCAACATAGTATGGGGGGGTCCATAAAGGGCCTGAGGGGAGGAATGACCATGGCAAACCCAAGCTTGGGTTTGGTATCTGCCTGTTTGGAATCTGCACCCTGGTTCCCCAGTGAGACCTTGCTTCATTGGCATGCACCACGGCAAGGTTTAACACTGGCCAACATCCGTTGTACAGGTTTGGGCTGCCAAGAGTAATCTACTTGTGCCAGTCCCATTTGCTAAAAAAAATCACCCCAGAATAGTTCTGAGAGTAGTAAGCTTGTTGTTGTTGTTGTTGTTGTTGTTCAGTCGTTCAGTCATGTCCAACTCTTCGTGATCCCATGGACCAGAGCACGCCAGGCACTCCTGTCTTCCACTGCCTCCTGCAGTTTGGTCAGACTCATGTTGGTAGCTTCGAGAACACTGTCCAACCATCTTGTCCTCTGTCGTCCCCTTCTCCTTGTGCCCTCCATCTTTCCCAACATCAGGGTCTTTTCCAGGGAGTCTTCTCTTCTCAAGAGGTGGCCAAAGTATTGGAGCCTCAGCTTCAGGATCTGTCCTTCCAGTGAGCACTCAGGGCTGATTTCTTTAAGAATGGATAGGTTTGATCTTCTTGCAGTCCATGGGACTCTCAAGAGTCTCCTCCAGCACCATAATTCAAAAGTAAGCTTGTAGAGTCACCCATTACAGCCTCTGCATGGGGAATAATTGATCTGCTCTGTATGCTTACTCATAATGAAGACAACACTTATAGTATCTATCTAGACATTAGTCTTCATGAAGATCAACATGGGAAGGGTTTCTAAATCTTTTGCTCAAAATACAATTTTTAGTGGTATGCTAATATTTGGAATTTGTAGCTTTACTGATTACAGATAGCAGTTTAATTATAGTTGTTACTGTCTTTAACTTCCATTCCTCTTGATGCAACCCAGAGGCTGTAATGGGTGACTCTTAAACAATGTGGGTTCTGCAAGCACACACTTAACATCAAATCTGCATTTTTCTATTATTCATTTAAGCTATGTGTGCTACGTACATTTAAGAGGGAAATAACAATAATAATAATTAGAACCCTGACAAAGAGCAATTCAATTTAATCATAGATTACAAAGCAACTTCAGAATTTGCCAGAAAAGATTTTGCAGGAGTGATATAAACAAATCTCAAATTAATCTCTCCTTTGTTCCTAATCTCTCTCCATGTCAAAGGATTATGCAAGCTTTATCTCCTATCAGATATTAAATTTCAGTTATCCATAATAGCTTGTTGGAGAGGGGTCTGTTTAAACAGCAAAGTAAAAGAACACAGAAGAAAGTTCCGAGTCCTTTCCACTTTGATATGTCTGATGTTTTTAGCCGATTGTCAAGAGGCTATGGGTTACTAACAAAAGGGATCATCACAGAGAAGAACAGCTGGAGAAACAAGGGTTGCAAAGAATGGATATGACTCCCAGCATGGGAATAGGAAGTGTGTCACATATTCAGTAATCAGGTTCTTGGAATAAGGGTAACTTTCCCTGAATGTGAAGCCTATGTATAGCTAACTACGTTTTTGAACATATTTAGAGCAATTTGTACTCTGAGCTTTAAAAATAAAATAAAAATGAAATTCCAGGCAAAGTATTCCCAAGGCTAGGGATGAAAATAAAAAGTTGAATTCATCAGCTAGTGTAAATTATACAACTTGAGCAAATTTGCATAATGGTTCTTGTTTTGAATATTTCCCCCCCCCCTGCAACATTTAGTGTTTTGAAGAGCTTCTTCTGCTATTTCTAATCATAGGGAGGAGCAATAACCTAGGGGGGATACGGATGCCCTGCCTTCCATCAAGAGAAATTTTATTCTACCACACCTCTGCCTTCTAGGGGTGTGCAAGGACATGTTGTTTGTTTGTTCCATTATTCATTGTTGTTGTTGTTAAAAGCTTTTGATTCATAATTTATCTGTTAGACTCACATATGGTTAGTTCATTTTTACTGTTCTTTTTTCTTTCTTTCCTTCCTTTTTTCTTTGACTTGGCTGTTTGCAGCTGCCTATGGTGGTGGAGGTTGCAGAACATTTCCAAATCCCTGTTTAGCCCCCAAACAGGCAACTAGCAAAGCCCATACAGAATATGGGATGAAGAACACTTCAAGAATAAGAGTGCAATATATGAGGAAGAGACAGTTCATAAAACTTCACTTCCTACCCATTCACATTGGACAAACTAACCTCGCGAGTAGAACAGTCCTCCTCAGAGGTTGTGGACTCTCCTTCCTTGGATGTTTTTAAGCAGAGGTTGGATGGCCATCTGTCACAGAGATTCCTGCATTGCAAGGGGTTTAACTTGATTACCCTTGAGGTCCCTTCCAACTCTACAATTCTATGAAATGCCATGAGGTGCCACACTGGACATAGTGAAAGATCCATCGCATCCTGGTCACCGTCTCTTTGAACTTTTGCCATCGGGACAGAGATACAGGATGATGACAACAAGAACAAGCCGTCTTAGAAACAGCTTCTTTTCCAGAGCGATCGTGGCCTTGAATGGGAAGCCTGGACTTTGAAGTCATCTAATCTTACCTGTTATGTTTTATCATTGTATGGTTTTAATCAGTGTGTATGGTTTTAATCAGTGTTTTTGTAGTTGTTTTGTTTTTGCATGGAGTGCCCTATCTTTGTGGATGGAGCAGCCAAGTAATTTCGTTGTCCCCAAAGGGGACAATGACAATAAATATATTCTATTCTATTCTATTCTATTCTAAATCCAGAATGGAGTCCCTGAGATGGTTGGATGGTGCCTTGTACGCCTCCTTCTGACAACTCCTGCAGCCAAGCTGGTGCCAAATGTATTGCTCTGCTTTCCCTTGGACAACATCCACGAGGCCTAGAGGGGAGTGTCTTGTCATCTGGGCAGCCCAGGACCTCCATACACATTGCCCAGGCTTGTGCCCTGGGAAGGTCAGTTCAGTCCTGCTAACACAACGGTCTGACTTCACCCCCAGAGGTGCACTCCACTGTCTGTCGAGACAGACAAATGCCAACAACTTTATTTGGCCCTGTAAATCGGGTTCTCCTCCGAGGAGAGCACGTGTTGCGGTGGGGGCCGGCTAATTCACCCCCCCCCACTGTTGCTAGGGAGTGATGGACTTTGGCCTCCGCTCTGATTGGTCCTGGGTTGTTGTTGGGGAAGATTAAATGTTGCAATTTGGCTGGGTCTGCTCAGGTTTATAACCCCCTGGGCACGCCTTGTTAATTCCTCTTTGCTGCGTGCAACGGATCTCCCACCCGTCCTTTCCCATTTTCTTAGGCCCCTGTGTTGATTTGGCTATGCCTGTCATGGGGTCGTCTGCTGTTGGGGCAGGGGCCTGGTAGGAATTTTTCCAGTTGGCTGATTGGCTGGTGCCTTCTGGTTTTCGCCTACTGCATAGCAATTAGTCACAACTTGTAAGGTTGGCGATTAGGCATTGGTTCGTGTATTCGTTGCTGGAGGGGATAAGCCTGGCTGTGGCTGCCCCTCCAATTGTTGCTGCTGCGTGGGGAATTCCGTTAAAGGAATCCAGGGGCTCACCATTGCTTGTCCGTATCCCTCCGCTTGGGGGCCAGGGCCGTGCAAGAGCTCCTGGGAGCATGTGTGGGAGGGTTATAGAGTCTTGACCCCGCTCATAATCTCAACCCCAATAAGTGCTCTCCCATTCTGACGGTCGTCAGTTCTGTCCCTTAGGGGGCAGATAGTTTGAACCAATGCCTATGCAACCACTCACATCGTTTTGTATTTCAATAAAATTGTGGCCAAAATCATGCCAAAAAACCAAACCATAATTACTGTCTGTGGTGTGAGTTATTTTGGGGGGTGAATGGGGGACCTCGACACGCAATATGCCTTTTCAAATCCTTCAAGACATCATCTTGTCTGAAAGTTCCAAACATTTTAACAGCACACTCTGCAACTTCTATAACGTTGCATAGAACTATTGTGCAATATAGTTATGCACTTGCTCCATTTGTTCAAACACTAATGCCTTTCTCTCTTTATATCATGTTTCATTTGTATCTTCCCACGGGGAATTCAGGCTGCTCATAATCTTCCATGTAAATTCTGTTCACAGATTACAGTCAGGCTGTTTGCATGACACAGAACACCCTTTTCCTTTTTGTTAAATTATGCTACAATTGTGTTGAAATCAACACGGGTACTGTTTACCTCCAGCTCTTGGTCTTCGGTTAGTTTTACTGTTGCTCTTTTACACAATAGACTTCAGTTTCCATATCTTCAGGCTTTGCATCTGGGAAGCAGACTCCTCAAACCCTTGTCTCATGAGACACAGTTTGTCTTTTGAATTTACATCAGGACATACTCCTAACCATACTCACCTGCAGAGGCACCCCTAGACTGTCAGAATTCTGGAGGATGGATTCAAGAGCATACTGGAGCTTTAGGTTTGGCAATTAAAGTGGATTCAAGAGCTCCTGTTGTGCCCTGGCACAACAAATCCACATTTTAAAGAGGAATGGATTTCTTGCACCTAAGAAAGTGTCAGAGAAATTCACTGAGAAATGCTGGGTGAATGCATGACGAATGAGGAGACATGTAAACACCAGGCAAGCAACTCAAGATGGATGCCGGGTGAATGTTCAATATACACACTGGAAATGTAGTTACAGGTAGGTAGCCGTGTTGGTCTGCCGTAGTCGAAACAAAATAAAAAAATTCCTTCCAGTAGCACCTTAGAGAACAACTAAGTTTGTTCTTGGTATGAGCTTTCGTGTGCATGCACACTTCTTCAGATACTTCTTCTCTCACTCTGCAGTTGTTCTTGGACTACAACTCCCATCATTCCCAGACAGTGTGGGCAATAAAGGATAATGTGATTTGTGGTACAGTTACATATTTCTCATCCCTTCCTGTAAGGGCACTTGACATAGATCAGCTAGTAAACTATTTAAAATAAATTATATTTGTTTTAAAAGCTAAATATCATGTTATCGATGCAGTGTTCCTAATTAGAACTGGAAACCAGAGAGCAGCATAGAGGGATGTCTTTCGCAGAATAGAATAGAATAGAATAGAATAGAATATATTTTATTGTACTTTGAGACACAAACCCCACCTGCCCAAGCAGCAATGCTAGTCCTTTTATTTCAAAACTTCAAGTATAGTCCAAGGCCATAAAGATTTCTAGCCAACAAGATTTCTTCAGGCCAACAAAACCACTCAGTTCTTTTGTTTTGAAAATTCATTTAAATGTTAGTTTGATAATCCATAATCAAATATTCCAGCCATTCAATAAGATTGCCTGGTTGTTCACCGGAAGAAGGAAAAAACATTAGTCCAAATGTGGACATGAGATGTGATATACTGATGGTGCGTCATTGGGGGGACATGCATTTTGGAATAGATTAAAATATATATTGAGATACGTGTGCTTTGGAGCAAAGAGCATTGCATAGGAAACAAATGGGATCAAATAGCATTGAATAATCTCGCAGAGTTCCACAATACCCAACCATTGGTAAGTCAGGATATTCATGGTGAGGCATACAAGCTAGGGGTTATGAAAATGATTTCTTTCAAGAGTGCATCAGATGGCATTAGAGACATTTTTCATATCCTGTAACATATTCCCTTAGTGGTATCAAGTGTTTTATCACTGCACACTCAGAAAGGCTTTATTTAACTGCTGCTGCAGAATAAGACAACAAATGTACAAACCCGAATCCCATCAGAATCACTTTCATCTTGCTGTCGGACCTGACTGTGAAAACACAATAAAAACATTTTAATCTTTCGTTCATTTGCTTATTTGGAGAGCTCTGGTCATATATCAAAGTAAGGCACAAGGCCCACTTTCAAGCATGCAATCTCTCTCTTTTTTTAAAGTTACATTTCTTGACTATAATTGACTGGAATCCTATTCATGCTTACTTTTGAGCAACCCTAGTGAAGTCAGAGATGCTTTGTTGCTCAGGAGTGGACAAGGGAATTCATCTGCCTCATGCTAAAATGTGTTTTTAAATGTGGATATTGCTCTTTTGAATGCATTGCTTTTAATGGGGCACACTAGGGATGGTGGGGGAAGCTGTAGCCCTCCAAATGTTGCTAGACTGCAACTTCCATCATTCCCTAACCATTGGCCATGGTGGCTGGGGGCTGATGGGAGCTGGAGTCCAACAACATCTGAAGGACCACAGGTTCCCCATTTCTTGGCATATATTGAAAAATGATGAAGTTCTTCAGGATGCTGCTCCTTTGCACTGCATGCACATCTCGGCGCAAGGGGGTGTTGACAAGGTGGCCAGGACAAGGATAATGCCTTTCCTCTTCTCCCAGATACCTACCCCCTTGCAGACAATTTCACAGCCTTTTCTGAGGGATGCAATAATTGCTGAAAGGGGAAAGAGGCTACTTTGCAGTGGTCCAAAAAACAAATTGCCCCTACATTTCAGTTCAGCACTTGTTTGGAAGGTTAGATATTAGGGAAAGGGCTGTTTGGGGAATGTGTTTCCTCTAATATCCGAGTGAGGTAATGGGAATGAAGCAAAGGATGCTCTCTGGTGTGTGAAGTGTGAACGACAATCTGGTAGGATGGGTTTGGAATTTTTTGCCATATTGTCCCTGGTTTGCACTCCGGAAAGGATGCATGAATGGCGAGGAGCTCCAGTAGGCATGCCAATGTGGTAGGGTAAGGGGTGTGTCAAACATTGTCTTTGTCTTTGTGTGTTTCCATCATAGTCCACATTTCCCACCCACCCACCCTAAGATATCATGTTCTAAAGTTGGTTGGCACCATAGATGAGGCAGGTGAGGCAGAGCAGAGTGGGGCTAGACTACAGCCATGCTGAAACCTCATTGTAGAACTGAGGTTTGAAATGTTAGGTGTCTGCTTCATAGTGCATGCTCTTTACAATTATACCACTTTATACCATTATAGGGAAGGGCTATAGCTCAGTGATCTGAGACGCGGGTGACGCTGTGGTGTAAACCTTGGGCTTGACGATCGGAAGGTCAGCAGTTCAAATCTCCATGACGGGGTGAGTTCTCATTGTTTGGTCCCTGCTTGTGTCAACCTAGCAGTTCAAAAGCACGTCAAAGTGCAAGTAGATAAATAGGTACCGCTCCGGCGGGAAGGTAAACAGCATTTCCATGTGCTGCTCTGGTTTCGCCAGAAGCAGCTTAGTCATGCTGGCCACATGACCCAGAAAAACTGTCTGCGGACAAACGCCGGCTCCCTTGGCCAGTAAAGCGAGATGAGCGCCACAACCCCAGAGTTGTTCGCAACTGGACTTAACTGTCAGGGGTCCTTTACCTTTTTTATAGCTCAGTGATAGCATATGTATTTTGTACACAGAAGGTTCCCAATTCAATCCCTGCCATCTCTGGATGGCACTAGGAGACATCTTGACCTGAAAGCCTGGTCAAGTTAGTTAGCACAGACAATACTGAACTAATTGAACAATGGTCTAACTCTGTATAAGACAGCTTCTTATGTTCCTAAGAGGGCTTAGTGTGTCCACTAAGAGCACCAACTGCTCATTTTTATTCTATTTTGTTTTTTTTTGTCAGACCACATCTCTCCCTATGTAGAAAACATAGAAAATTTGACAGTGCTCTTAGCACTTGCCACTTGTTGGAGAAGTGCAAGGGGACTCATAATTAATTTGTGCTGCATATTGATGAGATCCCTGGTTCACCAGTTAGCAATGGAGAGATGTGCAGACAAGTTGACGACATTACCCTATCTCTCCATCCCTCAACTCTACTTGACAGAATGAAGGGCCAGGGCTGCCATCTTCTGGTGCTGGCAGAGATAGATGCAAGCACCTTCCTCCTGAATAATAATAATAGTAATAATAAATTTACCACACTATATTATCTGTATCACAAAACTTTAACTTCCTGCATATATTGCTGTGCTGTAAAAAGTGCATAAATCACCATCGAAGAACCCCTTTCCATTTTTGCTTCCTCAAGACCCATCATCAATCAGAATTAATGAGTCAGAATCGGGAGTTTGGAGCTTGCTGACTTACACCAGCCTTTTTAGTGCCACGGGATATTGAAAATCCTGGAGAGGAAGTTAAAATGGGCAGCAGTGCAGTGAAGAATGGAAAGGAAAGAAAGGGAGCGTTAAGTGACTTGAGCAGTACTGAAGCCAGGGAAGTCTCAATGGGGGAATGGTACTTACAGACTTCACGTAAGAAAGGCCTGAGAAAGTGGACAGAAACTGTATGCGGAGTGTGGAACTAGAAACATTTGTGTGCTTCTACGCCTTTCACATTCACAACCACCTAAACTTTCAGCTCCACTCTCTTTGAAACATTCAGTCCAGCACGGAAGAGCAAACCAATCAATCCTCCAGCCAAATTCAGTACCCTATTCATAAATGACCAATTTCAGAAAGCATTTTGGAGATTCTTTTTTTTAAGGCTATGAGGGAAATGGTTTAAAATAATAATAATTAATTATAAGGTGTCTCATTAACACTGGCTCCTCCCTCCCTCTCCCTCTCCCTCCCTCTCTCTCTCTCTCTCTCTCTCTCTCTCTCTCTCTCTCTCTCATTGCTCAGTCCATAAAATGGTTGTCTGGGTGATGTACAATAGAGAAGTTTAAAACAATTTTCTGCTCCTCTTTTTCTGCAGTGGCAGAGATACTCTGAGATTTCAGCTGCATGAGCGTGCAAATGTGCAATGGCAAAACATCACACAAAGGCATAATATTAGGCACCTTTGCTCCATGGCTTTCAATGCCTGTTAAGAATATAAGAAGACCATTGCTGGATCAGATCAGGCCAAAGGCTTATCTAATCTTGCATTCCATCATCACAGTGGCCAACCAAATGTCCACAATAAGCTGAGAAGAAGACCTGAATGCAACAGTACTCTGTCCACTTGTGACTCCCAGCAGGTGCCATTCAGAGGCATATTGCTTCCAAGAATGGAGTTAGAGCATAGTCATCATGGCAAGTAGCCATTGCCAGTCTTACCCTCCATGAATTTGTGTAATCATCTTTGAAAGCTGTCCAAGTTGAGGCCCATCACTACCACAACCTAAATCCTTTTTTTGTTTGTTTAGGCAAGCCTACCCAGGCATGTCATTTTATTCAGTGTATTTGGTTTTTTTAAAAAAAACAAAACAAAAAAACCCCCTGTTGATTTTAATGTATATATTGATAAATTTATTATGTTTACCATATATTCCAGCGTATAAGATGACTGGGCATATAAGACGACCCCCAACTTTTCCAGCTAAAATATAGAGTTTGGGATATACTCGCCGTATAAGAAATACGACCCGGCGTATAAGACGACCCCCGACTTTTGAGAAGATTTTCCTGGGTTAAAAAGTAGTCTTATACGCAGGAATATACAGTATTTGTCTTAAAAATCTGCTGATTTTATTGGAATTTTCTTAGGAACTTAAGATGGGAACAATGAGAAAGTGAGAGAATTTGAAATGGACACATTTGCCCATCCCTATCTTTCACTATTGAGGGAGACCCTGGGGTCAACGATGAGAAGGGTGTGTGTCGGTGTGCGACTGGGTTGTTAGGACCCAGTTGTTGTTAGGGTTGTTAGGTTGTTTATTCACTACCACTGAAAGGATCCTTAGGGACAGATAGCTGGAATCAAGAGGAGGAAATGGGGCTATTTCATCCTCAGCTGCTATTGGTTTCTCTGGTGATCAGATACATTAGGATCACTCTTCTGTGTTGTTTACTAGCTGACATTCGATCTGGCAATCCCAGCAGTTCAAATTGAGTTGTGAAAAGTGATGGGTGCAGATGCTTGGCTTATTGGGCTACTCTGCCCTAACAATAGTCAGTGGTAAATGTTTTCTGTTTTCAAGCCAATTCATGGGCTGAACATTTTTCATCCCCATAATCTGACAGCTATTAGAAAAGGCTGAAGCCGGGAGGGAATGCAATAATACTCTATTTCTGGTGGGTTTTAGATTAGAAAAGAAATTTCATTTGACAAAAGTATTTCTTTGCAGCTTCAGTCACAAGACGTAAGCTTAATGAGATATAAACCCCACCTTACAGCTTGCAGGAAGCAAAACAGGTTGTGATTTGTGGCAAAGCTGGAATGACAAAATGGAGAGAACCCTACATGCCATGGGGAACACAACTGGCTCGTCAAACAGCCTCAGTGACTTCAGAAGTTGTGGTTCTTTCAAACTTATCCTCATCCTGGATGCTGGAGTTTTATATGGCTATCATATGAATGTACCTGGAACATAAGATAATCCTCTGAGGTCCTTCCCTAAGTGCCCCTCTAAGGAGTCT
This sequence comes from Darevskia mixta, assembly GCA_034641385.1. Lineage (NCBI taxonomy): Eukaryota > Metazoa > Chordata > Lepidosauria > Squamata > Lacertidae > Darevskia > Darevskia mixta. The sequence goes on from JAWWNH010000149.1 coordinate 3,945,643, forward strand.
CAGGGTGGCAACAGAGGAGAGAGATCTTCCAGTTGAGTTCTGTATCTCAGAATGCTCTTCCCAATGAGGTCCACCTGGTGCCAACAAGCATCTGATCCACTTAGACTATGATAAAGCAGTGTCAAGCTTTTGTGTTAGTCTCCTTGGTTGCTAATAAGCTTGTTTGTTGCTATCTGTGGAGGCTGGTGTTTCATGCATAGAAGTAGTGCAGCAATAAAATTGCTAGCACATTTACAAAGCTAAGCAGGGTCTGGTCTGGTTTCAAGTTGGATGGGGGGCTGCGTGTTGAGATTCCTGCATTGCAAAGGGTTGGACTAGATGACTCGCAGGCTCCCTCCCGACTCTACAATTCTATGATTGTACAATTTGCTAAATTTTAATATTTTAAAGTACATTTTTAAACTTGATTGCAAGTCGCCTAGAGTCTGCCCTGTGTTAGGTGACTAACAAATTAAAGACAAGGAAAAGGATAGTACTTAATTATTCTGTTTTGTCCCCTCTCCAGCAATTTTGTACAAAGGATTATGCATGCATGGACTTTGTTCCATTCATTTCCTTCAGTACATTCCTCACTCTCCTCCACCTTTCACATCATCAATTAATAAACCACCACACATGAAAACAACAAATTAAGTAAAAACTCCAAATTAAGGCATAGCTTTTGGAAAAGAGGAAGACCTGATGATACTTCCAGTTAAATGTAAAAGTCTGAAATGGGTTTATTGCATATTAAAGACATCATAACTGGAGTCTGTGATGACCTTTTGTGGTCATTCTTTCTGGGTTCCAATAATAATAATAATAATAATAATAATAATAATAATAATAATAATAATACTCCTCTGCCCATCTGGCTGGGTTTCCCCAGCCACTTTGAGCAGCTTACATCATATATAAAACATAGTAAAATATCAAACATTAAAAACTTCCCGATACAGGGCTGCCTTCAGATGTCTTCTAAAGGTTATGTAGTTCTTTATCTCCTTGACATCTGAAGGGAGGGCTTTCCACACGGAGGGTGCCACTACCAAGAAGGCCATAAGCCCGGTACCTTACTCATCCACTTTCCCCCTCAACTTAACACCCCCTGGAAGTATGAACTAAATCTATATTGCAGAGCAGGAGGGAGAAGTAGTTATTGAAAGAAGTAGTCTTGAAAGACCTACACTGGCTCCCAGTACGTTTCCGAGCACAATTCAAAGTGTTGGTGCTGACCTTTAAAGCCCTAAATGGCTTCGGTCCAGTATACCTGAAGGAGCGTCTCCACCCCCATCGTTCAGCCCGGACACTGAGGTCCAGTGCCGAGGGCCTTCTGGCGGTTCCCTCACTACGAGAAGCCAAGTTACAGGGAACCAGGCAGAGGGCCTTCTCGGTAGTGGCACCCGCCCTGTGGAACGCCCTCCCTTCAGATGTCAAAGAGAACAACAACTATCAGACCTTTAGAAGACATCTGAAGGCAGCCCTGTTTAGGGAGGCTTTTAATGTTTTATAGATTATTGTATTTTAATGTTCTGTTGAAAGCTGCCCAGAGTGGCTGGGAAAACCCAGCCAGATGGGCGGGGTATAAATAAAAAATTATTATTATTATTATTATTATTATTATTATTGGATCATTAAACAGGTCTTTAAATATGGAGTCATTTAAAGAAGAGGTGCTCATCTACTTGGTCTGCTACACAGTGTTAAATGAACCAATCTGATTTGTATTGTGCAGATTAGTATGTACATCAGAATGAAAATTATCATTAGGTTTGGGCAGTGCTTTTTTCGGGGGGGCGCAGGGGTACGCATACCCGTAAACATTTTGTGAATCTAAGTTTGGCCTCATTGAGGGGCAATCTTTCAATATGAGTAGAGACTTCCGCTCTGGCGCGGCACTGAGCGGCTGGGTTTCTTCTCCGCTCCGCGGAGAGACCGGCTGTTTCGGGGCTGGAGGTCCCGTTTCCTGCGAAAACGGACCTCCGAAGAAACCTCAAGCGGTGGAGCTTGAGGACGTGGATCCGGCAGCGCTCGGACGGTCTCCCCGATCCTTCGGAGCCCCTAATAAGGGTCTCCGGAGTGGAAAGGGTGGTAGACCAGAGCGCATCGGAAGACCGGCTTTCCCGATACAGTGAAGCAGCAGATTGCCGGGCAGTGAGGAGCGCCAGATCCTTCCAAAAAGAAGATTTAAAGCAACAGAACTGTGAGTAGAATAAATTTGGACATAATTGGACTGCTTAATTGGAACACAGGGAGAGGTTAAAAAGGAAGTCTGCCTCTCTCCGCCGCGTAATAAGAACACAGAGAACAAGCGGCTGTAAATAGAGACATTTGACGTCTGACGTTTTAAAAGACTTCAGCCTGGAGCTTAAATTGCCAGTTAATGCTGCAACACTGTGAACTAAAATTTGGATATTAATGGACTAGAGGATTTAAATGTTGCCGTGCACCCTCTGGATTAAGGAACTCCGGGCCAGCACGGCAGACTGCATTCTTTAGTAACAAAGGAGCTTGAACTTTTGATACTTTCGTTTCCGACTTAGACGCTTTGATCTTTTATAAGGCTACCAAACCAAAGTAACCTTCTTGAAGGGGCCACAATAGACTTAGTGCAACAAACTAACCCCCTGGTTTAATTCTGGCTAAAGTTACAATTGTGAAAAGTAACTTATTTGACTTAAAAAATGGCTGCTAGTTTCTCCTGCTCCGGACAGGGGAGGGAATTGTGTTAGACTGTTATCTCTTGCTTTTGGCTCTCAAAACAACAGCTGCTCTGCGGTTGTGAGAACTGCTGGCTGCCTGCCTTCCATCAACAATTGCCGCTGGGTACTTTATCTTAAAGGAAGTGACCTTGAGAGTGAATAGTTGAACAGCTATGCCGGTAAAAAGAAAGGACTCACAGGCGGAAGATAAAGTACCAAGGAGAGACTCAGTGGCTGAGGGTTCGAATACAGAACTACTGCTTGCGGCACTAGAAGAATTTAAAAAGGATGTAAGACAACAAATATCAGAAGTAAGCAAAAAGGTTGACCAAAATACAGAAGCACTTCAAAACATTGGAGTTTTGAAGGCAGAAATCGAACATACTAAACAGCAGGTGTCCAAGGTGGAAACAAGAGTGCAAAATTTGGAAGAGAGCAGAGCAGCAGACCAGGCCGGCCAGAGAGATGTACAGGCGTCTATTGCCTTTCTGCAGATGAAGCAGAGAGAGATGAACATTAAAATTAGAGACCTTCCAGAATTAGAACAGGGGGACCTGAGAGACTACCTGTCTGAAGAATTTGCAAGATATTGGAATCTACAGACAGAAGAAATTAAAGCCCTGATAGTCAGGGCCTACCGCCTCGGACCAAGAGATAAAAAGAATACCAAGTCAACAAACGACTGTCTGATTGAACTTCATAATAAAGAGGAGAGAGACTATATTCTAGGCCTTCATTACCAAAACAACTTGGTGATACAAAACCAACAAGTGGTCCTATTTAAAGACATTCCGAAGTACTTCCTGGATCTGCGGTCCAACTACACTGACTTAACAAGAGCGTTGAGGATTAAAAAAGTGAACTTCAGGTGGGAGTTCCCACAGGGCCTCTCCTTCACCTATAAGGACAAGAAGGTCAGAATTAAATCTCTTCAGGACAAAAGGAAATTTCTTGAAAAACACGACGCGGATTTTGGTTTGATACCAACACCGGATTTGCCGCCAGGTGGAGGACCAGGCTTTAACCATCCCCTAGGAGCAGGAGGAGGAGCAGCAGAGTAAAGCAAGATGGCCCTTAAACTACTGACGCTTAACGTAAGAGGGTTGAACATCAAACCTAAGAGAAATCGTGTGTTCCACAACTTGATTAAGCAGAACCTGGACTTGATATGTTTACAAGAAACACACGTCACAAGATTACATCGAAGAGTTCTGCAAAACAAAAAGTTGGGCCAAGAATTTATTTCATCAGCTAAAGTTAAGAAAAGAGGAGTTGTAATTTATGCCAAGGAGAAATATGATCCAAAATTACTTTTTAAGGACCAGGAGGGAAGGTTTGTTGCTATTCAAATAACTGTGCAAGGCGAAAAACTTTTGATTTTGGGAATTTATGCACCGAATGATAGTAAATCGGATTTCTATAAGGAGCTCCATGATAAATTGCTGGATTACATGGATTATAAAATGGTGGCCTTAGGTGACTTCAATGCTGTGGCCTCCACCTTGATGGACAGATCACAAAGAGTAAAATTCACAAATGATGGGAGGCTACCAAAGACTTTTTTTGAAATGTCAGAAAATTTGGACTGGATAGACGGATGGAGAATAAAACACCCAACAGACACTGAAGCCACATTCCAATCAGAGGCAATGGGTGCTTGGAGCAGAATCGATATGATATGGGTATCAAGGGAGTTGTCTCCCAGGATACTCAAAGCTGAAATACATCCAAGAACCTGCTCTGACCATAATGCAGTACAGCTGGATTTAAGGCTGACAACACAGGGTTCCCCTCGGTGGAGAATGGATGATTCGCTGCTCAGGAACGGGAAGATATGTGAGAAGGCCCATAAGACCCTGAAAGACTTTTTTGAGTTAAATTTGAACACGACAGTGGAGAAAAGGGTCGTATGGGACGCAAGTAAGGCCGTGATGAGAGGTTTCCTGATTCAGCAAAAGGCAATAAGAAAGAAGATACAAAATGAGAAAAAGGAAGTAATATTACAGCAACTTAAGGAAAAGGAAAAGAAGCTGAGGATAACGCCCAAGAACATACAATTGCAAAAAGAAATCAAATATCTACAGGCGGAATTTTCTCAGCTTACTAACCAAGAGATAGAGTGGAAGGTTAAAATGATGAACCAAAGATCTTTTGAATCTGCAAACAAATGTGGCAAGTTGCTGGCGTGGCAACTGAAGAGGAGACAGAAACAAAACACAATAACGAGCTTGATAATTGATGGAAGAACCGTGGAGAACCCTGTGGAGATCAGAAAAAATTTCCAGAAATTCTATAAAAAGCTGTACAAAGAAAATAATCATAACCAAAATTTGACCGAGCAGTTTTTAAAAGAAAACGGTTTGCATAAAATCCCAGAAGAAAGAAAGGCCCTACTCAATCATCTCATAACAAGATCTGAAATAGAATCAGCGATAGGACAGATGAAATTAGAAAAGGCACCCGGACCGGATGGACTTTCTGCAAAATACTACAAGGAATTAAAGGATTGGCTAATACAGCCTCTGATGGAGGTTTGCAATGAAATCTTGAAGGGAAGCAAGGCACCCGAATCTTGGAAGGACGCATATATAACTTTAATACCTAAACAAGATACCGATACTACTCAGATGAAAAATTATAGACCAATCTCCCTCCTTAATGTGGATTACAAAATCTTTGCAAATATAATGGCCAGTAGACTGAAGAAAGTACTAATGGAGATTATCCACAAAGATCAAGCTGGTTTTTTACCAGAAAGACATTTAAATGGTAACATAAGGAACATTGTGGATATTCTAGAAAAGTTGGAACCAGAAAGAAACTCGAAAGTAATTTTAATGTTTATCGATGCGGAAAAGGCCTTTGACAATGTTTCTTGGAGTTTTATGAAGAAAAACTTTGAAAAAATGGAGGTGGGAGGGGGTTTCTTGAATGGTTTGGAAGCAATATATACTGAACAAAGAGCTAAGATAATAGTGAATAATGTAGTATCAGAAGAAATTTGGATTGAAAAAGGAACAAGACAAGGGTGCCCACTGTCCCCATTATTGTTTATAACGGTCCTGGAAGTCCTTCTAAACATGCTTAGAAAAGACAATGAGGTTAAGGGTGTGAGAGTAGGAGCCAAGGAATATAAACTCAAAGCCTTTGCAGATGATCTGGTGTTGACCCTAGAGGAACCTGAATCCAGTGCAATTAGGGCACTGGACATTATACAAGACTTTGGACAGGTAGCCGGTTTTAAATTGAATAAAGCCAAGACTAAAGTTTTAGGGAAAAACCTGACGCAGGAAGAAAAAGAGAGTATTCAGGCGAAAACAGGACTTACATTTGCCAAGAAAGTTAAATATCTAGGTGTGAATATGACCACAAAAAACTCGAATTTATATAAAAACAATTATGAAAAAGTATGGTCTGAAATTAAGAGAGATTTGGAAATCTGGTCTAGATTGAAATTGTCCCTGTTGGGCCGAATTGCTGTGATTAAGATGAATGTATTGCCTAAATTACTTTTTCTCTTTCAGGCATTGCCAATAGTGGATAGAATGGAGCCTTTCCAAAGCTGGCAGAAGGTTATCTCTAAATTTGTATGGCAGGGGAAAAAAAAACAGAATTAAATTTAAGATTTTAACAGATGATAAGAAAAGAGGGGGCTTTTCCCTGCCGGAATTGAGTATATATTTTGAAGCTGCAGCGTTCTGCTGGCTGAAGGAATGGTTCCTCTTAGAAAATACTGATGTGTTAGACCTGGAAGGTTGTGACAATGTATTTGGATGGCATGCATATTTATGGTATGAAAAAGTCAAGGTCCACAGGGGCTTTAAACAACATTTGGTTAAGAAAGCATTGTTTAGAGTGTGGATGAAATACAAAGATTTGTTAGAAAAGAAGACACCTAGATGGATATCACCATTAGAAGTAAAGGCTGACAAAAGACCTTTTTCGAGAGGAAATTGGCCTAGATACATGGATATCCTTGTGCAAGAAGGAGAAAGTGTCAGGTTGAAACCCTATGAACAAATGAGAGATAAAGTTACGAACTGGCTGCAGTACCATCAGATTAATGAACTTTTTAAAATGGATAAAAAATTTGGTTTCCAGTTGGAAAAGTCGAAATTGGAAATGGAACTGTTAGAGCCAAAAACCAAAAATTTATCCAGAATGTACCAACTGCTGCTCGAATGGCATACACAGGATGAGTTGGTTAAATCGGCAATGATAGAGTGGGCTAGAGATGTAGGACATAATATTATGATGGCTGACTGGGAGAGACTATGGCGAAAAGATATTAACTTTACCGCATGTACTTTGTTGAAAGAGAACATAATGAAAATGATATACAGATGGTATTTAACTCCAGTCAAGCTAGCAAAAATCTATCACTTGCATGACAATAAATGTTGGAAGTGTGGAAAGGCAGATGGAACTTTCTATCACATGTGGTGGACCTGCCCGAGCACGAGCGCCTTCTGGGAGACAATCTATAATGAAATTAAAAAGGTGTTGAAAAACACATTTATTAAGAAACCAGAGGCATTCCTGCTTGGAATGGTCAACCACGAAATACCTAGGGTAGACCACACTTTCTTCATGTATGCCACTACAGCAGCTAGAATCTTGATTGCCAAATACTGGAAAACGAATGACTTACCAAAGCTAGAGGAATGGCAGATGAAAATGATGGACTATATGGAACTTGCCGAGCTGACCTCGAGACTCCGAGACCAGAGGGAAGAGGCGACAGAACAAGAATGGAAGAAATTTAAGATGTATATTAATAAGTGTTGCAAAATTAGTAATTAGAAAAAGTTGAAGTTAGTTGTTATTGTTATAGCTGAGCATAAGATAAGAGTTGTCGGAAATTATATTGTTAAACATAGTTTAAGATTGAATATAAGTTTAAGATAAGGAGTTAAGTAATCAAGAATAAGAGTTGAAGTATTAGAGCTAATTATTGATAAAAGAAAGATAATGATAAGTACCTGTGAATATATATGAGGAATAAGAAACGCGGTGGAGGGAGGCGGGGGAAGTCCACCCAACAAGTTAAGGAACAAGATATGAATTAGAACGTACTTTGTTTTGTATTTTTATTTGTTAGTTAGTCTTATGTGTGATTGGTGTGTTTTATGTTTGTATTTTTATGTTGAAAAATTTAATAAAAATTATTTTTTAAAAAAAAAAATCTTTCAATATGAGTAGGAAAATGAAAGTACCCCTAAACATTTTTTTTTTTTAGAAAAAAAGCACTGGGTTTGGGTACTTCTCTGCATTTTGGGATACAGTTTTTGATGGGGGGGGGACGGGACGGACACCTAATGCATACAAAATGCATACTGTATTATTGTTTTCCTTATTGTATTCCATCATAGGACTTCCTGACAAATATTTATAATAAATATTTTAGGTTAAATTTGTTTGAAAGGTTGCTTATTTTAGGCTAAGATTGGGAAGGAGCCTCACTGTTCCCTGTGTACTTTTAGTAGGATTTCCAGTTTTAAGGCGATATAGTGAGAGTGACACCACAGAGCAGCTGAGTCTTATTTTAGGCAATAGAGCTTCGTATACATATTAAAAGCTTCATTTTACATGCATTATAAATTAAGGCCTGTGTGCATTTTTGTTGTTTTATTCTGGCAATCTTTCTATTCAGTGTAAGCTATAATTAAGGAAAAAAGGATTACAGCTTAAGTCCTAAACAGACTACCCAGGGACTGCATGTCCTCAAGCCCAATGGGACTTACTTCTGAGTAAATTTGCACAGGTTCACAGTGCACATCTCCTTCCTGGGTTGTATTTAGACCTCAATTCTCAGAATTGCACAGTTGTTGCTGCTGCTGCTTATGCTAACTTCTAGCTGCTGGTGAGACGTGCAGAAGTGGCCATGGACAGGCCAACGGCTCATGAAGACTTTGCATGCATTGACTTTTAGCATGCTGCTCTGAGAGGGGCTTTCTGAGAGCCTTCAGTGGCAATGCTAAATGTCAATGTCTCCAAAGCTCGGTTGGACAACCACTGTGATCAGCCCTGCAAGACTCTGTTCCCGCAACTTGGTGAGAATTGGCACTCTGAGTGCATTCAGGGATGGAGGGGGAACTTTGGTTCAGTTCACATTTAAAGGTGAAACTTCCCAGTTTAGATTTCCTAAAATTGTATGTGAGCAGGAAAGCAGCCATCCTTCAAAAATTTGCACTCTTCTGAATTTTGCAATGCAGTTCTCCAAGCAAGTAATATGTGGATAAAACGCATGCACGAGTGAAAATAACATTCCAACGTACATTGCATTAGAGGAGGATGGATTGCAAAAAAAATGTGCATATTAGGCAATGGTGTGTTTATTAGGAGACGTTTGCACCAAAGCACGAACATATGCTGATGACAGCTTTTGAAAGAAAGAAGAATACGCAAACTGATGTGGAAATGAAAAACTGGGAAAGTGAGAACCTGAGATAAAGCAAAACTGGCAGATTCACCCATTGCTATATGCATACCACTGTGAATACCTCAAAAGGGAGAAGATGTCGTTACAAATAGGTCTTAGATTGGCCAATGCCTTGATTAGGGATTGTCAAGGAACCCCAGTTTGAAAAATCAAGGTTGGTGATGAATGTAGTTAAATGGAGTGACAATTAGCTATATTCTTAAATTTCTTGAAAGCCAGGTGAGCCTTGTTCTTCAGGCATTTATTTAATTTCCCATTCACTTCATCTTGCCCAGGCCAATCAAAAGCAATTTAAAGGTAAAGGTAAAGGGACCCCTGACCATCAGGTCCAGTTCTGTCCGACTCTGGGGTTGCGCGCTCATCTCGCTCTATAGGCCGAGGGAGCCGGCGTTTGTCCGCAGACACCTTCCGGGTCATGTGGGCAGCATGACAAAGCTGCTTCTGGCGAACCAGAGCAGCGCACGGAAACACCGTTTACCTTCCCGCCGGAGCGGTACCTATTTATCTACTTGCACTTTGACGTGCTTTCGAACTGCTAGGTGGGCAGGAGCTGGGACCGAGCAACGGGAGCTCACCCCGTCGCAGGGATTCGAACCGCTGACCTTCTGATCAGCAAGCCCTAGGCTCAGTGGTTTAACCCACAGCGCCACCTGGGTCCCTTGTAAAAGCAATTTACAACCAGGCAATAAACCCCACATAGATACATTAAAACCAAAAAGTAGAGAGAAACACATTAAAAACATCCCACCCAGTTCTAAAAGACCACACATAGTTAAAGGTCAAATGCCTGATTATAGAATAAAGCTTTTGCAGTCAGTCCACACCTGTCATTATATGTTCAAACTGTATTGCCAGGTAAAAAGGATCCCCTGTATGTTGTTGGGAATTGCAGATGGAGAGAGTGCTCTTTTGACCAAGTTCCACTTGCAGGATCCACATGGTTGGCAACTGTTAGAACAGAATGTTGGACCAGAGAGGTATTTGGTCTCATTCAGCAGGGCGCATCTTAGCTGATATGACAAACTATGATCACAGGAAGACAACCCACTTAGGGAATTTAAGAATGGGGCGTGGTCTCGGGAGACAGAACTGTAGGCCAGAACCTGAAAGTTAATGGTCTACTTTTCAATGAAGCACTTTTTAATGTATTTTGATATTTGTTGGAAGCCGCCCAGAGTGGCTGGGGAGACCCAGCCAGATGGGCGGGGTACAAATAATAAATTATTATTATTATTATTATTATTATTAACAGCAGATGAAGGCTCACATGATTGGATGTTCTTCCCTATCAGGAAAGGAAAGGATTAATCTTGCACATGGAAAACAAGCCTATCAGGGATGAGGCTATTTTAGAATATTACAGTGCTTCCCAGGGTTTTGTTTGTTTGTTTTAAAGGTGCCGGTACTCACCAGTAAGTGCCTCACCTTTAACATATGGGGATGCTGGTACTGTGTACCCTTGAGTACCCCCAGGGGGGAAGCATTGTTGCTTTCTATGTTCTTTGTTATGGAGGAGGAGGAACATTCAGCCATGTGAGTGTCATCGAAGCCTGTTAATTCAATGGTACTATAAACTGATCCTGCACCTTGGCAGAAGGCAAGGATGTACACGAAAACATTTCATTTTTAGAGCTCACCTCTCCCTCCTCACACCTGAACTCTGGATTCATGAAACTTGTTTCTGTAAGTGGTTTTTATTATGCATTACTGCCACAGGGAGCACAAAAGCCAAGCTCTTCAAAAGGGCTCAGCAGTGGAGCCAACGCTGCTTACATCGCTTGCATGAAATAATGTGGCAATTATGGCTAGCGCTTATGCTTCCTAACCGTCCCTTTCTCAAGGGTAGTGAGTCAGAGAAGAGGGCATAGAAGTACTTCAAAGGGGAACACTTTTTGACAGCAGGCTCCATAGCGACTGGCTGAAACTGACTCACTCTAGCCACCGAAGCATGACATCTTTTCTCCTTATGGCTCATCCTTTCCATTATTAGGACCTGAGAAGTGACTTCACTTTGGCTACAGGCATATGCTCACTGCTCAGGTCTTTGGCTTTCTTTTTCAACGGGAAGCCATAAACCAGATCCGTCTTGTTTCTCGGTCGAGAAGTAAGGTTCAAATCATGATCACAAAAAGACAGTCTACTAACACCGGAGACATTATGAAACAGGTCCTCTAATAAGAAGACACCAACATTGTGCTGCCTGTCTATAATGAAGAGCTGGCAGTGATCAAGCAGTCTTGACAATCCCAGGTGAAATTTGCATGGGCCATCCTTTCTGGTTTCAGCCTGTATGTTCTTTGTAACTGCTCCTTAAGGGGTGTTTTTGGAAGTTCAAAAGGCCTCTGTTAAGGCCTACTGTCATTCAGTACCTGACCTGATTTGAGAAAGCCAGTTCTAAGAAATGGAGCAAAAAAAATCAGAGGATTACATGAGGTTTGGAATATTATATGGCAGAGAAGTTTTACCTCAGAGAGAGAGAGAGAGAGAGAGAGAGAGAGAGGAGAAGATTTAAGTCATTCATGTACTCATGCCATTTTGGGATTTGTTGCACCTTTATTCCTGCTGATTTTTTCTTTAAACTTTCCATCAGAGTTAAGGTAATTGAGTTGATGTCCCATTCCAGTTGGACAAAGAGCAGGAGCCATCGAGTTAAGGAGTTGTTGCATCAGCACAGAGCAGTCAAGGAATCATGCTTCTTATCTGATGCCTCTGCCACTTGGTAGAGCTGTCCAGGGCCAGAATATAGAGTATTCCAATGGATTACGAGTTGATCTACACATAGAAAAAAACCCACTATAAATAAATCATGAATTAAATCATTATAAGGGGGGAGCCTATGTAAAATCTCATAGAAAGGTTTTGTGCTCTATAGTACCATCTGCTGTGGCATGTTTATAACACATTTAAAACTCTGTTTTTTGACTAATGTAGCTGAGTCCTAGGTCAAATGAACTAGAGACCTTGTGATGTTAGTCAGGCAATTCATTACAGACCTGAGTTTTATTTTTATTTTATTTTCAAAAAATTTATTGAGTTTTACAATTTTTAAGCACATAACATAACAGTTAAATTTTCCATACTTCCCCCCTCTCACTGTGGGAAGCAACATTCATCCCCCTCTCTCACAAGGGTAGGCATAAACATTGTACAGACCTGAGTTTTAATCCAGACCCATCATTGTTGAAGAAGAAGAAGAAGAAGAGGAGGAGGAGGAGGAGGAGGAGGAGGAAGAAGAGTATGGATTTGATATCCCGCTTTATCACAATCCGAAGGAGTCTCAAAGCGGCTAACATTCTCCTTTCCCTTCCTCCCCCACAACAAACACTCTGTGAGGTGAGTGGGGCTGAGAGACTTCAAAGAAGTGTGACTAGCCCAAGGTCACCCAGCAGCTGTATTTGGAGGAGCGGAGACGCAAACCCAGTTCACCAGATTACGAGTCTACCGCTCTTAACCACTACACCACACTGGCTCCTGTTGCCCTTTCTAAGGTCCCAGGGATGATTGGTGTTTGTGTGGCCAGATCTGGGATGGGATCTTGACAAGATGCAGTGTGATCGCATAATACTGGAACCTCCTGGGTGAGTTTTTTTCCTGGGGAAACAGTCTCTAGCTTTGCCCCAAAGGGCACTGAGGACACAGGACTCCACTTGTGCTAGGAATCACCACAGGATCCTGTTCTCCTTCCTCTTCAGAAGAGATGTCATCAAGCATGAGAACAGAATCCACCTCTAAATATTGTTCTGACCCCATCACTTATGTTCATAGACTGCTGGTGCTGAATAAACGTGATTTTTGCAAATCCCAAATGTAGTTTGAAACATAGTTATCCACTGGCTGTTGCTCTTCCTGAATGTCCTATCACAATCTTCAACTCAAAAACATTTTTTTTTTCAAAATATGATTTACGGTGCATATTTTGAGATGAAATGCACCTAGAATGATTTATTCTAAATACGTATTTTAAAATGGTGTTTAGATCTCTGCTGAACATCTGAGCTGTCCTAGGGTGAGGCATTAAAGTGATGCTCACATCTAACATCTAAGCCCTTTCATAATTCCACCATGCTCAGAAGCCTGGTGAATAGCAGCTCAGGCAAGGGCATTTTCTGTGGCAGCCCCTAACCTGTGGAATTGCCTCCCCATAGTTGTGCATCTGGTTTTTGATGTATGCTGAAAACATGATACTTTACACTGACCTCTGACACCTGTGGTACATATGGACCCACCCCATTCTCTTGACTGTAACTTGTTTCAATGGATTTTAATATTGTATTTTTAGATGACTGTAATCTTCCCCGGTAAAGGTAAGAAATGGTAAATGTAAGAAATCCAATAATAGCAACACAACATCAAAGGAAAAGAGCAGACCTTCCAAGTGTCCCTATTTTCCAGAGACGTCCCTGATTTTGAGAAGCTGTTCAGTTTCTGATTTGATCCTGGGATGTCCCACTTTTCCTTAGGATATCCCTATTTTCATTGCAGAAATGTGGAAGGATATGGGGTTATTTGACTCCTGAGCCATGTGAAGGCAAGGAGTTTTTCATGTTTACTGTTTTATTATGTTTTCATATATGTTGGAAGCCGCCCAGAGTGGCTATGGCGGCAACCCAGTAGGATGTGTGGGGTATAAATAGTAAAACTATCATTATGGAATGGGAAATCCCTATTTTCATCAGAGAAATGTTGGAGGGTATGAAAGAGGACAACACAAATATGAAACAGTATATTAAACACTCTAAAATGTCAAATCCTAATGCTGGCCACTAATGAAACAGGCTATAGAATATTAAAGTTAAATCACAATTTTGTTGTTTTGGCAGATATATCCAACTGAAAATATAGCACAGTATCTATACCATATATATGGTGTGTATATATATGGTATATATACATACCACACACACACACACACACACACACACACACATCATATATATAATAATACACACATTATTCCAGGCAATTCATTCCAGTTTTCAGATTAATTTCATAAATATGTATCTTAAAATATAGCTAGCTTTGTTTTTAAGCCAACGAGGTTCTTTGAATCACTTGTATGGTAAAGACAGAGGATTGCTACAATTCCACCAGTGCTTAAAATTATCAGACTTTGTTTTTAAGTTCTTAGATATGTGTAACTTCAACTAATGGAAATTTTATTAGTAATTAGGAATCATTTCATTCATTCATTCATTCACACACACACACACACACACACACACACACACATGTATACAGTAGTTGAGTGTTCATTTCATTGAACCAATCCTGGCTCTATTATACTAATGGGTCTTGCACATGCACATTAGGATGAGAATGAACTCCTTTATCTTCGGCATTTTAATTAAGCATTTGAATTGTATTGATGTGTACTATAATGCACTAATTAAATTGATACCTTAATATCTTAAAAGCTCAGTGAATGGTGAGGGAAGCAATCCATTTTATGGGGCAGTAAAACGAAGTGATGGAAATATCTGTGCTCAGAAGGTAAGAAAGAGCATTAGAGATCGAGATTTCCTTCTCATCTGGTGGGAGTAGGAAATGGGAAGATGTCAGTCCTCCCTCCCCTTTTCATGCCAGGCAGGGGCAGAACCAGGACAGAGGCAGCTTGTGATCTCTACTGCACTTTTCCTCATCAGAGAGACCCAAGGACTGGGCCCTCCAGCTTAGAGCTGACATAACTGACACCCCCACCCCAATAAAGTGGGATTTGCACTGCAAAAAGAAGAGGTGCAACACACACACCCCATCCACACTAGTTACCCTGAGCTACAGGGCTTTGAAATTTGCCATAGATCTGGCACTTTGCATTCTTGTATGTCTGCTCAGAAATAAGTCCCACTGGATCCTATTGAATACAAGAATACAAAGTGAATAATGAATTCAGGATGCGATTCCTTGGATCCAGTGGAATCGCATCCTGAGTTCATTATTCACTTTAGTCTGAACTTGTTGAAAATGTTAATTTGGTATCTAATAAAAATATATTCAATAACAATTAAAAATGCTGTGTACATTTTGATGTATTTTAATGTTTGTTGGAAGCCGCCCAGAGTGGCTGGGGGGACCTGGCCAGATGGGTGGGGTACAAATAATAAATTGTTGTTGTTGTTGTTGTTGTTGTTGTCAATCAACCTGGTGGTCCATTTCCATCCAGTAGCCAATTCATTAGAGAGCAACTGGATAGAACATTGATGATATGATTTCTTGTAGACTTACTTTAAAGAAAAAGCTGGGGAAAGAAAACTGGACATTTAGAGAAGCATATGGAAGAAGTTTGACACAGATTACCCTTCTCCCACCTTTCAGCCTCTCTTTTAACTCTTGTCCTGGGCTATATTGGGGATTTTTATTTTTAACTTTTCATCTTTTTTTTTTTTACAATTGATTCCACACTTCACTGCAGTCACCATGCCAAATTTTGTGTTTCACCAACAGAGATTCTCAAGGAATGTCTGCTCGCATGCCTCAGGAGTTGTTCTTTCAAACTGTGTTCATGGCACATAAATCACCTGTTGACTCCATAATGATGACAACTGAGAAAAGGAAGCCTGTTGTGTTGGAGGAAGGGATGGAAAGCTTGCTTTTGAATAAACTTTGTTTTTCACATGGGATGGATATGATAAGGAACTTGTTGAGGATGTAGGGATATTATATATATATAATTTTTTACATATATTTTCCAAATATCATTTAACATTCATTCATATCTTAAATAGCCAGGAAGCTATTCTTATTCCACCAGGTGAGCTGCTGCTGCCAAACCCCCAGATTCGCTCCGGTGTGCAAAGGAAGTTCAAGGATGACAAGAAGTGGGTATGAGTGATGATCCATCCTCCTCCTCTTCAAACCATCAGTAATAACCCATTCAATCCATTCCACATGGTTTAGAGATTCGAGTTCTGCGTGAAACTACACTGTGCAACTGTTTCTCCATTAACATCTCTAGTGGCTATTGAACTCATATATGGAAAACACAGGAATGATCTCCAAACCATTCTAAAGCAAACTTTAAGATAGATTTTCTTAAAGTCTTTTCTTAGGTTGAAATTGTTCATCCCTCTTATCGACAGAAAGCCCATTAAGGGCCTTGTGATGAATATCTTTTCAGTATCTTGATAACTGTTTCTATTCATTAATTTTATTTCCCATTTATAGCCCACCTTTATATTCTAGAGAGCTCTCAAGGTGGCATACAGTTAAGGACTGCAACAACATGCACAATAAAAGAAGCATCCGCATAAATGCTAAAACGCATCAGTTGCACACAAACAAATATTAAATCTCGAAAGCATAACATAACGCTGAAGTATTCCCATCTGTATTAATATATTATGGACACAGCCAGCCTTCTCAGAATAAGTAGGGGGCCACCATTAATAAAGTCTTGCTCCTTGTGGTAATGTACCAAATCTCAGAGAGAAAATGTGTCCACAGCTGCTCATGTCAGATGATCACAGAGGCCAAAATGTTCATATTGAAACATGCTATCTCAATTAACATAAAAATCACTGTAATGATAAACAGAGCTGACCCATACCATTTTGCTGCTGTGGTGAAAAAGAAATCAGTGCCCTCATAGTATCTATAATAATAATAATAATAATAATAATTTATTATTTGTACCCCGCCCATCTGACCGGGTCCCCCCAGCCACTCTGGGCGGCCTCCAACAAACACTAAAATGCATTAAAATATTACAGATTAAAAACTTCCCTAAACAGGGCTGCCTTCAGGTGTTTTCTAAAGGTCATGTAGTTGTTGATCGTTTTGACCTCTGAAGGGAGGGCGTTCCACAGGGCGGGCGCCACTACCGAGAAGGCCCTCTGCCTGGTTCTCTGTAGCTTTGCTTCTCGCAGTGAGGGAACCACCAGAAGGCCCTCGGCACTGGATCTCAGTGTCCGGGCTGACCGATGGGGGTGGAGACGCTCCTTCAGGTATACATCTATGAACATGCACAGAACAGGTACCAACAAATCTGTCAATATTGTTTAGTTGCCCCCCTGATCTTACATTCTGTTTGCCACACTTCCCCATCAGTTTGCCCCCCCCAAAAAATGTCCTCACAAAATATCATAATTTCAATGTACACACTTTTATATGCAAATTTGGCAAGCAATTTTCTGCAATATAATGTATATTTTTTGCATGATTTGGTTAGAGCATGGTGCTGATACCACCAAGTCTGAAGCTTCAAGCCCTGCATGAGACAATTGCATATTTTTGCATTGCAGGGGGTTGGACTAGATGATCCTCGGGGTCCCTTCCAACTCTATGTTCCAGGCAGGGATCTGCTAGTGCAGCTATTTTCAGGCACACATTCTCCTAATATAAAGACTTTTGCACACTATCTTTTTGGTGTGGTTGTTGGAGAAGAAGAAGAAGAGGAGTTTGGATTTGATATCCCACTTTATCACTACCCGAAGGAGTCTCAAAGCGGCTCACATTCTCCTTTCCCTTCCTCCCCCACAACAAACACTCTGTGAGGTGAGTGGGGCTGAGAGACTTCAAAGAAGTGTGACTAGCCCAAGGTCACCCAGCAGCTGCATGTGGAGGAGCAGAGACGCGAACCCGGTTCACCAGATTACGAGTCTACCACTCTTAACCACTACACCACACTGGTTCACTCTTGCAAAAATTATGGAAGTGTGGATTTTGAAGGATAGCTGTGTTTTGGTTCATATGTTCTTTTAAAGTGTGAATTAGGTAGATTAGAGTCGCATTGAAATTAGAGCAGAACTAAATGTGTGTCCCCAGCCAATCGCTATCTGAAGACAAGTGACTCTCAGCCCAACTCATGGTTAGGCTGGCTTTGACTGATCACTGGACAGTTCTGAAGGCCTCATTTTTTTATGGGAAATAAATAGGTTCCTTCCATTCAATCTCAAGCAGCCCAGTGAAGTGGGTGCTTCTTCTTTTGTGATTTCATAGAATTTTATGTCAAATGTATGTCAGTTGCCAAGGAAACTGCTAGAACGCAGGTGAGGTTCAAGGGTCATCTCAAGAAAGGATTGAATGGTGTCACATTTAGAGAAAAGGCTGCCAAAGACATAAAGTACATCATTCACAGATTATGAGTACTCAGTTGCCTCAAGATTCAACGGCTGACACGAGAGAGAGAGAGAGAGAGAGAGAGAGAGAGAGAGCTTCCCTTTCTTTTTTTAACTTTTGAATTAATTACTAGTAATTTTGCATACTTCTTACTACCTGTACATTGCCATTTCACAGTATTATCACGTATCTAAGACTGCAGTCCTCACCCCACTGAATTCAAAGGGCTGCTTTCAGCAGGGATTGCAGCTCTAAGCTATTACCTAAGACACAAGCAGGGATGCTTTCTGATGCTCTGCTGAAGGAAAGCCCAGTGCTCCACGCTCCAAGCATATGCTGTCCCACGAAACTCCAAAAGCTCCAACACATACAAAAATATGTGTAGGGAGAGGCATTCAGAGTAAAATGCTAGTGAATTTTCATGTGCACTTTTTTTAAAAAAATACAAACATAGGTGGAAATTTGGAGAACTTAAATTGGGAAAATGAGAAGCTGGGAGAAACTGAAAGGAACAGATTTGCCCATCTCTAGGAGAAACTGAGTGGCAAACCTAATAGAAATGTGGTTAATTTCTCAGTTACCTGGTGCTGGTCCAGAATGAGACCCTTGACCTGTTTAGTCCAGTACTGTTGACTCTCACTGGCAGTTGATGCCCACAGTCTTAGGCACAGAGCGCTGTTATTCTATGATCTTTCTAAAACTGGAGACACCAGGGATTGATCCTGGGTGTTTTGATATGCAAAGCATGCCCTCTGTCACTAAGCTATGGCAAGTCCTGTTATATTCCTGTACAAATTTATGCTGCTGACTCAGAAGTCAAAGGTGTGTTCACAAAAATAAAAGTGTGAAAGCTCTGAAATGCCTCTATAATGTAGAGACTTCATAAAAAAAAACCCCCAAAGGAAATAGTTCTATATTTAAAAGGAGTTACGAATCCAAAACTGCACTCCTCTGATTACTTTGTGTATGTGATGCTTGAAAAGACCCCTTGGAAATGCAAAGAGATGGCCTAGCCTGGTTAGGGCAAGATCATTCCTTGCTGAAATAACTCAAGCCTAAACAAGGGCAAATCTATTTGTTGTGACAATAATTGCATGTGCTCTTTGAACGTTTCACATACATTTTATCAGTAATCCTTTCAATACACGTGCCAGGTAGACCAGTATTATGAGGTTAGCACTGCAGATGGCACACAAAAGCGACTATGTGAGTCCATCTTGCGAAGGCATGCACTGCATATAAACTTTCTTAGTGTGTTTGTGGTTTATATTTGAATTGGCGGGTCCTCATAAGCTCCCTGAACTCTCTAAACAATAGCTAAGGTAAAGGTAAAGGGACCCCTGACCATTAGGTCCAGTCGTGTCCGACTCTGGGGTTGCGGCGCTCATCTCGCTTTATTGGCCAAGAGCCGGCGTATAGCTTCCAGAGCATATAGCAAACCAGAGCAGCGCACAGAAACGCCGTTTACCTTCCCGCCGAAGCGGTACCTATCTACTTGCACTTTGATGTGCTTTTGAACTGCTAGGTGGGCAGGAGCTGGGACCGAGCAACAGGAGCTCACCCCGTCGCAGGGATTCGAACCGCCGACCTTCTGATCAGCAAGCCCTAGGCTCTGTGGTTTAACCCACAGCGCCACCTGGGTCCCTAAACAATAGGTATATACACACATTACTTGTGTGTAGCCATCCGTTATGTGATTTCCACATCACCAGATGCTCAGCTGTCCACCAGTACCACTTATGGCACCCATGAAAGGTCTCAGTACCATGGGGATATTTTTGGATTTGGACAAGGCAACAAAGTACACTGGGTCTGTTCTTTAATCAACTGGTTTTATTTATAGGATGAGGAAATAAGGAACAGAGCATTAGCTTTGTGCAAGCAAATCAGAACCAGTGTTCAATTAGCAGGTTTTCTTCAGAAGACCGTAGACATATATACAGGTGTTCCTCCTCCCTTCAACACTCCCTTCCTCACAACCAGACACACAAATGTTTTTCCCCCAGTTGTATACACTTTCACAAGAATGTGCAGGCTTTAACTTGCCTCCCTGTGGTCTTAATTATTTAATTGTACTTACTTGTTGCATTTATATCGCAACCATTTATCCAAGGAACTCAAGATGGTGGGTTCTTCCCACCCTCATAAAGGTTGAGAGGCAGTGACTGGCCCAAGGTCACCCAGTGAGCTTCGTGGCTGAATGATGGATGGGACCACCCATCTGTCAGTCACCTGATATAATTATTACACCAGGTGATTGGCACCTGCCAAACATCCAAGGAGGTCAGTTGTAAACACCAGTCAGCTGGTTGGTGTTCAGAGAAATCTCCCCTGAAGTGGTGCTTTTGGAAGTAGATCAGGTGACTGGCACAGGGGAACACCCACTCGATTATTGGTTAGAGGGAGCCCATTTGAAGTCTCTGCAAAGGAGAAAATGCTCCCAAGAGTGGAAAATTCCCCCTTTCCAGAGAAAGCAGTGTTCAAAGTGTTGGGTAAACTGCTTTGAATACAATGCTTTGAACACAATGCTTCTTTTGGAAAGGAAGGGAAAAAATGTTCCTTTTAAAATGTCATTTTATATGATGTCAAGTATGGGGCATGCAGGCTTGGCTTGCCCCAAGGCTAGCCAACATGGGGCCCACCACCATATTTTACCCATGGCAATGCTGGCTGGGGCTGATGGGAGTTGTAGCTGAACAACATCTGGAAGCCGCTACATTGGCTGCCCCTTGCTTGCCTGATAGGACCTTATGGGACAAATTGGGAGGTTCAGCAGGCCTTATTTGGTCTAAGGGATGGAGATTCCCCGGCCCTTTGTTAGCAGATAAAAAAACAACGTTGTTCGCAGCAGCACTGGATTTCACCTGCAATCTGTAATGCTAGGTTTTGACATATAGGCAAAATGAAAAACCACAAGCAAAACGGAAGCCTGAGATTCATCAAGCTCTCACAGTTGCCCAAGAAGGAAAGAAAATTGTTAGAAATACACATTGCAGGGAAGAGTTTGCTCACAATTAAAACCAAACCACCTCCTGTTTATAACTGGGGCATTGCATCCCGATGTGCAGGAATTAATTTGCAAGTTCCTCTCTCCGACATTGCCTCTGAGTGCTTTTCACCTCCAGACACTTGAACAAACACATATGGTGACTATCACGGAAAACTTTTTCCTTTTTTTAATAAAAAGAAAGGATCAGGGGAAAACATTAAAACAACCCAGTTTCGCAATTTCCTCTCTGCAAAATTCAACTCCATGTTTCAAACAGTTTGCTTATAAACAAACACCATTCTGGGATCCACTGCTGGTAACTAAAACACTGCAGATTAAAGTGAATACGCCGTGCATTTATTAGGTATATCACAGCTCCACTCTGTACAGTTGAAATATGCATGGCGGAATGTGTGGGAGGACTTGTCCTTCTTAGACTGCATTTCCCAACGTTGCATCCCCAGATGACGCTAGACTGCAACTCCCATCATCCCCAAGCAGTATGGAAAGGGATGATGGGAGTAGTAGTCCAAAAAAAAATATGGAGACCCAGTGTTGGGGAAGGCTGCTTTGAGACATCACAAGAAACACAGATATCTACTGAATGACCATGCAAGAAATTAATGGAGTTAAGGCCACAACTTTATTTAAATACAAGGATCTGCAAGGGCTTAAAAGAACTATATGGCAAATGTGGGCAACCTAACCTGGTGAAGATGATAGGAGGGATTCCCATTCTTTCACCGGGGCAACACCACCCCAGTCCCAGAGAGCAAGTCAGATGCTTAACTGATCCCTTCATCATTCATTTGTATTAAACTGGGTTTTTAGGAAGCGCATCCAGATAGAAATAAGGGGAAGGTCGGGGGGAAATCCCATCACTATGGTGGCACACTTGGATGGTCAAAAAAAAGCTTATCTAAATCCCACCCTCCCCTCATTACCAGCCCTTTCTGATAGCCATATAAGTCGAATCAAATACCCCCAAATCCCAGATATTTGCAATGTGAAGTAGGCAAAACAACAGCAGCAAGTGCACTCAAGGCCAATCAGGGAACACCACCCCAAAATCCTGTTCAGCCACAGAGGTATTCAAGGCCAATCAGGGAACATACAAAAAGAAACACCCCTACTCAACCTCAAAGGTGACTGATTCATGCTACATAAGGAAAAGGTGATAGAGGTGCTGCACAAAATGTCAGATGGTTGGTAGCACCAGATTATAATCCAGGAGAAATGTGCACACACTGATTTAGGAATGTAACTCTTATGAGAGTTGTCAGTCTTGTATGAGTCATTCCAGAACATATAATTTCTTCCAGCCTTCAAGAATAGTCAAATTCTGGAACAACAGGAGAACTGAAGGACAACCATCATTCAAAATCCACACCTACCCGAAATTTTGCAAACTAGTTCTCCAACAAAAGTTCACAAAAATGCATATATTATATAGCAGTCCACATAAAATGAATGAATATACCCATGAAAATAACATGCAAAAATGCATTATATGGAGAGAAATTGCTTACAAAGGTGTGTGCGCTAGTCAAAACTACACACAAAAACATGTTTGATTGGGAGAAATTGCTGCAGAAAATGCTAAACTGCTGAAGAATTTTTCCTGGGGATTTTTTTCTTTAGTTGCAAACAGAACATTGCAAATAGCTGCAGAAATGTGAAGAACTCGATTTAGGATTGGTAAAATGAGAAACTGAAAGAACTGAAAATGACAGATCTTTCCCTAGTTTTAATACTCTATTGTTCATAATGGTTCCTGTTATGTTATATTCTTCATAGTGAGCCATTTTAGTAAGTGAATAACAACAACAGCAAAACAACAACTATACTATTCCACAAAAATAGTCATTGGAATCCTTTTACAACACTCAAGGGCAGTCTGGCTCAGTGTTATTTTACATCTCACTTGAAAGATGTTGGATGTTAGCAGACACTTTGCAGTTGTGTTCAGTTCTGCTTAAACATTTTGATTAAGTAGTTCAGGACTTGTCCGTAGAGTTGGCAAGCATGGGAATGAATAGATGTTCCAGCATCATGTCAGAAATGATGAAATTTAAAGCCTGACCAAGCAGAGGAACTAGCCAAATGCTGAAGCCTTCACACTGGCTTGCTTAGATTAAATAAACACTTTTTTTAAGAAGAAGAAAATGCTCTTTAAAGCTGCCAAAACAAAGCTGAAATGCAGGAGAAACGCAGCTCCATTCTCAGCAACCAAGAATTGGTTTATAATTCAAAAGACCAAAATATCTCCCTAATTTCAGATGTTAGCACATAAAGAACACACTAAAAGCTCAGCTGCCTAGCAAAGGCAGGTGTCAGGGACTGAAATCTGGGGTTTTAAAAATTGTTTTGTTGTGGGTGTGTTCACTGCCCTGAACCCCCCCTTTGGTGGGGGTTGGACTAGATGTCCCTCATGGTCCCTTCCAACTCTATAATTCTATGATTCTATGGCTGGGAATCTGGCAGCCCAGCCCCTGAGAAGTTTGGCCTAGGAAAGTCTAAACCCACCACTTGAGCTTCAAGACCAACTTGGCTATCCTTGGTTCAGAATGCGAATGATATTATATCTCAGCTACAGTTATGGTAAGGATGAATATTTTTGGCTCAGAGAAGAGAATTTTGGAGCAGAGATGAAAAGAAAAGCTTGTACATCAAAGACTATCCCATGGGTTATGATTAAAAATCTTTAAAGCTTACAGACAAATGTGACTGGCCAGGGTAGTCACAGATAAAACTCTTCCCCCACCTAGAAAAAAATCCTCCATACCTGATATCTCCTATAGACTCTTCCACATTGCACAAATGTCATCTTAAGATCTCATGTTTCAAATTCTAGCATAGGAAATGGTTAGAGAAAGCTTTAAGATGAATAGTTCTTGCACTAGAATGCAATATTTTTAGAGCCTCCACAAAATCTTTGTGCTTCAGTGCTCCATCATAAGAGCTGCTGAAGACAGGGGAGAGGGATAGCAGAATATCTTAAAATATCTGGAATGTACCAGCAGTGAAAAGAAGGCAGCTGAGCTAGGAATCCAGATACCATCTTTACCCAATGGTAATAAAATTCATCATAGAGACTATCATAGAGCTGTAGAATTGGAAGGGACCATGAGAGTCATCTAGTCCAACCCCTTGCAATGGGGCTTAAACCCACAACTTTGAGATTAAGAGTCTCTTGCTCTACCAACTGAGCTATTGTGTTGCATATGATAAGATTCTAGTTTGTTTAGTGCTTTAGGCAGCATGCATACTACTTACAGGCCCAGTGGCAAAACCAACAACAACAACAACAATTTATTTTTTTGTACCCTACCCATCTGACTGGGCTGCCCCAGCCACTCTAGGCAGCTTCCAACAGAATATAAAAGAACACAACAAAACATCAAACATTAAAGGCTTCCCAATACAGGACTGCCTTCAGATGTCTACAGAAAGTCATATATTTGTTTATCTCTTTGACATCTGATGAGAGGGCGTTCCACAGGGTGGGCACCACTACTCAGAAGGTCCTCTGCCTGGTTCCCTATAACTTTACTTCTTGCAGTGAGGGAGCCACCAGAAGGCCCTTGGAGCTGGACCTCAGTGTCCAGGCTGAACGATAGGGGTGGAGACGCTCCTTCGTGTATTCAGGGCTGAAGCTGTTTTCCTGAATTGCCTGCCACTGAGATTAGACAGCACTGTGCAAGATGGGCTGTTGCTTTTCACACACACCCCACTTTGTCCACTTTTAAATGGTCAACCTGCCCAACCCATTATCTCTATCTATAATTATGTTCAGCTGTCTCTATGTGAGCACATCTGAGTCTGTCTCTCTTCTCCATCAGAAAGCTGTTTAGAAATCTGAGAGGAAATAGAGAAAAGTGATCTGTTTGATTAAAGACCCATCTTCACTTGGGAAAGTGAACTCCAAATATCATAGCCATTAGGAAAATGCCCTCTCAGTGCAGTTGTGCTGGTCCCGTGGGTTACCTGTAAGGCGAGGTCGAAGTCCGGTCCGTGGTCAGAGGTGCAATGAAAGGCAGTCCGTAATAATTGAAGCTAGGTGCAGGGCAGGGAGGCAGGCGAAGTCAGGAACAGGTAGGCAACCAGGGCGGGTCAGGAACTCAAGCAGGAAAGCAGGACAGGTAGCAAGCAGGAACACCAGCAGGAACTGGTCACCAACGATGTTGCTCCTGCAACTTGGGGCTGGGGCTGGCCGGCTTTTATCTGCCCCGAGGCATAGGGCGGCCCCAATCCTCAGGTGACTCACCTCTCCTGGCTTGGAGGCAAGCACTCCTCCTGCGGGAACTCAGTTCCCTTCGCCTCTCTGCCCTGAGCCTCTGCAGCTCAGGAGAGGCTGGAGGGTTACCGGACCCAGAGGCAACCTCAGCTTCCCCTGACAGGGCTGGGAGTGGAGCACCTGCAGGCAATGGGTCCTCCATCCCATCAGGAGCCAGAGCAGACTCAGCCGATGCCTGCACCTGAGGATCCAGCACAGGTGAGGCCCCTTCAGACTCAGGCCCTAGCCCCGGCTCTGCTGGTTCTGGAGGCGGGGAATCCGGTGCAGGCTGGGATCCCTCAGGTTCAGTGTCTGAGTCTGAATCCCAGGCCATCACAGCAGTGCAGAGTTAAGGGTCATTCTGTGACATCAGGAGCCAGTAAACCAATCACTGCTCTTCCTCTATTTGCATATTTGTAAATCATGGACTGACAACAGCAAACTGTGCCATGCTGCAAATTTCAACCATTCTCACTGTCTTGTAGACATCTTCCTAGTTTTCCCTGATGCCTCTGTACTGTGGCATTCATCCAGCTAAGAGCTATGTGAGATATGTGGACATTTCTTCCTATGGTCATCTAACTTTATGAAAGTTTAAAAAAAGTTTTTCAACATTAGCTTCTTTCAGTCAGTTCCATTTCTTTTTCTCCCATTGGGTATTACAGGATCAAGCTTAGATTTTCTTTTCTGCCATTCAGGCTCACAAAAACATCAAGCAAAAACCTTGCAATATGGAAAATGCTGAATGCAAAACTCCCTTCTCCTCTTTACTCTGAAAACTTTCAGTAAGGGGCTAAAGCATGAACTGAATTGCATGGTGAACATTTTACCAAGCACCAAGCAAATTTGCAAAGAGCAATCCCCTGGCATTCCATGGCAAAGCAGGACTCCTAAGCTCATAACTAACTGCAGTACTAGGAAGGCATAAGAATTAAAAGGGCATTGGAAATATTAGAGGTCATGGTCTGTCCTTCTTCTAACTCATGTACTGAATCACATCACTTCCATTTTCTCTGATTGCCCTTTCAACTTTAGATTTTACCTGTGCTTTCAAACACACCCAATTCCCACACTCAAAGGCTTCTCTCCTTCCTGCTACTAAGGATGGTGATGTAAATTTGATTCAGTTTGCATTGAATGGTGAACTTACCTAATTTGTACTTTGCAAAACAATCTGAGAACTGAAATATAGCCATCCTTCTGAATTCACACTTCTCTGAATTTTGCACTGCAGTTCTTCAGCCAAACAACATGTACAAAAAATTCATTTACTTAGGTAGTGTGCATAAAAATGCATATATTTATGAAAATAATATGTAAAAATGCATTATATTAAAGGATAATCCCTTGCAAAAACATGTATTCGATGGAAAGTAGCATACAAAAATGAGTATGAGAAATTTGCAGGAAAATGCTGATAAATTTTTAGGAGAATTTTAGGGGGGATCACATACAGATATGCTCCTTTGATTTAGTTTTATTATTTATTTTTATTACAAGAGGGAGGTACATGTGGGATTTTCTGCCTCAGATACAAAAATACCTGGTCAAGGATAACAAAGACTTTAAAAGAGAATGGGAACCATTTACAACATATATGAAGAAACAACATAAAGAATTGGACTCACTGGCAGGGTTTGAATAAACGAACACAATTGTATATAACAAAAAGTAAGATTACAGTATATGTATTGGGAAAATTTTGGGAAACAACACGCAGGGTGAGTAATATGGAAATAAAACAAAATGGGAATATGAGGGAAGTCCAGGGGAGGAGGGGGGAAATGTGAAAAATTGTTAGAGAAATATTGTTAGAGGATGTATACATGGAAAAAACCAATAAAATATTTTAAAAAAAACAAAAACAAAAATACCTGGTCAACCTTGGGTACTACGAATTACTGTTGCTATTAATACTACTATTGCTACTACCATTATTAGTGCATTTTCTGCTCCATCACAAGTCAGTCCTACATCATATTGCTTAATTTTACAGATCGACTGTGTTGCTTTCATCTTTTCCTTCAGTTGTGTATCTAATGTTAGGCATATTCACAGTAGACCCTCTCAAATCAGTGTAGGTCCATGGATTTCTACGGGTCTACTCTAAGTAAAAATGTATCGGGGGGGGGGGGGCAACCTGTTATAAGGCACTCTGGAAAGGAATGTGTGTTGAAAATGTGGAATATTAATCTAATAAATAAAACCAACCAACCAAAAGGTGCTGTGACTACTCTGCGGTTTTGTTTCACCAGTGCTTCTCAAGCGAAAACTCACTGGTGGGGAAAAGGTTTGACAATGCAGAAGAGAAAGAAAGAGCATTAGCACTAGAATTACAAACAGTTGGTGCCAGCTTGTGAAGAAGCAATCACAGCAGTTAGAGTAACACTTCACCTGGCCTGGAATTTCCTCCCACACGTTAATTCCCAGTTTATTTAACAACATAATGCATATATAATTGCAAGCTGTCACCTTGCCATTTGTAACATAATTCTGAGGTTACCCATTCATACAAACTCTCCAAAGTACATATTAATGGAAATCTGATCTCTCTGCTAAAAGCAGCATAGATC
Source organism: Darevskia mixta (assembly GCA_034641385.1). Lineage (NCBI taxonomy): Eukaryota > Metazoa > Chordata > Lepidosauria > Squamata > Lacertidae > Darevskia > Darevskia mixta. The sequence goes on from JAWWNH010000149.1 coordinate 3,973,658, forward strand.
TTTATGCTGTTTCCCAACAAGGGCTATTTGTGTCCAGAATGATTGTGTGCTGTGCTTTGCAACCAAATCATTATGTGGTTCAATGGAGGAACTTTCCAGTTTCGTGGGAGGCATTACAAGAGTACCCATAGGCTAGGAGTAGTTCTCTGTGGGCCAGTACGTCATATACTGTGAACTGAGCTGGACAAGCTAGGGATGGACGGGAGCCAGGACAGACATCAGTTTGCATTAGAATTCCCAGAAACTAAATTCTTCACACTCTCCTAAGACCAAGGATACCCATAAGCACTATAAGAACACCTGCTTCCTTCCTCCTTTTGCCTGACCTGTCTGGCTAAATGTGGCTGTGCAGTGTCTTGCTCTCCCTCTCTGCAAAGAAAAAGGAGGCAAAAAACCCCACCCCATCCAAAGTAATAAATAAATTAATTAAAAAATAAATAAATAAATTTTTATTTATACCCCGCCCTTCCCAGCCAAGACCGGGCTCAGGGCGGCTAACATCCATAAAATCACAACAAAACATGCAAAACAATCCATTAAAATGCAAGTTAAAATACGATTTAAAGTTTAAAATGCAGCCTCATTTTTAAGTAGCCCACCAATAAAACCATAAAAGACTAAAACATCAGGGTTAAACTAAAACCAACCCAAAGGCCAGGCGGAACAGCTCTGTCTTGCAGGCCCTGCGGAAAGATGCCAAAACCCGCAGGGCCCTGGTCTCTTGTGACAGACCGTTCCACCAAGTCGGGGCCAGTACTGAGAAGGCCCTGGCCCTAGTTGCTGCCAGCCTAGCATCCTTATGGCTCGGGACCTCCAAAATGTTATTATTTGAGGACCTTAAGGTCCTACATGGGGCATACCAGGAGAGGTGGTTCCTTAGGTACAAGGGTCCTAGGCTGCATAGGGCTTTAAAGGTCAAAACCAGCACCTTAAACCTGACCCTGTTCTCCACCGGGAGCCAGTGCAGCTGCTAGAGCACTGGATGAATGTGGTCCCGCAGCAAAGACCCTGTAAGGAGCCTCGCCGTGGCATTCTGCACCCGCTGGAGTTTCTGGGTCAGCTTCAAGGGCAGCCCCGCGTAGAGCGAGTTACAATAATCAAGTCTGGAGGTGACCGTCGCATGGATCACTGTGGCCAGATCAGGGCGAGAGAGGTAGGGGACCAACTGCCTAATATGGCGGAGATGGAAAAAGTACCAGACAGGAAGACCACCACTCTGTGAGAATGATAACTGATTATCACAAGGTGTTGTGCTTGGCCCAGATGTCTCAATTTTAGATTTCCTCCAATGAGAACAACAACAAACAACAACAACAACAACAACAACAACAACAACAACAACAACAACAACAACAACAATTTATTATTTGTACCCCGCCCATCCGGCTGGGATTCCCCAGCCACTCTGGGCGGCTTCCAACAAATATTAAAATACATTAAAATACCGTGTTTCCCCTATTTTAAGACACCGTCTTATATTATTTTTTTCCTCAAGAAAACGCACTATGGCTTATTTTGAGGGGATGTCTTATTTTTATTACGTAAGCCCAGCCCCGCGTTTTCCTTGGCGCCCTCCAGAATGGCGCCTATCACTATGGCTTATTTTCGGGCTACGGCTTATATTTCGCAAATGCGAAAAAATCCTGGTATGGCTTATTTTATGACTACGTCTTAAAACAGGGGAAACAGGGTATCACACATTAAAAACTTCCCTAAATACTTCTCCCCAGGCCCAAATAGCTTCTGCAGGAATGAAGTGTTTTTCTTGAACATCCTTCTGATCTTGTTGTTGACATCTAAATTTATTTCCTTCCTTACAAACCATTTTTAATTAGTTGCCAGGCACTAGGCAACCAAGAGACTGAACTTCTTGCTCAGGTGAAATGTCTCATCATTTCCAGAGAAAGGAGACTGCTCCACAATGATCTCATATTTCTTCCATTTCTATGCAAACTAAGGTTTTTAGAATAGAGGTGCTGGTATTTTGGAATACTGTTTCTATTGAAATCAGACAGGCAGCTACAATGTTGATATTTCATCACCTGCTGAAAACGTTTTGGTTTCAGCAAGCATTTCTTGAGAATTAAATTGATTCAGTGCTGGTCATCTCTTCTGCATTTTATAGTTTTGTAGTGTTTTAATTGTATCATTGTGAACCGCCATGATTTTAAAAATAATAATGATGATGATGAGTTTGCAGTTTATACATACAGTGGTGCCTCCAGTTACGGACAGGATCTGTTCCGGAGGCCCGGCCATATCCCGAAAAGTCCGTAACTGGAGGCGCCCTTCTGTACACGCATGCGACGCAATTGAGCGCTTCTGTTCATGCACGCTCAACGAAACCCAGCAGTATAGACTTCTGGGTTTGCTGCGTTCGCAACCCAAAGTTTACGTATCCAGAGGGATACGTAAGCAGAGGTACGACTGTATTCTTATAATTAGCTAGATACATCCTAGAACATTTGCTGATCTTTTATTGAAAGGGTCCTATTTATTTAAGAGTTGTGTTCTCTGTGGCAAAAAAGGGGGAATTTGGAAATATAAACATTGGTCCAAATATGTTCAGCAGAAATCAGCTCCTCTCAGCATCACTTCTTAGCAATGCTAAGACCACGAGGAATTTGGTGTTTATCCATTCAGCTTGTGTGTGCGTGTGAGCGCGTGTGTACACACACACACACACACACACACACACACACACACACACACAATTCAAAGAAGGGCTGTAGGTCAGGGTTGGACATTTTCTGTGCATTCAGAAGATCCCAGCATTTTGAGGTAGGCTGAGAAGGACCCCTTTCAGAAACCTCTGAGAGTCACTGTTGGTCAGTGAAGACCATACTAGGCTCTCTGGACTGTTGATCTGACTCTGTCTAAGACAGCTTCCTATGGTCCTATCACCACAGCTTCAAAACACCCTCTCCCACTTCTTCCTCAAATGAGATCCAAAGGCAAGCTAGTCTGCAATTAGACATCAAAACGACTCCGCGCCGTTAGGTTATTGTCAACCACACAGAGTTCTTGTGAAGTTGCTCCTGCGAATGTGTCATGATAAATCCCTTAAAACATATTGCCTTTGCCAGCCACAGGGCACACGGCAGCCTCCCCATTTGGTAACCAAACTGTTTCATGTAGAGATTAACCCAGTGATCCTGCACTTGAAAGGGAATGCTGCCGGATTTAATTCACATCCCTGCCTCAGTATTCTGCTGGGGGAGGTGAAGGAATCCATACTAAACAGGGAAGGAAAGGACCTGCATCATGAGTGGAAATGACAAGTGCCGTCTCTCGATTAGGTATGCAATGTGTTATGAAGAAAGGGAAGATGTGTGGAGTGAACTAGTGGAATCTTTCCATGCTAGCCTTATAGACTTGGAAACAGGGAAAATGTGTGATGTGTATTAATGGTCATTCTATCAACAGACACGTACAGGAAACGTCCTGTTTATCTACATATCTACGGCTGGTGGGGCTGATCACTTCTCATGTATTCTAGCGTTCTCTGCATAACACACTGAAGTTGCTTGAACAAAAACAATATTTTTGAGCAAAATGAACAGATTTTTATGTTAATTACAAAAAGTAATGAATTTATGTAAAATGTATTATGTAATGAATTCAAACAAAAATAGAATATGCTGAATTGGGCTGTTTTTTTAAAAATTGAAAGTATTTCAACTGAACCAAATAAAGTAAAATGAAAAAGTGCAGAAAGGAAAGGAAATGAAAGAAATGAACATATGCAAACAGCTACATAGTCATATGTTTGTCTAGAGCAGGGTTCCCCAAACTTGGGTCTCCGGCTGTTTTTGGACTACAACTCCCATCATCCCTAGCTAGCAGGACCAATGGTCAGGGGTGATGGGAATTGTAGTCCCAAAACAGCTGGAGGTCCAAGTTTGGGGAACCCTGTGCTAAACAAACTCTGGTCTAGAGTATAGGTATATAAGTGTTATTATTATCCAAATACCTACTATGATTTTTTATATATAAACATGTTCCAAATATCATTATACTTGTCCATACAAAATCTATGTCTGATAGCAACCCATTCTTAAGTTTTGAGTGTATTATCATATCTTCAATCCATTGACTAAAGGGGGACATAGGTTTATCGTTCTAGTGCATCAATATAAGTCTTTTGGTCATAGTAAGGGCATGAAGAATCCATTTAAGTTGCCCTTATAGTAAGTACATAATTAAAAGAAGAAGTTTCCTCGGAAAATGTTAGCTTTTTCCTCACAGTCATGTTTATACAATCCAATACTTTCTCCCAAATCCTAGTAAGAATAGGACATCGTAAAAAATGTGTTTCAAAGACGCATTATTCTTATTCTTATTCTGTTTCCAATAGCTTGTTGTTTTAGATAGTCCTTTTCTACATAAACGTATGGTGAATTGTTAATATTTTTGTATTATTGTTGTTATTATTCACATTACACTTGCACTGCATCATATATATATATATATATATATATATATATATATATATATATATATATATATATATATATCAATGTGATTTCAGCAAACAAGTAATCAGACTGGCATGCCAAGGGCTTTTTCAACGTCACCTTTCACAATAACGTTCTGAGGCTGGGAGGCAGTGATTGGCCTGAAGCTACAATTTTCATTACTGACTGGGATTTGAACTCAGCTCTTCTGCCAGAGCAATCCTAACTCCAGCCAGACAACAGATGGGCATGATACAGTGGTTTAGCTGCCTTCTCTTTCACAGCCTTGCTGGGGCGAAAGGTGGGTCAAGCAACCCCCTGCTCTGTGCTATTCCAGTATACAACTTAAAACATCTGTATAATCCTCTGCAATGCACAGGGAGGCATCCATGACGGACACATGGGGAGGGAGGTATGACAGAGCACATGCTTGGCATGCAGAAGATCCCAGGTCCAATCTCTTGCACCTCCAGTTAAAAGGTAATTGCAGGGTGAGGTGTTCTGTTTGAGGTTCTTAGGCAGGGGTCCCCAGACTAAGGCCCGCGGGCCGGATGCGGCCTGAGGGGCTCATTTATCCGGCCCCCGGTGACCCCTGGCGACCCCCGCCGCCCGCTGCCGCTGCCCGCTCTTACTGGAGCAGCATGGCGTGGCTGCCCATCTCCGGGTTGGCATGGCACCGGAAATAGCTTTTGAGCATGCGCAAAAAGTCATTTCTGGTCACTTCTGGTTTGCGGAGGGCAGTGCGCACGCGCACAAGCTATTTCCGGTGTTGTGCCGCGCAAGAAGTCCACCGAAAATTATGTTTGCGCACGCGCACAAGCTATTTCCGGTGTTGTGCCGCGCAAGAAGTGCACCGAAAATTATGTTTGCGCATGCGCAAAAGCTATTTCCGGTGCCGTGCCAGAAAAAGCGAGTGTGCGTGCTTATGGGCACACGCTCCCCCGCCCTCTGGCCCTCCACGCGATCAGCGCCGGAGGAACCGGCCCTCCGTGCGGTAAGTCTGGGGATCCCTGTTCTAAGGAGTCACTGCCAGTCAGAGCAGGGAATAGCAAGCTAATAAGACAAATTGTGTGGCCAGGTACAGCTCCATGGATTTCTATATTTGGGGCGATTGTCAAATAAGTTGATTTAGAAAGTGTTCCCTACACACAGACTGTTTGAAACCCAGAGCTCTAGACGTATCTGCAAAGGATGAAAAGTGCTGTACATTTCAAAGAACGCCCTATATGAAGCTCTCATTTTCTTCTTCCTATGGGCATTCCCGCAGTTTTGGTTGAATTTTATTTTCAGTTCTTCAGGTTTGACCTGAAAATGCAAGTTCAGAGCTAAGCTCCACTGAGGAAAGCCCGGGAGAATCTAGAAGAAGACATTCACCCCCCCCTTTCCCCGCCTTTTAAACCAGTCCATTGATTTGCGCAGAGCTGAAATCATTTGACTATTTGAAATGACCGGGGAGGGGGGGAAATGTGATGGGAGATCTTTCTATTTTTAGACATTCTCTCCATGAATTTAACATGGAGAAGTTACTTACTTGTCTGCTTTGCTGAAGGAGATAATGCGAAATTATTGGCTGATGATAACACACCCCGAAAAAACCAATGTCCCAGTGGGGCAGCTGAAGATGGGTAAATTTAAGCATCCTTGCCCAAACAAGCTAAGCACATGAAGTGGTATTTTGCCAGTCGAGAGGATTGCCACTATATTTTTTTAATATTATGGCCATCTAATGTTTTCCCCCAATCACTTGGACGGTACTGCTCATGTGAAATAACTCTAGAAATTCTAGGATTATTATTTTTTAATTCAACTAGATTACTGACATTTCTCTAAGAAGTTGCTCAGATTTGGAAAGTGAACTGTAAAACTTTAGTTTGTTGGAGTGGCTTGAATGAGAGGAAGCTTATAGGAGTACAAGTAAGGCATGGATGAGTCACTCATTGAATCATGGAACCATAGAATCATAGAGTTGGAAGGCACCCAAAGGGTCATCTAGTTCAACCTCCAGCAACGCAGGAATTATAACTACAGAATCCCTAACAGATGGCAATGCAACCTCTATTTTAAAACCTACAATGAATTTCAGGGTTGGGTCCCCCCCCCCCAGTTTCTCCTTTTTCCAATCTTAAGTTCTCACATTTCCACATAAGTTTGCAATATAAAAGTTTACCCCCCCCCAAAAAAAGCAAGTCATCATGAAAATTCATCTGTGTGTTAGTGTGAATGTCTCCTAATTTGCACATTTTTGCCAATAAATTTCCCTTAATATACGGCATTTTTGGTTCTTATTCTCACTAATATGTACCCTGTTGTGCACACTTTACCTTAGAATGTGAATATTTTTGTGCATATAACTTGGCTGGACAACTTCATTGCAAAATTCAGAGAAGTGCAAACTTCACGGAACAGCTGTGTTTCAGTTGGCAAACTTGCTCCCCAGAAAATACAAATGAGGTATGTTCAGCTCTAAATGTGAACCGAATTGACTGTATCCCCAATCTCTACCTATGGCACATAAGTATTGAGGATTTATTTCCCAGAAATACAACGAAGGGTTGTGTTTCAACCCCCGACATATACACAGGACCATCACATGAAAAAGAGGCTCCTCTTTCCCTTAGATGTTGAGGGGTGATCTAACAACACACCTGGCCTGTGTGTGGGATGGAGATGCCCATCCCCAGCAGAACAAAGAATGGAAAGGCAACTCCATGTGACCACAGAGGAGTGGCTTGTAGCAATAGCCTCCTAGCATCAGCAACCTTGCTGCTTAATGGGAGAGGGAGGGCCAAGGCAGTGGCAAAGTCAGGGCTGTGCAGGCACACTGGTAAAGCTTGTACACCTGCACAGCCCTGACCACACTACCTGTTGGCATCCAGAGGGAGTCGCGAGGCCAGCTGGCTAGCCCCCAGCTGGATCATGCCCTTCCAGCCAACCTGCTGGACGATCCCCGATCTCTGGTGCGACATAAATCAGCGACCCAGACTTCAAAAGCCTGGGCACACTATATTAGCAGAGTGCGCTGCGCAACAGAAGTGGCAAGAGGAGGCCTGTGTAAGCATATTTACAAGCAGATTTATTGAGCATAAATCAGGACAAAGAAAAACATGTCGTCTCTCCTTCGTCTCCTCAGAGAGAGCCTCAAAAGGCAAAAGCAAAAGCTATACACAATGGAAGTTCCCAGCAATCTGTGCTGGTGTGTAAACAGACATGTGACACACAACTGTTCCATGTCTGCAAATTAAGGTGGAATGGAATTTCCCAACATTACCATCTTGCCCCTTCTAGTTAGCCGTAGTGACATCCCTGCCAGTAGGCTATTGTGGTAACCCCAACTTACTGGGCAAGCCACTCCTCTGAGTGCTTTGGGCATCAGACCCACTGAATCAGGACTTTTCTCCCCACGCCTCCATTCTGTTGTGCAGAAGCAGTTTCCATTCATCCCAGTGTGTGCATTGCATAAAAGAGATGCTTAATGGGGTGTTTTGAAGCTTAATTAACCATGTTAACACCAAAAAGCCTCCGATGAAAGATGGTGCAGAAAGGCATTATTGTTTCCAGTGATTAATTAGCTTGTTCTGCAAAACCACACGGTCAGTTTGTAAGCTCCTGAACTCACAATGCTTTATCTGCCGTTTTGTGGAGCTCTTTACAAGTCCTCTTTACGAAAAATGACATTGTAACGCTTTAAGAGATAAGTGAGAAAATAAAATGCAGGATAAGAAGTCACCTATCAAGGTCCAGGCACAAGCCTGCTGCTGTTTAAAATTTGGTTACTATAGTAACCATGACATCTGATTGTACAGAAAGCTCCCCTAGATACAGAGATAGCTGGGTCTTCAAACGGTGTGCTTTTCCCTGTGTATATATAAAAACCCAACTGTCTCTTTCCAAAATCCATTTCCTGCCTTCTGTTTGACTCTCTGTTTGACCCTAGGTGGTCTTTAGGGAAATGTATTCTGACCATCCTGGGTTAGAGATTCTTTCTTTTACAGCTGGACAAAAACTATTCCCAGTGTTGGCTAGATGATAACGCAAGCTTCCTTTCCTTCTTCATGAGGCTGAAAGGGGGCATTTCGTAGATGTACATATTACGTAAATTGACCCACAGATCTAGTCAACATGGGCCCAATTATTCTGTATATGTAGTTCTCGGTAAATGCAAACTTTGGTATATTCACAGTGAGTGGATAATGAAATTCAACTTTGGAAAAACCCAAAGCAAGCTCAGCCGGCTGAGTTCATCATCACCCAATTATTTGTTGTTGTCCAACAAAGAGCAAAAACAGGTTATGTAAGATGAATAAACCTTGCAGTCACACCTTACAAATAAGTAGAAGCAACAAGAAATGCAAGCAATTATTAGTATTACTATTAGTATTATTTTATTTGTACCCTACCCATCTGACTAAAACAATCATAATAAAACATTAAGCATTCTGTCCCCGTCTCCAGACATTCCAACGCCAAACAAGCAGATTTTGCCCTGCACTGCTATGTAATATAGATGAGCCACATGCTAGAACAACAAATCTATTTCACTGCAGGTCAGGAAATCAGGTCCTGCTACTGGACAAAGCAGGCAGTCACCTCAGGTGGCAGATGCTGGGTAGGAGGCAATAGTAGCTGCTGCCATCTGTTATATCACAATGCAACCTGTGTTCCCTAACCTGCCCTCTATTTCAAGGCTAGTGTGGTGGTAGATGCTGCCCACTCACCAGCCTTAAAGAAGGATTCAACTACCAATCAACTCCGCTGCTGTATGTGGAATAAATGTATATTGTCCTTCTCAGGTAGCAAAGTCTCTTGGACCAAACTTACAGAAGATGATGGAACCCAAAGCATAGCAATGGTGTCCTTGATCACCAAATGAATTCAATTCCATCTGTTGGTTAGCTTCAAACCACCCAGATGACCCTTGGGGTCCCTTCCAACCCTATGTCTAAGACCCACTGGCATGACGAACTTAGGCCTACTGATCTCAGTGGGTCTACTCTGAGTATGAGTGTTCTTTGCAAGAATTCCTGCAACACTAGGTGGCTCATCAGAAATCAGTGGTGTGCTGATCAGTAGACCAGTGCCCCCCTATCATAGTTCAGCAGTTCTCCCACGGTGGGGCAACTATTTACCTTTATGGAAGATGTGTTTGGTGGATTCTAACTTTTTGAGCAAATGCAAATAAAACATGTAAGGAAAAAATATTGCAGTACATTTCATGAAACTCTGCCTTTTTGCCTCTTGAGTATAAAACAACATCAAGGATCATGGGAGAATGCACAATTTTTCCAGGGTTACGGTCGCTGCTTCTCCTATGCCAATCATTCCCTTTTGCTTCTCGCTGCTCTTGTCCATCATCATTTTTGACAACACGCTTATATTTCTGTCTGTATCATGTGAAGGTTTTTTTTGTTGTTGTTTCCTTGTTTTTTTAAGAGATTTATCTAGCAACATGTATCTCTTTTTATGCAAAAGTTTCTTATTCAAATCAAATCACAGTATGGTGTTTGGTCAATGAAAGAGCATATGTTTTAAAAATTAAGGCTGCAATCCTTAATGCCCTTATCAGTAAATTAAGTCCCACTGAATTCAGTGAGACTTATTTCTGAACAGACATGCATGAGATTGCCCTATAAAAATATTAAATACAGAATGATGATCATAAATATTTTGGATAATACAGTCATACCTCAGGTTACTTCCATGTTTCGGTGCTTGCGCATGCACAAAAGCGCTAAATCACACTTTGTGCATGCGCAGAAGTGCCGAATTGCATCATGCGCGTGCGCAGATGCAGCGGCGTGGGTTGCGAATGCTGCGGGTTGCAAACACGCCTCCCGCACGGATCGCGTTCACAACCCGAGTGTCCACTGTACTTGGAAACAGAGATCCTAAGGGGATGCTAAAATAAGGGAAAATACATTTGGAATGTATAGGGGAACTCAGCACATAAAAATATATATTTTCCTCTTTGAACAGAGATCTATAAAATTCAGTTGATCATGGTGTTATGCAGAAAACTTTGTGAAAACTTTGTTTTCAGAAGAAAACACAGTCAGTTCAAACTTCAGATACCTGTGATGTCAGAAGGTAAAGGTAAAGGTAAAGGGACCCCTGACCATTAGGTCCAGTCATGACCGACTCTGGGGTTGCGGCGCTCATCTGGCTTTAGTGGCCGAGGAAGCCGGCGTACAGCTTCCAGGTCATGTGGCCAGCATGACTAAGCCGCTTCTGGCGAACCAGAGCAGCGCACGGAAATGCCATTTACCTTCCCGCCAGAGCGGTACCTATTTATCTACTTGCAGTTTGATGTGCTTTCAAACTGCTAGGTTGTCAGGAGCAGGGACCGTTATTGGTTGCAACCCACACACACACAAAAAACCCTCAATTACATTGTTTACGCTGTTGGAGTGCAAGACTTGGCTATTTTATTTTATTTTACAACATACTCATAAGTACATTTGCAAATACTGTTGCCGAAACAAACATTCCGACCACGTATGCTTAACATCTCTCTCTCTCTCTCTCTCTCTCGCTGTATATATTTTCAGTTTGCTGTGTGTAAGACTGTACAAACCACAGTTTTGTAGTGGAATTTGCTGAGAGAATGTGCATCCTTCCTGAATTAATTTACCTTCAAAGCAGATGTCTATATCCATTTCTTATTTAGACATTCAGACCCTGAAATTGCATCCAGTTTTTTGTGACTGTCATTACATCTCCATATTAAATAGATTGGCTAGCCTGCCCAACTGGTTTTACGTCCCTGTCTTTTGTTTAGCAAGTTTCTAGTAATTAACATGCATATTCGTGGTTTTTTAATATATATATATAAATATAAATCTTTTAATCTGTCTAATGAGCTTTTCATCTAACTACATTACAACTTCATCCCTATACTATAAATGCGTGGAGGGATTGAGGAACCTCTTTGGACATCATCATTTTCTCTTAAAATGGTTTTTGGTTTATGGATTTACATTTCTTTCTTTCGGTCCCTAAACACATTACTTCCCTAAGGATGCCATGCACATCATTATGTAGGCCATTTACCTTTATAGTTATGGACATTTTGAGGAGCACAGAAGTATTAAATGCATCAGGAAAATGTTATCTTTTCTAGTTCAGTGGCAAGAAAAATATATATCCAAACACTCTGTTGCTTTAAATTGGGGGTAAGGAATTGGATTCAACTAGTGGGCCAGGTCCCTAATTCTCCCCTCACCCTTAAGGGTGCTTGCAATTGTAGCTCTGTGAGGTAAATCTCAGCACCCTTAACAACCTACAGTTCCCTTGCAGGAAGCCATGAATGTTAAAATGGCATCAGAGTGCTTTAAAGGCTCAGTGTGGTTGTGAAGCTTACACACTTTCCCAAATATCAGGCAGCTGTGTCCTGCCAAAGGCCAGTTTCTGCCACAACCATCTCTTTGCACTCAGCGCAATCATAAACAGGGGTGGAGCGAGGGGACGGAGGGGGCGGTGCGCCCTGAGTACTGCCCTGGGGGTGTGTGACACTAGGGGTATGGCCCCGCCCCCACGATCGGCGCCTCCAAAACCTCACTCTGCCGACTTTCCTTTCCCCCATCTTTCAGGGCTTTTTCCGGCGCTGGACACCGCAGGATGGAGGCGAGGGGCGGGCCAGCGAGGAGGGGCGTCATGCTTGTCGCTGGCATGACGCCCCTCCTCGCTGCCCCGCCCCTCCCCTCTGTGGCTCTGCAGCCCAGTGCCAGAAAAAGCCCAGAAAGGGGGGGGGAAGCAAAGCAGGTGCTTTCCTTCCCTTTTTGTTTTTAAAGGGCTTTTTTCCGGCACTGGGCTCCTCCGCTTGCTCCCGGGGTTTGCTGCGGCGCCCCTTCATAGCGCCCGTGCATCGTGCGTCATGACGCACGACGCATGCGCGCTACAGTGCAACACCCCGCCCCCAGGGGGTGCCTTCGGGTTCGGCGCCCCGGGTGGCCAGGCGGCTTCCTCTGCCACTGATCATAAATAACACCCAATTCACTGATCATCTTTACAAGAAAATTCTCTTGAATGGCAAGAAGAAGAAGAAGAAGAAGAAGAAGAAGAAGAAAGAAGAAGAAACCCTCTTTCCTTCGCTCTTTAGCATCCTGCCCCCCAGACATTGCAGTCCGGCAATTTGAGGCTGAAATGCTCACTTTAAGTGAAAGACTTTATCCTAGGTTAACTGGGCTTTATTTATCCACATTTTCTTTTCTCCCAGATGTACAGATGAGACACTAGCCTGAGGTAACAGGTTCATATCTCTGTGATCCGAGGCCTTTTATTTCCTAAGCCTTCTACCGAAGATATTACAGTTTACCCATAATTACTTCCCCCAACTGTTTCACAAGAGACAGAGCAAACTGTGGCTGCAACAAATCACTCCAGCTGGTTTCAAATTTCCAGAATTTGACACAGTCAATAATTACAAGAAAGAGGCAGGCAGATACGACTCAGGTTGCAATCCACTCCAATATGGTGCAGTGGGGCCATCGCCACACATACAGCCCTGCCAGAAGCTGGGTGGCAAATGGATTGATGTGCTGGAGCAGGTCGAAACTGGGCTCCATGGGTGGAATTCAGCATCATGCTAATACAATTGTTCCATCTGGCAAGCAGGAAGGCTTGTGCTGAAGGAACCCAGCTTGCTGTTCTGGGGCATCTCTCAACCACACAGAGATGATTTCAGGGTGCAGGGTTGGAGCAGAGGGCAGAAAGACCCATTGCACTAACAGGACTTGCTGCACTGGCTCCCACTAGTGTGAGTTGAATCCAGCCCAATTCCATTGCATGATGGCACAGAACCTTGCTCTGGATCCAACTCTCACCCTTCCTGCCCTCTGAATGCTGCCAGTGGCAGGGATCATGAAAATACTGAGTCAGGCCATTGGTTTTTCTAGCTAGTGGCATCGCAAGGGGGAGGAGGTTTGCCCCGGGTGCCATGTCTAGGGGGTGAGAAGAAGGCAGCCTGTGGGGTGCTCGCCCCACTGCCCCCAGGCGCGGCGGCGTGAGCAGCCATCACGCTGCTGCAGCATGTGAAGGATCCTCCATTCGCGGCTGCAGCCGCAAGCAGAGGATCCCGCCACCATCCATACGGCATTCGAGCGGCGCCGGCAGCAAATCGCTATGTACAACGCATGCGCGGTGTTGCACGAATGCGCTGTGCATAGTGACACCGCACATGTGCTGTACATAGTGGTTTGCCACCAGCACCACCTGAGCACCGTACGGGCGGCTGTGGGATCCCTCCACTACAGCCACAAGCGGAGGATCCCGTTGCTGCTGCCTCAAGCAGAGGATTCCGCCACTGTCCGTACGGCGCTTGGGTGGCGCCGACGACAAACCACTACGTACAACACATGTGTGGTGTCGCACACATGCGCTGTACATAGTGACGCCGCACATGCGCCCTACATGGCAACGCCACACATGCATTGTACGTAGCGGCGCAACAAGTGCGCAGCCTGCGGTTTGCTCCACCCCGGGTGTCGGTTAGCCTTTGTTCGCCTCTGTTTCTAGCTCACCATGGTTTGGGGCATGATCCTCTCCCAGTCCTACCTGGAGATATCAAGGATTGATCCAGAAACCTTCTGCATGCAATCAAGGGCATCTGACCACAGGCTACAGTTATCTCTTTATGCCAGTGGGACCCCACCACCAGCTTTTTTTGTTAGCAACAACGGGAGGCTGTCTAAGCTGGGCAGACACCTCTGCTCATTCTAACTCCCAGTCCAGCGTAAGGGGTGGAGGGTGAATTGCTCTGCCCTTTTACACAATTGTTGCCATTACAGAGAAGTCACTACCTTAGCAATATATTATCCAAGACAAGTAAACTCTTTAAACCTTCTGCCTTTCTGCGCAGCTTGATTAATAATACGTGTTCTAGCTGAAAAGATCTAACTCCAATTCATATATAAAGAAGAGGTGACCTTGGCATTTAAGTTGAGAGATCAAAGTCATTTTCTTCTTCTCCAGATCATGAGGAGAGATGATTTAATAGGTTGCCACCACAGTCGGTGCTGCTGCCCCTTGCAACTGCGCCAGAAAGCAAGCCGTAGGAAAGTGAGAATTGACGTGCTTGGGTATACTTGAGCAAACCCCCTGCACCCAACACACAAACATACTTTCAGAAAAGCCCTTCTACAGGTGAAAGAGGTGGCTGCCATTTCCTTAGAAACCCCCAAAATAATACACAAGGACCACCAACTGTGATGTCTATGGTTGCCACCCTTGGTGTAGACTATTGGTAGAGCATGGAGATGTCATCCATGCAACAGCGTTTTGATTTATGCTTCCTGGTGTAGACTATTGGTAGAGCATGGAGATGTCATCCATGCAACAGCATTTTGATTTATGCTTCTAGCATTATCAGTGGAAGACAGAGGAGGATAAGAACAGTAAGACTGCTAAAAGGGAAAGATATGGCTAGAACATGTAACTGTTGCCATGGGAACAACACATCTCCTTCACATTTTCATTCACATGTGTGTTTCATCCCTGTGAACCAGAGATGTGAGAACACACCGTTTTTACCTAGAATTTTGTATCAGGATGTGAAATCTACACTAACCTGGGGCTGGGTCGTTGCTGGGTCTCTAATTTGAACCCCTGTCTTCTCCCCAGAGTGGCAATTGGCATTAGTATTAAAGGACTCAAATATAAGAATTTATTTTGCCCCCCCCGGTGCCCCCGCAAAGCTGAATAGCCCTGTATACAACAGGAGAAAAGTTCTGCCTGCCACACATTTCTTCTTTACCACTCTAGGGAGACTCATTTCCCCATAAAGTTTACCGTTCGGTCCTGAACGAATCCACCCTGCATTAAAAGAAAGTGCGTGGCAATTTATAAATTACAGTTACGAGAGCAACCGAAAGCCCGCCTATAACAAGGGAATGGATACAATGACAACCGCAGCTGACACGCTGTCTTTTATCAAATACAAAATACAGGTGATGAACTTTCTACTTCTGACTGATGTTAAGCCCAGGATTGCGACAGTCACCCATTCAACAAGAAGCTGTTATAACAGCATTAGCCCTTCTGGATCTCTAAAAACGTTAAGAGCAAAAGAGTAATAGTGTAAGCTCTTTCCTTGGGTTTATAAATAACTACCAGTAGGATTTCCACACAGCATTAGTGGGCCGTAACTCAGATACCCAAACACCTTGTCTTACACTTGTCTATACTTGTCATTGTGTCTCTCTGGCCACCAGCGCACCAACATGTCTCGATGTTTTTAAAATAGCTCCAGCTTTCTTTAAACACAATAAGATCCTTTAAGATCAACACAGGCTTTCCTGCGGATGGAAACCCAGAATGATATAGTGGACAGATTACTGTATGCATGGACTTTCTTTAAATAAAGGAGCTTACTAGACGGCTTTGGACCAGCCACAATCTCTGCCAATCAAACCTACCTCGCAGGGTTGTTATCTACAGAGGTATGAACAATTTGGAGGAATGGATGGATGAGAGAGAGAGAGGGAGGGAGGGAGGGAGAGAGAGAGGGAGAGAGACTTGGTATGTGCACAGACCCCCAAATTTGCCTTGAATTGGTTCCTTAAAAACAAAAAACTGATCTACTCTGAGTTGCTCTGTGCTCTCTCCATTTCAGTCTGTGACAATGAGCCTCTCTGCATAAAATGAAGCTCTGTGCTTTCCTGTTCACTATAATAGGGAATCTAAAAATAGTTACAACCTTCCTGAGCCTGCTACTTTATGAAAGTGAGTCATGGGCAACTTACAGCTGCCAGGAGCGATGCCTCAATGCCTTCAACATGTTGCTGCCTCAGGAAGATTTTGGGTATCACATGGCAGGACAGAATCTCAAACAAAGATGTGCTCTCCCAAGCCCACATTCTCAGCATGTTCACACTCCTGTCTTAGTGACGTCTATGCTGGGCTTGCTCATTTTCACAGCATGCAAGATGGCAGGATCCTTAAGCACGTGCTCTGCGGGGAGCTGGCTTCAGGCCCCAGGCCCATTGGCAGACCAAATCTGTGTAGACGTCTGCAGATGTGATATGAAGGCGGGCAACATCAGAAATATATTTAAGTTTTTAATCCATATTTAAGGTTTCTATGGTGCTAATTCTATTCTTTTTATCTTCTCATTGACAGAGTCATTGTATACTTTATTATTGTTCTGTTTTTTAATTACATCATTAAATTACATCATAAATATCACAATGGGTGTTACCTAAAAACTATACACCAATCTGAGGACCACATTCTCTTCTGGGATGTGCTAGTTCCCTCACTGCGAGAAGTGAGGTTACAGAGAACCAGGCAGAGGGCCTTCTTGGTAGTGGCGCCCACCCTGTGGAATGCCCTCCCATCAGATGTCAAGGAAATAAACAACTATCTGACTTTTAGAAGACCTCTGAAGGCAGCCCTGTTTAGGGAAGTTTTTAATGTTGGATGCTTTATCGTGTTTTCAATATCCTGTTGGAAGCTGTCCAGAGTGGCTGGGGAAACCCAGCCAGATGGGCGGGGTATAAGTAATAAATTATTGTTGTTGTTGTTGTTGTTGTTGTTGTTGTTGTTGTTGTTGGATGCAAAAGGTGGTGGGGCAATTGATGTATATTTTGCTTTTGTATAGCAGTTTCTACACATGCTCACACACACCTCTGTATCCTCCATCCAGGAAAGCAAAAGGTATTATCAGAGTTCAAGAAAGTCTACAGTCTGGCAAATGCATTCAAATAGAATGTGAAGCAAGGCTATAGAGGACTGTGGCTTGGGGAGGGAAATATGGCCTGGAGAGAGAGACAATGGCTAGATAGAAAGGCCTGGAGGGCTGCATTCACCTCGCAAGTTTGAAGTTCCCAATTCCTATCATATATATATTATATATATTCCTATATATATATAATACTGTAAAACTTAAATGTTATATAATACTGTAAAACTTAAATTTAGAATTTTGATGTAAATTGATGCATTGTTTGATATTACCATCTGACAAAGACATCCATATCGAATCAGGGCCGTGTCCTGGTTGCTTTTCCTGAATCGACTCTTCACTCCGGCTTTACTTATAAAACGATCCTTTTGAATACTTTTGAATACTTTTGAATACGAACTGATATACATTTATTGTTACTTGAAATTTCTTATGTTCTTATACTGTAACGAATTATTGTTTACTCATACTACTGTGAATTTGAAGTTGTATTTTTCATTTGAAGCTACACATATTATTGTGAACTTGAAACTGTTTTTCTTATTTGAACTGACATTCTCGGCCTAAGACTGTAATTCTTAACAGAATACATACTTTTATTTGACTATACCTCACGTGTAGGATTTATTCCTAGTATTGAAATTTCTGGCCAAAGCTCTTGGTGTGTATTTCCTCCCAATTCCTATCATACCTACCTACCCATAACTAGGGGCTGTACCCCTGCTTGCTTTGCTTGCCGATTCCACCTACCTTGCCAAAAGCCACCCACACTATTATTATTATTATTATTAGTAGTAGTAGTAGTAGTAGTAGTAGTCCCCCCCCATCTGACTGGGTTCCCCCAGCGTTTCTAGGTCGCTTCCAACACATATAAAAACATAATAAAACATTACATATTTAAAAAGCTTCCCTATTCAGGGCTGCCTTCAGATATCTTCTGAACACCCCATCCCCAGATCCACCCCTACTCCTTCCTTCTTGCTGAAAACACCCCTTCCTTCCCCTGAAAGCCAACTCTCCCAATTCTCCTCATCAAAGCTACCCTTCACTTTACCACCTATCCTCTTTCCACTTAGACATTGTGAAACCTCCAGTCACTGCCCACTTGCCTCAGCCATTCACACACCTGCCTGCCTCCATCTCTGGTTACCTCCTCCTTGACCTTTGACACTTGCTGTGATGGCTCAGCAACTCTGCTAGCCCGCTTTGTAATCACACTGTAGTTCACAGCGCCACCCACCAGCATCCACACAAACTGCAGTGTGACGACATCATTAGGAATATATATATATATGAGAGAAAAATGTCTCATGGGAGCACAGTGACACCGCACAATAAATTTGCTCTTTCAAGGCATTGCAACAGGGAGAGCAAGACATGGACTTGCTATTTTTTATACAGCAGCCACATTTCCTCCTTATCATCTCAGTTCTGGCCTGAGATTTAAGAGAAGGTTACGTGAGTCTGGTAAAACATTGCAAGTAAAACTTGGGGAGATCTAAAGGCATTCCTTAGCTTGAAGTAATGCTACCCAGACTTTCAGCCTCTCCTACTCAGGAATGGGGTTGAAAGACTACTTAGTAGTCCCATAAATTAATTGCCTATATCACCCTGTGCTCCCACATGTAGGGAAGCTTCCTGAGGTAGTATTGAGTACATAAATAGGAAGGAAATTGGTAATTTAATACTGCAATTATTTCTAACTTTAAGGCCTAAAACGTTTACATTTTACAGCCCACTCTCGCCTCACTGGTAAGCTTTTTTTGCTCAGTAGTAATAGGCAAATATCCACTCCCCTTGGCTAATCAAACTTTTTACTATTTGTGCACATTGAGAATGATAGCTCCATTCTCCAGTGCATTTACCAACCAATGCAGGAAAGTAAATATTTAGTACAGCATCCTGGAATGGAGCTGTGCTATTCTTATTAACATGAATAAATGTAAATATTTACAGCATATTTTCCCCAGAATATTTATGCTGAGATTTTAGCTTAAATGCAGAACTCCAAGAGAGATGGGGAAAGGGAGTGGGAGAGAAAAACCATCTACAATGAATATATTTTAGCATCCAATGCAAATAAGAACCCGATCTACAAAGTGCTTACTCTTGCACCATCAACGTGTTTCCCAATAAAATGAACAGGCAAGCACTTCTCAGACAGTGACATAAACTACTGAACCTACTTGAGAAACACTTCAGGAAGAAAGAGAAGTTCAGAACCGGGTAGTGTAGGATGTATCACTATATAGATGCTTAGCAAAATACTTGCAACCCAGGACTAAAGTCAGGAGTTGGGAACCTGCAGCCCTCCAGACGTTGGTGAATTGTAACTTATCATTTCGGAGCATTGACATTCTTTGTGGGGGTTGATGGGAGATGGAGTCCAACAACATCTGGAAGGTTCCCCACTGCAAACGTATGGAAGGCTTAGAGTTTTTGTCACCTCATGTCTTTTTCCAGTGCTTCCTCATAATAGCTAGGAAACCGCAACTTTGATTATAAGATATGGAGCAGTGCAACACATAATTTCAAAATAATAATAATAATAATAATAATAATAATAATAATAGCATATTGTGTTTACCGTACCTCTAGATGTTTTGGACTCCATTTTCAATCATCCCACCCTTGCTGGGCTTCAACAACATCTAAAGTTAGATTCCAACAGCATTGTGGGGGCACTATATTAGCTATCCATGTTATGGGGGTGGAATGAGATGCTGAGTGGCAACAGTTCTGTGTCTTGAGTTACATAAATTTAAGTCATTAGTTGAGACTGTAGTTCTCCAGGCATTGGAACAGTTCAACTTTAATGAAATATCTTCATTTCCTAGTATGTGTTCACGCCTCAATGGGCCTCAGGATTGTCTACCGCCCTCTCCTCCTCTTTCAAGCACCACAGAAAGAGATCAGAAACATCAACTTGAAGTTTTAATATCTGAACTCAGGGAAGAGCAGTTTGTCTAAGCTATGGTTTGAGAACAAGCCAGGATCAGAAATCACTGTTTGATCCTGATTTGTTCTCAAACCATAGTTAAAACAAACCACAGTTATTCATGTTCAGCTTTCATAAGGAACTGTGGTTAGTTTAAAATTTCAGATGGATGTTTTTGATCCCTTCCTCTGGTGCTTGAAAGAGGAGGATTCTCAAAGCTCATCACAGTTCAACTGAATAGTGAGAAATCATAGTTTCTCATTACAGTGGTACCTCGGGTTAAGTACTTAATTCATTCCAGAGGTCCGTTCTTAACCTGAAGTGTACTTAACCTGAAGCACCACTTTAGCTAATGGGACCTCCTGCTGCTGCTGCGCCACCAGAGCACGATTTCTGTTCTTAGCGGAGTTCTTAACCTGAAGCGTACTTAACCCGAGGTACCACTGTACATATGAACTAAGTAATTATCCATTTCTTTATTCTGGAACCACTGCTCTCTCTCTCTCGCTCTCCCTCGCTCTTTCTCTCTCTCTCTCTCTCTCACACACACACACACACACACACAATCACACAATTCATACTTTTTCTGATTTCCATATCTAGCCCATGTAATCCAAAATTCTGTAACTTTGATGAAAATACACATCTCTGATGCCTCTTAAAGACACACATCTATATCTTCATATGTTTTTAGATGTGGTATTTAGATTAGGCTCCAAACTTTCAGAGTTTTAAACACAGCTGTGCATGAACGTATTGTCATAGAATACAAAGTTTCCTGGAGAATACAGAGAAATAAAACTAAACCCTTGTAACAATAGCATAAATTCCATCCCTTATCCATGGAATTTCTAAAGAAATTCCAAAGTGACCTGTGAATGAAGAAGAAAAACATTCATTGCATCTTTCACAAGGCAACTAAGCTTTAAAAAAATGGAGGACAAAGTCTGTCACAGCACTGCAAAAGACTGTTTTGTCCTCATTTTTTGAAGATAAATTTTTGTTGAGTGTCTCAATGCTAAGTCATCTCATTCTTGCATACAACACGAAGCCCTTTTTAAAAGACTTTTATTGAATGTTTGGCTACCTAAGAAGACCCTCTTTCTACTTGGGAACAAGAAACTGCCATAAATTCAATATATTCCTGTGCTTTTTAGCAACAATAACAACAACAAAAATTCTATTCTTATGAAAGTGAGAAGAGCCTCCCAAACTAATCACATATGCCAGTTCTTTCTCCACCAGCTTGATTAAGCAAATCATCATCACAAACTGGCACCCAAACCAAATTAGCAGTGAGCAAATAGCCTTTAAAAATATCCCTTATTCATGTTGGCTGGCTGCGTTGTGCAGTCTCTGAGCCAGTGTCCAATGGCTCTCCCTTCCTCTGAGTACCACATCCCAGACGGCATTGCCCTGTTCAAATAAATGGACTCCACATCCTCTGCCAGCTGTGCACATTGTTATCTGTCCAGCATCCATTCTAATCCACTTTCTTTCTCTGTCTTGAACTCTCTCCACTATGATCAAAGAGAAAGAGACGACCAACAATGGAGATAGCACAGCTGCAGCTAGCTTGACATTCTGCAACACCGGTGCCGAAATTCAATTTACGAATTGAGAAGGCTATAAAAAGACCCCCAAAGTCCCCTAAGAATTAATAAAGGACTCTGAAGCATCGATGGGACAGGAAGCAGGGAAGAGCATAGAGCTGCTTCACACATGGCATGGCAATGATAATAGCCAAAGCAGCACAAGCATCTCACAGTAAATGTACAAAGGAAAAAATGCATAGAATCATAGCAATGTAAAGTTGGAAGGTCTTGAAAACATGAGTGGATAAGCTGGGGAGAAGCACTGGCTGGTCAAGCAGATTTCAACTAATGTCAGGGATGGATGCGAGATCCAGCTGAGTAATAACTCACACTGCATCAGTGAAGTTAACTCTTTATTCAAAGAAACAAACAGCTCAGGAGGCCAGACCTAGGGAGCACAGCAACTTTTCCGAGTAAATCTTCCCCCAATGAGGACTGAAGGTTCCCATCTTCCCAGTTGTTTAAGTCTCCTGCTTCCCCGGGTCCCTCCCAAGCAATCTGAGACTCTGGTACCATGTCTGTCTCTGCTCCACCCTCTTCATACCTCTTGTGGTCCTGGGAAACCAGGGGGAGGGGAGCTGGTCACAGCAGGAGGGGGAGACCCCCTAGCTTCTTCTGCCGCCTACTAATCTCTGTCTCTTGACTTCAAAAAGCTCTCTCCCAACTGGGCATTAAAACAGCAAATGTGGTTCATTGCAAACAAATGTAATGTGGTGCACCTCTGGGCAATATCAATGCCAGGAACAGGCCAGCTCGACTCATATCTGCCTCTTGCCCTCCCACCATCCTCTCCAGCCTCCGCTTCTGATTCTGGACTGCTCTCTACTATCGCCTCTTCCTGCTCACACTAAATCCTGTTACCGCTTCAGCTTCTGACACCTCCTCCTCGCAGCCTCTTCTCCCTCAGACCATTCATCATTGTCCCACTACCAATCCCCTGGCTCTAAGCCTTCTTCCCCTGGGGGTTCCCTTGGGGATTCCCCAGCTGGTGCCTCCCACCCCTCCTCTGCATCCAGCCAGTCCATGGCAACTAACCACTTCTAAACAAATCTAGCCTTCAAGCAGTTTCTGGGGTGGGAACATGCACTTAGGAGCTGGTGTCAGTTCTGGGCCATAACCAGTCTACACAGAGCCATGGACCTTCTATTTGTTGCTTGCTGGCCAGATTCAAAAGGTATAAGACACCAGGAGGCCTCTGACAAGGTACAGGCAGGCTGAAGATTAACTACAGGAAACCTGTGGCCCTGCAGATACTCCAACTCCTATGAGCCCCAGCTAGCATGGCCAATGGTCAGGAATGATAGGAGTTGTAGTCCAGCAATATCCAGGGAGCCAGAGGTCAGCAGTTCCAATAGTAGCACAACAAACACATCTCTTTCAATGCATTGTTTTTCAACAACCGTCCCATATTAAACGGCAAGCATTAAGGTATACCCTGTGTTTATACATTTCCAGTCAACTCTACAGCCTGCCATGTTTCATCCACCACCAAGCGGCACTTAGAAAAGTGTGACATGCTGGCTGCTAGTTTTGTGTTTCAGGGTTGTATCTGTTTCACCTTCAAAGCATAGCAAATTTGTCTGTGATATTTCACAGAGTTCTGAAAGGTGTTTAATCAATCACTTGACAGCTAGGCCATAGCCCTATAAGGTATAACACAGACTGATACCTTGGCTGGTTTCTCTGAGAAGCAGTTGCCTCCTTTATTCTGAGCAAGACCCATTTCATCCAGTAAAATCACTGCACAAGTTGTATTACCCCCAAAGAGGTTATTAGGTCTTTTTTTTCTTCCTTCTGCCAGAAGCGTGATTTTCTAACAGTACAAATCTAGGCATGTTTAAGCTCACTAAGTTCACTGGAAAGTGTGCATAGGATTGCAGTCTAAATGTCTTTTAAAATAATTAGGCAAAAAAGAAGATGACTATACTTCAAATATTTAATGAAAAAGCATGCCTATTTTAATTTTAAAAATACTTCAGTTTTGCGCTTGCAAGCACTTTTTTTTTTTAATGGAATTTCACTTCCATGGTACTCAGGATCATTTTCAAGGGGAATGGATAGTGAAGGATGCAAAGTTCAAACTCAGTAATTCGAGATACAAGCATATACATAAAATAAAGTAAGTTGGCGAAGTTAACAGCAACCATAAGGCATCAGGCTAATCAGCATTTAAGGTCAGAATGGCAATGCTTTGAGGATTACATGAAAAAACACTGTTCTAAGGATAATATGTTGATATGTATAGACAAAGTTTGTAAAGAAGAACTAGAAAAAGTAATATATTATGGATATTAAGGATGACCAAAGGACGCAATGTTAATAAGAATCTAAAGATTAAGAGATGATGAGTATTGGGGGAGGGAAGCCACATGGGTGTATGATTTGTCTTTGTCTTTGTCTTTGTCTTTGTCTGTCTTTGTCTTTATCTTTGTCTTTGTTTCTGTTTCTGTTTTCTGTTTTCTTGTTTTGTTTTTTTGGTTATTATTTTGTATTGTTATTGCTAATTGAATATTGTGTACCTTTGGAAAATAAAATAAAATTATGGGGGGGAAACTATGGAACTACAGTACAAGTAAAATTGGAAAGACAGAAAAACTCTTGCTATCTAGAGAACACACTAGTTAAATCTCTTCCTCCACTCAGATGTAGTGACTTGGGAGAGAATGGGTTGGTTGGAGTTAGAGAGGAAACCTTAATTCATGGGCAGGTCAGCGCTAGTAGGCTGAGCCTTGGAATATGTGCAGAATACGGTAAGCATGCAAAGAGTGAACTTCCTCCATCAAACAACTGCAGCCTGTCACAGTTAGGATTAAAGAGCAAGGATTTCAGGGCAGATGGCACCTCCTTTTTTTAGAGGACTGGGCAGAAATTATATCTGTTAATTGGCTTGTTAATGCCAGTATATATTTACTATCTATGACTGTTTCTTGTGAATGATTCCCTGTCCCACTATAGGTGTTTGTTCACTCAGTGTTGCTGAGATGATTGGCAATAACTTAATCTCCTACTGTAAAATGTGTGCCTATGTAAACATACGTTTAAATTCTAAAGAAAAGGGGGGGGAGTAAGGTTGGAGTACTAGTCAATAGACTAAATGGTCATGTGCCTACCTATTATTTGAGTATATTGGTCAGCAGTCAAATACTGTTTGATGTCAAGAATGTTATTCTGTCTCTGGCAGTCTCTTTTTTGTGGTATCACCCAACACAGGGATGGGCAAATCTATCTGTTTTGGTGTCTCTCATTTTTCCAATCTTAAGCTCTACACTTCAGTTTACAATTACAACATTCTCATCAGCGTTTTAGTGCAATTGTCTCCAAATATTCAGATTGCTGTATGAATTTCTGTATGCATTGTTGCAACACAATTTTACCTAGTACAAAGCATTTTCACCCCATTGTTTGCACACTTTACCCTAGAATATGCATTTTGGACACATTACTTGGCTGAAGAAATGGACTGCAAAATTTGGAGAAGGCGGAATTTCGAACGATTGCTGCCCTTTCAGTCTGCGTATTGTTTCCGAAAGTGTGAATCAGGTGGGTTCACCTTTAAATGTAAACTGAATCAAATTCCTTTCCCATCCCTAATCTAGCACACAGAAAGACTAAAAAAGAAGGCAGAAATGAAGCCCCTTGCCCCACACATGGTCAAACAAACTTCATTAGGGACAACCACCTCCTTCCCAAAACACAACCATTTTTAAATAAAAGAATAAAAAAATCAATGTTTCTTGTCTTTTTCATAGTTGCTTCAAGCATCTTTAATTTAATTCAAAACTAAACTGACAGTTATTCAGGCTATATCAGGGCCTCCAAATAAAACCAAGAAAAGTGGTTTGATGTTGCAAAAATGCTCAACATTCATTACCAGCTGCCTGACACTGTTAGCTACACAATTTATAAATAATAATGGATTATAATGGTTTAGAATTTAATTTCTTTGTTTCAGGCAAGCTCCCACTCTCATGGGCTTTTGGTGGGGGGACTTTTAATTTTTGTTCTGCCATGCCTTTGAGTGACAGGAGGAGGGTACTATTTGCTGTTTATTTTTCAGAATAATAATAATAATAATAATTTATTATTTGTACCCCGCCCATCTGTCCGAGTTTCCCCAGCCACTCTGGGGTTATTCTGAGAGTGAGAGGTTATTCTGTGTGGGATGAAGCACTCTTTTTAACAAGTTTTTATTATTAGGTTGTATGTTTGAGGGCATATACCGTATTTTGGACAGGATATAAATGCTGGAATAAATAAAATGAAAATAGTTTACTAACTTGGTTACTAACTTGGGTAACTACCATCCTATATGTTGAACTTGACATGGGGCTGCCATAAAACATGGCGGCTCCCAGATAGGAGCTCTGTCACCAGTAACTTCAACCCATGTTTTGTCACAACATTGACTATTTTCCTGCCCCTCCCCATTCCACATCATTGACTGCTACTGGGAGTTGTGGGGTAATGATGTGGATAAGTGTGTCTAAAGGTTAAAAGAATAGTGGTAGGTGGAAGAACTCAACACGGCACTGCCATTTTCAGTGGTAGACCTGTGCCAAACATAATTTATAGTTCCATGCCGAGCCTTTTCCTTTCATGCAGTTTTATTAAATGAATGTCACTGTTATTTTACAAGGTCTGCTAACTGATGAATCAACCACACACACAGACACACACAAAACTTCCATGAGGTACGTCTTTCAAGAGTCCAGGCTACTGCACATTGCACCTGTGAACTATCACAGAATTTGGCCCTACACATATTTGATAATTAATTTGAGGTCGGCTGGCAAGCCTTACAATATGTGGCCTTGAAAACGAAGCTTTGGCTATGGCTCAAGCTTTGTTTTAAACCAGTGGGCATCGCCCCCTTGACATTGAGGGATGATTTCCAGTCATCATGGGAAAGGGAGGTCATAAAAGAGGTGCAGTCCTGTGGATTGTCACACCTCTACCTGGAGTCCATGGTGTATAATCAAGCTAGAACTGCAATCTCCCGGACATTGAGCGATATTGCCAGACAAGAGGACATAGCTCAAGTGAAACCAGGGATGTTCCTAGGGGACCAGATATATCAAATGACACCAGCCCCCTACCTCGCGGAAATCCACTATGTGGAATACCGCAGACTTCTTACAGCGGCTAGACTAAACGCCCTTGATTCCACGGTATTGTGGGGAAGGTACAAGGGAGTTCCATACGCCCAGAGAACCTGTCACTGTACTATGGGCGTGGTTGAGTCTACCGAACATATCCTTCTGTCTTGTCCTCTCTATGTAGAACTTAGGCAAAATATTATAACTCCACTTTTACGTCAATCTAGCTTTCTACCCAGAGAAAGACAGGTTTTATATTTACTGAATAATATTACTAGAAATACAGCCTCCCTGGTGGCTAAATTTCTTTTTTTAGCTTCTAAGCGTTGCAAGATTTTAATTGATTATATCGATATGGGGCTATTTGTTTAGTTCCATTCTATTGTGGATTATGTTTCCTTTTTTCAAAGTTCTCTCAGATGTTTTTAATTCTGTACAAATGTATTCTTCTGACTGACGGTCGAATAAAAGAATGATGATGATGATGATAATTAATGTGTGTTTGGTTGACAACTCAGCGTTTTGAAGCTAAGAGCAGTTTCCCTAGGAATCTGCAAAAGCATTTTAGGCCAGCGACTCAGGCTGATGGATGACACCAAGGGCAATAATAAAAGACCTCAAGTCATAAAAGGAAGAGCATAGCTGATGGAAGCTATTGTGAGGATGTCACCCTAACAAGCTCACAGATTCATTGACTAGGTGGAGTTAGTCTCATCTTCAACCGGGGCTTTCCCTTGCAGTATAAACAATGCTAATATTGCCGACGTCTCTTTCAGGAACCTGAATGCATGCTCTCAGGATGGATTGCATTAGTGTAAAATATGGAAATGAATGTTTCCTCGCTTTGTTTCCCTTGCGTGTGCACACCTTCCAATGCATTTGCTCACATGCGAGGAAGAAGAAAAACAAACACAGGGAAACTTTGAGGTAAATCTGAACAGAATCCCTTTCCCCCTGAAAAACCAATTCCTCACGTATCATCACATCAAACTTTTGAGATAAGCTGCTAAATGAGCAAGGCATCCCAAAGGAGTCTTACAGCTAAACAGGAATTGAACCCAGATCTTGCTAGTACAATATTAGCACTCTATTCTCTATCACACTAGCTCTCTTAAAGAGCAATCTACAATGACAAGGAATGTAATAAAAGGATTGCCTCAGAATGTAGTCTCCAAGCTTTAAGTGGCCACCAAACCACAAAAGATCATTTGGACCTACCTTTTGGCTCTTCAGAGCAGGGAGTACCAAAGCCATCCAGTTTAGCCCCTTGCCTTCATACGTAGTCATCCCTCCACCAGCTGGATCAGCCCATGCAATCCAAAACTCCCTTTGTATCTCAACAGCCAAGGAGACCACCTGCCCTTGTCTAAACCCTGTAAGGTCACTATGATCTGCCTTTTCATTGATGGCATCCCACGACTCAAATGCTCTCCCTGGGGATATAATACTGAGTGCATTGCACTGATTGTACCACATGCTAAGCATTTTTTAATGCTCGTGGATGGTTTTATAATCTTTTCTGTTTTAATTTATTTTAAGTTTTGGTTCAGATACTGAACCAAATCAATTAACTATAATCAGTAGCTTACCCTGGGAATTGTCAATTGCATGGGATATACACAGTGCTATTTTTCTGCTTTACCTTTTAAATTTTTTTACCTATTTTTCTAGAAAAAGAGGTGCTGGAACTCATCATGAATGCCTCCCTTATCCCTTGTTTTCTTATACTGGCAATGTCAGCCACCCGAGAACTGCCAGAACTGAGTTCTGGCTAAAGAAAAGTCCTGGATATACATTTTTAAATACAATAAATATACGGTAGTTTCATTTTTTCCATATTTTGACGAGGTTTTATCACGATCTTTTTCAGTATCTGTCTTATTGCTATCATGAATTTTCTCTTATTTTCCATATTTTCTCTTACATATTCCATATGTAGTCACACGTGACAGATTCCTTACGAAGCTTATTAATGGATTACATTCTAAGCTTTAATGTTCATGGGTGCTATGAAGCTGCCTATGGTTCTCTATACAGTATATGCTTAATCCAATACTTTATCTCAAAAACATCAAAGCCTTTTAAACATAATGTGCAATACTTGGAGGATAACGAGACCCAAGAATACAGTAATTTGATATTAACTCTTGTGCTGGATTTTCAAGGCTACATGAATCATTGTATAAACTGTGTTTCTTTGTAGATCAAATATTCTTCAAAGGCTGAAGGTAGGAAACGTATCATTGGTTTTGACATAGTTCAGGCTTGGGGCTTTCAAATTAGTTTTTAAAGTTTTGGTTAAAAATGGACACACACACACACATGTGCAATGGTTTATGCTGTAGTGATACGATAAAGAAAAAGAAAAATAAACCTTGTTATTAGGTTAGTCCTGCAAATAATACATTAAACATTTTTTTAAAAAAGCCCTTTCCTATACAGGGCTGCCTTCAGATGGCTCAGGGGTGAGTTAATTCCATACCCTCCAATATTTCTCTGATGAAAATAGGGACATCCTAAGGGAAAGCGGACATCTCAGGATCAAATCAGAAACCAGGATGGCTTCTGTAAATCTGCCACTGCCCCTGGAAAATATGGACACTTGGAGGGCTACTGTCGGCATGCATCTGTCTCAAGAGACAATGGAGTGCACCTCTGAGGGTGAAGTCAAACCGCTGTGTTAGCAGCACCAAAGTGACCACCAGTGTGGTGTAGTGGTTAAGAACGGTAGACTCGTAACCTGGTGAACTGGGTTCGCTTCTCCGCTCCTCCACATGCAGCTGCTGGGTGACCTTGGGCTAGTCACACTTCTCTGAAGTCTCTCAGCCCCACTCACTTCACAGAGTATTTGTTGTAGGGGAAGAAGGGAAAGGAGAATGTTAGCCGCTTTGAGACTCCTTAGGGTAGTGATAGAGTGGGATATCAAATCCAAACTCTTCTCCTCCTCCTCCTCCTTGGTGTGCAAGCTTGGGAAGTGTGTCCTGAGCTGCCCAGATGACAAGATGGCTTCTCTGAGATGGTCCAAAGGAAAGCAAAGCAATATGTTTGGCACTAGCTCAGCTGCAGGAGTTGCTGGAAGGAGATATATGTATATGTATATGAGTGCACCAAAGATAAAGGGGGAGAAGGAAACGAAGGATAAGGAGGACTTTCAATTTGCATCCAGATAGCACACAGAGATGTCAAGCTGACCTCTCAGGTCAAAGCTGACACTGGCAATAATTACACACCTCTTCCCCTATTCTAGTTTGCTGCTCAAAACAGATCTCAGGGACATAAATCTGGGAAGAGGATTTAAACAAACAAGACTTGAGGTCAAGCGACAAGAAGTGTTATCAGCTCAGGTGCTGCACTAAGTTAATGTGTTGTCCTTCCAGACGTTGCATCATAAGCGGGGAATGATTTATGCTGCAGGAGTGAGAAAACCTTCCTTTAGGCAGGCACTGCAGTGTCTCTAGATATGTGACCATTTGGCTGACCCTGGCGCTTTCAACACAAATGGAAACAATGGAGTTAGCCATCTTGAAATTCTCTTGGAAAAGCACTCTATTAACATGAAAGCCACTTTTACCTCCGAGAAAGCACCACAGCATTAAGCCATGCCTTCACCTTTGCCCTTCTAATAGGCCAAAGCCCCCTCCACAACCAGCATGTTTTCAACTGTGAAATGCAACTTTATATTCTGCTCCACTTGAACAGCGATAAAATGAAGGCTGTCTTTAACTTAACTGGTGGAGAACGTAAATTATTTTCCTAAGGCCAATTTTCCACGATCTGGTTGCCCCCACTGACTGGAAGCTGCAATTTTCTCTGATAAAATGCACTTCTGTGCTATTTTCACTGATATTACTTACTATTTGTATCCATGTGCCACCTTTTTCTCATAGGAGGCCAAGGTGGTGCACACAGTTCTCCCCCTCCCCATTTAATCCCCACAACAACCCTGTGAGGAAGGTTAAGCTGAAAGGCAGTGGCCAGCCCAAGGTTACTAAGGCAGCTTCATGGCTCACTAGGGATTTGAACACTAGGCTCCTAGGTCACGCTTTGCCCCAGGATGTGCCTTTTTGCACACATGACATGGCTGGAGAAGTGAAACAACCATTTCCAGAGAAACATGAATTTCGAAGGATGGCTGTGTTTGGGTTTGCATATTGTTTTGGAAACTGTGGGTTAGGTAAGTTCACCCTTAAATTTGAAATAAATCTGATTTCACCCTATCCATGGTTCTACATTACTAAGACAGCCTGCCTCTCCTAAAGTGATGCCTTACTGCCCAATAGCCCCCATTTACAAGGAATCATTTTTGTCTGTTCCTCCTAGGAAAAATAGGAAAGATTTAATCCCCAGTCACAAACATCTTGCACCGTTCCTCATGTGACCTAGATTGCTTCTTTGACACCAGCCTATTTACCCATCATCAAAGCCAACACTCATGACAGATGTACAGCAGCACAGAACATAAAAAATGCATCTCTCAGGTGTGTTTGGTCAAGTGATGGAAGAGTACTGGACAGATCTCCCTCATTAAAGACACTCTAGATCTTTAGATATACTTTATTCGGCTATAAGCCCACAAGGTAAAACAAGCAAAACAAAACAATAAATACATTACTATTTGTACATTTCGGAATGATATCTGAGTAATTCTTCATATATCTCCGCAATACCTACAATCTCTGGATAAACCAAACTTACGACCTTAAAATAGAATAAAGCATAAAGCATAAAATTTACTTGGCTATTAATAATCCTGAAGCCTTCCATGAAGTCTTTTATAGGAAAGCACTGAAACCAAGAATCTGGCGACCTGTAATGTTCTGTGAGAGTCAATGTCCTGGAGTAAGTAAGCTAGATGTTGTTCAATTGGTATGGCTGTAATGTCCCGCATAATTGGACTCAAAATCCTTGATCGGGAAACACTGTATAGGGGGCAGTTAAACAGGATATGGTACAGGGTTTCTATTGATTTGTTGTCACATGAGCATAGAACAGAAATTTTCCCATTAGAGAATCTGTTGCTCAAAACATTTGAGGGGAACACATTGAATCTAGCTCTAACAAATGCAAATCTATGCGACGCAACCGAAAGGGTAGACAGATATCGTGGTGATTGGGGCATAGGAGTAATGCCCAGATTTAACAGAGAGCACGTGCCACCGCCTGTGGCAAGATTTTGTTGTAGATCAGTCTCCTCCAATCTTTGTTTGATGGCCAATTTAGCTGTCCTTAAGTCTGAATTTAGTAATTCCGATGGGGAGATTCCATATGACAGCATTTTGGAGTGGATTTTTTTTGCCCATATGCTATTGAATTCATCCCTCCACAGGCACTGGATAAGATGGTAATTTGGCAATTTATGCCAAAGGGACAAAAAGACACTCTAGTTATCTAATTCTTTTTGTGCTGGCTTAAAAATTTGCAGTGCATGTTCAGCTCTAACAATCAATCTTCAATCAAAGGAAGTCACTATAAAAACACATTGGAAGGCAGCTGCATCTGTTTCCATTGCTCCTAGGGAAACCTTGCTAAATGACTGCCATGATAACAAGATATACAAATTATTTATGTGCCCTTTCCCTGCTGTACAATGAATGTTGTACTCAACTACCATTCTCCTCGTGTACTAACAACCAATTTACAGGGAATCTCTAAATATTAATGAAACCAGGTTTGACCCACTGAGTGTGTATAATTTGTAGAGGCAAACAGCCGAACCATTGGCAGCCCAGGCTGCAAATTACACTCTGAGCCAAAATTCCAAAAGGAAAAAATAGAGAGAAATATGATGGTTTTGATATTTATATCCCCCCATCCGACTGGGCTACCCCAGCCACTTTGGGC
The DNA here is from genome assembly GCA_034641385.1 of Darevskia mixta. Classification (NCBI taxonomy): domain Eukaryota; kingdom Metazoa; phylum Chordata; class Lepidosauria; order Squamata; family Lacertidae; genus Darevskia; species Darevskia mixta. Next base: position 4,006,261 of record JAWWNH010000149.1, read on the forward strand.
AGCTTCCAACATATATAAAAGCATAATAAAACATTACACATTTGAAAGTTTCCCTATACAGGGCTGCCTTCAGATGTCTTCTAAAAGTTACATAGTTCTTTAACTCCTTGAAATCTGACGGGAGGGCGTTCCACAGGGTGGATGCCAATGCTGAGAAGACCCTCTGCCCGATTCCCTGCAACTTCACTTTGCACAGTGAGGGAACTGCCAGAAGGCCCTCAGAGCTGGACCCCAGTGTCTGGGCTGAACGATGGGGTGTGTGGGGTGTGGAGACACTCCTTCTCGTATGCAGGGCCAAAGCCGTTTAGAGCTTTAACTATTAGGGATAGACAAGTGACACCCACAACAAAACATCACAGCATGGGGTATTCCTTTTCAGCTGGTAAGCAGGATCCAATCCTTTGGAGTGCTGCTGCTTTGTGAGCAACGGGTACAGGTTGCACTTTTCAACATAACAACATGAGGGGAAAAAATTACTTGTCATTCAGCTGGATTTTGTCCCAAATAAGATTTGATGTTTTTGGAGGGATCCGAGGTTGATACATAAACACCACCCACTGGAAAGACTGAGAAAAATAAAAAGCAGTTTTGTACAAGATAGATTTGATAGATGATAGATATAGATAGATAGATAGATAGATAGATAGATAGATAGATAGATAGATATAGATAGATAGATAGATAGATAGATAGATAGATAGATGATAGGTAGATAGATAGATAAATGATAGATAGATAGATAGATAGATAGATAGATAGATAGATAGATAGATGATAGATAGATAGATGATAGATAGATAGATAGATAGATAGATAGATAGATAGATAGATAGATTAGATAGCTAGCTAGCTAGCTAGATAGATAGATAGATAGATAGATAGACAGACAGACAGACAGACAGATAGATAGATAGATAGATGATAGATTAGATAGATAGATGATAGATAGATAGATAGATAGATAGATAGATAGATAGATGATAGATGATAGATAGATGATAGATATAGATAAAGATTAGATAGATAGATAGATAGATAGATGATAGAGATAGAGATAGATGATAGATAGATAGATAGATAGATAGATAGATAGATAGATAGATGTAGAATTCAAGATACTGGTCACTTTGCACTTAACATTTTGCCTAACACAATATGTGAGGCACACTTGGTGTATGCTTATCTGTGTGCTTTGTGAAGCAATTTGGTAGCAATTGTTACCAAAGGATGCTTGATTAACATTAATAAGGCCAGGGAAATTCCCAATGGGTTCTTTCAAATCTCAAACTTGTAGCCAAATTTTGCCTAGAAAACCCTTGAGGATATAATGGCAACCAAAGTTTGCCTAACGCTAACTTTGTAGTGATTCTAAAGGCTCTTGCTCAAGTATAACATCTGAAGAGCTTTTTAGGGAAACTAAATCAACTTTTCAGTAAGAACTGCAGAATTTCCCAGAGCAGTTTTGTGCAACCTTAATTTGAGGGAAATTAGGAAGGAGTTCCAGAGGCAAAACACAGATTGTGAAGGGAGTATTGCAGCAAAATTATCATATCCCTCTAAGTAAGGACACAGTAATTTTAAAGTGAAACAACAGCATTTATTGTCCCTGGAAACTGCCGTATTCTGGTATCACTAAAAAATTAAGGCAACAGAGTATGTTTCTTGAATGGTAATTTGCAAGGCAAAACCACTGTCCCTCTCGTCAATTATTTCCTATTTCTGTAGGAAACAATTTTTAAGTATGAGACAGAATTCATAAAGAAAATGCACTCTAATGATATGGCAATTTTCTTCTTTAGTTATGATAGCTACAGCAACAGTTTTGGATATGCTAAGTACCACTGTCTCATAATGGTCTCACATCATTAGAAGCTTATATATTCCTGTATCAACAGCAGCCAAAAGCAAGTTGTTCCTTTCCTTTCGTTAGCAGTGCAAAGTTACCTGAAATATCCTGGAGGAAGAAGCTTTATTTTTATCACAAACTGTTATACAATAACTGCCATCACAAGTTATCAACAGTTATTTTACAGAACTGCAAAATAAACTTTGCAACATTACACATTTGAAACCCTAATCTTAAAAAAGTAGTGCAGGTGATGCCAGCAAAGGGTCAACATGTGAACAATATGTCTTAAATCTGGGGATTGGAATTCTGGATGTTCACTTACATTAAACATTCTAGATGAGTTCTGCCTGTATCACCTATGAGGAAAATGTTTCATAACTTTGCCAGGAAAAAATAATTTGTTTTGTTCTAGTAGATGCCATGACAGAGAGAAACTAGTTAATACTCCAGAAATACTCTACCTGGAGAAATTTCATTAACATCAGCAGGACCAATACCAACAACATATTTTGAGGATTGGCCTGCAATACTGAGGGATAGAGAGTAGAATGCAATAATTTTATATTAGACAACAGCATCCAAGGAGAACAATTCCCCCCAAATAAGTGTTATATTCACATCTACTGCATATTTTTGTTCAGTTTCTGTATATATGCTATCACCTTAATGTCAGTGGAGGCAAATGGAATATTGTCCCAGTAAGCACAGACCTTGCCGACAAAGGTCCGTCCGTATAGTTAAAGCTATGGTTTTCCCAGTAGTGATGTATGGAAGTGAGAGCTGGACCATAAAGAAGGCTGATTGCCGAAGAATTGATGCTTTTGAATTATGGTGCTGGAGGAGACTCTTGAGAGTCCCATGGACTGCAAGAAGATCAAACCTATCCATCCTTAAGGAAATCAGCCCTGAGTGCTCACTGGAAGGACAGATCCTGAAGCTGAGGCTCCAAGACTTTGGCCACCTCATGAGAAGAGAAGACTCCCTGGAAAATACCCTGATGTTGGGAAAGATTGAGGGCACAAGGAGAAAGGGACGACAGAGGATGAGATGGTTGGACAGTGTTCTCGAAGCTACTAACATGATTTTGACCAAACTGCGGGAGGCAGTGGAAGTTGGGGTGCCTGGCGTGCTCTGGTCCATGGGGTCACGAAGAGTCGGACACGACTAAATGACTAAATAACAACAAGCACAGTCTACTGTCAGTCAACCCCCCATCTCCTTACAACCAGTCCAGGGTTGTAACCAGTCCACTGGCTGTCTTCCTCCTCCTCCTTAAGTCTCAATGTTGCCCTTGTTGAAAGGGAGGGCAAAACTAGAATTAGTTGGTTCTGTCTGTCATCCCAGCAGTAGCGAGTGGGTGAAAAAAGGAGGGACTCTCGGTTCAATTAAGGAACCTATCCCAAAAGAAATCTGACAGCCCTGCAAAACTGCCAACTGACAGAAGCCCATATATGGAAGGAGGGAGCAACAAAACTCACAAGGAGGCTTGGGGGAGGACATGCTTTTAAAGGTGGGCTCAAATTTCATATTCATTGGCCAGGGGCTATCATGTGCCCCTCTCTCAACCACCTCCCTTTGAGCGCAAACTCCTGAGTCATTTTTGCAGGAGAAGGGGGGGGGGCAAATGCCTCCCGCTGGAAGAATGGGAATGATATTGTCAGAAGACTGGAATAATGTGAAACTAAAAGAAACCCAGGTGGCGCTGTGGGTTAAAACACAGAGCCTAGGGCTTGCTGATCAGAAGGTCGGTGGTTCGAATCCCTGCGACGGGGTGAGCTCCCGTTGCTCGGTCCCAGCTCCTGCCCACCTAGCAGTTCGAAAGCACGTCAAAGTGCAAGTAGATAAATAGGAACCGCTCTGGCGGGAAGGTAAACGGTGTTTCCGTGTGCTGCTTTGGTTCGCCAGAAGTGGCTTTGTCATGCTGGCCACATGACCTGGAAGCTGTACACCGGCTCTCGGCCAATAAAGCGAGATGAGCACCGCAACCCCAGAGTCGGACACGACTGGACCTAATGGTCAGGGGTTCCTTTACCTTTTTAAAAGAAACTAATAGTGGCAGATGCATACAGATGGAATGTTTGGGATGTCTACATTTCAGATGTGATTGATAGATTTATTGTCACCTGCAACCAGTGGTTGTATGATGCAAGAGAATGGAGATTTTTGTTGCATGGTAAGCACTGCTGCCACTCAGAGGCACAGGGATCACCATTTCCTACTTGTGTCATCTACATCTAATGATGTGCCAGTGGCACTAGCTGTTCCTGCCATACTGAACAGCCAAACACATAGTTGTTGTTGCATTCCTTGTACCATTAATTCCATATGTTAATAAACAGCTGGCCTAGCATCATTAGTTACCATTGCAGAAACAATCAATCAATCTCGAGGAACGCTTGAAGAATTTAATATTGTGAACTCCGTTATGAACTGAGCCAATCCTCACTTCCTGGACTAATGCATAGATTGCAACTTACAGAGCAATCCTATTCATGTCTACTAAGAAGTAAGCCTCACTGAGCTCACTAGAGTTATTTCTCTGGTAAATGCGCCATGGAAAGATGATGTCTGGTGTAACTAAAATACGTTCAGAATAAAACAAGCTATTTCTGATAAGCCAATTTGAAGAAAATCCCAGGGAAGTAGCCACCAGTCACTTTTGCAAAGGAAGAATCTGCCACATGAGAAACCACTCAAACAGCTCAAAAAATCTGCAGAATACCTCCATACACCGAAGTGACTTCTACAGCATCAACTGGACCATGAAATTATGCCATGGTGGAACATCACTGGAAGGGTAGCAGCAGCTCATGGAGTGGGAAAGAGCCATCCAATACTATAACCAAGATTGTGGTCATTGTCTTAGCCTCCGAAAAAGAAAAATTGGCATCATCGAGGTCTGCACCACCAAGAACTTTGGAATGCCTAACCCCAGAGGCCTCTTAAGTGTGGGTTGGGGTATCCCCCCCCCAAGGTCTGATGCAGGGAGTAGGCTGCCCCAAACTAGGTCAACCCTAAAGTGAGGTGACATCAAATGGGAACTGAGGGAACAACTTTGAGGTAGTTCGGGGAGTGAGGGACATTATATTTATCTCTGAGAAGAGGGAGCAAGTCTCTGCAATCCTGACTCCTCTGTAGGAAGCAAGGTGGCCCATAAAGCATCAAAAAGGTGATAGATCTCTGGTTGTGGCGCTTTCTAAATACCAGTTGCATAGGAAACTAGAGTTATATGATCTAGTCTTCTTTTTAGCTGCAGAAAGCCTATATGTATGGAGAGTCAGACCAACTTTTGGCTGCCGAAGAATACATGACTACTACCTGACAGTGGAACTTATGGCATCTTCTAGCAGTTAGGCTACTTTGGGGACTCCGTTTGGTCAAGGCAGGCCCAGAAACATGGCCTAGCACTGCACAACACTGGCAAAACAACCTGCTGTGGTGCTGACCATGGTGCTGCAAGAGAAGAGGTGCCCACCTGTGTGTGGAATGATGTGGTGAAATTTGCTGAATTTGAAAGTTATTCGTTGTAATATTGGACTGGAAGAGTTAATGCCTAGTCATTGCTGTTGTCCCTTGGCTTGCCCTCTCAACCATGCCAACTCTGAAGGGAACGTAGTTAATGAACTTAGATGCTTCCTTTCTGGAAGAAATGTCTCCATCGCCTCGCCTCTCTCTTTAAAAATGTTTTGTAGAAATACACTGCTCTGAGCTATAACTTGATCTGTTATTGATTTCTGAGGCAGATAGATTTGATCTTTCAACCCCTTGTGTGAACGCAATCTCAGGGGTTGTTAGTGAGGCTGGGACTTTGCCATATGTCTTTGTCTAAATAGATTTAGATGTCAGAAAATAGCATGAAATCTCTGCAAAAAATAAATAAAAATAAAACAAAAATAAAAAGATCAATTGCTTTCTTACAGTTTCATTCTGAAAATGCACTTATAGTGCATTACAGTGGCAAAGATAAAATCCATATAGACATAACAACCAATATTACTTGTGCAAACGTAATCTATAAAAGCACTTAAACTTTAACTTGTGTTTTCCGTTATTTGAATACTTCAATGTTATTGATAATGCTCTGTTAAAAAGTGAGACCACTCTAAAGGCTGGGAGTTCTGTGAAAACATCAGCAGATGTCAACATCCCAGTCTATACTTATTATTATGCATGGTAGGGTAGATTCTCCTAAAAGTCCTGGGTAACAGATTCCCCCTCACACCAATAATTTCTAGAGTTAGTAAATGTAGGCGATTACTGAATGCTTCACCTGAGTGCAAGACGGCTTAGTAGTGTAAAAATGCAGACTGGATCATCTTCCTGGCCAGGAGTCACCTGAGGAGAAAAACCATAATGTAGTACAAAGGAAAGTAATGGGTGATTGACACAGTTACCTTGTGCTGGGAAGCAGAGGACTATGAGCCCTTCTTGCCATGAGGGGATGGTGAGCAGAAACAAAGACCAGGTTCAGGATTTCAGTGTTTGATGATGTAAGCTGGGAGGAGAATGCTGCCAGCATAATAGGGGGTGTGGCATCACCATAGGAAGAAGTGTTTCATTTTTAAACTGAGGTTTTTGAGCAAGGGTTTGGGGGGGAAGGATGAGCCAGAACTCCATACAGAGAGTCAGTGTGGTATAGTGGTTAAGAGCGGCAGACTCGTAATCTGGGGAACAGGGGTTCGTATCTCCGCTCCTCCACATGCAGGTGCTGGGTGACCTTGGGCTAGTCACTCTTCTTTGAAGTCTCTCAGCCCTACTCACCTCACAGAGTGTTTGTTGTGGGGGAGGAAGGGAAAGGAGAATGTTAGCTGCTTTGAGACTCCTTCGGGTAGTGATAAAGCGGGATATCAAATCCAAACTCTTCTTCTTCTTCTTCATACAGGGACTGAAGGGCAGCAACCATGAGCACTGGCTAGGAGCAGCTGACTTGCTACTGCTTTGGACTTGAGCTTGCTGAAGCTGTGAGAAGAGCAACGAGAGACACTCTTGTGGTGTAAAGTTCTGCATTCTCTCCACCAAAGCTCAGGTTGTAAATATGTGTAAAATAAGCCATATTTCTTAAAGCCACTAGTCTCCACTGTGCCTCTTTCCAAAGGAACACACACCCTGGATCAGTCCCAAGACCCCTCGGCAGAGATTGGGGTGGCCAGTAACATTATAAGACAGCCTCCTCTCCAACGCAACACATAACGTAACGTGTGAGATGGGGACTCCACTCAGAGGTATGATGAGACAGTAAACAGAGTTTTTCAAAATGGGTTGAGGGTTGCCTTTAGTATGCACACATTATTATTGCTTTGCAAAAAAATAAATAAATCTCATCTTCCAGACAAGTGAAACTGGTGAGGAAAATAAATAGTGTGATTAATTACAGACCCTCCAAGTAGCCCTATTTCCTAGGGAAAATGCCATCCTGATGGTTTCTGATTTGATCCCGGAATGCCCTGCTTTTCCTTAGGATGTCCCTATTTTCATTAGAGAAATGTTGGAGTTATCTGACCAATGAGCCATCTGAAGGCAATCCTGTATAGGGAGGAGGATTTTTATGTTTTATGTTTTTATATGTTTTTATATATGTTGGAAGCTGCCCAGAATGCTGGGACAACCCAACAAGATGTGTGGGGTATAAATAGTAAAATTATCATTATGGAATGGGACGTCCCTATTTTCATCAGAGAAATGTAAATCCTGCTATTGATTTGCTAACTCTGTACTTAATATTAAAGCAATATAATTGCTTTCCCATGATTATATTGTGGCTGCAGAGAACATCTTGATGTCCTTCCCATTCTGCCCTAAAATAAGATGAAAAGAAGAGTCTCTAATTTACAGCTTTAAGAGGAAGCAATCCTACAAGAAGAGATACCATAGTAGGCCCAACCCTGGCAAACATTTTGCAGTCTTGGCATTTCCTTGACTTTACATATGCATACATATTCAAAGCAGACCAGAGTAAGTGATTATTAGCAGCATCTAGAATAGCACAGATTACATATCTGCACTTAAGTAAATAACCCTGTCTTCCGAATGAGCTAATGTAATTGTCTTGCTTAAAGTTCTCTTATCCTGTCATTTTTATCTTTCTCGTTAATGCATTTGCAGTCACACTCTGAGAGATCGTTTACAGTTTGTGGCCATTTTTCAGCCCTTATCACCTGCACACATCTTCCTGTGTCTGCCTTGTAATGCAGTTATAGAGTCATTAGTGGCTATAGAGTTGTCCCTAAGTCTCGCAGGCATATCAATGGGACTGGATAAAGCATGTTAGACTAGAACTTTCCCATGAAGATTTATTGGCCACAGTGAGAAGTACAAAAGATGAATTATAGCATGTGGTCCTCGGTTTTAAGTTATCTTTTGGCAGCACTGAAGAATAACAAAAGGGGGGGGAGAGAACAACAATTCTGGACTACCAAAATTGTGACAAACTACATCAAATAATTAGGGACCTACTTGGACTCTCTGTAAGCAACATCTTGGGTTTATGATGTGCCAGATCTGGAGGGCATTTAACATTTTTGAACTTGGCCATTTCCTGATCTCTTATCACTTCTTTTCCTGCTCTAAAAAGGAGCAAAGTGAAGGTGTGTACTTTTGATGAACGTTTTTAGCATTGGAAAGAAAAAAAACTTCCCCATTTCATGCACCTTTTTATGATTGTGCTAAAAGGCGATGAAAGTGTTTGCCTGTTAAGACTGAGCACAATGCCCCCCAAATTCCATTTCTTTGCCAGCAAATAAATCAATCCTCTCTGAAATGTTGCTTTGCATTTGGTGTGCATATTCCTTTTTTAAAAGGTTTTGTGTAAAGCAAAATTCTGCAGTTTCCAGTCAAAAGTTCTGATAAGCCTTGCAATGTTTTCAAGGGTACCTTCATACATCCCAACGTTGTCTGTAAAAAGCTTCCCAAGACTGAGAAACAGCTAGAATAGAGTTCCTCCAGTCGATCTCGCACATGCCTATCGATAGCAGTTGGGGTGAGAAAATTCAGTGCTGAGGAGGAAGCAGCTTAATATTGAGGACTCCCTGTGGGTACTCAAAGCAGAAACTAGCCTTGATCATTAGGAAAGAATAAAGGCCTTTACCCTTATAAAACAAGCTGTAGAAACCAAAGCTGAGGCCTTTAAAGGGAACACTTTTATGTCTCGATACAACCTCAAAACCTTCTGTTCCAGTGATCATTAATAACAATAAACCAATGGCAAACAAGAGTGCCCAACCTTTTGACTTTGCTGTTTCAGAGGGGTGTGCTGAGAAAGCCATTTACACCATGAAATCTTCTTCACTGCTGCCACAGTATTAAAAGGTTTCCTCGAGTATGCTTTTAATGTAACAAGGACAACTCTTGATCTCTCTGTAGGGCAGTCTAAGAAAAGCTATTGCTGCACAGGTAAGCCCAGAGACCAAACAGGAGTCTTTTATTCTCCTCTTCTTTGCAATAATGGCCCCAGACTCTTGTATACATTGATGATGCTACAGCCTTTGACAATTGACAAGCCCAATAAGTAAGTGTTTAAGGTAGGCTGTGCTGCTTGATTACGCTGCAGACTTATCAATTTCAAAGGTCAGCATTTAAAATCACTCCGTGCAGCAATCACAACCATCCTGGCAGCTTGTTGTCAAGTATGTGAGGGCTTTCCAGAGATGGATCGCACAAAGGCCAGAACAAAGACAAACATGATCAAAGTAACTAATAAATCATGCTAGTCGTTCCCACAAACTCCTAGGCTTGCACCCTGGCGAATAGTTGCAACACACAAAACCAATCATCATTTCCTCTACAGTCCCTACATACCATCCTTAATACTTGATAATTAGTATTTCATATGGGCTGGAGACAAGGGGACTGGATTGGGCAGGTGGGCCAGATCCTTATCTGTTTCATCACCTCTGGATCAACTTGGGCAGGTGGGCGGGGCTGCCCATCTGCCAATCATCCGACATCACAATGCCCCCAGCTGGTCCATTTTCCTTTGAAATCAAACCACGCAGGGGAAGGCATGGTGCTTTGCATGTGCCAATGATGAGGTGCTCAGTGGCAGTTGTAAAGTGTGGCACTTTGCTGGCACTGGCAAGAATGATGGCACTTGCTGAAGTACAGAGGTTTGAAAGTGCCTGGAACCCCGTTGGAGCCACATCTTTACCTAACAACCACCCACCTGACATTTACATGACATCAGTTTTAGGACAAATGGGCCTGGTATGGCTCAAACAGCCTTGCTGACCAAGTGAGGAGGCCTGATAAGCCTAGATAGGCTCATGGACCAGAGATTCACCACTGAAGATCAAAGTATTTGATGGGCTCAAATCCTCATATAAAAACAAAACATGTTTCATCAGTCTTATAGAGCATTTATACTTGCAGAATGTTTAAATCCAGTGGTGTGTGTGTGTGTGTGTGTGTGTAACACTTGAGGCTGGGTTGTTTTTCTTTTTAAGACTGTTGTTCTCAATCTGTCTGAAAAGCAGCCTTTAGTTACATCACAAGAGGTAGTTCTCAAAGTTCCTTAACAGACCATTTCCAACAGTTCAAGATTGCTCCAACAACATGGTTGCTGGGTTCAGGAGGCATTTCAAGCATGCCACCCATCCTCAAGAAGAAGCCAAGAAGAATAAAAGGAAAGTGTCTCATATCTATTTCTTAAAAGCAAAATTCTTTCAAATATCCCATCTGGTAGTAAGATGAAGTCTCCACATCTCCATGTACCTGAGACAGTTAAAGGTGGGTGAATCATGAACGATGCTTTGCCCTAGAGCTATGTAGCTACACCTTTTCCAGACTACATAGATGATTAGCAAATAAGTTGAACATTCCAGGAAAGGCAAAGCAATCAAATGGGTATATTATGTCCAAAGACCATGCATCTGAACTCAAAGAGACTGATCAGGACACAGTTAGGGTTTGCAAGACAGCAACATAGACCCATGCATGTTACAAATAGATCTCTCAGCCGGGTGGAAAGAAATTGTGCATGAGCCTCTCTCACAACCGAATCTAGCACATTCAAAACATTTCATGGCATGTGCTTTTAAATTGAAAGAGGGGGTGGGAGAGATAATGAAGCATATTTGAAGCAAAAAATATCCATGGCAGAAAATCAAGCAGAAGCTTTTTACTTTAAAAAACAAAACAAAAAAACAACAATGTGTGCAGAATCACAACTGTTTCTGGAAACAAATGCTTTTTCTATGAGGTGTGAATGGATCTCCACTCCCCCCTCCCAGAGGACTGTGGTGTGTTTATGTTTTGTTTGCCTAAATTGGAAGGTGTTGCCTAGAAGATAATGTATGTAGATTATCTTAGTGACAAACTCTTCAAAAGAAGTAATTTTCTGTCCGTATGCAGCTGTGCTTCTTTATTGTATCTATAATTAAACATTTGCTTTCAGGTTTGGGAGGCATGTAGGTGTCTCAACAAACCATTTAATGCTATGCAAAATGAGAACTAAAGCACTTTAACAAGGATTCTGCCAGTGTTTTGCCCGCTTTCCACTTACTTCCGTCAGCTAAAGGACAAGAACATCTACATGATGCTGTGCTCTTAGGCGACATTTTGTTGTATCCAGTGCTAGCTCTACTCAGAGGAATCCCGTTGAAGTTAACAGACATGACTAGCTTAGGTTCATTAATTTTAGTGGGCTGGCTCTGAGTAGAAATTTGTTGGATACAATCCAACAAATGTTTTGTATTCAACAGAATGCTAAATAGTGCTTTGGGCAAGTGGGATGACTTCTGTTCATGTAATGAGATTCCCCCCACCTCCTCCCCCTGTATGTCCGCTAATACCAGTGCTTTTTTTTCTGGGAGGACGCAGGGGTATGCATACTCCTAAACATTTTGTGAATCTAACGGGAGAATAATAAAAAAAAAAAGTTTCTTCTCTAGCACAGTGATTTGTCAGTTCGGTTGAATCATCCGTTCCATTGCTACCTCCGATGGCGGCCTCATTTCCTGCCACAGTGTTTCCTGAGTCTCAGATGGAAGCAAGCATTTAATGTGTGAAGCAGTGTGGAATGTGAGTACCCCTAAACATTTTTTTAAAGAAAAAAAAGCATTGCCTAATACTATTTAAGGAGGGCCGATTCAAGGAGGGCAAGGAGGAAGGAAGGGAAAGTTCCATTGCACAAGTCATTCTGCTTCCACATTTAGTTGACTATTGCACAGTATTTTCCAATCTTACTCTATCACCGCCATGCCACCCCCAAGCTCCTGCCACCCCTAATTTCCAAGCGGTGTGAGGTTCCAGGGGGTTCCAGGTGCACTTACCAAGTACCCATGTTTCCTATTGGAAATGAGGTACAACAGAGACTGTGGTGTCTTTATGATAAATTGTTTATTTACACATATATACAAACTGAGCCTACAATGGAGGAGTCCACAGCATCACCCTCAAAGAGTGTCTTGCTAGCTCTTGACGCTGTCCTGGATTCAGGCATCATTCTCTCTCTGTTTGTGTTACTTCACTCCTAACCTCCTACTCTAAGTTTCTAGCCCACATTGCTTCTACTGCTTACACCCTCTCTACTGTAAGCTCTCTTGATCTGTAGCAAGAAGAGCCTCACTCGCCCCCAGCCCCTTTGATCCTCTGATATCTTAATGGTTCATTGCCCCAGGCTAGTCCCAGGGGGGGCTATTCCTGGCTTAATTAGTTCTTGACACATCACAGGAAGCACCAGCTTGGCTTAATTAACTTTTGACATACGATGATTCCAGAGAATTAGAAGCATCTAATACACATCTTAAATACACACGGGTCTAGCAAAGTTTGAACACTCTGAGCCTTAATTAAATTCTAACGCTAACCTGATCCGAGAATTTTAGGCGAAATCTAGCACCCACAACTCATAACAATACTGATGCGCGTGGTTCATAGCTATGGTATCATTTCTGTCTCCTATCAGGAAAATCATGTTTGCATCTCTCCATGGACTGAATGTTACATTGGATGGGTTTTGCAATGAAAGGGGAACAAATTACGTATTGTTGTCAATAAGTGTCCACAAAAGCTAATGATACAAGGATGGATGAATGTGTCATTTCCGTTTTCTCAGTTTCTCATTTTTCAAAGCTTAAGTTTAGTCCTCCACTTAAGTTTAGTCCTCACAAAAATCCATCAGCATTTCAGTGTATGTATTTCTCCTGATGTGCTCATGCTTATATGTAATTTTACCCAATATACACATTTTTGCAAAGCAATTTCCACATATACTGTATAATGCATGTTCACTATATAGGCATCTATATGCACACCTTAGTATATGCATTTTTGTACCCATTACTTGGCTGGAAAACCGAATGTGGGGATGACCCTGGGGCCACAAACCTCTTTCTGGCTCTTTTGTGATTAGGGCACCCAACTACATGGGGATCATTCACAAGATACACAAGGCCCCCTGCTGCAGAAGAATAATCACATGAAGCACTGGAAGAAATCACATACACCCTTGAGGCAGGACTAAACATGCCTTTCCACATTCCTGTTCTACCCTTGCTGCCTTAGGGTAATAACATCCAAATGGGGAGTTAGTCTACATCATTTCCCAACTGAAAAAAGGGAGAATGGGTGACCACATGAACTGGGTCTCTGTAGAAGTAGCCCACTTCACATGTGGCCGCCCAGAGTGGCTGGGGAAACTCAGCCAGATGGGCGGGGTATAAATAATAAATTATTATTATTATTACTACTTCTACTACTACTACTACTACTACTACTACTACTACTACTACTACAAACTGACACATTCTGACCCTTGCACCTCCAATGGTTCTTTCACACCTGCTGTGATTGACCCATGGACTTCTAGCTTGGTTAGGCTCTCCTTTAAAAGTGTGCATAGGTCCCTTTTGAACAATGTTGCTCATTCAGATGAAAATATCATTTATGCGAGGAGAGAATATGCACACATATTTTGCTAGGCAAAACATTTAGTGGCAATGTACATTAAAAACAATTCAACCTCATGGATTAAACCAAAAAAGACATTAAACCAAAACAGTGACTGCAAATTCTTATTTCTTTTGGTTGATTCTTCTTCTTCCCTCTTCTTATCACCCACACACATAAACACACGCATGAGCTTCATTGCCATAATATGATTTAACTCGTCTGCAACCTCATTTGCTATTCTTTCTCTTCACTCCTTTTAGACACAGCTTGTAACCTGCATAAAATGCAGTTTTGTTCTCAACAAACTCAATGCATTTTTATTGTTAATAATGCTTGGTTTCAAAAACCCCCCACCAAAAATACTCTTTTGTCTACAGTAACCAGATGCCTGTTATAATCAAGGATGCTTTGCTGAAAACGGGGAGCATTGTACTGAACACACACACAGGAAGCCTTTTTACAAATAACCCAGCTATTGTAAGTGATTTTTTTCTGTGTTTATCTCATTCTTGTCTTTTCCATCCTTTAATCCTCTTATAGTTTTTACTTGGGCAAGACTCCCATTAACAGAAATGAGATTTTGGCTTTACAAAACAGCATCAAATCCTATTCGGTAGCTCCTAGGCCTATGTCTCTCCCCTAAAGGTCTCTCTCCTCTTAGTACCTTGTCCAAAAAGACATAAGTATCTCCCAATTCACCATTTTCATTCCCAGAAGGATGAATCCAGAGTTACCACTGAAATGTCACTTCAAACAAAATTGGAAGGCAGTTTGGAAATTTCTCTGAAGAATTTCAAGAAAATCCAAGAGTTTTGCTATGATTTTCAAAATCTCTAGGGAGGCTATACACAGCAATAGCTTGTCACTGGGTTTCCCCTAAATCAAAATTCTAAGTAGATTTAGGGGTCCCTCGTCAGGTGAAATATTTGTGGATATTTGAGCAACATCAAAAGCGTTTTAAGATTTGCAAAGTTTCTGGGGGAGAATAAACAGTGAAGACTTGAGTCACTGATTCCATTTGCATTGCAATACTATGAATATTTGCCTCACTGTGTTCATTAAGATTTACTGTACATGTGATATGAATCGTTTGATACACGCAGGAGGGATGGAGGAGAAACTCAGTGCAATGAAGGAAGGATAGAAGACAAAACTCAACAGCCTTCTTTCTCTCATTCTGAAACCCAAACTACTGCATTTTTTTGGTGTGTGATGCATTGAAAAGAGGGCACTTCACTGAATATTCTCCAGGGGAGAACTGGCATTTCCCATCAGTTCTGGGGGAACTTGAGGAAAAATAATGTTTTGGATAGCCACAAGCAGGTCACTCTTGTCTTGTAACAACAGAAACAGACTTCCAAGCTGACACCAAGATATAAATGCAATACCATCTCTGACAACACACATGTCAGGGTTGAGCTGGACAAGGAGGAGTGGTGGCAAGCCCCCCCTGGCAAGGCTACACCCAAGGAAGAATCTGGGGAAATGGAGGAATTCATACCTGGAGAATTCATACCTGGCGGCACTCCTCAGAAGAGGAAGAATCAGATAGGGAAGTGGAAAGACCTGGACAGGAGGGGGAAGAAGTTGAGCCAGTATCAGGCCCTTGTGATGAGAGGAACCGGCTGGCCCCCTCCCCTCCTCCCTTCTCAGCTGTAGAACATAGAGCTGAGAGACGTAGGGAACAATTAGAGGCAGCTGCAGCTCATAAGAGGCGTGGTCATGAGCCAGCTATTTAAGGAAGGCCGGCTGCTCCATTCACCAGCACCTGCAACTGCTGTGCTGGAGCACGTGGTTGTTCTTGCTCGTTCTGTTCCTGGTTCCTGTGTTTGTGACTTTGGCTTCCTGACTCCTGGCTTCCTCATGACCTCGGCTTCATGACTTCGGCTTTCTGACTCCTGGCTTAATCCTGACCTCAGCTTCCTGACTTCTGGCTTGAACCAACTTTGGCTACTCCTGACCCCTGTGCGACTGCCTGACTTCAGCTGGCTTCTGACCCGGACTGTTTGACCTCGGCTTTATCCGACTCTGACTGCTGCTCTTCAGCTCACCAACTTGTTGCCGTTCTAACAACACAATAGGCAATATCCAAGTAACCCTTTCTGTCAGTACAAATATTTGCTCTTCCACAATGGAGCTCTCCCCTTCCCTTTCCCCTGCACACCCACTAAACCTGTTCTGGGGTTTCCTCCTAACCTTCTCAAGCAGATTTTAGGAGGTTGTGAGGGAAGGCAAAATGAGATAAAAGGGCCACCCACTGAATTTGTGGCTGAGGCAGGGACTTCTCAACCCCATGCTCTTGGCCACAGCATTGTGACTCCAGTCCTAGGCTACTTACTTGGAAGTCCCATTTAATACACTGGGACTTACTACACAGGCATAGATAGAGCTGTGTGGCAGTTCCCACAGCGCCCAATGTACTTTCTGAGAAAGTTCAGAATGAACTGCCCTGAGATCTCTGGTTGAAGGGCGATATATAAATACAATAAATAAATAAATAAAATAAATAAAGTAGAACAGCACCACAACATCACAAGTACTGTGTTTTTTTCCTGAGTAATAAGATCTTGAAGATGTGTCTTTGAACACCTGTGTGTGTGTATGCTTGGGAAGCCTAAGCATACACACACACCCATCAGGGCACCCATATACATTATAAAGTATTGCATATCTTATGAATTCACAGCAGGAAACAGCCGCATAACCATGGTGTAATGTGCAGTCATTGTGCGTGCTGGGTAAAGTGTTGAGATACCCATAAATCCTCCTAGAGCAGTGCTTCCTTAAGTGGAGAAAGGGTGTCTGAAACAGACTTAAAGTTAAGAGTTCCACTTCATGCAAAGATCTAAAGATTGCACTAGCAACGTAAAACTTACACGCCTCTTAATTCTACTTCAAGCTGAGCTGGAATTGTTGTGCTCCGAACTGGGATCAAATTGGTGATCGTAAAGAGCTATCAAAACTTGGTAACGTGCTTAACTGTTTGAATCGGGCGCTAATGGTTGGGAAAATGCATGCTAGATAAAGAAACAATAATGATATACTTGTTAACTATTTGATGCTGAGAGGGAATAGCCAACTTGTCATTATTCAGATGTTTGGGTTTTACCATTGATCATCATAGCAGTGCACAGAGAATTAAACGTCCCTGGTAGCTACGGTAGCGGCACTGCCATTTTATATCTTTAAAAACACATTAAAATCAAATTCTAACTCCATTCCACGCATCAGCAAGGTGATGAGAAAATAATTTGACCTTAAATTGCGGTTGCACATGCAGCATTAAAACAGAAAACTGGGTGGAAAAACAACAGCTTGGAAACATAAAACAAAATGAAGACAAACTCTAATCCTTCAAACAAATCAGTGCAATCCCTATGCTAATTACATGGTAAATTATCAAAAAGGCAACCTTGCAGCACCAGCTAA
This sequence comes from Darevskia mixta, assembly GCA_034641385.1. NCBI lineage: Eukaryota > Metazoa > Chordata > Lepidosauria > Squamata > Lacertidae > Darevskia > Darevskia mixta. Next base: position 4,023,425 of record JAWWNH010000149.1, read on the forward strand.
TCACAACCTTGACCTTATAGCACTTTGAACCTGATGTGGTGGAAACCGAGAGATAATGCTTTCTTTCTGGCTGAGATTGGAAGATGTAAGTCACTCTTTGGATTCATGAACAGGCTGCTGGGTGGCAAGTCTGCCTATTGTGGTGGGGGATCTTAAGAAACCAGTGTGGCTGCATAAGAAGGTTACAGATTAGCTGAGATTTAAGAAGGGCATGTATAGGAAATGGAAGGAAGGGGAAATCACAAAGGAGGAATATACATGAGCAGCCAACAGTTGCAGGGTGAATGTCAGGAAGGCCAAAGCTCAGAATGAGCTCAGGCTTGCAAGAGAGGTGAGGAGGAGGAGGAGGAGGAGAGATTGCCTTTATTATGCAACTCTGTGTGGTGTAGTGGTTAAGAGAGGTAGACTCATAATCTGGGGAACTGGGTTCGCTTCCCCGCTCCTCCGCATGCAGCTGCTGGGTGACCTTGGGCTAGTCACACTTCTCTCAGCCTCACTCACCTCACAGAGTGTTTGTTGTGGGGGAGGAAGGGAAAGGAGAATGTTAGCCGCTTTGAGACTCCTCCGGGTAGTGATAAAGCGTGATATCAAATCCAAACTCTTCTTCTTCTTCTTCTCTGGTCAGTGACACTAATAATAATAATAATAATAATAATAATAATAATAATAATCCTTTATTGTCACTACACCACCTGTGTGCAGTGAAATTAAACGACACCCCCCCCACACACACACACTCAGTCTTGTTTGCACTCTGTTTGCTTGTCGGAAGTCAATTGCACCACTGAAAGCAGCAGGAACTTCCTAAGGTCTCAGGTCTTTTCCCAGATGCGCTGCAAATGAACCTGGGTCCTTCCGCATGTTCTCTACCACTGAGCCATGGGACATCATGGGAAGGAGGAGGACACTGCCAGGGTGGGGACACTGAAAGCAGCTTGCCTAAGGGTTCCCCAAAACTGGAACAGACACTGAAGGAGTGCAAGACTGTTTTCCAGCTTTACAGATAAAACACGAAGGAAGCATTTAAATCAGAGGTAGCCAATCTAGTACTCTGGGACTCTGATGCCAGCCAACACCAGCCAGTGCGGTCAGTGGTCAAAGGTGATGGGGGTTGCAGTCCAACAACAGCAGGAGGGCACTGTATTGCAGAACCCTGATCTAAACCGTAATGCCATTCCTCTTTTGCATGGTTGATGGAAATCTTGGAATATGCAGAGATGCAAAATTGACAGCACCGATAAAAGATACAAATTTAGAATCTTTTAAATAAGTCTTGAAACCTTTTCTAGTCTATCTAAAAAGTTATTTCCCATACATAAAGACCACAGTGGTATTTGAATTGTGAGAAAATAGCAGAACATATTAAGAAACATGTTAGAGAGAATGAAATTAGATAAAACTGAACCTTAAAGCACAATTGTATTTACCGGTAACTTGGGTTATAAATATAGATGTTGGGTGAGTGGAAAGTCATCAGTTTTGTTGAATTGGAATATAATTGTTAACAAATGTAACTTTCGACTGGAAAGAAGAATAAAATATTATTTTAAAAACCTATAAGGCATCTTACATGAGATTCTTAATTAGTGGAGCTCTCTGATGTTGGTGTAACATGAACAATGGGTTAAATTGCACGGTGCTTGGTCTCATGTCTTGAGGAGCACATCCCTCAGTTTGGGTGTTCTGATAGAAGGGTGCACTGGCTTACCATAGGAACATGTCAGGCTTGAGGGAATCCTGTCCCTCCCACGGTGGCAGCCAAGAAGCAGATAAAAAAGAAGAGTTATTACCAAGTAGTTTATTCAATATTCACAGAGAGAGATGAAGGAATGCAGTCTCTCTTAGATAATGACATTGCTCCAAGTAAAGTCCCACCTCCTCCGTCTCTCCTATTCTACGTCACCCCTGCACCAGCGCTTTCTGCCTCTGAGCTTTCTGTTCTACTACTCTCAATGCATGCCTGGTCTTGGGAGAAGGAGGGTCAGGAATGCTTTCTAGAGACACCGAGTCTGTCAGCTGTCTCTCCCCTGGTGCTTCTTCTTCCTGCTGTTCCTCTCTCAATGTTTCCCAGCTTTCCCCCTCTGCAGCCTCTGAACTATGACCTTCTGCAAACCACTGTTCTAAATCTATACTGTCCTCCTCTTCTCGGGAAAGTGCAGGAAGAGGTGGGACAGTCCCCACCATTCCTCCTCAGTCCAGTCCCTGACGGAACACCACTGAGGTTGAGTGTATGATTTGCTGAGCCAATCACCCTCCCAATGGTTCAGAAAATATGCTTTTGTGTAGAAACAGGTATAATAGTGTCTAGGGCATTGCTTTGATTATGTCCTGATGTTTTGTCCATGTCCTAACCTGTTTGCTGTCACCGTCAGACACTGAATCAGTGAGACTCAGAGGAAAAGGCTGTGGGTTTTACGCAGCAGCATTAGCTAGCATGGTGATAGTGCTAGTGGATCTGTACATATGTATCTTTACTTTGAAGACCAGAAGAACTGTATAGTAGATAGTAGGGTTTAGCTTTGTCTTGTGTCTGGAGACAATAAACACTTTGTTAATTTGAACTGTGTGGGAGATGAGTTTTGGCCTTAACCAGGAAGGAGCTGTTCTGCTGAGAGCAGGAAATCTATGAAGCCTCTGTTGGCGCTCCACTTACTCTGCTGATACATCACGCTGGTTGAAGTGTGGTGATCTACCAACTGACCTCCACAAGTCACCAACATCTGAGATGCGGTATACTGGCCTGACAGCCACAGACAGAAAGTCTCTACAGAGGGTGGTGAATACAGCCCATGATATCATGGGCTGTCCCTTGAGTCCGCTAGATGACATCACAAGGGATCATTGCCTTAGGAGAGCGAGAAAAATTCTCAGGGATGACTCACACCCTAGCCAGCACCTCTTTAATATTCTACCCTCGGGCAGGAGATATAGAAGTATAATCAGCCGTACCAACAGGCTAAAAAATAGCTTCTATCCGTGGGCTGTTAGGCTGTTGAATGGAAAATAACACAGTGAAATTGACTTGTGAGGTGGTGTGTTGTTCGATAAGAGATTGAGTGTTTGGGGGAGGGAGGGAGGCTCGTTTAATTTCATTGTACACAGGTTGTACAATGACAATAAAGGTATTATTATTATTATTATTATTATTATTATTATTATTATTATTTTATTATTATTTATGTTTCCAAATATAGCAGTAAAACAGGGATTGGGGAACCTATAACTCCTATCATCCCTGACCATTGGCTCTGCTGGCTGGGGCTGCTGGAATCTGGAATCCAGCAACTTCTAAAGAACTACACATTACCCATCCCTGCAGCAGAGCAAACTCAGACATCTGCTTGCCATAGCATCTCGCAACATCTGAAACCTCCAAAAGAAAGAAAGGGCCACTCATACACATATAGGAGCAGGGAGCAGGTCTTTGAGGAAGGGGAACAATAGAAAACAATGGAAGTTACACCAGAAGTTGTACCAAACATGAGAAAAGAGGAGAGCATACCACTAGTGGTAATTGCATAAAACTTCACACTGATGCTAATTATTATTATTTATAGGATAAGCCATTGAAATACCACAACAAGTTAAGTCATACTCCTCTCCTATGCCAATACACATGTATAAAGCACAGTAAGAGCTGCAGCTGTACAGCAGCTGCTTTAGATAAGGAACAGTGTTTGCCCTCTGAAATGCAATTGCACCAGGTTCAGTGTGGTGCTTTGATATGGCAAGGAAGCCAGTGGATAATTATATATTGCCTTGTTGTTTCCTTGGAGGGCCTTGTGTTTATTGCACTGGTTTCTGGATGCTCAGGGTGCTTGATCATGAAACAGGACTGTAGGCCAGCACGCTGCCGGACATTTGTAATTGTTTTGGGACAAAACTAAGGCACTGAATTGCTGAAAAGCCCCAAATCACAGCACCTGGAAAAGATTAAAGTCGCTTTCACACATTCTCCACATGAACACACATGCAAAAATGTTTTGCTGATTTCATCTGAGTTTTATTGATAATTATTTCATTATGTGCACGGCTTAAGAAATTTATTTGATTAAGCCATCTATACATTTTTGTAAGAAAAAGAAAAGAACAGAAGACGCTGAATATGTGGAATGGAAAGGGGGATTCCATCCACCCACCATACATTTAAAGCACACTTATACCACTTGAACAGTCATGGGGAATCCTGGGAACTGTAGTTTCTTTAAGGGTGTTGGGAATAGCTGGTCTGTGAGGTTAGCACCATTAACAAACTACAGTTCCTAGGATTCTTTGTCATGACTCTCAAAATGGTAAAGAGTTCCTTAAAAGAGTGGTGTGGATGTGACGAACGTGGCAGCAGGTTCCGATTCTGACATCTTTACCCCATTGTTTTACAAAACAAAAACGATCTCTATTTTTAAACCATTTGAGAGTCATCATAAGAAAGGACTAGCCTTCTGCTTGACATCTAGTTTAATGTGCAGATGTTTTTGGATGAATGAACATGCAGTCATGGGAAGATAAGGGCAAAGACAGTTCTTAATATTCAATGTATATGAATTGCATATGTTAGGATAATTTTGAGGGAGATGATGTTTGGATGCAAAACAGACACCCTTTTGTGTCTTCTGTGTGGCTTGTCATGGCCAGCTGAATCTTGAAATTTGAAGGAATTGTATCAATTTCAGAAACTCCAAAATAAAACATTGAGATGCAGTGAATGTTCATTAAAGGTAAAGGTAAAGGGACCCCTGGCCATTAGGTCCAGTCGTGTCCGACTCTGGGGTTGCGGTGCTCATCTCGCTTTATTGGCCGAGAGCCGGCGTACAGCTTCCGGGTCATGTGGCCAGCATGACTAAGCCGCTTCTGGCGAACCAGAGCAGCACACGGAAACGCCGTTTACCTTCCCGCCAGAGCGGTTCCTATTTATCTACTTGCACTTTGACGTTCTTTCGAACTGCTAGGTGGGCAGGAGCTGGGACCGAGCAACGGGAGCTCACCCTGTCGCAGGGATTCGAACCGCTGACCTTCTGATCAGCAAGCCCTAGGCTCTGTGGTTTAGCCCACAGCACCACCTCGGAATGTTCATTATGACCTTCCTAATCTGACTCACAAAAGTTATTTAAAGAGGACTGTGAATTCTGCCTGGTAAATTAAAGTTCTCCAAATATTTTGTTGTCATTCAGTTTGACAACATTTGACTTTATTTGTTTTTTGAGTATGGTATCAAGATTAAGTGCAATGGGGCAGCAGCTAAACATAAGAGCCTGCTGGATCAGGCCAATGGCCCATCTAGTCCAGTATCCTGTCCTCACAGTGGCCAACCAGATGCCTGTGGGAAACCAACAAAGCAGAACCTGAGCACAAGAGTAGTCTCCTCTCCTGCAATTTCCAGCAACTGGTATTTAGAGCTCAACTGTCTCCAGCCATGAGGGCAGAGCATAGTCATCATGGTCACTGATAGCCTTATCCTCCATGAATTTCTCTAATTCTCCTCTAAAGCAACCAAAGTTGGTGCAAATCCCTCCCTCCCATGGGAACAAGTTCCATAGTTTAACTGTACATGAAGAAATAGTTTCTTTTATCTGTTCCAAACCCTTCCAACATTCAGCTTCATTTTCTGCTCTCGGTTCTATTAGCAAACTCCAGACTTACAATTTTCTTCAGGATCATAGATGTATGACTGAAAAACAGGTCATGGAACTTCTGAATGGCAGGCTATTTTTATTTCTTTGTCCAATTAAGCCTTTTATCCACTTGAAGATCAAACATAGTTTGACTTTGGACATTGCTATGACTACACTATTGTCATAGCAATAATGTTCTGCAACAATAGGAACTGGAGGCTTTGAGCCATCCTAGTAACAAACATGCATATAACAACTATGCAAGGCATGAAATATCTAAAATGCTAAGAACTTCAATCCCCACATCCTGTTAAGGTACATTTTAAATACAGCAGTGTAAGGCAGTAGAGAAAGGAATCCGAGATTAAGCTAAATGGATATTGTACTGATAAGATAATTAGTAATCTCTTTTAGCATGTGTTTAGTGCTTAACACCATCAGCCGGTTCTGTTAAAGCACATTTATGGCTTTATATTGGGGCTCAGTTTTTCTGATTCTGATGTAACAAGAAACTTTGGTTTAAAGTAACCATTATAAAAGTGGCAACTGTGGTACAAAAGGGGAGGAAGGGAGTGAGTGAGCAGGCACAATATGGATTACTAGCTAAACAAGCCATAATGATTTACAAAGCCAAGTTTGTTATGTCCAAGTCAACTCATGTTTTTAAGCCAGTCAACCAGTTACTGTTGAAGTATTCTGGGTTTTAACCAACTAAGTCATCTTCAGGGTGGACCCATGAAAACCAATAGATTTAAGTTAGTCAAGTCCATTAATTTCAGTGGGTCTACTCTGAGTACCACTTAGATGGATACAACCTTCTGACCCCAATGGCTTCATCTATGAAAAAGGTTTGAACCAATGTCAACCTGAAGGGCATCAGTCTATGCTCTAAGGTAATTACTTAGACCTATCTCTGTTACAGATAGTAGAAATTTACTGATATATGCAATAAGTCCGAGGATCAGATCTAGGGCTGTTGGTTGTAGCTTTAAGTGTCTGAATGCAGCAACGTGGTAAGCAGCAGTACCTTCCTGCCCCGGTGCTCAATATGACTATTTCACCACCATTTTAACAGGCAGTCCTCTAGGTGCTCCATGTATTCTCTCACTCCCTTGAAGCTCTTAAAAGGCAGTCATAAGCCACAACTGAAACACCCAGTGAATTGGTTGTTCTGATGGGTGTTGCTTAGTTGCCATTGCTCAAATCACAGATAGGTCAGTTGTGTGTCTTCTGTTCGACGGACTATCAGATGACACTTCTCTCTTTGGAGGGCTGATCTGGTCCAAGTCTGGTTTAAAGATAAAGAACCGTAAGATGGGAAAGCAAGGTCTATATGTTGCCCGTCAACAGTTATCAGCACCATGGACAGCAGACTAAACAGGCACAGAAGTAAACCCTGGTCAGAGTCTTCCCCACTATAGTGAGATCTGTATTGCACTCTCTATTTGAATCATTGCAATTATTTTAAAATGTGCATGTGAAAAATTTAAAATTTATATAAATATCTGTGCCCCCTTTTATGGCAACACATTTCCTCTTTGGGGTGATGCTTAGAAGGTCACACTAATCATGACTCCTCACTCCGATTTCACCTTCTGCTTTCTCTCTCTCCTCCTCTCTGCACCCCACATTAAAGTTTATATTCTAATTCTCCCCATGGCTGAGTAAGCTTCATAATGAAGTTTATCTAGATGTCATGCTTCCATTTTATTATATATATATATATATATATATATATATATATATATATATATATATCTTAGGGTTTAAATTTTTATATGTAGACTAGATGGAGAACCTCTGTTATTGGGTGGTATATAAATACAGTAAATAAAATAAATATCCCCATTGAAGGGTGGAGATAGGAAGGGAAAGGAGACACATACCATCCCTTAGATTAGAGGTGTGGTACTATTTTCGGCCCATGGGCCGCATTCCCTCAATGGCTACATGGAAAGTGGTGGGTGAAACTAGAGGCAAAATGTAGGTGGAGCAATTGATGTGACTCTTAGCTCTGTACAGTTACCTACATTCCAGCCATGCCAATGCCAAAGGTTTCTACACACACACACACACACACCTCTGTGCGGGCAAGCAAGAGGCATCATTACAGCTCAAGGACACACTGAAGCTGAGCAAAAGCACTGAGGAGAGTATGGAGCAGGGGCAGTGAGAGGTGCTTTGTGGGGAGTACTGTAGAGAGAGACCTGAAGTGCAACATTTTGCCCCCTAGGCTTGAGGTTTCCCATTTCTGCTTTAGTTACTTAACACACCACTGTTCCTCTGAGTTCACACCACAGCCTGGTCTATTTCATAAGAAACACAGCTGCTGCATTGTCTTACAACCTTTCCTCCTCTTGTTTTGATCTGAACCCTTTTGATTCATAAAAGGCAATTCTATTACCAGCCACAAATGATGGACACTGGAACACACACACACACACACATCCCAAAGGGGAGGGGAGATGGCTTTTTGATCCTACTGTAAAGGAGATCAGAACAAAAACTTTAATTGTCAGAGATGTGACTGTTTCAAAATGATGAACTGAAAAGACCCACAAAAATCTTGTGGCCAATCAGCAATTGATGGAGAGCTTCTCAGAGCGTAATAGCCATTTATGTCCTTTGTGATGTAATGTTGCAATAAGATGAGGCACTGTAGAGTCCACATTCAGAAGTTCTTTTTAGCAGAGGGGAAACATGTATCAATGCATTTTGCTTAATGTGAAATTCAAAGCAAATCTGAAGGTTCTTTCACCAGCCAGGCATCTGAGGAATTCTGAGGAGAAGCCCAAATTTAACTGGACAGGATGCACATGTGCAAATGTTTGAGCGTTCCACATAGATCTATTTTGCCACTTAACATTGAACAAATCTTCAGGCAAAAATAAAATCTGAGGAACTCTGAGATCCTATCAACCTTTTCACTTTCCTTTATCAATGGGATCCCATATGTATTTTAATCCACCACTCTGCACATTCAAAGTGACCTACATATTCATTTAAAATCAACAGAACAAATAATGGCAAGGCAACACCAAGCAAATCCTTGTTCCTCCATCTTTTTTCTTTTCTTTTGTAAAGCAGGAATATATTTGTCAAGATCAGGAAGCTTTCTCCACCCTGACCCCAGGTTTCTGTGCATGAGAGATAACAACTGCAAAAGATTTTCCCCCCCTCTAGAAACATGCAGGGATTTGGAATGCTCCATCTGTGGTGGTCTTGGTTTGAATGTGTATATTGGTATAGTGTTTCAGTAACAAAACCACAATATATAAACCAAAATATATAATCAGTACCAATATAAAACACACACACAACACCCATACTGTGATACAAACTCAAAACCAATCCAGCTATAGACACCCAAAACTAGAAAAAAAATCTAAGTAAATTTCCATCAAGACCCAACCAACACATGGCTCCAGAAGGAAGATATTCCAGAACTTGAGTAATGCTACTATGTTATAGCCATTAATGTCCTCTTCAGCTTGTGCTCCAACTGCTCACTCTCAGCTGAGAACCACTGGACAAGAGCCCTACAGTTCACACCCTTACCAGGCACCAGCTTTTTTATAGTACCTAGGGAGGTGGGAGAAGAAGAGAAGAAAACAGTCTCAATAATAATAATAATTTAATAATAATTTATTATTTGTGCCCCGCCCATCTGGCCGAGTTTCTCCAGCAGTGAGGCACCCTAATGTCTCTTCCACAAAACATATGTCCCCCACACCTCCAGCAGCCCTTACTACTGCATGATGAGAAATGAGGACTCTCCTTTGCTGGAGGCATTTAAGCAAAGGCCAGATAGCCATCTGTCAGGGCTGTTGTAGTAGCATCCCATTTGCAGATCCTGCACTGGACAAATGGTGTTGGAATGGATGACCTTCAAACTATTGCCCAGCTCTGTGGGGCTTTTTTTTTTTTTTTAATCACGCACGCACACACACACACACAGCCTTATTTTGACAAGAAGGAAGTTGAAAAGATTCTGATAAATTGAATCATTTGACTCTACGGTTTGTATTTCTGCTTGATGCCCATCTCTTAAAACATAAGCCTTCCTCCACATGCACAAAAACTGAGTAGTTCTTAAACTTTTCAGTGATATATTATGTTTTTCCAGAAAGCCTCGAGGGGAAATATTGTGCTCCAGGTATTGAAGAGAATTTCATACTTAAGAAAAATTATCACATATGGTAGCTTTTCCACCTCAGGAATAAAAAAAAGAGAAAGGAAAGGCTCTTTATAGATCTTAAGTTGAAATCTTTAAAGTATTAACAAATGCTTTATCTAAGGATCAAACACCCTTTGAAGGATGGTAAGTAAAAGCGCAGCTGAGTCTCTGCAGGCTTCAGGTTGCAAAATTCTCTCTCTAGTGCATGTATCATTTTCTATATGTCGGGAGGAAGCTTGGTTTGACTTCCCAATTTGTCCCAGCACACAAGTTGTATGTGTGCAGGAATACGGCATGAACAAAAACCAACCTGCTCCCCTTTGAAATAAAAACAGCCAAAAATCTCAGCAACAGCAAGGTGACAGTGGCACTATAATGTGGTTCCCACAAATAAACAGCATCCATGATGTTCTGCATTGGGCAGGAGGCAGGGCAGGAGGTGCAAGTGGCTCAACACTTGGTCTTTAGATTCTTTGCATTTCCACTTCCTGTCTTCCTAGGAAGTGGGTTCAGCGAGGAGGTGAAAGAGAGAAGAGAGGAGGGAAGGAAGGGGGGCAGGAAAGAGAGAAGAAGACAAGAAAGGGTGACAGGAGGAAAGTGGGTGGACTACCATCAGTGCTGGCCCCATTCACTTTTGACTTCAGCTCCACCGACCCTCAACTTTGGCCCCATTCATTCTTGATATGAGAGATCCCCCCCTGCTGCCCATGGGAATGCAGTACTTAACATGAGAAATGTTCCCAACCTGACCTTAAGCTATATTATGAGGCCTCTTGTTTACTTTGGATGAGAGAGTGGTGCATACTTAAAAACTGGCGTGTTTTGGACATAGAGGGACACGACACCCGATTCAGGTGGCACGGATACCTCAATTATGAAAAATCAAAGGTGCATAAGAGCTTTTCAAATCATATAATAAGGAATGCCCTACTAAAGGTTTGGAATAAATATAAAAGGTATTTAGAACCGAAGACTCCGAGATGGATTTCTCCCCTCGAGGTGGTTGCAGTACTTAACAGGAGAAATGTTCCCAACCTCTGCTCTAACATTACACAAAAACTGGCAGCAGGTGGCTTGTCACACTCTAATGGCATCCTTGCCAATCAGTTCCTCGATCATAGAAGTTTTTTAGTAGCCCATTTTCCCATATGCACATGTTGGATATTTTTATGGCACATAAGAAGGAATTAACCAACTCTTGAAATGCTTCCATGCCTAATCACCCGGAGGAGATTCTTACTCACCACAGAGGACTGGGCAAATGGCTATTTACAAACGTGTTATTGCCACAATACTGTAAGTACAGCTCTGCCTCTTCCATTTCCCTTCTCTTTTGTGTTTGTGTCATGTGTCTTCTTAGACTGTAAGCTTGCAAGCAGGGATTGTGTACTCTTTATCTTTGCAAGATGCCTAGTCTCTTCCAAGGCACTTAATAAATCATTTTCCATGCCCAATAGTCTGTGAACAGCATAAGTTGCACTGACCATTGCAGTACAGAAACCTTTCTTGAGGGCTTGATTAGGGTGTAATGATGTTCTGTGTCTTAAATATCTGGGGAGAGGTTTTTTTTTAATGATATAAAGACCCTTTTAGCCAGTTTTATGTGCACACTATCATCTGCATATATTGGTGAAGCAGCCTTTTTCATGCTGTGTCTCTAATGTTATTCCCTGGGGGCACATTAACCAGATCCACTGGCTTTAGTCAGTGCGTACTTAAAAGCTCCCTTGATATGCATGTTGTCTTAAAATTGCTTGGTATTGCCGAGTAGAGCTGTTTAAATCATGGCTTGCATGTATGTGTCTTTATTTCCGCCCACAAAATTGTTGTTGCCATATTACATGGTTAAGAAACTACGTGGTGAAGAAAATTAGCAACGAAAGCCTTGGCTTTTCCCAATAACTCTCCCCACCTTTCAAAAATGTGCAGAGCTCATGAACCCACTTTGAATCAAGATGAGCGGTTTCCTATCAGCCCCACCATTTGCCTGTGACAAGATATAAGCTTTGTTGTTCACAAAGTTTCGCTCCCTCAATCAATTCCTTCCTTTCCCTTAACAAAATAGAATTGTACGTCTAATTCCTGCCTTGTCATTGCCTGTGGTTATTTAGCTGATGCAGAGAGTCAATTATCCCCAGCCAAAAGTGGCAGGAAATTCCTGTGAATAGAAAATGTACATTATTCTGATGGCATCTGACTTTCCATTCTCACTTCAGTATTCACAGCAAGAAAGTGATAACACCATGGATAACGAACAGCACATTTCCCACATAAATTATTTAGGGATGGCAAACCCATGAATCCATAGAGCAGTGCACATATGTGATCATTTCAGACTGTACTCAGATGTAGCATTTATGCGTTCTAGCGAAGATGTCAGAAATCCGTGGCTTTGCGTCTACTGAAGAAAGGGATATTTTCCCTTTAAGTGCCAGATTTTCTGTTACTGAAAACCGTGCTTATCGGATTCGGAAACAGGAGCAACGATCCAAACAGTGTGCAAAAAGTGAGCATATATTATCCTCATATGTGGAATGCTGTTCACACAAATATTTCCATGTAGGTGATAGAGAAAGGAAGGTGCCCTGAGCGAATGTTCCTCCATCTTAAAGACACATGTCTTTTATAGCTGGAACAGACTAGGTTATCTTCCACCTTTCCATGTGAAGCAGGAGTTGGAAGCCTTTGAAACCCATGACCACATTGCTTTCTGGATAACCTTCCAAGGGCTGCATGCAAGTGGTGTGTGGCATAACACAGGGTTGGTGAAAGGTGGCCTAGTGAGAAGTGTGGTCTGGGGAGAGTCCTGAGGTCCAGACAGTGAATCCTGGAGAGCTGAATATGACTTCTGGGCCTGAGGATCCCCATCCTTCTTTTAGGTTGTGGTGACCTGGTCAGGATGGCTGATGAGGGCAGTGGAGGTGGTTAGCAGGGGTATCATGGCAGCAGAGCAACATGGAAGAGCAGTGGGTGCAAAAAAAAGTCCCCCTGCTCAAATTCAACTCATGCCACAGGAGTTTGCGGACTTGTTAAGTCTGCCTCTAAGGCAGACTTTAGCAAGCCTGGCCCCAAGTTTCCATTTTCAGAGCCAAGCCTGGCAAATTGACTGACAACTTTGCTAATATCCAAAACTCAAAAAGGAGAACCAATAAATGAAAGACTACACTCCTGTGAATCTACATCTTCCCATTCTGTTTGACTATAAGCCGTGCTGTGCAATCAATAATGCCTGGGTTTTTATGGGTTGGCCTGAGCACCCTCATCATCCCACAGAATTAGTTTTAGATTTTGTCCAATATTCAAAGGAGAAGAAAGAAGTGTCGGGGATTTCCTCCCATATAATATTCTATTGATCTGTGCCACGGAGATAGCATGCCTCTTCATTTTAATAAGACTGTTTATATCAGCAACCCAAACAGAAAGCACAGGTTTTCCCCCATTAGCACACGGTTTTGATTTTCATATTTCTAAACAATATCAACGCCATGTTCGCATTTCTAGCTTAACAGAATGGGAATGATCCACTAGCAGGTCAACTGCAACTGACCAGGCAACAAATTTCATATTCCATTCAGATGAATTTTGTTTTATTTTATTTTGCCTAGGACGATTGATGTAAATTGTCCATAATGCATGCTGAAGTGATCTTTGCCCTCAGGTTTAAAAGCAAGTATGGATGTTGGTTCCATAACCAAACATTGTTATCTTGGACATGAAATTATTCACAGGGGACTAAAGTTTTGGTAACTAAAACCTAGAATTGAATAACTTTTCAACATTACAAGGATAATGAGCATGACAACTCAAAAGTAATTTGTTGGCCCGTCTGTCTTCTCTTCCTCCTCTCCAAAGGCTGATGTGCTTAATAAGGTCCATCTACTTTACAAGCATTTGGCTATATTGGTCTCAAAGCTCACTATTAGGGCACAATATTGATAATAAGCATCCTCTGTTGTTAGTCCCAAGCATGTGATCCTCAAATGTCTCCTGTAGAGGTCCCATCTTTAGCTAAGGGTGCTAATGGACATTAATAGATCTATCTGTTAATCTGCCTTATACTGAGTGAGATCGTTAGTCCACTTAGCTCAGTATTTTCTACACTGATTGGCAGCGGTTATCCAGTTCTACCTGAGGACAGAACCTGGGAGCATTTGCATGCAAAGCAGATGTACTACCAATGAGCTATGACCCTTCCTCAATGAATTTATGCCCATTCTGTCAAGATGACTTGTTAGTTAGTGGCTATCATCATACTTTGTGGTGGCGAATTCAATCATAATTAGCCATTCCAATTTTTAAACATTTCTCATAGCAAAACTCTTTAATTTTTCAAAGATTATATTAGAAGTATGGATAGGTGTAGGGTAAGACTTTTTCAGTGCTAGCACAGTATCTATATCCTCTGTAACCCATCCCTTGCCTCTTCTCTATTAATTTTCTGAGGCTGGGTGACGATTAGTAATCGGGCAGATTATCTGGCCCAACAGTTTTTGCAAGTTCCGTAGAGCTGTGTCCTCAACCCCTGGACTATCTGGCGGCAAGTCAGTATGTGAAGTTCCCAGTCTGGGGTCAACCCATGTGTCTAAAGTCCTGCAGAAATTCTGAAGAATCCAAACAGAGGTCCATCAACATGGGCAGTTGAGCAGACACAGCACCTCAGCTCTGCTTTCACACTTTGCATGCTGATGACAGCATCTGGGCTTCATGAGGCAGGTGACCCTCACCTGTTCCAAGCCTACTTCAGCTGAGGAATCACACACCTCCTCCTAGAGCTAGTTAACCACACCTGGCCAACTAGGGAGCTGGGTTGTGAGTCCTTGTCTGCCTCAGCTTCCTGCTCCCTACACCTCAGAGCCTGCCATCTTTGTGAAGATGGGGCCCCTCTGGCTCTGGTGATGAGTCCTACTGCTCTGGTTCCTGTGGGAGCAGCCATCTTTCTCCCATCCATCCCAAGAATGCCCCTGGAAACAACATTAAATCATGACGTAGCATCATTAGTCAAATACATGCATAGTGAGGCTATAAGTGGCTGCTGGCTATGATAGCCATGTACTACCTCTAGTTTCAGAGGCAGTGTGCTCCTGAATACCAGTTGCTAGGAAACACAAGTGAGGAGAGCACTGTTGCACTCAGATCCTCCCTGCAGGCTTTCCATAGGCATCTGGCTGGCCACTGTGAAAACAGGGTGTTGGACTAGATTGATCTTTGGCCTGATCCATTAATGTTCTGATGCTCTTAGGTTTCCAGGGGCATTCTCTCCCAGAAACATTTCCATCTGCTAAGAGTGGCCAAGCCACCAGTTGAAGCAGAGGGAAAGGGAAACCTCACCCACCTCATATTTAAAGATATGGCTGCCCCTCCCAAATTGGAATAATTCCACACATTCCCAGTCTCCAATACCTGCTGAATAATCATGCCTGTGCACTTCTCTTTGCTGAAATCAGATTTTCTTGTATGTCTTCATTGACTTGCAACACGATTACTCACAGAATAAGCTGTTTGCATTTTCGACACATTTCCTACAGCTGAACAGCTTGCACTTTAGCCTTTCCAAGACTATGTCGCCGACTGCCAACACGGTCTCCAAAACACTCTCACACTTTGGTGCTTCGTTCCTCCTAAGTTGATTTTTAGCGCTAATTTTGGCGTCATAATGAAGTTGGTCGACAGCTGCATGCCACAGACCATTGACGAATAATGATGGTGAGGAGGCACACTGAGCTACTCAAATGCGATTTCAGCGGCTGGTATTTTGTCCTTGTCAACATAATGTTTAAAAATAAAATTTATTCATGCACACAGACATCTCTCTAATCAGACAGCCTAGAAATCTGCATGGCTGTAACAAAGGCTATTGTCTGCACTACTATAATGGCTCTGGTGTTGGATTCCCCATTTGGGGGATGAGACCACTGCCTCTAAGGAGAAGAAAATGGGACTGGGGGATAAATTAACTTTAGATGACTCCCCTCTCCCCCCAAAGTCCCAGCACACAAGAAACCCATTTTACAAACACCTCCCTAGCCTGAGGAGGTCTCATGACCATGTTCTTCCAAGTCCAGGGCTCCAGCCTGGAAACCACAATAGACCCAAGATAGCCACAATGTCATTGAAGACAATGATTGTTAAATAAGGGGAAAGGCTTCCCCTAGAGCTAGCCACCTGTGCTGAACTGCAGCCTTATCTAAGCCACAAGTCTAGGTTAGAGTCATCTGCTGCTGAATCAATGTTTGGGACTACTATGCTCATGGGTGAATCATGAGAGGTTTATCGACCAACTTATCTTCTTAGGGAATTCTGAGAATTGTAGCACTCTCCGCATCCTTAACCAACCACAGTTCTCAGGATTCTTTGGAGGAAGACATGACTGCTTGCAATATATGTTGTCGAGGTTGGCCACAGACTCCCTATTTGCTTTGTATTGGGTCCTCCTATTTCTGTTGGATTGGACTGGAAACAAGCTGAACTATTCCCCTGATCATCAAAGCAGCCTCTTATGCAACTGAACAGAGAAACATCTCATTTTGACTTAAGAGATGCATTGAAGGGATGTCCCTGTGGACCTGAAGGTGGGGAAACAGCCACCCTTTCAGTGAGCCTTGGAGCAGGTAGGTGAGTCCACAGAGGAAGCAAGTTCTCCACCACCACCACCAGTAGTTGAGACTACAAGCTTTGCCTGCAAGGGGTGCCAGATTCAATAATCGGCATCTTCAGGTAGAGCTGGCGAAAAAGCCTGTTGGAAACCTGGAGAGATGCTACGAGCCAGTGCTGACTGTGTGTAACATAGGGATAGGAAAACCTATAGCCCTCTATGTTCCTGGAATCTAAATCCCATCAGCCCTGGCCTTTGGTCACACTGTCTCAAGCTGATGGGAGTTGGGGTCCAGCAACATCTGGAAGGCTACCAGTTCCTAAGCCTTTATGTGCTTCAGTTTTACCAAGAGCAGGCATGCGAAGTTTCTCTGGCTTCAATCTGTAAACAAACAAACCCCTGTGTTGCACAATATAGCTCAGCAATATAAAAAGCAACACAATGGCCGGAAACAATTACAAGATGGAAAACTTTATGGAATAATTCAGAACATCAAAACCATCAAACTGAAGTCTCTGAAAGTCCTTAAATAAGTCACAGTGCCAGACTTTACCCAGCGGAGATCAAGCTGTGAAGCTTTGTATAATTGGCGAATGTCCAATTCTGATGTCCAACTCTGAACTCTGCTGAGCAGTGTTTCCGGATAGCAACTACTGTTTCGTTCAATTCTTCATCAGCCAATTAGTTCAACAAACACTCGTAAGTAGAAAGATGTGTAATTTCTTCATTAACCAATCTTTTTTCGAATTGATATAATATACATAAGAATGAAAAATACTCTGGAAGAGTGCTCATTTCTTGATCTGAGCCCAATGAATTTAGCTGAGACACTCTTCCCCTAATTCTTTCTATTTACGAAAGCAAGGTAGTTCTTTCTAAAATATTTCGAAAGTGCTGAATGCATTCTTTCAAAATGCATGAATTTTCAACTCAGGCCCTGGTATCATGACCAAGAATTCAGAAAGTGCTGTGAAAACATTATTACCCCAGTACTCATTTAATACCATTTTTCTTGTTGTCTCAGTGAACAAATCCACAAGAACAGTTATTCAACATCTTTATCAATGACTTGGATGATGGGCTTGAGGGCATCCTGATCAAGTTTGCAGATGACACCAAATTGGGAGGGGTGGCTAATACCCCAGAGGACAGGATCACACTTCAAAATGACCTTAACAGATTAGAGAACTGGGCCAAGGCAAACAGGATGAATTTTAACAGGGAGAAATGTAAAGTACTACACTTGGGCAAAAAAAATGAAAGGCACAAATACAGGATGGGTGATACCTGGCTTGAGAGCAGTACAAGTGAAAAGGATCTAGGAGTCTTGGTAGACCACAAACTTGACATGAGTCAACAGTGTGATGCAGCAGCTAAAAAAGCCAATGCAATTCTGGGCAAGGGAAGTAATAGTACCACTAGATCAAGGGAAGTAATAGTACCACTGTATTCCGCTCTGGTCAGACCTCACCTGGAATACTGTGTCCAGTTCTGGGCACCACAGTTCAAGAAGGATATTGACAAGCTGGAACGTGTCCAGAGGAGGGCAACCAAAATGGTCAAAGGCCTGGAAACGATGCCTTATGAGGAACGGCTTAGGGAGCTGGGTATGTTTAGCCTGGAGAAGAGAAGGTTAAGGGGTGATATGATAGCCATGTTCAAATATATAAAAGGATGTCATATAGAGGAGGGAGAAAGGTTGTTTTCTGCTGCTCCAGAGAAGCGGACACGGAGCAATGGATTCAAACTACAAGAAAGAAGATTCCACCTAAACATTAGGAAGAATTTCTTGACAGTAAGAGCTGTTCGACAGTGGAATTTGCTGCCAAGGAGTGTGGTGGAGTCTCCTTCTTTGGAGGTCTTTAAGCAGAGGCTTGACAGCCACCTGTCAGGAATGCTTTGATGGTGTTTCCTGCTTGGCAGGGGGTTGGACTGGATGGCCCTTGTGGTCTCTTCCAACTCTATGATTCTAGTTACAGGAGGAAAGCTCAAAAAGAAAGATTTGAACAGAAGAAGGGGGAAATAATCTTAGAATTCAGATGAGCATAAACAGGCAATATTCAACAGCAATTAACTACCCTCATTAATAAGCGCTGTCAAATTGCAGTTGAATTATTTCATTTCCTTGGTGTATAGTTGTTTTTTAAGGAGGTAGGAAGGAACACTAGATCATTCATTCTGAAGGGGAAACTGAACTGCATCAGGTCCTTGGAAAGAGATAAGGTGGGGGAATGATATCAGACTGGACGTCTTTCATCCTTTGACACTCCCTTTTAAAAGGAGTACAATGGTCTGGCTCAATCGGACAATATCGAAGCCTCATCACAAGCTTTTGCAATGCAGAGGGCAACTGCATGGTGGTGTGGATTTTAAAAAGCTTTGTCTAAATCAGGCACAGGCAAACTCCAGCCCCTCCAGATGTTTGGGACTACAATTCCCATCATCCCTGACAACTGGTCCTGTTAGCTAGGGATGATGGGAATTGTAGTCCCAAAATCTGGAGGGCCAGAGTTTGCCTATGCCTGGTCTAAATGAATATATCAAATGCACTTTACATTTTTTAAAATGGGGGGAAATATGGAGTCGATTATCAGTTCAATTTTATAGGTTGATGTGTGTGTGTTTGGGGTTTTTTTTGGGGGGGAGTATCTAACATAAAATCATGTTAAGATTTTATGAGCCCTTGACAGGAAAGATATAACAGTTAAAGAAAACAGTAACTAAAGCTCAGGTAGCAACAATGACAGCCACACCATCACTGACAATTCTGTCACCATAACGAACCACATTATTCACCAACGATGCTGTTGCATTGACCATGCAGGGAAGGCACCAATCAGCACACACCATGTGCCCCCGCCTCAGCATGCTAAACTCAGAGGCTTCAGAAAGATAAGAGGAAGCACAGCACAATCCAGGGAGCTCTTTCAAGGCCTTCGGGGTTTACATGAGGCTTTCTGAGGACTCCAGACAGAGCCTGCCTGAAATGGATCGAGCAACCAGCTTTGCACACCACAGTCCATTCAATGGTTTCCATGGAATTAAATAGGTTTTAATCCCACACTCCACCAAAAACAAGCCCCAGTCCTCTGTAGCATGTACTTTTGTCCTTGAATATCAAGTTTGATGAATTGCTAATGCATTCAAAGTTACTCTATTACTGAAAGAAAAAGGAAACATTTTGTAAAGATTGATTCCATAATTTAAATCCAGCCTTTTAAACATGGACATGATTTCAATTGATGAAAATAGCTGTGTGCCACTGGTTACTGAATGTCCTTCCTTTAACACACACACACACACACACACACACACACACACACACACACGTATATGTATAATGGCCAATTTTTAATATTCAAATTTGAATGGGAAATACTCATTTTGCATTTTTATTGTGACATTTTGTTTAAAAACTCAAAAATTGAATACTTTGGCTGTGCTGGCATCTCATGATTGATATTTGTTGCTGGTCAGGTGGAGGTGTCCAACATGACTTCTAGTTCTACCTGAGACGTTACATCACTTGATGTTACGCAAATCTCTCTCTCTTTCTTAAAAAAAAAAGGACTAAAAAGAGAACTCTGGGTCAGGATTGGGAGGGGGGTTAACTCTTTCCCCCAACTGTGGTCCTGAGAATCCCCTGAATAGAGGAGGGTCAAATAGCAGTTGGGTGCAATTTTCATCAAAATCATAGAATGAGAGGAAAAGGTTGAAATGTTCCCTCTCTGCCTGTCACAATGTGATTCTGATCAGGGTCCCAAGGACCTATTTACAGATTTTTTAAAAAGCACTCCTGCAGGTCTACCTGATGGGTTTAACACTTGTACCTTAGTTGCCCTACAACTAAGGGGGCAGAGTACCTCTTTCATCCCAAGGACCATGTTCCTTACTGGGCTACCTTTTGGGGGCCACATACCAGAAAGGGGTGGGACCAGAAAGAAAAGTGGGTGAAGAAACAAATGTCAATGTTACTTTTGTACAGTAGGCTAGTTTCTACATGCACTCACCCACCCCTCTCTATCATCCATCCAGGAATGCAAGAGGCATTTTTAGAGATTAAGGACACATTCTAGCCAAGCCAAACCATTTGTTGGCCAGAGCAGGGCCAGTGAGGGCCATGGCCTGGGGGTAGGGTTTTTATGGCTCAGCTAAAGAATGAAGAAATCAGAAACAAGCCTTCAGTTAATACTAGATGTAGCCCAAGGACTAGAGATTCCATACCCTCAAATGCTGGTAGAGGTACTCTGGAGAGCCAGTGTGGTACAGTGGTTAAGAGCGGTAGACTCGTAATCTGGGGAACCGGGTTCGCGTCCCCGCTCCTCCACATGCAGCTGCTGGGTGACCTTGGGCTAGTCACACTTCTCTGAAGTCTATCAGCCTCACTCACCTCACAGACTGTTTGTTGTGGGGGAGGAAGGGAAAGGAGATTGTCAGGCGCTTTGAGACTCCTTAAGGGGAGTGATAAAGCGGAATATCAAATCCAAACTCTTCTTCTTCTACTACTACAACAATGGCCTTAAAATGCTATGAGATATTTACCTCTCTCTTTGCCATTTTAACAGATTTCTGGTTTGCCCGTCATTTAGTAAGGCTCTCCTGTCGCAGACAACAACAATTGTCAAATTGCAAGCAGGGGAGGTTCCTGCTTTCCCACCCAGGCACCGTGCAGTGAAAGGAGGAGCATGTGACAGGAGTCCAAATGGGCCTATCTCCAGCAGAGATCACCATCCAGGAAGTAGGTAAAGGACCAAACAGGGAAAGCAATTCCCCCTTGGCAACATCCCCAGAAATATTGTACTGACGTTTTGAGGCTCTATGATGTTGGCAAGTCTACAAATGACAAACACTGCGCTGAAGAACACAACATTGTGATACAATGTGACAGCAAAGAGCTGGGCTAATCGCCCCAATCACCATCTGATTGCTTTTGCTGTCAAAATTATCTCATTGAATTACAAACAGACTCACTCCTTCCTCTCTCCCCCCCCCTCCCCAATATGCACTCACACGCTTTTTACTAACATACGTAATTTGAGCAGCTTGGGAGGAACCCAATTTCCATTACGGGTACCAAGAGCGTCAGATATTTGTGGCATCTGGCAAATTGCTAGTGTGAGCTGGGAAACTGTTTACAAGACTGGGCTTAAGTACTAGTGAGAGCCATTCAATTATGCAAGGAGAATGTTCTCAAAATCCAGAGAAAGCTCTTCAGAAGAACTAAAAGAAGAGGAAGAAAATGGACCACTTATATTTTAGTCATCACCTCCCTCCCCAGTCTCTAGCAGGGGCAGAAATATTTAGCTATAGTGAGATGCCCCTGCAATGTTGCAATCAGCTATAATTATTACAGTTTGACGTGTTCCATCTAGGTAAAGCCACTAGAGGAGAACACAGGTCATGGATAGTAAGAGGTATGGCTGGACACAATACCAA
This sequence comes from Darevskia mixta, assembly GCA_034641385.1. NCBI lineage: Eukaryota > Metazoa > Chordata > Lepidosauria > Squamata > Lacertidae > Darevskia > Darevskia mixta. The sequence continues at coordinate 4,045,239 of JAWWNH010000149.1, forward strand.
GAGTCAAAGAGAGATGCACTTCCTGTCCACCCCAGGTTTGGGGTTCCCCACTCTTGTGCTAGAGTGCACCCTACTCTCACATCTCTGCTAACTCTACTCCCATTCCTTGTTTCTGCTTCTTTTTCAAGCCACCTGTTTCTTCCTAGTACATTTTATATTTGCTCTAGTGGCACTTTACATTTTCTATTCGGTGTTGCTAGTTGTTTGTAATAATATGTTTAAATACCCCTACCTAACGTTTCAGATTGACAACTGCATAGTGGTACCTTGGTTGTCAAACTTAATCTGTTCTGGGAGTCCATTCGACTCCCGGAACCGTTTGAAAACCAAGGCGCGGCTTCCGATTAGCTGCAGGAGCTTCCTGCACTCAATTGGAAGCCACAGAAGCTGTGTCGGATGTTCGGCTTCCAAGGAATATTCGAAAACCGGGACACTTACTTCCGGGTTTACAGCGTTCGGGAGCCAAAACGTACAAGTACCAAGGCGTTCAAGAACCAAGGTACGACTGTAATTGTTGGTTGTTGGTGGTTTGGTAAACTGTGGAATTTATCTCTACGTCTCCTTGCTTTGAAGTCATGGTGCCAGAGTGGGCCCAACAGCTTGTGGTGGGGTTGGGGGACCTTGACATAGAATCATAGAATCATAGAATTGTAGTGCTGGAAGGGCCCTAAAGATTAACTAGTCCAACCCCCTGCAATGCAGCTGTCACGTATGGAGATTGAACCTGCAATCTTGGTATTATCAGCACCACGCTCTAACCAGCTGGGCTCTCCAGTGGTCTGCAGCCACCATCTTTGTTTCTAGCAATGCCTTGGAAATGAACAAAATACTGCCACAATAACATGGTGTGCACCACTGACTACCCCCTGCCCCTCCCAGTGCTCCAAAATGATGCAACATCTGGGACATGGTTAGAAGCAAAGAGGATGGCTACAAGCTGCCTCTGTCTGTTTTATTTTGTTTATAAAACGGACGCAGGGCAGTTCCCCATGATGAGCCATGCTGGAGCCTTGGCAGCTGTTCAATGATGCCATTCAAGGATGCCACCCATTGACACCAGTCCTCTTTGAAGTGCTTCCACTCTCCCACATCCTACCCATTTCTGTATCATTCTTCCGGTACGTTAAAGCAGTCATCTTTCAATTATCATGAGAACAAATACATTCTCTTTACCTTTGGCTTGTACTTATCACTGCAGCACTAGATGGGTGCTGTCAAGTCTCATCTTGTGCTGGCATTTGTATGAAAATGCTATCAAGTACCGTTTTCAACAAGCTATGCAGCTTAGATAATGAGCCATTCCTGGTGTTGGTTATCAGTCCTATTCAGTTGTCAAGATCTTGTTTAGTGGAAAAATGCACACGTCTCTAATCCCCAGCTGCAGCCAGCCATTTCCTAGGGACCTGAATACAAAGTGCATTTGACTGTCCCACCATTTCAATGTTCGCTCCAGGCCATGCACACAGTTATATCTACCATCCCATTCCTACAATTAATACCACTCTAGAAAGTCACTTAACATTCTGGAGATGGAGCTCCCCTACTGAATATTCACATTCATTGTACCTGTTAGAATTCACATAGGATATTCTGGGAAGGGATGAGAAGTTCTAGCAAGATTCTTTTCTTTTTTTAAAGGGGATTGAGGAATAATTAGGGAATTTTTTAAAAAAAGAATCAAAGGTAGTATAAAATGGGACACATTTAACTACAGTTTGTCATTTAGTAAAAACAACTTTACATTGATGCCAGAGGTTATATTTTAATGAAAGTGTCAATAACGGCTGTCAAAGAGGAATAGAAGATACATATCTTATATCTAAAGCAAGGCAGAGGATGGACAAACTGTTTAATCATGCAGCAAAGGTTAAAATTTTCAGCCAGGCTTTGCCAGTGCTTTCAGATGAACACTGAAACTGAAAAGGACGCCCCTGGAATATTAGCATCACCTTAAAGCTAGGGCTAAGGATGGATGAATATGAAAATGATGGTTTCTCTCGATTTTTTGTTTTTCCAATCTTAGGTTCAGGTCTCCACATTTACACATCAGTTTGCATTTTTATTTTTTAAAAAGTCTTCACGAAAATTCATCACCATGTTAATGCAATTTCCCCCTGCAAATACACATTTGTATGCATTTTTGCCCAATACATACCATTTCCCCTAATATAATTAATTTTTGTATGTCATTTTCCCTAACATTTGCATTTTTATGCACAGTTTCCCCGGCATATGCATTTTTATACAAATTGTGTACACATTGGCTGGAGACCTGCATTGCAAAATTCTGCAAAGTGCGAATTTTGAAGGATTGTTGTATTTTGGTTCTTATATTGTTTTAGAAAGTGTAAATTGGCTAGGTTCATCTTCAAATTCAAACTGAATCTAATTCCTTTCCTGTTTCTAGTCTTCCCCATCACTGTAAATGTTTCTTCTGTTGACCAAGAACCAGTCCTTTGGGGATGGATGGTGAGTTCACTGTATCACTCCTTCTGTAGCCTTCCTGCTGGTTTTTCTCACAGCTTCAAACAGTCTAATTGATGGTCTATCATTGTTATGTACTACACAACTTACTTGCTGCTTTAAGTTGCATGCAACCCGCCTCAAGACTACATGGTAAAAGTGGTGGTGGTGAGAAATGCATATAAAGAAATACTTGATGATAAATTCCACTGAAATCCAATGCCTCAATGGGTGTTTCAGAAAGTAGCAGCAGGAGGAGGGGACTGGAACATTGACAGGGAAGTGAGAGGAAGGTTTGTGCTTTTCCTTGCCCAGACTTTTTCCAACTCCAAAGCGCACATAAATTTTTTTCCTCCACAAATTTCCAGATGCATGTTTTCCCTTGCAAAGCATATATGGTGAGTGGGGGCGGAAAAGAAACAGCCATGCTGGGAAAAATTCAGAACAGAATATTTGCCAGTAGGGGAAGGGTAGTAGTATTATTTATTACGCTCACCGACCAACACAGTAAATTGCATTACATCATCAATATTTAATTTTTTTGAAATAAGCTAAAATAACTTATCTAAAATAAACTAAAATGACTTATCTAAAGGGGATCAGTCATCCTTTGATCCTTAAATTATCTTAATTGTTTACTATACACTATAAATTAAAACAAAGTCTGTCTAGCTCTGATCAGGAGTTCATTTGAGTATCTCCTGTGTAGGCACACCGAATTCTGATAGCGTTGGCGCAAAATCTTGCCACCATAGCGGTGACCTTTGGGTTAGAGTCTGACAGGAGCCATTTAGTTTGCAGTTCTTCAGATTGTCCAGGTAACTCAACAAATATCTTTAGGGTAGATTCTTTCCAGAGGTCTCTGTAAAGGGAGCAACGAAAGAAAACATGGGCGATGGTCTATATTTCTCCAGAATTGTACGGACAGAATCTGTCTTCTAAGGGGACTTGTCTATACTTAGGGGAAGGGTTATCCAAGTCTTCTGCAGCTTCACCAAATGACAGCACGGGGCAGCTGTTTTCCAAACAAAACATATCCATCGGGTTGACATAGAAGGCGGATATAAGTTTGCTCCTTCCCTCCAAAATAAACACATCTGGGGAAAAGTGCAACAGTTGTAAAGTCACCACAGAAATTATCCAAGGGGACTGAGCAGTTTGGAAACTAAAAAACTGTGGCAGTTTTGTCGGCGTTGGTTTTTAAAGATTCATTTTAAAAAGCCACACACAGTATCTACAAATGGTGATTTGCCATTGGACCCTAGAAAGCAGTTTACTGGAGAAGAACGCTACCTGTCAATCAACACAAGCACCAGCACCCACTGCAACCTCCTGCAGAATTCCCTGGTTGGAAGCTGCCAAGATTCTGAGGCCAGGTGTCAGCGAGAGATCACTGGCACGGGAACTAACTTCAGTGATATCCTGGGGAAATTGATGGAGGGGAAATGTGTCCCTGATGCAAGCCTAACTCCTCCAGGAAAACTCTGATTGATCAGTGCTGGCTGGCTATAGCATACGGCTGATGTGATCACTGCTCAAAGGAGCATAGATCTACCGCCAGCCACAGCTCCTGGATACCGCAGCCTACTTTTGCAGGACCATAGAAATGGGTGCCGTTGGGAGTCAATGAATACAGATTGATGGCAGAAGGACCCAAAATGACAGGCAGGGAAGTGAAGATCTCCTAGGGTGAGAGACTGGGAGAGGAGAGGGGAGCTCCCAGGTGAGACCTGAGAGGGTCTATCATTCTCTGTGGGGGTTAGGATGAAGAGCTACTTTTGGAAAGAAAGAAAATTCTGCAGGCTGGCATGTGGGGATTTGGGGTTTGGAGGACAGGCGTGCAAGCTGGGGCTGGTGGATGAGGGTTAGGGAGACATGCGGGCAAGTTGGGTCATGAGGATGGGGCTTAAGGAGACATGGGTGCGGGCACATGCATAGGCTGGGTCGTGGGGAAGGGGGTTAGGGAGACGTGTATAGTCTAGGTTGTGGGGATGGGGGCAGGGAAGGCCTGCATGTAGACTGGGCCATGGAGGTGTGGGAGATCCAAGTGTAGGCTGGGTTGTAGAAGAAGAAGAAGAAGAAGAAGAAGAAGAAGAAGAAGAAGAAGAAGAAGAAGAAGAAGAAGAAGAAGAAGAGTTTGGATTTGATATCCCGCTTTATCACTACCTGAAGGAGTCTCAAAGTGGCTAACATTCTCCTTTCCCTTCCTCCCCCACAACAAACACTCTGTGAGGTGAGTGGGGCTGAGAGACTTCAAAGAAGTGTGACTAGCCCAAGGTCACCCAGCAGCTGCATGTGGAGGAGCGGAGAAGCGAACCCGGTTCCCCAGATTATGAGTCTACCGCTCTTAACCACTACACCACACTGGCTCTCAGGGACGTGCATTAGTGATATTGACCATCTCATTAGCCAAAAGCAGGCCCATACTTCCCATTGAAATACTTATAAGTTTATGTTGATTAAAATCGTTCTTCATTTTAAATATTGCATTGTTTTTCCTGTTTTTTGTGCACTGCAAATAAAATATGTGCAGTGTGCATAGGAATTTGTTCATGTTTTTTTCCCAAACTATAGTCCGGCCCCCAACAGTGTCTGAGGGGCAGTGAACTGGCCCCCTGTTTAGAAAGTTTGAGGACCCCGGCTATAGGTTGTCTATCAGAAAGCTGAGATACTAACTATTAAGAGCTTGAAAGATCACCTCTCACATATTTATAAAACCTGTCCTCCAATGAGTTATTGCAGTGGTATAGGTTAAGGGCAGAGATGGTGGGAGAACTACATTGCAAAATAGGGAGGTGTGGATTTCCGAAGGCTGTGACGTCTTTGGGTTGCATATTGCTTGAAGAAGTGCTGGTAAATTGGTATTTAAAAAGCAAACTGTACCAAATTTTCTCCCTCATCCCAACTGACTCATAAAATAAAAACCATATGCAAACTTTGTGCAAATTTGGGCCATGGGTTGATGTGTACCTAACAACAGCCATGCAAAGACAATATGAGCCCTGATCCTTCTGAATTCAAAGTCGAGCTCTTTTCTGTCCAACTGCTTTTGTAACTTGTTATGCGCATTAAAAATAATAATGATTTAAAAAAAATAGCAACAATACCAGCAGACGAAATAAATTGTTTTGTGTCACCTCCTTGCTGTCAACAGGTGCCAAGTATCTACACAGTAGCAGAACATTTAAAGCCAAAAATTTAGAGTTGAACCCTACAGTTTACAGTTTAAAATGTGTCAAGACTTGAAGGTGGATTACATGTGAACATTTGCTGTGCCTGGAGCATTTATTAATCTTCCCGCTTTCCCACTTCACTCTTTTCCTCCTCGCTTCCTAGTTACGCTGCTGGGAGTTATTTAAACTACTCCAAAAGATGAACCTTTAGCAATAGATCACATTAGAGTCTTACTAATCGAATCACTTGTAAATACCATGTCGGGGAGAGTTTCCCAGAAGGAAGGAGGGTTTTCACAAAAATGCACAACTGTTTCACGAATAAAAATGCCCCAGTGCACAATTGTTTTATCACAGGGAGAACAAAACATCCTGTGCACAGAGAACATAGGCAGATCTAGTTCAGAGGGTTGAGAATAGACTCCCAACAGTGGACTGCTCCAACCTGCTGCACTCCTGATGTTTGAGACTTTTGCCCATATCAACCCCCAGCCACTGGCCATGCTAGCCAGGGCTGATGGGAGTTGTAGTCCAAACAATGTGGTGGGCCACAGGTTCCTCACCCCTGCTCAGTGTTGGTCATAGGAGCCAACTCCTAGGGGCTAAGGGGTCTTCGGTCCCCCAATAAAATATTTGATGGAGCTGGGGCCCCCAAATTTTGATGGGCACTGTCATTCGAAGGTGTGCACTTACCGTGTCATGTGAGCGATTATGTGGGGTGAGGCTTATCTGCCCTCCTCCCATATTTTATTCAAGTTGCCACCCCTGATGTTGGTTCAGGCTTCTTTCCCCATGGCAGTTCTGCAGTATTGAGCTATACCTACACCTTCACTATCCATCCCCAGATCGAAGGGACATTTCCCAACTTCATCCCATCTACCTTGCTGTCCCAGAGTCTTGATTCAGACCACCTCTCTTTGGGAGCACCTGCTCAGAGCCCAAAACATCTGATGCTGCCTGACCATTGGTAGCATGTGTCAGGTTGCCAGGCTGGTTCTTTTTCAGCCTTTCTGTTTTGTGCACAAGGCTGAGAAGGCGCTCTGGGTGGAGGGGAGATTCATGCCCCTGGCAAACCCCAGGCACTGCTGCAGATCCTGAGCAAAATAACGGTGCAACTGTCCTCTCAACCCGAAATCTGGTACTTTGATAAAGCAAAGATATTTAAAATATTGTTACAAACGTTGCATGCCACCCCCAATCTCTACTGAGCCTTAGCAACATTCCAGGGAGTTCCAGGCACTCACCCAGGGTTGTGTTTCCATTGGGGAATCAAGGCACATTTGAGACTAGTTTCTTTACACATATTTAAAGTCTTCAGTGAAGGGGGTGCAGAACATTCCATGTTGTCCCACTTATAGCTTCAGCAAGTTTGGGTCCAAAGCAGCAGTCAGTCATTGTTCCAGTCTCTCCCACCATATAACACCAGTCCTGAAAGATCTACATTTCTGAGCACAAATCAAAGTGTTGGTGCTGACTTTTCAAACCCTAAATGGCCTCGGCCCTGTATATCTGAAGGAGTGTTTCCACCTCCATCTTTCAGCCCGGACACTGAAGTCTAGCTCCAAGGAACTACAGTCAGTTGTGTAGATCTGGGATGCTGTCCAAATACACAGGTATTGAAACAAAGAGTGGGGAGGAGACTCCTCCCATTCTAGTCCTTTGATCCATTGTGGTCATGAATCTTCAGAGTCAGAAATGCTCTAACTACCAAGTGCACTTGAGCCCTAGCAATCCTCTTTTATAAATTAAGAACAGCATTTTAGAACACAACAAAGGCTTTGTCTAAATACACCCTAAGTACTTTATAATGAAAAGCTACTTCAAAAAGTACACTGGTGCTGTAAGTGGTGGAGAGGGAGAGAATCAGCATAGCAAATATTAGAGTCTGAAAAGTTCCTTGTTAATTTTGCTTGTATTGTAGTCAATATACCAAACCTTCCTCCAGCCCTCTTAAGACTTAAAACTCTTAGCCATGTCTTTGTACAGTAATCTACCATAGGGCCTTCTGGCGGTTTCCTCACTGCGAGAGATGAGGTTACAGGGAACCAGGCAGAGGGCCTTCTCGGTAGTAGCGCCCACCATGTGGAACGCCCTTCCATCAGATGTCAAGGAAATTAACAACTATCTGACTTTTAGAAGACATTTGAAGGCAGCCCTGTTTAGGGAAGTTTTTAATGTTTGATGTTTTATCACATTATCTGTTGGGAGCCACCCAGAGTGGCTGGGGAAACCCCGCCAGATGGCCAAGTTAAAAATATTTTTTTTTATTATTATTATTATTATTATTATTATCATCATCATCATCATCATCATCTCCTCTCAGTGCAGTCTCCTCCAGCCAGCGCCAAGATGGTTCTCCTTACTTCCTACTTCTAGTTTCCAGAACACCTTGCCAAACGCAACGCCTCCCTTTCTGTCCACTTACCCTCAGTTCTCCAGACTTCTGGTTTGTTTAATGATATTTTCCCTGTGTGACATCACACCGCTCAACAGTTTCCTGCCTGGCTGATGGTTTCCATTGATGGGTTTTCATTGCTTCCATGACCTTTCGTCATTCTTAAAGACTCCTATCCCAGGTGAAGCCCTGGCCTGGGGGTGGGTGGGGCTTAGCCTGCATTTTTCACTGGCCTGGCATCTTCCCTTCAATACTCCAAATATTATCTAAATTCTGCCATTTGTTAATTTCTAACATTCACTAACTTTAGCACTGTTACCCCAGATCTGCACAATATATTATCTGCTGCTCACTGAAGACCCATGCAAGTTGATGGATGCAGCTGCCTCCTTCTGTACCTCTCCTACACAAAGAAAAGGGACAGTGCATCTTCCTTCAGCATCATTTGTGGGGCAGAGTAAGAAGAAACTCTACAAATCCCACATGTGTACCTATCCAGGCACTAGGGATGCCAGTTTTTATTTTCTCAGTTTCTCGTTTTTCCAACCTTAAACTCAATTCTCTGTATTTCTTAAGTGCTTTTTTTAATAAAGAAAACACCACATGGTAATGAAAACATGTCAGCACTTTAGGATAGATTTCTCCTAGTAAACTAATATTTGTAAGCAGTTTTAACTAATGCACACATTTTTGCAAGCCATTTCCCCATATATAAAACATGCTTTCCCCCCATTAATATGTGCATTTTTCTGCACATTTTCCCCTAAGGTATACCATTCAGGTGACTTCATGATTGGATTACGGCAATTTGCTCTGTGGGCAACTTCCCTTGTGCTAGATCCAGGGACTGTGGTTAGTGCAGAATGCTGCAACAAGATTGCTGACAGGGCTGACACTGTCAGAAATCTTCACTGCTACCGGGGCGAGTTAAATCTGTTTCTATTATCAGCTTGGGACCAGTTTTCCTGAAGGGTCACTTTACACCATATATGCCCAATCAATCACTTCAATCTGCAGAACTGGCATGGATAAAGATGCCCCATAATATTGGTTCTGCACTTGTAAATAATCAATAATTTCGTGTGGTAGCAGCAACACTTTGGAACTTTTTGCCCTTTGAAAACCTTTAAAGCCCTAAACGGCCAAGGTCCTGTATACCTGAAGGGGCGCCTCCACCCCCACCGTTCAGCCCGGACACTGAGATCCAGTGCCGAGGGCCTTCTGGTGGTTCCCTCACTGCGAGAAGCAAAGCTACAGGGAACCACCCTGTGGACCACCCTCCCATCAGAGGTCAAAGAGATAAACAACTATATGACCTTTAGAAAATACCTGAAGGCAGCCCTCTTTAGGGAAGCTTTTAATCTGTGATGTGTTGATGTATTTTAATGTGTACTGGAAGCCGCCCAGAGTGGCTGGGGAGACCCGGCCAGATGGGCGGGGTACAAATAATAAATTATTATTATTATTATTTGAAAACAGGCAGGTTCCTTCACTGTACTTTTTCAGCACCTGCTTTAAATGTTTTTCTTTAAAGCCAGCCTGTCTAGGCATACAGAATGTCGACATGTGTTTTAATATCTTTTACGTTTACTTTTAATTTTAATGACCTTTTAAAAGGTTCTTAAATGCCTGTTCTGTCTTTTATTGATAATTATAGTATCGATGGGTTCTTGTTTGTGAATCACTTAGAGCAGGGGTGGCCAACTCCCAAGAGACTGCGATCTACTCACAGAGTTAAAAACTGGCAGTGATCAGGTCGAAGTTGTTGAGCTTTTTTTTTTTTTTTAGGAAGGAGAAAAGCCCATTTGGGGGGGGGGGGGTTCGGTTCAAATTGTTGAGTTTTTTCAGGGAGGAGGTAAAATGTTGACCTTTTTTTAGGGGAGCCACAGTTGTTCAGCTTCTTTGGGGGGAGCCAATGATCTACCAGTGATCTACCACAGACGTCCAGTGATCTACCGGTAGATCACGATCTACCTGTTGGACATGTCTGCATTAGAGGTTTTGTTACAATCTAGCGGTGTTTAAATTTTGTTAAATAACTGATAAACAACGGGCAGGATCCAACCGATGAGTCCCATCAGCAGAAGTCCTCCAAAGGACTACTGCTTGTGCATCAAGACTTGCCCCCTCTCCCCAACCCCTGCCGCCGCTGCATCCCCCAAATGTGCCCAGGTGTGTGTGTTCAGAGAGCCCTTGGAACAGTGCATAGCAGGAAGAGAGGTGGAATCATTGAAATGATTGCCTAGGTAGAACAATCACCTTAGCATGATGGTGAGTTCTTCCCAATATTTCCTTCCCCAAATTCAAGTGTGGATTTTGAATGACAGCTGTGCTTCAGTGCAGGTATTGATTTGGGAAGTGCAGATTAGGTAGTTTCTCTTTATCCTATAAACCCCCTATACAAGGTGTCCCTCTCCAGATATCTCCATGGCCCTTTGAGCAGCTATCATGCTCATTGCCCAGTTCCACTCCATCACCATTTGCAGAAATGATATTAATTCGTTCCAACACCATGCAATTTGTGGTGTGCCTGCCCTCCATTTCAAAACCGCTTTGATACGCTACCTACTTCTTCTGTGTGTGCTTTGAAACCACCACCACCTCACATTATTTCAATCCACTCCTAGCTCTGTACCCTCTTCCTTTTGCTACATAGTTAAGACTTAGCAGAAACATTTCAATTGATGGAATTCTCAGGGCTGTTCCATTTTCTGAGCTGCTCTTCCCGTCCTCCGCAGGCTTCTGATGCCACTCTGAGGCCCACTCTCCAACTCCCTTAAGCTTCTTAGGTATTCTAGCATTTAGCTCAAAAATACTTGCTGTTCTTGGGAGCGTTGCTCAGTTTTTTTTAAAAAAAATATTTTTTAAAAAATAAAAAGGGGAAAAAACTGAAACAAGAAGCTAAAAATCCTCTCATAATCTTAGCAGCTCAGCTCCTAATAACCACACATGCTTCTCTTCACACTATTCACTGTTGCCCCCAGAGACCCAACATGCCACCACTCTGAGATATATGCTCTTTCTATAACACAAACTGCTCCTGCAATCAATGAGTCTCAGCAAACTGGAAATATGATGACACTGTTCCATAAATATAAGCTTTCGTTCTGAAACTCCCAGGCTATTTTGCAGCTTCCGTTTGTCAATTCCATATATTTTCCCCCCTTCATCTTTAAATGACTGAGCACAATTAAACCATTTAAATGAAATACTCTTTTATTGTCATTTGAAATGTTGTAGTGTTTTTGAAATAAAGAGCTGAACTCTCACTAAATGAATGCATTTCTCTTGCATTCTGTCCCCGCTAAAATGTTAAGTTTTGCTCTTAGTGTTTTGCCTGAAATAATTGCCTCCCCTGCTGACAACTTGTCAAATGTTAAGATGATGCAATTTGATAAGGCCCAGATAGTACCATATTTTTTTTCACCCATGCAGCTAGAAGTACAAATCCACTGCAGCTGTAACAGCTGTACTTGGCAAAGCTTCAGCTTATACACTGATAAAGAAAGATAATTACTTTATAATGTTGCAATGAATGCTTTCCGTGACTCATATTGCCAATGTTAAAAGTGTAGCTTTTAATTGCTGGAGGAGTAGCTGTGTTTGCCTGCTTCTGACAACAACAAATCTTGAGGCACCTCAAAGCAGGTGTGGGGAACTCTTGGCCAGAAGTTGCTTAAATACAACTCTCCTTTCCACCCCCTCGCACACAGCCTCAGCAAACAGTCACCAGGGCTGAAGGGAACAGCCATTCAACAACAACTGCTTGTCAGCAAATACCCCACCTGGGGCAGTTTGTGAGACTGCCCCAAAGCCAGAGCAAAGCCGTGTGCGCACATCCCCGGCTACTGGAGTAGTCCGGTGGTGCAGTCATATGTGATTGTTCCCCAGAATGAAGAACAACACACACAAGCCATGATTAAGGCTAAACTATTTATTGTAGGAAAAGTGCAGAGAGAATCTCTGCTGCCATCTCAGTAAGACAGAGCTGGCATAAAGCGTCTGTCTGGCATCAGGTCTAGCCAGAAGAGCAGCTTTCTCACGGCTTAGTGAGACAGGCAAAAGTCAGACCAGCCTCGCTGCAGCTGTTTTCCGCTCGGCTTGGACAAAAATCATAACACTGCTGAGCTGCCCATTTGTCAAGTTCAGGGTTCCTGTGTTAATGCTCAAAGTCCCGATTAACTTGGATCCAATGTACCTCAAGGAGCATCCCCTACACTTCATCTCCATCATGGAGATCCTCCAGTGGGGCACTTCTGGTGAACCCCATAGCCATGAGGTTTGACTGGCCTTACTCGGGACTGTTCCTGTAGTGTGGCAGGTTCTGCCCTGTCAGGGACGCCGACTTGCCCCCCACATTGAGGGGGCCCAGCATCATGTGATCCACCCCCACCCAGCGCACCAATGCTCTCCTGGTAGTGGTGGGGGCTGGGGAGTGTGGAGGCTAATCTTTACCCTCCATGCCTCCCGCCCCCATCTGGCGGGCCAGCGCTCGCCCGGGGTGGCAGGGGATGGTGGCCCCCTCAATATTGGGGGGGGGCTCAGCCCCCAGCCTAGAAATATTGAGGGGGCTGAAGCCCCTTCTGCCCCCTATAGTTGGTGCCCCTGTGCCCTGTGGAGCCTCTAGAAGAAAAGTGCAAAGGATTATTCTCCTCACATATCAGCTGGCTGGGAATTCCAGTGTCAAATATCTGCTGAATATTTGACTATTTCCTTAATACTCACTGATGCATCTATTTGATATATATGATTAAATTTGACAGCACCTAAGAAATTATCCACATAGATGAAGATGGTATTGACAGATAACATGCAGTGATATTCATATCTGACAACACTTAGTCTGCAATTACATTAGGTACTCCATAGCACTACTAAGTAGAAGGCACTCACCCTTTTTGAAGTTAACATTTCTCAAGCGAATTATAAATGACAAAATTAGTAATTATTTTTTTGAGGGGGACTGGATATTTGATTTGATTCTGGTGTATTTTAGCTATTTGTTCATACAGCTGGTGTCCACATCTCTGTATGCCCCTGAACCCCCAACCATAAACTTTAATCTTTAATTTTTATTTTCCCAATCTTCCCAGTGCAGTCACACACTGTAACCTGCCTAGAGCAGTAAATGGGGGTTGGGGGCTTGAGAACTTGATCAGTCAAATCATAGGTTTAATAGAGAGTTGCAGTAAACTGGATAAGTCACCAGTTGTGGTGGAACATGAGCCCTGTCCTCCATTGAATTTTTTGCTAGGCATGACACAATACAGATACCATGATTGCGCACTTAGCTTACTGTAATCGTCTACTCATGCCCTTGGAGAATTTATAACAGTCATGTCCAACTTTTTCAGTCTCGACAACCTGTAACATAAAACAATCTTCTTAGTTGTTACCTGCCTCTCTGTTGTTTTCATTCTCTTTCTATATTTATTCTCACCTCTTTCCTCCTGTTTCCCCTCTCATTCCCTCGAAAGAAAAAGAAAGAGTGACTGATGTCACCGCTGTTTGTTCATCCTGCCTTAGTTCTGGGCAGGATCCAGTCATGAACCTCCACATGGAAGGTGGTTTAGACAACTCACAGAATGAAGCCTAGGATGTTCCTTCGTGATGAAATAAAGTATCTCAAGGATATATGGTAAGTGTCATTTTAATAGGTCTTGCCAATAAAACCTTATTACTTCAGTGTCACAGAAAGAGACAGAGAGGCCCTAATCTGTCAGCGTTGTTTGATCCAATAGTTAAATATTACGGCTGAATTTCTTAAATCATCTCTTTCTGGGCTTGCATTGTTCATATATAGAAAGAAAATGGCATTGGAGAAATCACATAATATTTGTTTGTTGTAAATGGCCACAATTTATTTGTATTGATAGATTTATTCTGAAGAGACTCTATGCCTTTAGTAAGACATCATAAAGCAAGATTAATTCAGAAAGGAATGATATAGAATTATTATGAGGTTAATGGGTAGCTCTAAATCCAGCCCAGTTCTTTAGCAGTGCAGCAGTACTCTTAAAATGTCCATCCCCTCACTGTTGGATCACAGAACAAAAACCACAGGAGGGTATTGGAAAACTCGGCTCCAAATCAATTCAGCATCCTCTCTCATTCTATCAGATAATTGCTAGCTAATGCTGGTATCCATGACGGTAGTTCAGACCAATGCGCTTACTGTATATGGTTTTACTGGGGGGGGGGGAATCTATTTTTCACATTTCCAAATTAACAATGAACAGCAAATAATGTTTTAGACAGTGACATATGGAACACGAATTATGATAAAGGTTCCAGTGCTGAAGGAAGAATTGGAGTCAATTTAGGGCAGGTGCCCCATAATCAGCAGTGACTAATGCCTGGTGATTCACAGGATGTTTTAATCTCTGGCCCATTGTTTGAGACAAATGCCAGGAGAGAAGTCAGATGTTCCCAAAGTTTAAAAAGAAGAGTACAAAGTCCAAGTTTTATTTTTTTATGCTTAAAAAAAAATGAATACCATTCAATTCAGAGAGATAGCTGCGGTTAACCACAAAGCAGCCTCATGCTTAAAGTGACCTATAGGCCAGAAGCTCAGTTGGTAAAGGCTCTGCAGAACTTATAGAAAATGTACATTGTCAGGAGTTTGTTAGGCTTCTTATACAATCGCAGCATCCAAGGTTCCCCCTCCCCTCCCATACCAGGACTCCGGTAGCATTAAAAGTCGTGCCAATTGATATGGCCACAATTATAGCAAATCTCTTCTAACTGGCTCAAATGCTTTGCAAATCCCATAAAACAAATTCCAGCCAATTTCAGTAACAAATGGATCTCATAATGTCTTCATAATGCAAAATGGAATACATACATAATACAATAAAAAGTTGATTAGTTAGTTGTGAAGACTATACAAAATACGTTTATATCGGCATGTGTACCTAATGTGTGCTTTGTATCTAACTTGTCAGTTTCTTCACAGAACCAGCAATGTTCTTATGTCACCCAGTGACAGTTGATCACCTCCCTCCCCTAGCCAGCCAAGGTAAAAGTGTGTTCAAAAGGACACACAAGCACAGAATATGTGTATTTATATTCCACAGAATCACAGAGTTATAGAGTTGGAAGGGATCACAAGGTCACACAAGGTGTAGTCAACCTCCTGCAGTGCAGGAATCTTTTGCCCAACAAGGGGCTTGAACACACAACCCTGAGATGAAGAGTCTCATGCTCTACTGACTGAGCTATCCCAAGTTATAAGATTTCAAAAAAAGAAATAAAATTACACACACACACACACACACACACACACACACACATATATATATATATATATATATATAATTTTATTATATATATATATATATAATTTTATTATATATATATATATAATTTTATTATATATATATATAATTTTATTATATATATATATAATTTTATTATATATATATATAATTTTATTATATATATATATATATAATTTTATTCCCCCATATTTATTTATGGGGGATATATATATATATATATATATATATATATATATATATATATATATATCCCCCATATATATCTCCCATATATATCTCCCATATATGCAAAGTATCATTGCAGTGATTTTTACAAATTCCATAAAAATACATTTATTGCTGATGGTCAATACTCAAATACTAGGACCAGGTAAATAATGTTTGCTCAGTCTGGGGAGAAATTTGGAGGGAAGGCACAAGTTCAGAAACATCCTCATTTTTACTCTCTCTCTCTCACTCACTCACTCACTCACACACACATCTATCATAATTATCATAATTATCTGTAGAACTGTTAATTTTATTCCTTTGGCACAGTACTGCCATTAAATTGTTTAATGAACTATAACGGAACTACAGTCAGTTGTGTAGATCTGGGATGCTGTCCAAATACACAGGTATTGAAACAAAGAGTGGGGAGGAGACTCCTCCCATTCTAGTCCTTTGATCCATTGTGGTCATGAATCTTCAGAGTCAGAAATGCTCTAACTACTAAGCGCACTTGAGCCCTAGCAATCCTCTTTTATAAATTAAGCACAGCATTTTAGAACACAACAAAGGCTTCGTCTAAATACACCCTAAGTACTTGGCAATGAAAAGCTACTTCGAAAAGTACACTGGTGCTGTAAGTGGTGGAAGGGGAGAGAATCAGCATAGCAAATATTAGAGTTTGAAAAGTTCCATGTTAATTTTGCTTGTATTGTAGTCAATATACCAAACCTTCCTTCAGCCCTCTTAAGACTTAAAACACTTAGCCATGTCTTTGTACAGTAATCTACCATAGTCAGGTTCATAGCATATTTATATATAGATGTTTTCTGGTGCATTGTTAAAGAGATAGACTTTCTACATCTTAGTTACCACAGATTACCCACATCTTAGCTGCTTGGGAAGAATGTGCCTCTTCACTTGTCACCAGACATCTGGGAAATCCTTCTTCCCTCATAGTAAAGTTGGTAGGGGGCATGTTGGATTCTAGCAACTCATATGGTGCCTCCATCTTAGATTGCCTAAACTGCAGGTTAAAAATCCTAACAGTAAGGAGCCCAAGGCTGTCCACACACTATACCTTTAAATTGTACTTGAAACACATTCTTTCCCTCAAAGGATTCTGGGCACTGAAGTTTACCCCTAACAGAATTACAGTTCCCAGCAACCCTTAACAAACTACAGTGCCCATAATTCTTTGAGGGAAAGAGTGTGTTTTGAACATGCTTTAAAGGTATAGTGTGCACACAACCAAAGACTCCTCTTCCTCCCCTCAATACTCAGAAAAAAGAGAGAACAAAAACAAAACCGGAGGAGGGAAAGCGGGTGGCTTAGGCATACAATTCAACACAAATTAAGCCAAAATGTTCACCCACAACAAGGAATTGAGGCCAATCTCTATTATGCCAATATCAAATGCATAATAGAAATTTAATAAAATTTGCAACCGTATGCTGGCAAAAGTAAGAGGACTAGAGCTGTACTGAAAATGTCTAAACTACTGAAAGATCATGTGTGGGGGGGGGGGAGAAATTCCTTCCTTTCCTTATGAGCCAACGAAGGGCATTCCATTTTAACCTTGCTTTTGGAACATTTTGAAAAACATCCTACTGTGTTCTTGGTGATGTCAAGGTTCTCTCCACAGCCAGTGGCATAGCAAGGGTGGAACGTTGGGGGTGGATCACCCCGGGTTCCACCCTGGAGGGGGGGTGACACTCGGCGCCACCCCCGCGACCCCAAGCCGCCGCCCGGCACCCCTTCCGTGCGAGCAGCCGCCGCATGGAAGGGGTGCTGGGCGGCGGCTTGGGAGTCCGGACGGACTGCGCAAGTGCGGCATCCAACACGGACTGAGCATGTCCGCAGTCCGTCCGGGCTGCCGGGCCGGGCGTGAGCAGTCCCCCATCCGTGCAGTGGCTGCTTGTGCCCGGAAACTCGTAAGGCTGTAGCGCTGCACTGCAGCCTTATGAGTTTCCGGGCGCGAGCAGCCGCCACACAGATGGGCGGCCGCTTGGGCCCGGCAGCCCAGATGGACTGCGCTCTGTAGCGCGCATGCATCATGACGTCATGACGCATGCGTGCTACGGAGCGACACCCTGCCCCTGGGGGGTGCCGCTCGCGTTTGCCACTCCCGGCGGCCAAGCGGCTCCGTTCGCCACTGTCCACAGCTTTCCACAAGCTCTAGCGAGACTTAGGCTATGCATTTGTAGCTTTGTAGCACATAAATGTAGCACTTCTCAATCCAGAATCCTTCATGCTCATTCTCCACATGCTACATTTAATCCAGATTGATTCTAGTTCTTGCCGTACCCAAGGGAGGGTGTGGTTACTTGATGCTGTTTGAATCCCCTGCCCTTGGTTAGGTTACCCAATCTGCACATGCCTCAGGTGGATGAAAGAAGGAAGGATTTCAGTCCACCCAAAACACACAAACACCCCACCCTGCCTATTGCCAGAACTGCCTACATCTGTTTTCATCTTTTTTTTTTCCCGGATGGACACAATGGATATGCAAGTCAAGGCAGCTGTGGGATTGTCCAGGTAAGTCCTCCTTTTGAATTGAAGTTCTTGTGTCAATTAACATAGTGTTGCAGTCTGAACATCTCTTATTAGCATGAATATATATATATATATATATATATATATATATAGCCACGTGTACTTATAGGCAGCCATGCAGACTGAATTAGGGAGATGCCTTTGGTCACAACTCCTACAAAGCTGACAACCCCATCAGCTTATGAATTAAAAGTCTCTCAAAATTACTGATATTGAGCATAAAGGGAGTGATCAGAAGACAATGGGATGCTTTATTAAATCTGTTTCATTGTTTCATGAATCCCTTTATTGCCAATATATAAGAGAAAAAAGGTTAACCATGTAGTCTTATAATTAAAGTCATAGTATTCTTTTCCCTGGTGCAATAGGTCCTCCTTCCCTCTCCCCTGTTATTTATTTCTTTTTATGTTTAGGATTAGTGTGTGTGCATGTGTGTTCAGTATATCCTTCACCACCCTGGTGTTTACCACACCTTTTGAACTAAAATTCTCATCAGCTCCAAAGAACATGCCTGATGGTTAGGGATAGCAGGAGCCGTATTCTACCTGTAGAACATCTGTAGAGCACCAGGTTGGGAGACCGATTTATCATATACATAAGCACAATGGCTTTCTATTTGATTTCATTCATTCATTATAATGGAACTATGCAATACTGCAAAGAAAATAATTAAGCAAATCTGAAATTCTGAATTATTTTACAAACTGACACTAGTATGCTATAAGATCAAAACTGAGTAGAAACAGCTTGATACAAATAGGCTGGCATCCCTGTTTGTTTGGGTTAAAAAAAATAAATTCACACACTATATAAATTGTTAGCTGACACATCAAGATGGGTGGAGATGGAGATTCTACCCTTGAAAAGTAATAAAGTTGTTGGTGGCCTAATATGTTCCAAGTGGTTTGTCACCTACAGCACTGCATTCTGGATGTCTAACAAAAAAAACAACAACCCAAAAAACCCTCTCTCAAGTGAATTTATTGACTAAAACCAGTTCCACAGAACCAATTAGTATCTTACACCGGCTGCCCTGCAAGGCTTATGAGGCCATCCATCACCTGTCCATTTAACTATTTAGCATTTGTTCCAGCAATTTGTCACACTGTCAGAATGCGAGCATTTCAGAAGAGGAGTTTTTGGTTGAAAGAAGTCTAACCTAGATACTGCAGATATTTATCCTTTAATAAGACTTACTCGAGATTTATGTTTCTATTATAGTTAACCTCTTAAGCACTTAGCTGTAAATGCAGGAGGGGGTGTGATTCTTTGCATCTCAAAAGGTTTTACCTTTAAATCAATTGTTTTCTGGGAGAATTTAAAAATGGGGGGGGGGGAGAGGATACTGAGAGTTATTCCATCCTTCATTCGCAAGTGAAGGGTGATGCTATCTTATACCTGCAGTGGTTATATTTTACCTATCACCTCTTTCATCTAGTCACTTGTTTCCCCATTAATTTCCAGCCACCTTCTTAATTCGAAAGCTTCTGTGAAATTAAGAATAAAAGAATTAAACCTAACAGCTGAATGAAAAACTAACAATGCTAGAGAAGGCTAAAGAGATAAAAAGGCAGGTGTAGATATATGCAGGGGTATATGAGGCAGCAGAGATTAGCATGCTTGCTCTGCTCCCATCACTCTTCATTCATAGAAGGGTGAACATGGCAAGTGGGGAGCCTCTTTCCAGCCTCCCCAATGCTCCTCCAGAATCCAGGGGTGAGGAATGAGAAAAGCCTAGGTAAAGGTAAAGGGACCCCTGACCATTAGGTCCAGTTGCGGACGACTCTGGGGTTGCGGCGCTCGTCTTGCTTTACTGGCCGAGGGAGCCAGTGTACAGCTTCTGGATCATGTTGCCAGCATGACTAAACCGTTTCTGGCGAACCAGAGCAGCGCACGGAAACGCCATTTTCCTTCCTGCCGGAGCGGTACCTATTTATCTACTTGCACTTTGACATGCTTTTGAACTGCTAGGTTGGCAGGAGCAGGGACCGAACAACGGGAGCTCACCCCGTCACGGGGATTCGAACCGCCAACCTTCTGATCAGCAAGCCCTAGGCTCTGTGGTTTAACCATTCTTGCACCATTCGTGGGCCGGATTGAGAAGGTGATTGGGCCGCATCCGGCCCACGGACCTTAGGTTGCCTACCCCTGGCCTAATCTGAAGGATATTTTTCCAGAGTTCCCCAATTGACAACTAACACATGCTTCCAAAAGAACATCTGCTTTTTTATTTTTGAAGAGTTTTATGTCGTTACAGAAGAGAGAAAAGTATTCTTATAACTTATGCTTATTCTTATAACATTTCAATGATTTCTCTTCTTCGTTATGTTCTAATTGTTGAAGGGTGCAGATTCAACTTTTTCGTTTTGTTACCCTGTCGTTTCCCTCCGCCTGCCGCCCCGCTCTCCCCATCCCGATTTAGATTTCTTCTAGAGTGGCTTCAACAGAGATGCTTGGGAATCAAATGCCATCTCTGCATCTGAATGCTGTTAAGCAGCTCCCATGGCATTTCACACAGACTTTCAATGTGTGTCTGTCACTAAGCTCACTCCCAGAGATAAAACAGAAAATGTGAACTCCTGCGGGAGGGAGTGTTGAGTGAAATAAGAGAGAGAGAAACCTTTCTTGAAGCCTTCTGAATGTTACAGCTCAGTCAATCATCAGACCTTCAATCTGGGGCTCATCTCAACTGGTATACTAAAGGTTTTGCAGTACAGGGTATTAGGTGGAGATGACTGAATTTTTAATGCAGGCAGGAAAAAAGTGCAAAACTTGTTTCCCTGCCTTTGCAATGGTTTAAAAGGAACATTCTGAGTTTTCTTATATGTTATTAATGACAGTGTTCAACTAAATTTTACTCATTAAAATTAATGAGTAAGGACCACTCATTTCAATAAGTTTATTCTGAATAAAACTTAATAATAATAATAATAATAAATTTATTATTTATACCCTGCCCATCTGGCTGGGTTTCCCCAGCCACTCTGGGCGGCTTTCAACAGAACATTAAAATACAATAATCTATAAAACATTAAAAGCCTCCCTAAACAGGGCTGCCTTCAGATGTTTTCTAAAGATCTGGTAGTTGTTGTTCTCTTTGACATTCTGAAGGGAGGGCGTTCCACAGGGCGGGTGCCACTACCAAGAAGGCCCTCTGCCTGGTTCCCTGTAACTTGGCTTCTCGTAGTGAGGGAACTGCCAGAAGGCCCTCAGCACTGGACCTCAGTGTCCGGGCTGAACGATGGGGGTGGAGACGCTCCTTCAGGTATACTGGACCGAAGCCATTTAACTTAGATGAATACTACCCAAAGATTTTGCATTCTCATTTGGAAAAAAAAAAGTTTCCCAATAAATCTCGAAATGCAAAGGGGTACTGGTTATTTCTTTTATTTGCTCACATTTCATCAGATTGATATATCTCCCTTCATCGTATATGCCGAGGTCCAATTTACTTTATATAAATAATAAACTTTAAAGGACAATAAGAAGCCCAAAACAGCAGTCACCGCACTTAAGGAGCAGCAGGCCCACTTACAAAATCAATGACAAAAAGGGCTCGAGAAAGACTGCGAAGCTCTTAAAACTAGAGATGCACGCAAATGGTTTCTCAACAGTCTCCATCCTATTTGAGAGTGCAAATATATGGAGCATTTCAAATATGGAGCATTTCATCAAATTCCCCAGGAGGGTAGAAATTCTCCAACTGATATGGGACTCCATATTAGCCACCACAGCTGCACATTTTATTTCTTGCCCCCCCTACCTCTTTCTAGCTGTTCATTATAAATGTTCAAGGGCCCATTACAGTCATTCAAAACGGAATGTGCAAAGGGGGTGGAGAGAAGGGAGGGGTGTGGCCTCAGGAGAGGGGGCGTGACTGGTGAGAGTTCAGAGGGCCTGGCAGCGCCTCATTTGGCCCCTGGGCTAGTAGGATTTCAAGTGGCCTGCTTATAATCTTTTGGATCGTTTATCTAATGCTGGACCCAGAGATACTAGAAACACGAAATATTCCTTGTTCTAAACTTATTTTGAATATCTGGCGGGACTCCCCCCCCCCCATGATACTCAGTTCTGATTTAGCTGATTCATATTACATATAATATGTTTTCAAGTTCTCCTGTTGTTTTGATCTGTAGTGAAAATAGAACAGAATTTTGTTATTCCTTGGTTTCAAAATAATGATAATAATAATAATAATGATAATAATAATAATAATAATAATAATAATAATAATAATAAATTTTATTTATACCCCGCCCTTCCCAGCCGAAACCGGGCTCAGGGCGGCTAACATCAGTAAAATTACAATAAAGTATAAAAAGAAAAACCGTTAATTAAAACACAGGTTAAAAGACAATTTAAAATTTAAAATGCCGCTTCATTTATCGCCCATAATCAAAACCAAGGGGAGGAAAACATCAGACTGAGTCCAACCCGAAGGCCAGGCGGAACAGCTCTGTCTTGCAGGCCCTGCGGAAAGATGTCAAATCCCGCAGGGCCCTGGTCTCTTGTGACAGAGTGTTCCACCAAGTTGGGGCCAGTACTGAAAAGGCCCTGGCCCTAGTTGAGACCAGTCTAACAGCCTTGTGGCTAGGGACCTCCAAAAAGTTGTTATTTGTGGACCTTAAGGTCCTTTGCGGGGCATGCTGGGAGAGGCGGTCCCGTAGGTACGTAGGTACAAAAGATGTAAAATGCAAAGGATTTGGCTGAAAATCTATCTGAGGTGGTTCTGGTCATATCACTTCTGTGTATATTTTGAGACAGGAAACTTTGGTTGCTAGATGGTGTACGATGTTATCCCTAACATGGTATTCGCATGACTTCATACCCATTCTGAGGTTTTCTTTAAACTCCCTGGTGCTTGGAGGAAGAGAAAAAATGGGAATGGAATTATTCACTATTGCTTTCTGCTATTGTTGCTGTTCCTCATCAAAAATGCATGAAAGATTGGTCTGTCCTGAAGAAATAATACTGCAGCATTGGTTCAAAACAATGCAACTGTTCTTACAGGAGGCTTAACAGTTGGTGCTGAATTACTGGATATACATTTTATCATTTTCAATTAAGAAAAGCAGTCTTACTCTTGACTCATAACCTTTATCCAGAAGTTCAAACAGCATTTTATTTCTTCATCACAAGCTCTTTCATGCGCTGAAAATTCATGGTAGGTTGTATTTCTCTCTAGCGTGCATACACAAAGACAGTGTTATTTTCTCTTCATGAAGGAACGTTATATTGAGCTTGGCTGAGGACATTTTAGAACTCATAACAAGCCACAATTAGGGTACATGAACAACCTGAGAAACCCATGATAAGCTGGCAAGCCTAACCTTGCAATGAATACTAAGAAGGAAATTGGCAAAGCCATCCAAAAGACAGGACAGTGAAACTTACAAGACAAACAATGATATTGAGCACTATGCTAAAACAAGGAATTTAGCCTAGTGTGTAATGTTCAGATCCAGTTAGAGATAGGCAGGTTTCTGGCCTGTACTATTAATACAAGAATGTTCATACATGAATCTGTTCTATCCCATTTCTGCATTAATTTGTTTTTAAAAGAAAAAGAAAAGAAAAGAGTGCCTAAGAATCCACATTAAAGAACATATTTTGAATTTTCAGATCGGCACCCCTATAGAAATAATGATGGAAAACACACATCCTCTAGTTTGATTTTGGAAATTCTTGCTGTTGTTATAAGCATTTTTTCTTCTTCACTGTTCTTCTTACAATGCAAAAACAAACATTAAAACCAAGCATAGGAACAAGAGTAAAATAAGAACCTAGAATGCCCTACTATATATAAAAGGGAAGATCAAATACAACCCACTCCACTAAAAAGATGAGCAGAAGAAGAGACCGCGGATATATATCCTTCAAATTAAGGACCCAAAGTCTGGGTAAATGAAAGAGTTTTTGCCTGGTGCCTAAAAGCAGATAATGATGGCACCAGGCATGCCTCCCAAGGCGGAGCATTCCACAAATGGGGAGCCATCACTGAGAAGGCCCATTCTTCTGTTGTCACTCTCTGCACCTCCCTTGGAGTGAGCACACAGAGAAGGGCCTCCGATGAAGAATGCAGGGTCTGGGTTGGTTTGTGTGGGAAGAAGCAGTCCATGCAGTATTTAGCTATAAAAATGGAAAATGGTTCATTTTTTTAGTCTAATTCTGAAGTTCATAGCCTGGCTAGATGACATAATCAGGAGTGTGAGAGGTTCTAAACAGTGACTCTGTGAGCTCCCTCATCACCTCTACAAGTCTAGCACCCTGTTTCCCATACTGGCTCTTCTCCACATTGCCCAGGTTCAACCTGTGGATGGTCACCACACCTTCTAGTGTTTCAGTTGCCCAGTGCTGTGTTCCACAGTAGAAACAACAACAGACAGACACGGTGACTATACAAAACCATGAACAGCTATGGATGAAAATGTATTGAATCATGAACTAAACAGACAATGTCATACAAAAAACATACATAGGTATTTCCTCAAAGGCAAAAGCCTGTATATACTTTCAAACATTAAAGTGCTAATTCAAAGTGCAATATATAGTGTTGGAGATGGTTATGCAAAGTCTATCAGACGTATGGGTCTATGTTTCCAGTGTTAAAGATGGTTAAGCAAAGTCCATCAAATGTATGGGTCTGTCTTCCCGACGGGTGGCCAGCTTCGAATCTTCCTGTTTCACCAGCAGTTTCATCAAGGACTGGACTTTATCATCAACACAGAACTAGGATATTCCACATAGCTAAGCTATTCTAAGAAACTCAAACACTCATCATTCAAATAAAGCTAAACCATCTTTAGTTCATGATTCAATACATTTTCATCCAGTGCTGTTTTCCAGCTGCTGGCCAGCCTATCTATTTGGCTCATGTTTCTTCCTCTGCTTGGTTGGGTGCCAGCCTGGCTGTGGAGTCCCTGGCCAACAGTGGGAGCTCGAGCAACATGACTGATGGGGCTATGCTCATTCTGCTAGTGTGGTGGGGGCTTGGGCAGCATGAGGGTCTGGGCAGACAGCAGAGGATGCATGCTTATTCCACTACTACTCCCAGGGAACTCAATGTCCGTTGTAGCATTGACCCTGACAAAGGCAGGCGTCTCAAACTATGGAGGGGAGGTTGAAGGATCAGCCAAACACAGTTTTGATATATGTTTGTCCTGAAGCAGGCACGCTACATCTGTGCAACAATTCACTAGTAGGTGGTTTCATTGCGCCCATCTCTTATGTCAAACAAGTGAAAGTGCATGTATTTCAGAGCAGTAAATGCAAGATCCACATTTCTGAATTGTCGGATTTTCAAGTATTTGCTTGCATCTAAACACAGAAATTCCCTCCGCTGTATAAATCACTAGGGAGCTCTTTGCTCTTAGTGATTTTTACACCTCTGTCATTTCATTCAGAGATCTATACAGCACATAAAAAACATCGCTGCCTTTAGACACCTAACTTCCAGCACAGCATCCTTTTTAGCAAAATGATGCACAAATTGCACCTACCCATAATTTTAATATTATTCATGAAACAAGGAAATTCTGTTTGAGTTTTCTGTAAAGCACAAAGGAAGTGTGTTTAGATTTATTTATTTATTTTGCTGGATATATAATAAAATAATATCTGCACACGTAATCTTCAGTTTGTGGTTAGATGAAAATTGTTGTCTATTTGTTATCACCTAATCTCAGTGCAATTACAGAGCTCGCATATTTTATAAGTTATTCCACAGTTACCACACAATGCAAACCCAAGATGCACGAGTTTGGATTCAGCTGATCTTGGACTTGACTAGCTCAGCTAGGTCTCAGCTGACAGAATTTAAGCTGGTGGAACCTATGCTGGTGTAAGTCCCTAATAGGGGGCAGTGGGGGGCAGGATGTGGCAAGGAGAGACTACCTATAATCTAACCCCCTTTCAGCTCTGCCATACAACTTAGCAACCCAGAGAAACTTAGCCAGCAGAAAAGGCAGAGTGAGTCAAAATTCTCTCGAAAGGAATTTGGAATGGGGTAACTTAAGCTGATATAACATACACCAGATGTCTATTGTTAGAATTCCTCTGTTTGTTTTCCTGATCCGGTGAGGGAGCTCTTTCTGCAGTTCCTTATTGGACTGGAAATCATACGGTGGGACAGGGCGGCACTTTCCCGTTTTGCCTCAGGCAGCAAAATGGGATGTGCACCCCTGGGTGCTATTATTGATTGAGATCTGCATCCCATACACAGCCATGAGTAATGTGCAACACGACTGCTTGCAACAAAAGCTGGGCTGTGGCCAACATTGATAAGCACAAACTCCTCAATGCAGCTCTGTTGGATATTAGTCACAGCTACTTTGAATGCACCCATAAAGCAACAGAGACAAGAAAAAGGCTATCAAACCAGTAATTCCATATATAATAATAATCGTATTTACCTATTAAACGCAATCACCAATGCAAAATCACATTCCAAGGAAATTAAGCATAAATGTATTGGGTTTTGACATGCACTGTCAATATTTGAAATATGGCAACCCTAAGCTGCACACAAAAGTGGCAGAGTGGTGTTTGTAATGCAGGTTGTTACTAAACACCTCTAAGAATTGAGAAAGGGGGTAATTTAAAGCACGTGGGTGCAAGTGGTTGCTAACCCTTCCGCAGCTTGCTGCTTTCCCAGTCAAACTATCCCCACCAGATACTCTTTCCCAAGCTAGGCATTCCTGATGTTCATATAGCATGGGTCTGTCACAATGTCTGCATCTGCATCCTCCATTGACTAGTGTTGAAGATCTTGCCCAGATAATATCTGCTCACTCTCCTGGTTGGACAAAGTGTCATGGGGAAAGGTCAGGTACCTTTCCTTAGAACACACCCACCTTGCACTCTTCTCCATGATCATTCTCCTCAACCACCATTAATCTCTTCCCTCAGGGTCCAAAAGCAATGGATCCTTTTAACTTTCTCCCCCACCTCCTTTACTCTAGACCCTCAATTGTTCATTGCCTGTCTTGTGTTACAAGTTTCTTGCAAGCAGCTTAATATTTTTTTAAAAAAAATATTTATAGCCCTTGTATAAACAATATTAATAATGTACAGATCCATCAAGTATACAATTATAAACACACAGCCTTCCATATCTCTTGCAGTGCAGTTTGAATATAAAATATTCAGTGCTTATCTTGCGTAGTGAGTTTTACGAAGTAATACTGTGCAGGTATGTGGAACTGGGAGGATAGATCTTTTCTCTTTGACTCAGGTAGCAAAACTTCCTGATGGAAGTTGCAGAGTAGGAGTGCCCTGTTGGCTTACATCTATCATCACCAGGAAAGCATCATCTCATTTGTCCAATACGTCATTTTTATTAGTATCCCAATGATCCAACCACCCCATTCAAGATGAATATTACCGGTATGTATTTTCTTCTATGCCTCCCCCCCCCCACTTCCCACTTTCTTCCCGTGGTACAAATCTGCAAAGACCACACACACACACTTATTACACGCATTAATGAGCCAGTTTCCTGGAGACAAGGCTGGCTTTGGAGCACAACTTGAGCACAGATCATACACCACAGATATCCGGTGACCTCCTTTACCAGCTCTTGCTTGTGGAGAGAACAGAACGCAGCAGCAGAGGCAAACAGAGCTGAGCCATGGTTAGTACCTTCCTCAACACATGGAGGGGAAGGCACTATGAAGTCACACCCATTGCTTCATCTGAACTGGATTTTGGCACTTTGAAACTGATGGTAAAAGTGAGCAGACATTGAGAAGGTGTTAGCATTGAGGCTGTGGAATCACATGCAGCATACACTGTGTAGAGCAGGGCCAGGGAACAGTGGCTTGCAGTCAGTGAACTAGGCGGACTAGGCTAGTCCCCTAAATGTTCCCGGTAAATTAAAGTATTAAAGCCTAGAGTCTCCTTCCCAAAGCCTGGGAAGCTTCTGCCTGGCTTGGGGAGGGAGGCACAATGCTTACACACATGGTGTCAGGATGTTGTGATGTCACACACAAGCTGCACCCTTGCAAGCTGGTGCCTCTGACCCTAACTGTTCCCCTATGAAAAAAATCACTCTATGCCACTGCTGGGGAAAGATCCTGGCATCTCTATCCAGCCTTTAGGACTCTTCCTAGACCATACCCCCACCCCAAGCCCCACTCCTCACTGGGCTTCCACCACATCCTGCTCAAGTCCTTTTTCCCTAGCTGGAGTGTGCTATTGAATTGTGATAATGCCTCTTGCTTCCTGGATGAAGGGTAGAGCGGTAACCTGCTGTACAAAGCTAAGACTCACATGCATTCCTCTGTCCACTTTTGCCTTTAAAAAGGGCCACAGAATTCAACTAAATAAATTATGCTAGTGAAATGATTAGTGCTAATGCAACAGGATCTCCCACCTCCGTGTGTGCCCAATTCCATCTCCATATCTGCTCTGAAGGGTTGGGGGGGAACCCCATAACGTCTTGAGGGGATACACAGAGGGAGGAGATTATGCCACTGTGCAAATAAAAATCCTTCTGCTGCCAAAACAATCTGTTTAATGCTACATTGAATTCAACCCATGTTCTCCAAATTTATTTTTCTTTTTGCTCTGGCTGCCATTTTCCAGAATGGGACTAGGTCTGGGTCATTGTAGCTGCTGCTATCACTTTCAGTACCAGCCAAGGAAAATGAAAAATATGGAACTTAATTAGGGTTGGACAGAGTTGGCTCTACCATCAGACAGAGTGAAGCACCTGCCTCAAGCAGTGGATTTTGGGTGTCATGAGACAACAGTGAATGATTACTTTTTAATTAATTATCACACACACACACACTCCAAGGAAACTTTTGTGGGGTTTTCTGTCTTGAGTGCCAAAATAACTTGGACAGTCGGGGCACCAGAAGAGCAAGATGGATATTTTTATTATAAAATATATAAAAAATAATATTTTGTGAGGATGTCACAGCTTGGGCAAGAAAATGACTTGGGCCAGTGCCCAGGGTTGGGCAGAAATTATTTGATGTCCTCTGGTGGGCAAAGGGCCATAATTGAGCACCTCACCAGGAAAACTTTGTTCAGAAACATAAAGGCACCTGAAGTGTCCATCCTCAAATATCTTTATACGGACTAGTTATTACGCCTAGAGTGTTAAGAGATCCTGAAAACAAATCAAAGAACAGGAAATCTACTTTAAAAAAAAAGACTGAAGAAGACCAAAGTCAACCCCATCTCTGCTTTGTGCATGAAACAGAGCATACACTGCAATGAATTCCCCCCCCTCTCTCTCTCTCTCTCACACACACACACACACACAAACACACACACACACACAGGGAGAGAGAGAGAGAGAGAGTTCTATACTTTTGTCTAAAATGTGAACTGATAATGAGTTTCCTGGCAGAAGCTCATGGAATAGTACAAAAAGGACGTGATTTCAAAACTACAGAAGTGGCTGCATTTAGCAAAGCCCTGCATTTATAATCTGTTCCATATTTCTAAAAAGGAGCGGAAAGCCTGAAAGGGATTAATGTTTGGGAACAGGATGGCTCCCATTCACGCCACCAGGACAAAATTGATATCATTCTGTCATCCTGTGAAGACATGGATGGATGATCTCATAAACACAATGCTGGAGGCCATGTATCTATTTTCATTCTTTCCAGTTTCATCTCTTCTTCTTCCTCCCTCACAGTCTTTCTACATTTGGAATATTTCTGTGACTTTCTCGTGACATCAGGGATGGCAAATAAAATACAATGAGCCAGCTTGATATTGTGGCTTACAGTGCCAGTATTTGAAATGTTCTCCACTCAGATTTCCTTGCCCTTTTGTTAAAAGTAGGATTGGGGACAAAATTTGATTCAGTATGCATTTAAAGAGGAACCTACTGACTATCCTTTGACATTTTCAGTTCCCTGAATTCTGCAACAAAGTTCTCCAGCCACATTATGGGCTAAAGAATTTGCATACGCTGTGGTAAAGTGTGCATATAAATGAATATATTGGGGAAAATAACAGACAAAAAAGTTACATCAGGGATAATTCTGTTGTGAAAAATATGTATATTGGGCAAAACTGCATACAACAAATGTAAACAAGGAAACAGTCACACTGAAATGCTACTGAATTTTAATGATGCCCTTAAAAATGTGTTACAGGTAGATAGCCGTGTTGGTCTGTCATAGTCAAAACAAAATAAAAAAAATTGAGATGGTATGTTTGATGTTGTTGGGGCCAGTAATGGTGTTGTCCGGGTGTATGTGGCAGCAAAGTTGGCATCTGGGTTTATTGCAGGCTCTGGTGCCAGTGTCTGTGTTAAGTCTGGTTGTAGTATTGTTGTGGGTGAGGAATTGTTTAAGATTGGGTGGCTGTCTGGCTGTTAAAGCTATGGTTTTTCCAGTAGCGATGTATGGAAGTGAGAGCTGGACCATAAAGAAGGCTGATAGCCGAAGAATGAATGCTTTTGAATTATGGTGCTGGAGGAGACTCTTGAGAGTCCCATGGACTGCAAGAAGATCAAACCTATCCATTCTGAAGGAAATCAGCCCTGAGTGCTCACTGGAAGGACAGATCCTGAAGCTGAGGCTCCAAGACTTTGGCCACCTCATGAGAAGAGAAGACTCCCTGGAAAAGACCCTGATGTTGGGAAAGATGGAGGGCACAAGGAGAAGGGGACGACAGAGGACGAGATGGTTGGACAGTGTTCTCTAAGTGACCAACATGAGTCTGACCAAACTGCGGGAGGCAGTGGAAGACAGGAGTGCCTGGTGTGTTCTGGTCCATGGGGTCATGAAGAGTCGGACACGACTAAATGACTAAACAACAACAACATGGATATCTGCTTGACCACTGTGGGAAAGGGGATGCTGGACTAGTTTGGCCTGATCTGGAAAAGGCTCTTCTTATTTCTACATTCCATTTGTTATCCCTCATAACACTTGCTTTGAAGCTCCTTTGCTCAGCCCCTTGCATCTGCAGTTAAAAGAAACAGGTAAGAAGTGAAGGGAAAGACCTCCAGCCAAGACTCTGCAGAGTTTGGGGTTTATTTTTATTTTTATTATTTGCCAGATTAGATAATACTTGGCTGGATGGACAAACAATCTGACCTGGTAAAAAGGCGGTCTCCTATCAATTCTCATCTATTTGGTTTCAGTCAAAATTTCTCAAAGCTTAACTGCTGGCAACAACTGAGAACATGATGTTTCACTTCTGAAAATCGGATTGCACATAAAAACAAATGCTAAAATGAAAGCCACAATTCCCACACATTGAGAAAAATTACACACATATAACTGAATTTTGAGGACGAGGAGAGAAAATTTGGTGGAGTTAGGGTGAGGGGAAGAAAAATAGCAACAAAAAGTTCACAAGGCCTTGTTTATATGTGCAGAAACAGTTTTGAGTGCTTTCACTGTAGTGCCCCCCCCCCGTGCTCCAGTGTGGTGTAGTGGTTAAGAGTGTTAGATTTGTAATCTGGTGAACTGGGTTCGCGTCTCCGCTCCTCCACATGTAGCTGCTGGGTGACCTTGGGCTAGTCACACTTCTTTGAAGTCTCTCAGCCCCACTCACCTCACAGAGTGTTTGTTGTGGGGGAGGAAGGGTATGGAGAATGTTAGCCGCTTTGAGACTCCTTTGGGTAAAGCGGAATATCAAATCCAAACTCCTCCTCCTCCTCTTCTTCTTCTTCTTCTTCTTCTTCTTCTTCTTCATGGTGACTTGACTGCCAATTGACTTTACAAACTGAACTTGTTCTCTTCATAGACTTGGTGTGAGTGAAAAACTACATGTGATTATACCTCATGAGTTTCTGATCAACACACAAGGTACACAGAGAGTGACACACACTTGCAAAGCAACTATTGTTATAACAGTTACAAACAGTTATAACTGAGGCATACGTACAAGGCGTCTTTATGCATTAAAAAGGGGAGGGAGAGGACTCTGTCTTGTGCTGATAATTTTTCTACACCCTAAAAACTTTTCTATAATCTAAAAAATGTAAACAGCCTCTAGGGATGTCAACTTGAATAAAATATGGAAGGGGGGCAGGTAAGCCCCGCCCCACATAACTGATCACAATATGTGACACATGCACACCATTTGAATGGCAATGCCCATTAACTTTTGGGGGGGGGGCTGACTCCCTCAAATATTTTATTGTGGGTGCTGAAGGAACCTCAGTCCCTAGGAGTTGGCTCCTATGACACCCTTCTTTAATCTTAAATACTGTATATCCAAGAATTTTACCCATTCCCCATGATATCTGCCTATACCACACCACGGAAATCTAAAATGGTGCTCCTAATTTGATCTTCTCTGTAAAACTTCATATCCAAATTATTCAGTAAGGCTTCAAAATGAATGAATGCAGGAGTGAACACGTTGAAACATGAAGTCTGAGGGTCGCAAGCATTTGGCTGCTAGAATATTGCCTCTTCGGAATATTGCCTCTTCGGAATACCACTGTATTCCGCTCTGGTCAGACCCCACCTGGAATACTGTGTCCAATTCTGGGCACCACAGTTCAAGAAGGATACTGACAAGCTGGAACGTGTCCAGAAGAGGGCAACCAAAATGGTCAAAGGCTTGGAAACGATGCCTTATGAGGAACGGCTTAGGGAGCTGGGTATGTTTAGCCTGGAGAAGAGAAGGTTAAGGGGTGATATGATAGCCATGTTCAAATATATAAAAGGATGTCATATAGAGGAGGGAGAAAGGTTGTTTTCTGCTGCTCCAGAGAAGCGGACATGGAGCAATGGATTCAAACTACAAGAAAGAAGATTCCACCTAAACATTAGGAAGAACTTCCTGACAGTAAGAGCTGTTCGACAGTGGAATTTGCTGCCAAGGAGTGTGGTGGAGTCTCCTTCTTTGGAGGTCTTTAAGCAGAGGCTTGACAGCCACCTGTCAGGAATGCTTTGATGGTGTTTCCTGCTTGGCAGGGGGTTGGACTGGATGGCCCTTGTGGTCTCTTCCAACTCTATGATTCTATGATTCTATGATTCTATGATTCTTCCTTTACATTTTTATTTATTCATTCACTATATTGTGTACGTCAGCCACTAAAGGTGTTATTAAAGTTCCCTCAAGGTAGGCAACAGAATGTGCCTGGTAAATAGGATTACCAAGTTAGAAGTGTGACGTCCCCCCACCCCCACCCCTCTGCTCACTCTGTTTTGTTTCTTTACTTTACAGTCTAACCACTGGCTTTAATTAAACTCAGCCAAAGGATGGCAAGCCCTGTAAATCTGGGAGTGCTGCTTATTCAGGTGGCATGCTGAAAGCTCTTATGGTTCTTGTTTAAGAAGCTTTGATTTAACGATTTCCCTTTAGAAGCCTCCAGCGAAAGGCGCTTTCCCTCAAAGTGACTGATTTAGCGGTAGCCTCAGAATATTCCACTCTGGGTCCCACAGAGCTCATGATTAATTGATACAGGTATCAGGCACAAATGGTCTCAATGGGCTGTGGCAATAAAACATGTTGTGGTTTTTATAGGATGACTTTTTCTCGATTACTGGTAGCCACCTGCTACTGGTTGCTAAATTCCAGACCTGCAAGTCTGCCCAACTAATTTAAGACAGCAAGGTAGATAAGAACATAGCATCCTGGTTCTGGATCAAGCCATCAGTCCATCAAACCATCTAAATCCACATTCTGTTAACAGACAAGAGTGGTCAGCTAGATGCCTCAGGGGCATAGTGTGGGGAGGGCCAGAGGGGCAGTAGCCCTGGGTGCATGACTTTGAGGGGTTACGAGCCAGGTGCCCCCCCAGGGATCCCCGCCCTGCCTGCCACCAGGGGTCTCTGGGCCCTAGAGCCTGGCCCAGCTTTGCCACTGCGCCTCCGGACCATTCACTGAATGGCCATCATAGTTGGTTCCTCCACACTTCCCTTACACCAGAGAGCTGTGCTTTGTGCCACAGGGACAAGGCTCTTGGGGCTATTCTTCTCAATGTCTCTGGTCTGCAGAGCATCTTGCTGGTAGTGCTGGGATTTGTAGTCTCAGGCAGCTATCTATCTATATCTATCTATCTATCTATCTATCTATCTATATTTATTTATTTCCACCCACCATTTAATACAAACCCTAACATGGTGGTATGAAATTATATATGCAATAAAATATAAAGCACAATGAAAACAGTAAAATGATCATAATTAAAATGTATTATTGCATATATATATATATATGTATATGTATGTATATGTATATGTATATGTGTGCGTGTGTGTGTGTATACAGTGGACCCTCGACTTACGAATGTAATCCGTTCTGACGGGAGCGTCGGAACTTGAAAAAATCGTAAGTCGAGTCCCCATAGGAATGCGTTTGAGAACGCATTCGTACCTCGAAAAAACCTTTGCAAGTCAAAAAAATTCAGAAGCGGCGGCCGCTTTAATCCCTCATAACTCGAAAAATACGGAAGTCAGGGCATTCGTAAGTCGAGGGATCACTGTATATATGGGAAGCGGGTGGCGCTGTGGGTTAAACCACAGAGCCTAGGGCTTGCCGATCAGAAGGTCGGCGGCTTGAATCCCCGCGACGGGGTGAGCTCGGTCCCTGCTCCTGCCAACCTAGCAGTTCGAAAGCACGTCAAAGTGCAAGGTAAATGGCGTTTCCATGCGCTGCTCTGGTTTGCCAGAAGCGGCTTAGTCATGCTGGCCACATGACCTGGAAGCTGTACGCCGGCTCCCTCGGCCAATAATGCGAGATGAGCACCACAACCCCAGAGTCGGTCACGACTGGACCTAATGGTCAGGGGTCCCTTTACCTTTACACACACACACACACACACACACAGGCATGTCTGCACAAAAAGTTTTCAAGAGATGCCTAAAAGTCAAAGGAGAGAAGATGCTAGAGCAACTCTACCTGCTCTGCCCGCCCACCCCAGGCCTGGGCTTGGTTTTCTGGGGGACCCTAGGCTGCAAAAATGTGGAAAAGACAGAGACATCATGTGCCTTGTAAGCATTCACTGTAAACACACAAGGCTCCAGTCCATTGTGAGCATTTCATTGGAACATATACAAAATTAAACATTTCAGTAAATAGTTGGGGCACAGAAGCAAAGGGAATATTTCCATTTTACCCATCAATAATAGCAGCCTACAGAGGCTGCATTCTGAGAAGCGTGAGAACCTTCTTAGCAGTGAAATTAGATCAATCCACTGCATAGGATTCAAGCTCATGTTTGCATTTAAACTTAGCACATCATGGGGAGCTTTTAGAGTTAGAACTAAGCTTAGGTCACCCTGACTGAAGAAGTCATGAAGAAGATCTATTCTGCAGCTGTAACTTTTTCAGAGAATTGTTGAAATAAAAATAAATCATAAGTACATAGGATATATATTCATTTTTGTGACAACCATTTGCATTAGGAAAATTCTCCCTAGACTATTAAGCAGATTTTGGTCAGCCTCACTTAAGGAAATGTGAAAATCTGATGTGGTAATTAAAAGGTTAGTATACTACGCACACCTGTTTCTGATCTTGGAAATGTGCTTGATTTATCTGAAGGGGTTTCAAAAAATGGCTTTAATAACCTGTTCTGAAGCTATTCCAAGTCTGATGAAAAATAGAAACTTCAGATCTCAGAAGGCCTGTTCGGGCATTCAGGACATGCAGTAATGTTTATTTTTGTGGGAGGGAGTGTCATGCTCACTTGTCCAGCCCCCACCATTGTGACCCATACAGACCCCCTTTAATGCTTTGCATGCAATTGGGAGTCTGTCTGCAGTGTAGACAGCCTGGTAGTGCTTGTATACTGTCCGCATGTGTTGGAACCTTGAGCACTCAGGATTCCAGCTCACTGGGACAGCCTGATCAGGTTTAGTAGTCAGCCCCACAGCACAGATTTAAGTAAGAAGATCCTGCTGGATCAGGCCAATGGCCAATCTAGTCCAGCATCCTGTTTTCACAACAGCCAACCAGACGCCTTTGGGAAACCTGCAAGCAGGATCTTCCTGTGGTTTCCACTAACTGCTGTTCAGAAGTATGTTGTCTCTGACCATGGAAGCACGGTATAGTTTCCATCAGTACTAGAAGTCATAGACAGATGTGTAGATACCATGGTGGATGGGCTGGTAGGGGAAGGGGAAGGAGAAGGGCAAACATCTGTAGCCTCATTGTTGAGTTGTAGAGCCCCTGCCTTCCACGCAGGAGGTCCTAGGTTCAATCCCGGGTAGAGCTGCAAATGAATCTCTTTCTGAAACGCTAAAGAGCAACTCCAGTACTGAGCTGAATGGACCAATGGTCTGAGACTCAGTATAAGATAGTTTCCTATGCTCCCGCCCCACAGTGTGGCTGTCCAAATAAGGCTAGAGTTAAAGAGCAATGGCAGTCCAAACTGGGAAATTTAAGTGTTTCAGAGTAAGGCACGGTTACAAAATTCATTTCAGAAAGCTATTTCTCTGTTAAGTTTTAATTTTACAGAATCTAGGCAGGGCTGTCAGTGATCAGAACCAGAAAGTAATGGTCCACAATAAGGTTCAGTAGGTTGTAGCTACAAGTAGGTTGTTTGGTGGCCTATTATTTATAGAGGCTTAGCCTGCAAGACCAAACAGAGAGCGCTTGAGGAAAATAATCCTCATGGGTCTAGGTAACTCTTGTGGTAGGACTCTGAAGTTATTTCAACTTTCGGCCCTCCCCAAAGAGGAAGACCCATAACATTTCAATAATGACCAGATACACATTAAAGGTGCACCTAAAACTCAGGCTTGAGGTAGGAGTTTTAAAACAGCATAGAAAGCGGAGGAATTTCAAGAAAGTCAAAATATTTGAGAAGACCCGAGATACTTCAAAACCTTTTACACATTTCTAGATTGTCACCCTACTTTTAACTAATGCAAATGGTGAAACAAAGCTGCACACACTTTCATAGGTGAAACAAGTGAATAGTTTTTGAGGAAAAGCAAAAAGCATTTTTATTCATCCAGTGTTTTTTCTCATGACTTTCTCCATATATCCATAATGGCAGCACAATGAGTCTCAAGTCATATGAATAGTACCACCTCGAAGGTTTGATTTTGTGAGTGTGGCTGTGATTTAAATTCTGTCTAATAATGGTTCATATATTTTGTGGCCTATTCACTGATCTTATATTGGCTGTGAACCAACCAACCAAGCCTTTCCCTATATGGGATCCCTGCCCTTCTCCTCATCACTCTGTATTTATTCAAGTTGTACTATTTTGGAAAGCCATCACTGAAGGGACAAACAAATTCCCATGGAGATTAGGCACAAGTGGCTTCCCAAAGAATGAGACCTTTAAAATGATGGGTTTCATTTCCTAACGCAAACTTTCCCCTTTGAGAGCCCACTTGATGAGACATTCCATGAGACATTATTGCTTGAAAATAGCTTAATGTAATAATATTGGCAGAGCTCCTGTTTTAAATTCAATTTTCTCTCATCACAGCCATGCTAAGTAATTGCATGTGGCATGCGAATGTGCATTCTCAGCTGCAGAAGATGTGGCCAGATACTTGTCTAGTTCATTTAATTGCCTCCGTACGAGAGCTATGGATGGGAATGCTGTGGGGTCCTAGCACTGATGAATATTAAGTGGCCTTGTCATACTGAGCAAGTAGAATACCTGCAAATGTTGGAAGGTTGTACCCATGGCATCTGCTGTATGCACAAATGGATCTGGAACAATAATAGTAATAATAATTTTACTCTTTATGTAAAAGGTAAAGGTAAAGGACCGCTGGACAGTTAAGTCCAGTCGAAATCAATTATGGGGTGCAGCGCTCATCTCCGCAGGGAGCTGGCGTTTGTCTGCAGACAGCTTTTCCGGGTCATGTGGCCAGCATGACTAAACCACTTCTGGCACAAAGAAACACTGTGACAGAAGCCAGAGTGCATGGAAATGCCATTTACCTTCCCACTGCAGCTGTACCTATTTATCTACTTGCGCTGGCATGCTTTCAAACTGCTAGGTTGGCAGGAGCTGGGACAGAGCAGCGGGAGCTCACCCCATCGCGTGGACTCGAACTGCCAACCTTGTGATTGGCATGCCCAAGAGGCTCGGTGGTTTAGATCACAGCACCACCTTTACCTTTATATGCCACCCATCTGAGTGGGTTGCCCCTGCCACTCTGGGCGGCTCCCAACAAAATATTAAAAACACAATAAAACCTCAAATATTCATCAGCTCTGAGATCATAGACTCAATATTTGGGATAAGACCTGTAGGTTTGGGGTTCAAGCTCTGTGGGACTATTTTATCAAAAGCTCATTTTCAACCTTGACTCAAAATCAAAGGCCTTGTGAGTTGGGCATGGGGACAATCATCTTGGAGATAACAGGCAGCCCTGCACCAAAGGATGAAAACTACTGCTGTGCCCACTGCTTTTTTGAAGTTCTTTGCGGCCTGTTAAAAAGGCATTCCTTTTCTATCTCTTTCTCAAGGCTGAGGAAAATGCTGAATGCATTTTTCATGGGAGGTGTTGGGCTTCCATGGGCAGCAGCACATCAAAAGATCTCTGGGCCTCCTCTCCCTGGACCTCTTTAAATCACAAGTATGGGTGGGATGAACAATTAGGACACGACTATTTATTTATTTTATTCATTTATTTATTAAATTTCTGTACTGCCCTTCATCTGAGGATCACAGGGTGGTTTACAATATAAAAACATAAAAATACGTAGCGTAGTAACAAACAAAAACAGCAATGGCTGCTACAATATAGGGCTGAGTCTCAGGTTGTTCTTTACTGAAAGCCAACACAGTAGCTCTGTGTTCCTAGAGCATAGCCTGAACCCTTCCCTAATATGTCTTGCCTCATTTTGCCCAGTCTTGAGCCTGAACCTCACCCTGCATCCAACCTGACTTCTGCCTTGTCTTGCTTCATAATAATAATAATAATAATAATAATAATAATAATAATTGTATTATTTATACCCCTGGTTTCCCCCAGCTAGACAAATAGTCCTTGAAGTTCTGCCCCTCCCTGGCTTCTTTGGAGGTCTCTTCATTTCACCCTTCTAATTGCCTTCCCTGGAAATAAAATAAAATAAAATCGAGAAAAGCTATGGTCACAGCCATCTCTCACTCACACACACACACACACACACACACACAATGGTACCAAAATTATTTTTCTTTATTTGCATAACTAATCCATGTACTGTCCTGAAAGGGTAGCATTCTTCATTAAGTATTTTCCTCGGTGTTGAGAATACAAATTTTGGGCAAGGATGTTAATTGCACAAAAATGGAAACAAGAACAAACGCCGACAGTAGAGGAATGGAGAATGAAACTATTAGACTATGCAGAAATAGACAAAATGACGGGGAGAATCTGAGACCAGAAGTTCATCAAAGACTGGTCTAAATTTACAGACTATTTAAAAGAAAGTACTCAATTGAATACGTTAGTAGGACTACAAGAGGTTTTGTAGAACAAGGAAGAAATGCTGTTGTTAATATGAACTTATAGAAATTAAGGTAGCGTGAGATATAATAAAACAACAGAAGAAATAAGAAATATAAAATTAAGGTATAGTTATTAGAAGGTCATAAGGAAGGTCTGAAGGAAGTCAAGGCTATAACAAGCCAAAAAGGTATAAGAAATGTAAAATTATGTGATTGTTATTGTATAAAATTATTGTTAAAACTAATAAAAAATGATATTAAAAAAAGAGAGAATACAAATTTTGTGTCACTAAGGTTGAAAGCCTATACTTGCTTTCCTTTTGTAAGTACCATGATTAAGCTTAATTTGGTTTGATTCTAAGTAGGCATGCCTAAAACCGTACTGCACTTAGAGATAGAGAGAGAATACAGGGAAAGTTCAAATTATTCTTGACTTCCTGTAATAGGGTCACTTAATCACACATGGAAATTTTTAGAGAATGGAAGGCAAAAGCAAAAGGTGAAAAACAACAATGAACATCTTCATTACAGCTCAAGTCTGGTAATAAATGACAAGCATTATAGCACTACATAAGATTATTAAGGTTCTCAAGCTTTTCAGATGGGGCAGGGAGGGAATAGGAGCACAGCTTTTTTTAATAAAAAGAATCAAGGACAAAAGATCAAACTCACTAAAAGTATCTAAAGAGAAGGGAGCAGGTTATAAAAACAGGTGCAGAAAAACCTGTGCATTTAAGTGTTTTGAATTATGCAGGAAGATCTCAGAAACAAATCTTGGCAGAAGGGATACCTTCAGGCAGGCTGTTACACAAAAGTGTCTCAGAGAAGCAAAGGAAAGGAATGAGCGGCAACTCCTGATATGGCCAGGGGCAGCCCAGACTTATCCAGCTCCACATACCCATGTGAAGTGGTCTTCCTTCCTGAGCTGTTGCCAAGGGACCTCACCAGCCAGTCTCCATTGCCTCCCATTGCGCTGGTATTGCCAGGCAGGGTGTCCTACTTCTCGGATCAGCTCATTCAATGGCCCCTCAATGAAAACTGTTCTTTGAATCACCCTCCTCACCACCCTGTCTTTAAACATGCTCGTTTCAATGAGGAGAAGGGAGGCTGAATCGAACTGCAGCTGGGCACGTGGATTTTTCTCTCCTCACTTCCATCACATGCTATATAACTGCTATGTACTGAGCTGAATCCTAGAACAATAGGATCCAAAATGCAGCAGTCTGATTGGTCCGCAGGAGCCACCCAATCCAGCTCCAGGTGGAAGCAAATCAGCAACCTGATTGGCCTGCAAGAGCAGCCAATCAGGCTCCTGGATGAAGTGAATCCGCAACCTGATTGGCCAAAGAGTAGCCCGGAATTAGCCAATCACGTGGGGCCCATTGTGTAAATAATGTATATGTGGCAGACGTTTTGGGGAAAGATTCTTTCCTTGCTACTATGAGCTGAATAAAGAGCATGAAATTCACACTTGACTCCGAGTATATTTCAATAACCTTAATACCTGGGGCTGCTGATACCACCGCTGCTGCCTTCCCATCCCCACCAAGCTTACCAGGAAGCCCACCGGGTGTAGACGGGCATGAAATGGCTG
Organism: Darevskia mixta; assembly: GCA_034641385.1. NCBI lineage: Eukaryota > Metazoa > Chordata > Lepidosauria > Squamata > Lacertidae > Darevskia > Darevskia mixta. The sequence goes on from JAWWNH010000149.1 coordinate 4,086,244, forward strand.
GGCCAAGAACAGCATATGGGTGGCAGGAGCCTGCCTTGCTCAAGGAGGAGAAAGTGGTTCGATGGAACCACTTCTCCCTCCCAGGGCACTTCCAGCAGTAGTGGCGGAAGAGGATAAAGAGCAGAAAGAATTTATGTTTCATTCCAAATTGCAGGCCTTCTTCTTCTGTCACCTAGCCCAGCAGCAGTGGTAGGAGAGGGGGCAGAAGGGAGAATGCCTCAACACTCTAGGGACATCCCTGCACTTCTCCTTTGAAGTTCCCCCGGATTTCCCAGCCTCCCCATGCTTTGAAAAGCCCACCCCATGGCAACCCTTTCAGCCTCCAAATCGGAGATTGAAAGGAGCAGCACCGAGCAGGCTTTGCAAGGCATGAAGAGGTTTGGAAAGTCTGTTGCCGCTTTCAAAACAGATCGGCATGGGGCAAACCTCCCCACACCTCTTTTTGCAAGCATTGATTGCAGAGTTTGGAAAGAGCTGTGTGGCTCGGAAAACCCACCCTGCAAGGATTATTTCAATCTCTTTTCACCCCCTGTGCAACAAGGCAAAGATAGATACACACACCATCCTTTCTCCCAAGTTGAAGGGGGGTTCGCACCCATTAGCAAGCCTGTTATTTTGCCGTCGCCCCCCTTAATCTGCCACCAAGGGCATCTGCCCACTCTTGCCCCCATCCTCAATCCAAGCCGGAGCACATTACAGCAGGAATGAAAGCATTTGGGCATCAGCTGAAAAAACAGTGCAACAGATCTAATACTAATGTACTATACAATTACATGCCTCTAGCAAACCCAGTTTTGATTTATTTTAGAATAGCATCTTGGGGGAAAGAAGAATTTGGACTGTAGAAGCAGCAGGCCGTACAATGTACATGTGATGCAGGGGTGGAGAGTTAAAAAGAACTATAAGGAAATGTCACCCTCTAACCTTTGCTGTTTGCCTCTTGGGACTTACAGCTCACTCCCTCTTCCCAGGTCATGCTCCTCAGCAACCACATCCTCTCCTTGCATTTCCCCCCCTAGCTGGAATATAGTTCCCCCCCCCCAAAAAAAAAATTATTGGTTTTAACAAAGCAATACAATTAAAATACAAACAACAATAAACAAACAGAAAAGAGAACAAAAACAATAATGCACATAAAAACATAGATAATTCCTTTTAACCTATCAATCCTTTATATCATTGTGGGTTGACTTCCTCCCTTCCTGAGTTCCTTGTATATCATCTTTAGTAATTTCTTGACATCATTAAAATATTTTTAATTAAATAACCTCCATATCTCTTCTTATCTATGATCAATAACATTAATTCCAACAATCATAAATCTTATATCTATCTTCTAAGTATACAGCCTCATTTGTCTTCCAGCTTACTTCTACTCTTTATTCTTGCCATACTTTTTAAAATATGATTTAATTTTCTTCCAATCTTCTTCCACTGCTTCCTCCCTGTGGTCACAAAGTTTCCCGGTCAGTCCAGCAAGCTCCATATAGTCCATCATTTTCATCTGCCATTCTTCTATCATTGGTAATTCCTCTGACTTCCAGTTTCTAGCTAACAAAATTCTAGCTGCAGTTGTGGCATACATAAAGAAAGTCCTCTGGAATATAGTTTTGAACTCAGATGATGTCTCTAACCTTCAATCTGCTGTACAAAGGTAAAATTTGCATTTGTTGCTCCGCCCACTTCTGCTTCTGGCCCTGCCCCCCACTAGCATGTGACCGCCAGAAGGGAATGTGGCCCTCGGGCTGCAAATGTTTCCCTTTCCCTGTAATCCTTGCAGGGGCGTAGCAAGGGGGGTGATGGGGGCGGTCCGCCCCGGGTTCCACCCCAGAGGGAGGTGACACTTTAAAAAAAATTTTTTTTTAATTTTTTTTTAATTTTTTTTTAAACTTTATTGGAAAAAAGAGATAATAGACACACACACACACACACAACCCCCCACACCTCACAAAGTGGCACCATCAGAGGGGGGTGACACTTCTTTATTTTTTTATTTTTTTAAAAAAATTAAATTTTAACTTTATTGAAAAAAAAGAGATAATAGACACACATACAAAAAAAACCCACACCTCACAAAGTGGCACCATCATTTTTGGGGGGTGGGGTGACTTGCTATGCCACTGGGTGCAGCTCTGCCAGTGCCCTGGCAAAGTGGTGGGGGGGTGACAAAAAAAATTCCGCCCCGGGTACCACCTGGGCTGGCTACGCCTCTGAATCCTTGCCATCCCAAGCTCCTGGCACACACTTGGTACATAGCACCCATGATTGTGACTCCTCTGAGACCAGGAAAAGTAAGCATGGAGTTTTCCAACTGGCTAAAGTATCTTCCGTGTCCTAGAAGGAGGATGCTATTTGCAAGCTGAAATGAAATATAACAAAAGCAAAACATAATGAAATCCTCCCAACTGCCAGCATTCAAACAGAGCTCTAGAGGGAGAAACAAAGCAATGGTGAGGTATTTTAAGAAGGACAAATATAATTTATTTCATATTTACTTAAACAAAATGGAAAACCTCCCTGCATATTTTTTTGCACCAAAGAACAGTTATATAAACTCAAGAGCACTCACAGCTGTGGCGGCTGCAGAATGAAAATAAGACTTGAGACCATCTCTTTGAAAGCAACTAAATAAAAGTGATAAAACTATCTAATCTGCCCTGTGTAATATAGAAATAGAAGCTGTGCCAAGAATCAGAGATGGGCCAAACCATCTCTAAATTTCACAGCCTTGTGCAACAACATTTGCTGCCTGGGACTAATGTGGTGGACATTGCATTTATTTTATATATAAAGGAATTAAACACACATGTGCGGTGAACCTCACTAGGCAGTGTTTATTAAACGGGATCCCAAGATTCCACACTTCTGAAAGCTATAGTACACACACATCTAGAATATCTCACAGCTGTGGGCATAAGGCAGCCATATTCCAGAATCCTCAGATCTTTTGGTAATGCTGCTAGCAAGTGTTCCACCACCACCACCACCCAATTAGAAAATAAATTCATGTTCAGAGTACCCTGTGGCAAATAGTCCAGGTTCTGGAATAGTTCACATTGCATGATCAATGTTGCAAAGGGACTAAGCATCCCTTTGAATTGAATTATGAGAGATTTCTGTGGGCACCAGTCACAAAACAGCTTTCATGTGAGACGGTATAGCACAAAACTGGTGGAAAATACCAGGGGATAACTTAAAAAATTCTGAAAATTATACCGAAGGCCCCATGACCAACATGCTAAAGGTAAAGATAAAGGGACCCCTGACCATTAGGTCCAGTCACGGATGACTCTGGGGTTGCGGCACTCATCTCGCTTTACTGGCCAAGGGAGCCGGTGTACAGCCTCCGGGTCATGTGGCCAGCATGACTAAGCTGCTTCTGGCGAACCAGAACAGAGCACGGAAATGTCGTTTACCTTCCCACCAAAGCGGTACCTATTTATCTACTTGCACTTTGACGTGCTTTCGAACTGCTAGGTGGGCAGGACCAGGGACCGAGCAACGGGAGCTCACCCCGTCGCGAAGATTCGAACCGCCGACCTTCTGATCGGCAAGCCCTAGGCTCTGTGGTTTAGACCACAGCACCACCCGCGTCCCGCTAGGTATCACTAGGTGTGGAATAATGTCTGTTATGATACCCATTGCTCTTCATCTATGTCTGCTTTATCATAATTGAGATCCCCTCCCCCAAACTAGACAGAAATGCTCAGAACATCTTCTGACATCCAGATGTTCACTGGCTCACCTATGGTCTTCACAGCAGTTTTCTCTTTAAATGTAAATGTTTACTCTTTAATCTTCTAAGTGTAAATAAAGCAAGAGAATATGTACGCAACTCCCCTTTTTACAGTAGATCACTCGCCATGTGGGAAGGCAGGTAGCAGTTACTATCGTTCAAATTAATTACATCTGAGCCCTTCTACTTTAAAATGCGGCCCACAAGAAAACATTCATTCTTCTTTTACCCACAAATTTCTCTCCATTCAGAACATCCGCATGATGCTATTCATCTCTGACCACCCAGATTTGAAGTCAATCTATTTGAAATGTATCCCCTAGAGTTTTAGAAACAAGCTTGCTGTCAACATGTGTATGGTAGTTAGCTGCCAAATTCTTAGATGAGATCCCTACTGTCTGAACATACAGTTCGGTTTTCAAAGTGTTCTATCTTCTGTTTATTTATTACACACTTCCTAATTAAATCAGATTTAAAAACACACACACAAACAAACACATGCTGGTCTCTAAAGGCTTATAATGAGATGTTAACTTTGTCTAGCCTTCAAATTCTCTGAGTTGATTCCCACCCTACTCCCTTATCTATCTATTTCACTTGGCTTAAGCTCAAACTACATGTTACGCAGAGTTCTGAAAAGTTCTATAATTATTTCCTTTGTGTATATGCTGTTTTCAATGTCCAAAGGGGTTCTGGGCAGGCTGCAATTTTGAACAGAAGGGGCTATTACAAGAAAGGCTCTTTAACCATTTTTCCTTCTGTCTCATTTCAACTCAAAGTCTCACTCTAAGGCAAGGCATGTGGTGACTCAGGTCTGAACATCCTCGGTTGTGGTCCCTGTCTCTGGAGTGCTCTCATTGATGTTTCTGTGATATTAGGGGTGGGCATATCTGTACATTTCAATGTGTTTCTCATGTTTCCAACCTTAATTTCAGTTCCTGACATTTCCAGTTAGTGGTGTTTTAAAAAAAAATTCTTATGAAAATTCATCAGCATTTCTGTGTGAATTTCTCCTGCTAGACACATTTGTATATGCAATTTTTCCCTAATAGACACGTCTTTTCAAGCAATTTTCCTTAATATTATGTTATTTTCACTATAAAAATGCATTTATGTGCACATTTCACTCTAGCACATGCATTTTTGCACACATTACTTGGTTGGAGAGTCACATTGCAAAAGGAAAGGTTTTGAATTTTGAAGGATAGCTGTGTTTTGATTCTTATATTGTTTCAGAAAATGCAAATTAAATAAGTTCACCTTTTAATGCAAACTGAAACAAATTTCTCCCTCATCCCTACCTGAAGACTACATGAATGCCAAGGTTTTGCCCTATAACAAAAAAAATTAATAAGAAGTACTAAACTAATTATAGAGTTTACACATGCATGAACTATATGCCTGTAGGGTCTATAAAAAGCTGGTTGAGATGTAGGGGATCAGGGCCAGAGACAGTAGGTATGATGGGGCGATAGTATGTGGATGCTGATGGTCTTTAAAAAAGACTTTGCTAAAAGAGGCAACCAAGTCTCTAAGAAAGTGCTTTATTGGAGATGTTGATGGATCCTGACTCACATCAGTACTGTCAGGTGGCAGAGGAAACAACCCCCATGGCAGGTTGCCAGGAACGGATAAGCAGAGCCGTAGCTAGGTGATCTTGCACCCCTGGCAGAACTGTCCAGATTGCGCCCCCTAGCCACGGACAAATTAGCTCTTCTTTCTGCCTTTCCTCCACCCATTCAATTCACCCTCTATTTAAAACCATTTCTTATGAGGCAATTATCGATATTTATATTTATGGACATTTTTGCCAATTTTGCCGGGGGGGGGGGCACATCGCCTGTGCCCCTACTGTGTGCCCTAGCTACAGCCCTGTGGATAAGACAAGGAAAAGTACTTACCATCTGCTTTTGATTCAATATTTACAGAGAGAGGCTTGGAATGCAGCCTCTTGGAATAATGGTGTTGTCCCAAGTAAATATCCACCCCCCTTTTTCTCCCACTTCCTCATTCAACATCTCTTCTACAGGTGGCGCTGAGCCCCCTTTGCTTCTGAGCCCTCTGTTCTACTACTTTCAAGGCTCGTCGGGTTCTGGGAGGGGGTTTATGGAATGCTTTCTAAAGACACTGTGTCCGTCAGCTGCTGCCCTCCTGGTGGTTCCCCTTCCTCCTCCTCCTCTCTCATTCTTTCCCAGCTTTCCCCCTCATCTGCCTCTGAGCTGTGACCTCCCTCAACCCCCTGTTGTAAATCTGAACTGTCTTCTTCTCTGGAAGGGTCAGGCTGGCGAGGCGGTCTCTACCATTCCTCCTCTGTCCAGTCCCTGACAAGTACACAGCCTGCATCACTAATCCTGAAGGAATATGGAAGTTTTATTCTACCCACATCCATGCCCTACTGAATTTGAACATAGATTATGGCTGTTAGCAGAAGTGAGCTCAGATTGTTCCAGCAAACTTTAGGGGCGATTCCTCCCCCAGTATCATCATAGCTGACCACGGTGCATATTCCATGCAGCACAATCTGAAGCATGCTTATCCAAAAGTATATTTCATTTTCTTCACAAATGCAATGTTGGGAAAGGAGGGAGGATTTAGGTCCTTTACTTTGGTGCTTGTAGACAGGTGTGTATTTCAAGACCAGTACTCCTCGTGTATACAAGTTTTTTGCAGCATCCATGTAACAGCCTTGCATCAAAATACCAGCTTGTACTTCCACCAACCCCTCCATATAATCTGGGTTTACCCTTTAGATCCCATCTGGAAGTGTGTTCCATTTCATATAAAAGTATAGGCTTCTTATGCCCTGCTTTATATACTAATAGGGCAGACGTGCATAAATACATGTGGCTGCCCTATTATGTCTCGGTTGGCCCTTAGCTTGCCATCTAGAGAATACTTAACTGGAAATAAGTCCCATGGATTTCAGTGGGATTTAAATGCTGAGTTGACAAGTTTAGGATCGATCCTGGGACTGTGCCATTTAGAACAGGGGTCAGCAAACTTTTTCAGCTGGGGGCCGGACCACTGTCCCTCAGACCTTGTGGGGGGCCGGACTATATTTTGGAGGGGGAAAAGAATGAATTCCTATAACCACAAATAACCCAGAGATGCGTTTTAAATAAAAGGACACATTCTACTCATGTAAAAACACACTGATTCCCGGACTGAGAAGGCGATTGGGCCGGATCTGGCCCCCGGGCCTTAGTTTGCCTACCCATGATTTAGAATATAGACTGATGGTGGAAGGAAATGCATTGATAGAATGTGTGCCCACAAAAAAATTCTGCCTGTAGAAAACTAGTATATCACGGAAAAGTGTATCCATAAGAAGCTAGCTTTCCACAAAGGGGGAGTCTTTGCCATATGATCGCCACATCCTGACCAGCAGCCTTTTAGAGTAAAAGTGTTAGGAGGGTTGTAACTCTTCTAAGTGTATTTACGAGTCTTATGAAATGGCTGAATCAAATGTGCGGTACTCACTGCCCTATTAACAGATCCTGCAAACATGGCTTCCGGTCTAGCGCTTTTGCCGATCGGCTGGGATTCCGTCGCGCGCGGCGGGGACCGGCTGGAAACGATCCGAGGGTCCCGTTCCTGCGCAACGGACCCTCCTAAAACTTCAGGCAGGGCGGCCTGAAGACCTGTGGAATCGGCGGGTGCTTAAACGAGCTCCCCCCCCTTTGGAAGACCCGAGTTAGGGTCGCAGAAGGGGAGAGCGGGTCGAGCTTGGAGCACCGAGACTCCATTATCGTGCGTTTCCAGCGAAGCGGCATAGCGGACAGCAAACAGCGCTAGATTCCTCCATCAATTTGCAACAAGGAACCGTGAGTAAAGACTCCAAAAAAGATTAATTTGGACTAAATTCGGACAAGGAAGAGAATCTAAACGGAGGTCCAGCTCTTCCTTTAACGTGTAAATAAAGCAAGGAAAAAGACTGTAAATAGCGGACTGGTTTGAAGGCTCTTAGAACGCTCAGTAAGGTTTTGACAGATAATTAACAGAAACCCCCTCCCGGGCTCACAAGGGTGAAGGGGGGGGGAAAAGGACCTTTTGGTGTCTCTTCTTAAGAGAAATAAAGTTCCCCCGCCACCCTCAGGACTTGGATTCCGGGTCAGTGCGGGAAGAAGAAAAATAGTGCCATTTGAAAGGCTAAAGACTTTGACAGCTCTGTTGACTCTCTTGCTATTTAGTAACAGGGGAGACTGCTACAAATGCCCAAAGTGTTAAAATATATAAGAAGTATTTGCCTCAATGTATTCTATGCCTTCCATGTAAAACTGGCTACAATTGCAATCCCTTGAAGCTATCTTCAGGATTCAGTAAAAGAGACTCTGAAAGACAATAGACAATAGACTGTTTAAGCCCCTACTTCCTGTGTTTACATTCCTGCATTCCACTCCGGCAAAGCTCTCAGCAGAGAAGGAGCTGATAAAAGGAGTGACCTTGAACTATTAACAGATGACTAGCTCAGCTGGTGCCAGGGCTAAAGGGCCGAAAGAAGCTAAACAACCAGAAAGAAGGGACTCAAAGGACGAGAGGAGGGACTCCAGGGCGAACGAAGAAGTGATGCAACAGGTGCTTCAATCTTTGGACTCTATGAGAAAAGAATTTGGTGAAAGAATTGATGTTTTGAGTAATAAAATAGATGATCTCGCAGTAATTAAAAAAGACCTGGAGGAGGCCAAAGAAAAAGTTGCCAAAGTAGAAAATAAAGTGGACGACCTGGAACATTCACAGGATAAGTATCAGAGGGAAACTCAGACGGCTCTTGCCTTCATTCAGATGAAGCAGCGGGAGGCGAACTTGAAAGTGAGGAATCTCCCAGAGGGTGAACAAGAAAACTTCAAGAGCTATGTGGTAGAGACCTTTGCAGATTTCTGGGAAATTGACGACGTAGAGCTGGATACAAAAATTGTAAAGGCCTACCGCTTCAAATTTAGAGACAAGGACTCCAAAACATCAGGAGATTGCATAATTGAATTTCAATCTAAACAACAAAGAGATGAGATTTTGAGTCTTCATTATGCCAAAAATCTGATGGTAAACAAGCAGCAGGTGGTCTTGTTTAAAGACATTCCAAAGTATTTCTTGGACAAAAGAAGTACATACATAGAACTGACACGCACCCTCAGGAGGAGAGGAATTGACTTCAGGTGGGAATTTCCAGAAGGCCTCTCGTTCAGATATAAAGAAAGAAGAGTGAGAATTAAATCACCACAAGAACAAAAGAACTTTGTGGACAAGCACCCGGAGCTTCTTACAGAACCACAATCCAGATCAGCACCAACTTCACCAAAAGTAGCACAGGAGCCCAAAGGAGCGGAAGGAGGAGTAGCATAAAGGACAATGGCGTTAAAAGCCCTAACATGGAATGTCAGGGGCTTAAATATACCTGTTAAAAGACACAAGGTGTTTCATGTCCTAAATAAACAGAATCTGGACTTGATTTGCTTACAAGAAACACATGTGGTCAGAATACATAGAAGAGTCTTGCAAAATAAAAAATTGGGCCAAGAATTTATTTCATCAGCTAAAGTTAAAAAGAGAGGGATTGTAATTTATGCCAAAGATAAATGGAACCCAAAACAACTCTTCAAAGACCAGGAAGGAAGATACATTGCAATTGAAATCACAGTGCAAGGCGAAAAACTTTTGGTTCTGGGAATTTATGCACCTAATGGAGGAAAAGCGGAATTTTTTAAAGAAATCCACGACAAGTTGCTGGATTACATGGATTACAAAATAATAGCCATGGGAGACATGAATGCGGTTCCATCCACATTGATGGATAGATCACAGAGAACAAAATGGTCCAATGATGGAAGATTACCTAAAACCTTCTTTGATATGGCGGACAATTTGGACTGGGTGGATGCCTGGAGGTTAAAAAACCCAACAGATACGGAATCGACTTTTTTTTCAGAAGCAACGAATTCGTGGAGTAGATTAGATCAATTTTGGGTATCCAGGGAAATGTCACCTAGGATACTCAAAGCACAAATACATCCAAGAACTTGCTCAGACCACAACCCTGTACAGCTGGATTTAAGAATCAATCTACAAGGTACTTTCCGATGGAGAATGGATGATTCTTTGTTCAGGAATGGCAATATATGTGAGAAGGCCCAGAAGACTCTAAAAGACTTTTTTGAAATAAATCTCAACACAACAATGGAAAAAAGAGTCATCTGGGACACCAGTAAAGCGGTAATGAGAGGATTCCTGATACAACAGAAAGCGATAAGGAAAAGGCTACAAAATCAAAGAAAAGAAGATATTCTGCAACAGCTAAAGGAAAGAGAGAAACAGTTGAGAGCTAATCCCAAAAGTTTGGATTTGCAGAAAAAAATCAAGAAATTACAGATGGATTACTCTCAATTAATTAATCAGGAAATAGAATGGAAAATTAAAATGATGAAACAAAAGACCTTTGAATCGGCAAATAAATGTGGTAAATTGCTTGCATGGCAGTTAAAACAGAGGTCGAAGCAAAACACGATAACGAATATCGAGGTGAATGGAAAGCATATTACAAAGCCAGTAGAAATTCGGAAAAATTTTGAGAGTTTCTATAAACAGCTGTACAGGGAAGACCATCTACACGATGACAAGATAGAGCAATTTGTGAAAGAAAAAGGAATGCACAAAATCCCAGAGGAATTGAAACCAACGCTTAATTGCCAAGTAACCACAAATGAAATTGAGAATGCAATAACAAATATGAAATTAGACAAGGCCCCAGGACCTGATGGACTTTCAGCAAAATACTATAAGACACTTAAAGATTGGTTAATACAACCAATGAAAGAAGTATGTAATGAAATATTAAAGGGAAGGAAAGCACCCGATTCATGGCAAGAGGCCTATATAACTTTGATACCTAAATCAGATACTGACAGAATCCAAATGAAAAATTACCGACCCATCTCCCTTTTGAATGTGGATTACAAAATATTTGCAAACGTCATGGCCAACAGACTTAAAGGAGTGCTAATGAAGATTATCCACAAGGATCAAGCAGGGTTTTTACCCCAAAGACAAATAAATGGAAATATACGGAACGTGGTGGATATATTGGAAAGATTGGAACAAAGGAAAGATCGCAAAGCGGTTTTGATGTTTATAGATGCAGAGAAGGCCTTTGACAATGTCTCGTGGAAGTTCATGAAAGAAAACTTTGGGAAAATGGAGATGGGAGAAGCTTTTATGAATGGACTGAATGCAATATATTCAGAACAAAAAGCAAAAATCATAGTCAACAATATCGTTTCAGAGAGCCTTAAAATTGAAAAAGGAACAAGGCAAGGGTGCCCTCTTTCCCCATTGTTATTTATTACGGTCCTGGAGGTCCTTTTGAATTTGATCAGAGAAGATGGCAACATACAAGGAGTGAGCGTTGGAGCAAAGCAATATAAAGTGAAAGCCTTTGCAGATGATGTAGTATTAACTCTTCAAAAACCAGAGACCAGTGCCGTGAGGGCACTGGAAGTAATTCAAGAATTTGGACAGGTAGCAGGATTCAAATTAAACAAAAGCAAGACCAAGTTGCTTGGTAAAAACTTGACACTGGAAGAAAAACAATCTATTGAGGAAAAAACGGGCCTTGGTTTCGAAAAAAAGGTGAAATACCTAGGGGTGAATTTAACATCTAAGAACCAGAATCTGTACAAGGATAACTACGAAAAAGTATGGAAAGAAGTTAAGAAAGATTTGGAAATCTGGAACAATTTGAAACTATCCTTGCTTGGACGTATATCTGTAATCAAGATGAATGTATTACCAAAACTGTTATTTTTGTTCCAAGCGCTACCGATTGTCGATAAGATGGAACCATTCAAAAACTGGCAGAAGGACATATCTAGATTCGTCTGGCAAGGGAAAAAACCCAGAATTAAATACAAGATACTAACTGATGATAAGAAAAGAGGGGGATTCTCCTTGCCGGACTTGAACATATATTTTGAAGCTGCGGCATTCTGCTGGCTTAAGGATTGGTTCCTGTTGGAAGAGACTGATGTGTTGGATCTAGAAGGATGTGACAATCGGTGGGGATGGCATGCTTATTTGTGGTATGACAAAATAAAGATTCATCAAGGATTCAAGTCACATATAATTAAAAAAGCCCTGTTCAGAGTCTGGTGTAAATATAAAGATCTATTGGAGAAGAAAACACCCAATTGGATTTCACCTTTAGAAGCCAAGGCAGATAGAAGAACAAATATGGAAAGCAATTACCCTAAATACAGAGACATTATAATTCAAGAAGGAGACAGTGTCAAGTTAAAACCCTTTGAACAGCTGAAAGGAGTGGTAACAAATTGGTTACAATATCATCAAATAAGTGAACTCTTCAAGCAAGATAAGAAACTTGGCTTTCAGACAGAAAAATCAAGATTGGAAACAGAACTGTTAGAGCCTAAAACAAAGGTTTTGTCTAGAATGTATAACTTGCTGCTAGAATGGCATACACAGGATGAATTGGTGAAATCTGCTATGATAGACTGGGCACAAGATGTAGGACACAACATAATGATGGATGACTGGGAGAGACTTTGGAGAAGAGGAATTAATTTCACAGCTTGTAATCTCTTAAAAGAAAATATTATGAAAATGATATATAGATGGTACTTAACCCCAGTCAAACTAGCCAAAATCTATCATATGCAGGACAAGAAATGTTGGAAGTGTGAGAAATCAGATGGAACTTTTTATCATATGTGGTGGACGTGCCCGAGGGTGAAGGCCTATTGGGATGTGATATATAATGAATTGAAGAGAGTGTTTAAAAACACATTTGCTAAGAAACCAGAGGCCTTCCTCTTGGGAATGATCCATCACGAGTTGCCAAAAGAAGATCACACGTTATTTATGTATGCCACAGCAGCAGCAAGGACACTGATTGCAAGATATTGGAAGACAAAAGAACTACCAACGGTGGAAGAATGGCAGTTGAAAATGATGGATTATATGGAACTCGCAGAACTGACCGCAAGAATCCGAGACCAGAGGGAAGAAGCGGTGGAACAAGAATGGAAGAAGTTCAAAGAATATATGAAGAAACATCTTAAAATTTAGAATCTTTAAACTGTTAGAATTTTGCTGAGTAGATAGAAGAATTTATAGATAGGATAAGATTGATAAGATAGAAAATGTATATAAGAATTAAAATAATGATTAGAAGAAAATTAAAAGATAAAGACGTAGAGAAAGATTTGGAGATAAGTTTAAGATAATAGAAATAGCTTAAAGAAATATATTTAAGATCGATAGAGATAATAGAGTGGAGATAATTGAAATTATATTTGGTGTTAAAGGAATAAGAAATAGATTAGAAAATGAGTAGAAATTGCTAAAATGATAGGATAATGTAACGTTAAAGGAGAGAAGAGGGGGAAGTCAATTAGATAATGTTAGAGAAATATGACTATTAGGAAGTAATCAATTCAGTTAGTTTGTTTATTTTTGATGTAGGGGGGTGGGAGGGGGGTTTGGTTTTTGTTTTGGTTTTGTCTTATGTATGTGTTTATGTGTCAAAAATTCCTAATAAAAATTATTTAAAAAAAAAAATAATAATAACAGATCCTGCAAAGATTCTGATTTGCCACATTCCTGGTATTTTCATTCCATCAATGGCAGAGGCAGAGTGCCAACGAAATATCACTACAACCATGCCAGCTCCTAACTGTCACATTCAGTGAAATTATGTAGGTTCACAACTCTGAACACCTGGGCTCTAAAATTTGGGATATAATTATGACGTTATGTAACCTGCCGTGCACTAGGCATTCTTTTTGTATCTCTGTGAAAATGTGGGTATTTTTGTACATGACAGATAGGACAAAAATAAAAATTGATACAGGGTGCCAGGGCTCAGAGTTCTGAAAAGACTTCAAAAACCCAACGCAGGGATAATCTTAAGCTAAAAATAATTTCTCTCTCTCTCTCTCTCTCTCTCTCTCTCTCTTTAAAAAATATTGCAAGCTACATAGTAATAGATCTTGACAAGAGTATTATTCTGTTTCATCCATTTCCCCCCTAAATTATTATTACCTGAGAAATTACTTAGGGGTTATATTAACATTTAGTTTCTCCTTCATTCGAAGGACAGTGACACTTTAAATACAAGTTGTTTTCCGTTAATGTGAGAAGAGTTATAGAAAAATCCAGGTGGTTTTATAGCCAGCATATTATAAATTCCTGAGAGGAAAGGATTTAAAATAAAATTTCAGCCTCTATTCCCCTCACCAAATGTTAATAGTCTTGTAAGAGCAACAAAATATTTCGAGGTTGAAAACAAATTAAGAATGTTTCCTTTGCAATTTGATAAAAGCGTTACCGCTTTCTATCATTATTATTATTATTTGCAAGGTTTCCCCCCACCCTCCCCCGCTTGCACACACATGCACAAAAGCTCTCTTAGAAGATAGAAAGAAAGTCACAAAAAGCCTCTGGAGAAAAGTGCGATATAGATTGAGCTAAGCATTGAGTTGGCACTATCATCTCCTTGGGTCATCACCTTTCATATAGTGATTGGCATATCTGATCTGACATTGTTTGACTTGTCTCTTGATTGGCTGGTTCCCTGCTTAAGACCTCCCCAAGGCAAAGCCTTGGATTCTGTGCTTTGTCCAACAGTGGCGCTTCTCGGGAGCAGCTAAGCATTTTCATGAGGAGAGGACAGCGAGGTGAGAGGAAACGTCAATCATCGTGAGCAGTGTTGCAGTCCCTGCTGGACTGACAATGGAGAAAGAATATAATTTAGGTGACTTCTGCATAAACACTATTAGTTTCATTCCATTTGCTTTTATTCCTTTTTTTAGAAAGGGGGAGGAGGGAGAAAGATGGCGGGGAAGTACCAAACGTCTAGCAATCTATATTTCCTAAACAAATAAGAGGAGCCACCTTGAAATATAGCACTGAAAATTATGGAAGGTCTGAGATTACAGTAGTACCTCGGTTTAAGAACAGTCCGGTTTAAGAACGATTCGGTTTACAAACTCTGCAAAACTGGAAATAGTGTCTTGGTTTGAGAACTTTACCTCGGTCTAAGAACAGAATCCAAACGGTGGAAGGGGACCGGCGGCAGGAGGCCTCATTAGGGAAAGCGCGACTTGGTTTAAGAATGGTTTTGGTTTAAGAACAGACTTCCGGAATGGATTAAGTTTGTAAACCGAGGTACCACTGTTTTCACCGCTGGTGCTTATGTGACACTCTCAAAATAAATAGTGAAACTAAACAGATATCACTCTGTTCTGACATCTTTCTGGGAGTCGAGGGGAAACCCTCACCACAGAATAATTGAGTCCAAGAGTTGCTATTGCTCAGTTTCTCTCTAGTCTCAACTGGCAGCAATACAAAACACAAATTGGGACACACGATTTCAACTAGTATAGGGAGAGAGGTATATTGGACTGATTGCAATAAATAAAATACATGTAGATAAATATATATCTATTAGCTATATTCTTTTATTTACCTAATCAGAATATGGGGAGAGAGAGAGAGAGAGAGAGAGAGAGAGAGAGAGAGAGAGAGAGAGAGGGAAGGAGGTTCAATTTCTCTCCAAAATTGAGATGGATCCTGCCAGGTCCTCAATATAATTACATACAAAAGGATACCCCAAGCTTTCGGGCAAATTGGAGTTCATATTGTGATACAATAAAATGCAAGATATAAGAAATAAAATAAGCAATAAAATTCTAAAATACATTTTTTAAAACCATACAGCATCCAGCACAGCACGTTACAATTGCCACAACAAGCAGAAAAAATCATTAAGTGGTCCGCCAAGACCTTCAGCAATTTTCAAGTGGTCCATGGGGGGAAAGGTTTGGGAACTACTGCTTTATATAGCTTATGGATTGATCCCTCAATATTGTTCAAAAGAAAAAGGCCCATGTCTAATCGAATTTCATAGCCTGGAATCCTTTCCATTATAAATTTAATCCCCCTCCCTGCAATATCATTTAGCACTGAATATTGCCACCATAGGTGACTCTGTCCTTTCTTCTTCTTTTTTTTACACTTTATGCTATTTGTTGTGCCATCAGAACAGCACTGTTGGATTCAGCCCACACAGTTGTCTCTTCCTCACCAAGCCCACGTGTTCAGTAGTGAAATGGGGAGGTATTCTTGCTTTGGTTTTTTTAAGCTTCATTTGTTTTGTGTTACCCTAATTGTTTTCCACACAGAGATACACAGAGAGTGATTTTAATTCAGACCCATCCTATATTTTACGTTATGTAACTTGGGGGGACTTTTCTTGGGGGGCTCCTACTGCTCTCCTGGGCATCAGACCTCCCAAATTTTAAACAGAATGGCTTTTATTTTTTGTATATATAATCTTTGTTGTTTAAAAACAATTATAACAACAAAGAAAATGAAAACAACCAACCAAGACAAGGACAAAAAGAAAATTATTACATAAAAACATCATCACTGTTAAAAATGACTTCCAATTAATCTTGCTGTATTTAACATCTCTTGCCTTTTATGTCACACAATTAATTTTTTCTTATTTTTATTCTTTTAACTCTTTACTAACTTTATTTTAACCCTTCAACCAGTTCAGTCTAGTTCTGCCATAAGAATGGCTTTTAAATATCCCCATTTTAGAGGCAATAAAAGCAAGTGTAAGTGTGTGTCTGACATCCTAGAAGTTTCCCATTGCTTTCAATTAAAAGCAAAACAAACATCACCTTCTCTTGCTTGTAATTTTGGTGTTTTCCCATTCGAATGGCATCAAATCTTCAGGCTTTCAACTACCCTGCTGCCCTCCCCCAAGATAAGATCTACACAACTTCAGAAAGTCACTCATGTAAAATTCGTATCAAATCCAAAAGCAAATGCACCCCAGGATGTTTGTTTCTAGATTCAGTTACCTTTAAATCTAATGGACACCTGATACATTCATTTCTTTTTCAGAATGAACACATCTAAATGGAAGACATTTTTGTTTAAAAAGGACTTTCCCAGAGTCCTGACCAAGTTGTTAATGGAATATGGAATAGCAACATCTGCAGGAATGGCTTTTATTTATTTATATAATAATCTTGTAGAGATGATTTTATGGTGTTTTTTTTTACAGTTTGTTGAAATGATTTTATTAGGGTTTTTAAGAGCCTGTGCTTGTGCTGTAGACTTTTTTTACCTTGCAACACCACTCCTTTGAAGCAGTTTATCAACTGGTCAAACAAACAATTTCCTGGAAGCCCTAGGCAACATGTCCAACATTTAGGGGTAGTTTGAGTTGCAGCTAATATCTAGAAGGCATCCCCGGAGTATGAATGTAAGTGACATTATGCTGTGGATCCCACTTGTTCTGTCAATTTCCCATTAGACAGAAAACACATTCAGAGATTCAGTTCCCCACCTGAAGTTTTTGAAGCGGCCCAACTGCACAACAGGTACTATAACACATTCACCCAGCTGAGCCTACTTCTTTTAAAAAAAAAAAATTATTGGCTTTTACAATTAAATACAGGGACTCGGGTGTGGGTTAAACTACAGAGCCTAGGGCTTGCTGATCAGAAGGTCAGCGGTTCGAATCCCTGTGATGGGGTGAGCTCCCGTTGTTCGGTCCCAGCTCCTGCCCACCTAGCAGTTCGAAAGCACGTCAAAGTGCAAGTAGATAAATAGGTACCGCTCCAGCGGGAAGGTAAACGGCGTTTCTGTGCGCTGCTCTGGTTCGCCAGAAGCGGCTTAGTCATGCTAGCCACATGACCCGGAAGCTGTACGCCGGCTCCCTTGGCCAGTAAAGTGAGATGAGCACCGCAACCCCAGAGTCATTCACGACTGGACCCAATGGTCAGGGGTCCCTTTACCTTTACAATTAAATACAATTAAACAATAAAAAAAGTTTTTACAGAATCAATTTCTGAGATTCTCTGAATCTCATTCTTCTCCCCATTCCCTGCATGGGTCCTTATAACAATTAATTGACAACTACATGTCAATACATTCTCCACAGTTTTCATTTCTCTAAATTATCCGCATCTTTCGTTTCTTTACAAGTGGTTCTTAAAGTCCAGCTAGCGTTTTTATTTGTTTACAATGGTCTCCTAAATAAATTATAAATTTTCCTCACTCTTTTTTAAAGCCTTTATCTTCTTGGTTCCTGGGTCTCACGGTCAGTTTTGCCATTTCAGCATAGTCCAGCAATTTGGCTTGCCTTTCTTCCCTAGCCAGGACTGTTGTTTCTTTCCATCTTTGGGCTAATAACATCCATGCAGCTGTTGTCAAGTACATAAACACACCTGAGCCTACTTTTTGACTGTCCCTGTTCAAAGATCAAGGCTGAATTGGATACACACTTGCCTACAAATAAAGCCCATTGAACACAGTGGAATTCACTTCTGAGTACACATGCGCAGGATGAGCATCTTTTTAAGGAATGGTTGGCACCAAACCACTCCTTCAGCATCCTGTGTCACACATGCAACACTCAGCGACAGCTTATAGTCAAGCAACACTGACAGAATGGGAAAATCAGGGTGGCTGGCATTTCCTAAATTGCTACAAAGATGTGGCAAGGATTAAAATATCACACAGCTCTGCCTCTGAACATAGGTGGAAAAGCAACACAGTTTTAAAGTCCCCTACTTATGGGTATGAATTTTAAATTAGAAGAAAGAAGCTTTTTGGGGTGGGGGTCACAAATTGTTCAAAACATGCTGGGCTTTTACAGCTGTCTTCAATATATATATATATATCTTTTTAAAAAATGACACCTGAAAAAGAAAAAGGCGAAACGGTGAAATATTCAAGAGGAGGAGCTGCATTCACTTGCTCCCAGTTAGGTTTACTAAGTCAGTCATGAAGGCAGGAGATGTAAAATGCATCAGCCGTCCTCTGTTCAGTCCCAGCCTGACAGTTCAATACTTCCTCATCTTCTGAGAATGGCAGTGCCTGAGCCCTGAGTAAACCATGTCTGTATGCAAACTGTCAAGGAGGGCTCGGCATATCATTAGGCTTGACCTCCATGGCTGCAGTGACAACAGGGAGCCTCGCAGCCAATTGTCACCTGTGTTAAAATTCATCCTTGCATCTCCCAATTCAGCAGCATGCGAAGCAAACCCCATAAATAGCAGCCATTTGATGAACTACCTCATTTACTGAGATAATCTTAACCCTTTAGAGATGGCAGTCATACATACACTACATATTAAACAGATCTACGGAGCCTTTGTTAAATTAGCAAGCTCCTACAATGGGATGCATTTCCAGAATTGAGGTTGCAATCCTATGCTAGGGGTGTGTGTGTGTGTGTGTGTGTGTGTGTGTGTGTGTGTGTGTGTAAATTGATTCAGTTTGCATTTTTAAAAGGCACGTCTAACTAATCTGCATGCTCCTTAGCAGTACATGAACTGAAACACAGCCGTCCTGTGAAATTTGCACATTTCTGAATTTTGCAATGCTCTTCTCCAGCACATACTAGGGTAAAGTGTGCACAAAAAGTCATATAGTATAACATTAAACATGCATTATATTAGGAGAAATTGCTGTGCAAAATTGTGTATAGGAGGAGGAGGATTGGCCTACAACTATGTGTCTATTAGATGAAATTCGCTGAGGGTTTTATAGGGGGGGGGGAATAAGCCAGCTGATGCAGAAATGTCAATAACTGAATTTAAGATTGGAAAAATGAGAAGCTGAGAGAATAAAATATTCACTTGCTTCTGGAAACTGATAAAATGCTGTAAATCTGAGGAAATTTAAACAGGTTTTGACAATTCCCTCCTCGCTATTTTATTCCCAGCCAAATTTAGACTTTCTTATAAAGGCTTCCCTGATATACCTGTAGGGACAAAATGCCATGTCAAGGCTTGGGCAGATGACCTCCAGTGTCCCTTTCAACTCAATCTCTATGACTCTATTAACTGAATTAGTGCAATCCTCATATGATCTTCATTCATTTGCCCATTAAAATCATTTGATTACTTCGTTTCATTCTAAGCACGCTGGAGTGTTTTTTATAATGTCACAATATAAGTACAGAACTGTGCAAGGTGGTGATCATTGCCTAATGGAGCTGTCAGCCGTGCAGAAAAGGGTTAGGAATAAGCAGCAATATTCAATAGTGTTCAACACAAAGTCTATTGTGGGGCTTTGACAGGAGGCATGAAAATGACATAGATAATTTCACATGTATCCAGCATTATGTCATAAGCACCTGGCTTATGCTCATTCGAGAAAAGAAAAAAAGGTAGTGTTGCACTTCCTCACCACATTTTAGTCTGAGAGTGGCCTCACATCCAGGAGTAAAACTTGGGTGTTTCATTTTCAGAACAGTACCAATATGCCCAATTAAAAACAGATCCATTTGCAGAAACAGTGCCAGTGTGTGGACTTCGAGATGGGAATGGAAGCTTTCGTATTAAATGCAGCAATGGTCATATTCATCAGGTCAAATATGGGCTCAGGGAAGTTTTCTCCAGATCTCTCTTTGTCCTTACTTATAAGCCATGAGTTGGAAACAGATAGATGGTTTTGAAGAGGTTAAGCAAAAGTCAAGAGCAGGGTAAAGGGGATGCCACACACACCCAGTCTATCTTTTCCAGCATTTTGTTGTCTAACTAGAAGTGATTTGAGTCAGCTAACAGCTACCCCACTAATCAATGTTGGAGCAGAGGAAGCTTAGGAGGAGAGAGGGGGGAAATGTCTTGAACAACTGATAGAGCAGAGGACCAATGGGAGAAAGGGAGAAGACTTACATGGAAGGTAAGGATAGCAAGAGACTTAGAAATGGGGATTGTGTGATATACAAAGCTCATTACTCCATGCAAAAATGGGCTATAGACCATGTGTCTCTTTATAGCATGACATCAGAAGAAGTACATCATAGCTGTCTACTATGATGTGATACCCTGCACAGCTGCTACTATTGTCTAAAGGGTGGCGCTGTGGTCTAAACCACTGAGCCTCTTGCGCTTGCTGATCAGAAGGTCAGTGGTTCGAATCCCCGCAACGGGGTGAGCTCCCATTGCTCTGTCCCAGCTCCTGCCAACCTAGAAGTTCGAAAGCACACCAGTGCAAGTAGATAAATAGGTACTGCTGTGGCAGGAAGGTAAATGGCGTTCCCGTGTGCTCTGGTTTCTGTCACAGTGTTCTGTTGCGCCAGAAGTGGTTTGGTCATGCTAGCCACATGACCCGGAAAGCTGTCTGTGGACAAACGCTGGCTCCCTTGGCCTGAAAGCAAGATGAGCGCCACAACCCCATAGTCGCCTTTGACTGGACTTAACCGTCCAGGGATCCTTTACCTTTTTTTACCTACTATTGTCGAATAATACCAAGGACTGTGTTCATATCTGCCCTGTCACCAGTTGCTATATTTGTTCATGGAATCTTTTCTATTTTTAGAAATGCATTCTTCATAAAACTAATTAAGAGTTCTGCTACCAGTCAAATTTGGCCATTGGAATGGATCCAATCTATTTATTCCATTTATATCTCATGCTTCCTCCCAAAGGAGTTCAGGGAAGCAATGGATTCACAGGCTGCTTTAAGGCCCTTCCTGGAAACTTTTTTATAAAAACAAACAAGAAACTAGTCTTCTCCTCTCCAAAAAATGTCACTGGGGAAGATTGGAAGGCAGGTTTGTCCAAAAAGAAAGTGGAACAGTGCATATCAGAGGCGGGGGGGGGGGGTTTGATGGTTAAACCACTCTGGAAATGTGCGTTAACCCACAGCAGCTTTAACAAACTACAATTTCCCAGGATTCTTTGGGGGAAGCCACAACTGTTTAAGTAAGCATGATACTACTTCAAATTTATAGTGCTGAAGGGGCCTAAATTCACCTTGAAACAAGAAATCATTGAATCATATTGTCAGGGATGTGCCCACCCCTGCCAGTCCGGCACTGAGTGCATACAGGGAGCCTCAGCCGGTGTTGAAGACGGATTCATCTCACAGCGAGTCTGCCAGCCCCTCTTCGGGGGAGGAGCAGTTAGTGGGTGGGAGCCAGGGAGTGAGAGGTCTCCAGGAAGATGCAGAGAGACCTGGCACCACCCAGCAGACTCGCTCAGAGGGGGAGACGTCAGTTCCGGCGCCCACTTCACATAGAAGGAGAAGGCGGCAATTCAGAGTGCCGAGGCTTTGGTGTTGGCGCCAAAACAGAAGGGGGGCACTTCCGGATTCTGCTAGTGACTAGGCAGTCATGTTTGAACTGAACTCTGCACTGTACATATTTTGCACTAATAAAAAGACATAAAGACAGGGAGGATTTGGTCTTTACTATTGAGCAACCGATGAGGGAGCCTGACACATATCCATGTGGCATTCCAAACAAACCACTTCAAATTTATACTAAAGTTTTTACAGTAAGGAATGCTCAGTGATCTTAAAACTTTTAGCAAAGTTAAATGAATTGGACGCGAAGTCTATGCTTGTCACAAATTCTCAGTTTTTAGATAAGAACAACCTGGGGGAAAAGGCTCTTGGGTGCTGGTAAATGAAAAGATAATTATACGGTAGTTAAATGTAAAGTTAAATGTAGCAACTGAAATGTACATAATGAACGACTATTATTGTTCCTATGCTTCATCTGCTTACGAAATTATCACTCAAGACAGCTGCGCGAAGGTGATAGTTGTATCATCTGCACTCACGCCTGCACTGAAGTAACCCCAAAAGGATATAAACACAGTGCAGCCAGTTATCAGTTTCCACCTTGAACGACAGGTAATTGTTTGCTGTTTTTATATGATACTTCGTGAAATCCCAAGGTAGGGGTAGAAGCAAAGCAAGCACTCAGCAGGGAAGCCACTAAGCAGATATGGCCTGCAACAGGTGGCTTGGTCATAAGTGACAAGTGGCAAAGATTGAAGTGCCCAACCAGACTCTGAAGCTTCTGTGGGGCTAGGTACAGTAGCGTAGGAAGGGTGGGACGTAGGGGGTGGGTCGCCCCGGGTTCCAGGGGAGGGGGTGACACTCGGCGGCCCCTCCCGCCACTCCCCAAGCCGAGCCCCACCGCCCGGCACCCCGTCCAGGCTGCTTTACAGACGAACGGGTCAGCCCCACAAGCTGGCGCTCGCTCGGTCGCCGCGGGAGCAGCAGTGCTGGCCTGGATGGACTGCACTGTGCATGCCCGGAAATTCCGGGATTCCCGGGCATGCGCAGTCCCTCCTGACGTGCGTCATGACATCACAATGCATGTGTCAGGGGGGTGCCTCAACTCGGCAACACCGCCCCGGGCAGCCAAGAGGCTTCGTACGCCACTGGCTAGGTATATAGGCTGATAGGCTCCCTCTCTTTGGTTGACAACTGCTGATTGAGAAATTGCCACCAAGCACAGAATGTGGCACCTAGATGGAGAAGAGAAAAGTCCAGTGTCTGAAAAGGCTCAGCAAGATGCCTTGGTGACACAGTGTGTACGGCACTTGGGTCTTTATCAGAAAAGGGAGACCTGCATACCCTCCAACATTTGTCTGATGAAAATAGGGACGTTCCATTCCATAATGATCATTTTACTATTTATACCCCACACATCTTACTGGGTTGCCCCAGCCTCTCTGGACAGCTTCCAACATATATAAAAACATAGTAAAATATCAAACTTTTTTTTTAAAAAAAAAAAACTTCCCTATACAGGATTGCCTTCAGACAGCTCGTTGGTCGGATAACGCCAAACCCTCCAACATTTTTCCTGTGGAAATAGGGACGTCCTAAGGAAAAGTGGGACATTCCGGGATCAAATCAGAAACCGGGATGGCTTCTCTAAATCAGGGACGTCCCTGAAAATAGGGACACTTGGCGGATCTGGGCCTGGACCTGAGATTTCCCCCTTCCCCAAATTACAGTTTGGGTTTTTTATTTTATTTTGTGGGCAATCAATTTGAAAATTTGATTAATGAGGTTCCCGTTGGTAGGAAATCTGCTGAAGTTTGCTGAATCTGATCCGCTTTGACAGATCTTGTTAATGGCATGATCCAACTGGGGAATGTCCCTAGTATTCACATGTCCGTCTTCCAAACAACAGACACAAGTTTGTTAGAGGATTTGAAAGTTGTTAAGAGACCCCCATTCCCCTCATAGAGCTGCAATTGACAGAGTGGGAAGAGGGACTGAATATTGAACCACCATGTGACTTGTAGCTATGTGAGGAGGAGAACAACTCTCAGCACCCTAAACAAACTACATTTCCCAGGATTCTTTCGGGGAAGCCATTAAAGTGGTTATCAACGTGCTTCAAATGAATGGTGCAGATAAATTTAACAATACATCAGATACAGCAACGGACTTAGATGTCTTACTACAATGAAGCAGTGTAGAATTTTTGCTAAATAAAATGAATAAATGTGGCCTTAGAATCACAGCTAATTTGCAGGCTTACTCTGGCATGTCAATAGGGAACAGTGTTTTAGCATGAGGTAAGAGTCATGTTCCTTTCTGGTTTTCTTTATGAAAGGGTACTTAAGTAAGACTCACTATTGCTCCAATATATTTGCTTCAAAATAGTTTCACAGCAAAAAGGCCTTTTTAAAAGATTGACCTGGAAGGTAATGATATGTTAGCCTTGCCACTGTGGCAAATGCTATATCTCACAGGAATGTTTTTACCACATATTGGTTAACCAACGCTATTCACATTCTTCCTGTAATGGGACCTAAATCTAGCTGTAAGAAAAGCTATAATGCCCACAGAGTTAAGAGCCTGTCAGTGTCTCTGTTTTTTGCAATCTATAATACCACAGGAAAGGAAAAAAGGAAAAAAGGAAGAAAGGAAAGGAAAGGAAAGGAAAGGAAAGGAAAGGAAAGGAAAGGAAAGGAAAGGAAAGGAAAGGAAAGGAAAGGAAAGGAAAGGAAATTTGGCCTCTGCATTCACAATACAGTCATACCTTGGGTTATGAATGCTGTGGGTTGCACATTTTCGGGTTGCAGTCCGCACCCAACCCGGAAGTACCGGAACGGGTTACTTCCAGGTTTCGGCGCTCGCGCATGCGCAGAAACTCAAGATAACATCACATGCATACGCAGAAGCGCCGAATCGCATCACCTGCATGCACAGACGCAGCGCTTCAGGCTACGAACGCTGTGGGTTGCGAACGTGCCTCCCGTATGGATCACATTCACAACCGGAGGTATGACTGTAGAAGTTTGAAGAATTTGTTCTCCTCATTCCTGCTTTAAATATTTTAAAGAGGCTTGACTCACTTGCACCTCTAACACACGTCGATCATTCTGTTGTAACAAGAGTGGAGAATTTACGCTGAGCAAGAAACTGAAAGTTGGCAAGACTTTTCTTAGAGACAGAGCATATTGGAGACAATTGAGAAAATCTGGTTGTGTTGTGATTAACAGCGCAACCCTCTGGAAATTATTTTGAGGGTGCATGGCAAGAATCTATTAATTACCTTTTTAAAAAAATCCTTACAAAGAGGCAAAGCTTGCTCTTTAAACACACACACACACACACACACACACACACACACCAAAGTAAAACTTAGCACTCCTAGACTCTGACATCTCTGTGTGTGTTTGTGTGTTACTGTAATACAATCAACCAGGACCATTGTCTTCCCCTAGAAAACAAGTTATTGCATTAGTTCAACAGTTAACACCCCCGTTTTTGAAAGCGAAACTCCACTGGCTGCAGTGCTAAAAGGCATCGCTGAGGTCCAGGATTATATCGTAAACCATTTTCATAAGGGCTCTTCCGAAAGGCTGAATTATCAGCGTTTGCTTAATAGACTGTCACACGGATTTGAAGGTCAGTGATCCATGAACTAAAACAGTCTTTAAGAAGCCCGTAATGTGTTACTTGATGATGACTACAAAGAAACTAAGTCTATTGAGCAGATAATTGCATATTTATATAATGGGCAATAATGGGAATTACAGTCTGTCCGTTATGTCAACTCTCGGGAATATACATGATTGATTTTTTATATATAAAAGAAGAATAAAAAACTCTTGGTAGGAAATAATTATGGCTTTGTTGCCTTCTGGTTTTAAAGGCTGCTTGCTTAGTTAGGCATCTCTTTAATGAGAAGGAGAACCAGGAAGTGTCTAGAAAAGAAAACTTTGCTTATATATTTTGACCCAGTCTATGTGGAGCATGCCTCCTATCTAGCCATTGACTAGACATTCACCTACTTAGCTTTAATAATGTAGGAAGCATCAGTCAACAGACCTTCTCATGTATTATGCTGCTCATGTTCTTGCCCATCACTTAACACATCCCATTTTGACAACCAAATGAGTGGGGGAAGAATTAGTTTGTAAAGTTACCATGAGACTTACAAGCTAAGTTTGCCATACTCTGTATGCATACATACGGTAGGTGTAAGCACTTACTTTCAGTAAACATGTATAAGATTCAATTTAATGCAAAATATTTCTTGGTGGGAATTCGCATGCAGCCTTTACATGAAACACCATGTGCATGTATTTAGTCTAGTGCAAGATGACATCAACAATTTATTATTATTATTATTATTTATTATTATTATTATTACAAAGGCATCAAGCTTTTGTAACACAGGCTCACAAGAACCCAGTGGTAGTATCCATAAAACATTAACTACTACCATAATTGCAAATGCTCCAAATATTTTGGATCAGCACTCTGGTATACTTAGGCTTGCAACCAATGCTAGCACTACTCAGAGTAGACCTACTGAAATCAATGACCCCAAGTTACACACATCTATTCTGAGGAATTGGGGGGGGGCGGGATGGAAATGTGATTCAGTTTGCATTTAAAGGATAATCTAACGAAATTGTACTTTGCAAATCAATAGGAAACCCAAAATACAGCCACCCTTTCTGAATTGTGTGCTGCAGTTCTCCAACCAACAAGTCTTTACAAAATTGCATATTTGGGGGCGGCAGGGGAAGTGTGTAAAAATTAATATAATTAGTGAAAATTGCATACAGAATAACATTATATTAGGGAACATTGTATGTAAACTGTGCAAATTGATCAAAACTGCATACAAAAATGTATATCAGAGGAAATTCATGCCCAAATGCTGATAAATTTTCCTGAGGATTTTTTTAAACACAATTCACCTGTATTTGACCTTGGTGTCAGTTTAAAACAAAAAGGGAAGGTGTGATGGAATTGACTTGCTCTGTTCCTTAACCATAAAAAATATCCTGGAAGGGTGAGGGAATGAGGGTCAAGAGATCTGCATGCCATAAGGAAAATAAACTCCTCTCCCCCAAGCTATATGGGAAGGTTTCAGGAAGAAGGAATGGAGAGCAGGTGAAGAGAGAAAGAGGTTTTTCTCCTTTCCCACTTTTCTTTCAGAATGATGTTTTTGCTCAGTTAGCAAATTCATACATTGTGAACGTGACCTGCTGTATCCTTGGGGAAAGACCTGCGGTCGCAGTAGACAATGCATCTCGATACTTGTAATTCAAAGGCATCGAGGCAAAAACTGTCAAAACATTACTAAAGTTGACAAGGACATATGGTTCATTAGTTTTGGAACTGATGGGTTATGGACCAGTTTGCAATCCACTTGGTAGTTTAATTCGAGTTAGGTTATGTAAAACCAGCACTGAGCATCATCGTTATATTTCAGGTCATCAGCACCCATAATCACAAGCATCAATCACTGCTACATTAACAATATCTAAAAAACAAAACAAAAAATGACTTATTGAAACTCTCTTGCTGCTTCCTGCATACTGACCTGGGGTTTAGAATACTAGTAGTACCAGCCTTTGTCCATACCCATACATTTAGGGGGTAAGTGAGTGGTATTCACAAATAGTCAAATGTTGCAGAAATCAAGAGTCACCTGCAGCTGTAAATATATCTTCCTTCTCAGCATTCTTTGCCATGCCAACTTAAACCTACCCAAGCATGCATGATGCTCGCCATTGCGTACACCTGACAGCATTATTCCTAAGAGACCAGAGTTTTAAGTGCAGTGCCTGTTACCATCTCTTCAAAAATACTTCAAGACATATGGCCTGACTCGCACACTTTCTTTTGAAACAATGAGCTAATGCTCCTCAGATTACCAGAGCAGGGCAAAGTCATTCAGTTACACATATTCTTAACAATTATTATTTAACAAAATCGAGGGATTTGTTAAGTATTGTGCTAAGTCAAATCAGTAGTCCATCTAGTTCACATAGTCCACCAAAGCCACATTCACACCATACATTTAAAGCACTATGACACCAGTTTAAACAAAGCCCTCAAAGGCTTCTGGGAGCTGTAGTTTATTGAAGGTGCTATAGGAAACCTCATTTCCCCTCCCAGTGCTAGGATTCTCAGAGTGGCTTAACAAGCACCTTTCCCAAGGTCTCTGGAAACTGTCTCTCTCTTAACAGCACAAGGGTCTCATAACAACCCTCAGCACCCCTAACAAACTACAGCTCCCAGAATTCTTTGCAGGATTTCATGGCTGCTTAAAGTGGCATCATTACATTGGGCATCACTATTCACTTGCCCAGCTGTTTAGCAAAAGTTATGTACTGATTGTAATTAAACCTCTAATATGTTTACAAGAAATATTAAAAATATCAACAAAAACATTTTAAAATTTAAAACATTGAAAAATAATTAAAATTAACAGTAGACCTATAAGAGATTAAAGCACATTGGCATCTACATGTCTAGATAGACTTAAACAAAAAATGTTTTAAACGGATTCCAAAAGGAGTACAGTGAAGATGCCTGTCTGGTGTCAATAGGCAGGGAGTTCCAAAGCTACTAGCATGGGTATATCACTCATGCTGCTAAGCAATCTAACCCAGATGTACGGATGGAGGAGAAATTCAATTCAGTTCACATTTAAAGGCAAGCCTACCTAATGCTGAAACAACGTGCGAACCATAACATGGTCATTTTGTAAAATGAGCTTTTTTCTGAATTTTGCGATGCAATCCTGCAGCCACATAATGTGTAAAAAAAAGGCATATATCAGTGGAAAGTGTGTATAAAAATGCATATGAATGAAAATAGCATATCCATATGCATTATATTAGGGGTAATTGCTTTGCAAAAATGTGTATGTTCAGCAAAAATGTCACAAAAACCGAGTATATTAGCAGAAATCCACACTAGAACACTGATGAATTTTCATGAGGACTTTAAAACCATCACTATGATCATAATGTTCACAAGCTAATATTGGAAATGTGGAGAACTAAATGTAAAAGAAGGAATGAAGAAACTGAAACTAACAGATTCATCCAGTTAAACCCACAGGAGATCAGGTTGTTGTTGTTCTTGACACATATACTGCTTAATCTCATAATCAGCTTCTATGTGGTTTACAAGGTATAAAAACCAGTTACACGAAAATATTTGAGTATAAACATCCATAATTGAAATAAACAGTGGAACCATCCCTTTAAGAGAATAAAGCTGTTAGGATTTCCATAAAACGATAATGCTAAGAATATGAGAGTTCACGTAATTCTGGAGAAACTAACACTAGGGATGGTGTTGACCTAGTATCAGGTTTTGTTTGTTGGTTTAGAAAAATGAGGGAATATAAATGAAGTTTTATACAGAGTCAGTAAATAGAGAGAAATTATGCTTCTGCCTCAAAATGCCACAATTGGGAGAAACTGAACCACAGAAGATTGACACCCAAAATATTTGCACACTCCATACAACTCACATAATTCTTTATCGGATGTTCACCAGCACTGATGACTTCAAGATGGGGGTTATGGGGATAATGGAGGAAGACTGTGACTGAGCAGTAAAGCATCTTCTACAGAGGCAGAAGGTATCAGGTTCAGTCCCTGGCATTTCCAGGTGAGCCTGGGAGAATTCACTGTGCAAAGTGCTGGAGGGCTCTTGCCACTCACTGTAGATGATATTAAGCAAGTGGACCAATTTTTATTTTTTTTAGTTCATAATCAGAGGCCATGTAAATATAAAGGGATGGCACTGCCTATCACACCCTGCTTGGGAGCTCTGCACGGCACTGATAGCTGTCACTGGAAACAGAGCTAGGTGGTCCTTCAGTCTGATTAATTTTTAATCTTCATATTTGCCGTTAAGCAATCCATAATAACCAGCTCTTAGGCAGGAATCCAGGCCACAATTATACGTGCTTAAGCCACACTAAAACCAATGGGACTTTCGCGGATAGAATTGTGGCTGGAGCACAGCCATAAATATTACTGTGTGAACCTTGATGTGTTAAACAAAGATATCAATTAAAACCTGTTTTTCAACCTGCCTCACATAAGCCTTTTAACAAATATAATTACAGATGTCTAATTTTTCACCACAGGGAGCACCAGAGAATCATTCGCAAATAACCAGCATCAAAATAAGTCTAAAATAGGATGTTATTTTTAAAGCGGAAACTTGTTTGTTTGTTTTTTTAAAAATCCAGTTGCAGATTAATACACACATTCAAGATTTATATTATAGATGTGAGAGCTTTTTACTTAGAACTGTTGAATATTTCCTTTTCTTCCCATAGATAAAATTAATATAGTGTAGTTTAAGGCAAAAACAGTTACATAACTGCTTTGTTAATCAGATATTGCACATTAAGGCTGGGATCCAAAGAGACCGACTGCTCCTAAGAGGATTTTTTACTGTCTCCTTTGAACAGCAAACCCCAATGCCCTGTTGCAAAGTCTTTTAGGTTTTCCTCAGCTTCAAAAGTAATTCAGCATGAGTGCCAGTATGGTGTAGTGGTTAGAGTGATGGACTGGGAGGTCAGGATTAAAATCCCCACACAGCCATAAAAGTGTACTGTGTGACATTACAGTCTCTCAGCCTAGCCCACCTCATATGATGGTTGTGAGGTAAAAAGAGGGGGATAAGTGTCACCTTGGACTCCTTGGAAGGAAGGTGGGGTAAATATGTAATGATCAATAAATAATTGCAGTAAGTGTGGGGAACCGTTGTTCAAGAAAGGCAAAACCAAAGCTCCCTTCAGTGGACAGAACTGCCCAGGTAGTTCCTGAAAGTCAGGTTGAATTAGACCAATTGGAGGAAAAATGTATGTGCACAAAGGAAAATGTCGCACAATCAAAGGAAGCAAATGTGGCCTCCTACAGATGTTTTTGAACTATAACGGGCATCATTCCTGACCATTGGCCAGGCTGATAGGAGTCCAGCAGAACCCCTCCTGGTTTTGGAAGCTCATTTTACATTACGTGTTTTTTTAAAAAGCCATTGATTAGACATATGGTTTGGGACTTCATCCACATCATACCCAGGAGATGGAACCTGAAGGTCCCTTAAATGGTGCAGGAGGATTTCAGCTAGAAACTCTTGCCTCTGATGCTTCACTTATCTTTCTCTACACATAACCCCCCCCCATATACATTCCAGCTCTCTCCTCTCACAAGGGCTTCCTGCATTGTAAAGATTTGCACAATTTGTGGGTGAAGACGAGAAGCTGAAAAATTGCCACTCTCTTAGGGAGCAACTTCCCCCCTTTAACTAATCGCCAATGCTTCTCATGCTATGATGTCCCTTTAGTGCCATTTTCAGTCCTTGCTCTCTCTAGCTGGTGAGATTAGCAGGCAAAAAACAAAGCAAAAAAACCTGTTAACAATTACATCTCCTTCTAACAGTGATACAGTTGCTGCCAGAACTATCAGCAAGGGAGCACATAAATGCTGGCGGATGGGGCTTCCTTATTGATCACTATAAAAACACTCACAAACAAAACGTGAACTCCGAAAATCCATTCACAGGCACAGATGTAATCTTTAAGTACAGCTTGTTGATATTAAGCCAAGTTTGAAGGGAGTGCTCTCTTCTTTCAAGGACATCCATTACACCACATACATATCAACTCTATGCCTAACAGGTCCAGCAGATGCCTTCGTTTGTGAGATGGTGCATACATATCGATAGCCTCCACCTACCACACCACACTTCACCCTACTCACAACAACTATATTTGTAAGAATATTATTTATGAAAAAGGAGAAACTTTTCTCAACGAGTGTATGAAATCGCACACAATTCTATCACAGACTTTTAATTTAATGTCTGAGAAAGGAATCGATTTCCACATAACATTTGAATTCCCACCCTCTCCTCCAGAGCACACAGAGAAATATTTATGATATTAGCCTATTTATTCTCACAACGACATTGCATCATGGTAGGACAGAAAGAGAGCTAAACTACATGAGATGATAAATATACACATCTACCAACCAAAACTGCAACTGTGCACCTAACCTTGCCTTCAAAACATCTAATAGCATAACTTTTGTATTAAAAAAAGTAGTAGTAGATCCACATATAAAGGCAGTGGTAAGGTAAAGGTAAAGGGACCCCTGACCATTAGTCCAGTCGCAGATGACTCTGGGGTTGCGGTGCTCATCTCGCTTTATTGGCCAAGGGAGCCGGCGTACAGCTTCCAGGTCATAGGGCCAGCATGACTAAGCCACTTCTGGCAAACCAGAGCAGCACACGGAAACGCTGTTTACCTTCCCGCCAGAGCAGTACCTATTTATCTACTTGCACTTTGATGTGCTTTTGAACTGCTAGGTTGGCAGGAACAGGGACCGAGCAACGGGAGCTCACCCCGTCATGGGGATTCGAAATTAGAGCCAGCCAACTCTAATTTCGTCCCCATCCTCCTCCATGCTGTTTTGTTCAAGGAGCAACAACGAGACGGAGGAGGAGGAGGAGGAGGAGGAGGAGGAGGAGGAGGAAGCTGATAGGCAGGGCTAACTGCTGGTCTGGTTGTAAAGAGGAAGACAGATAGGCGGGAACTAGTTGAGGGCAAGGTGAAGATGGTGAGGCTGTTCCCCATTCACTCTAGTGAACCACCTCATCTGGGATCCCTGGTTGTATGCTTGAAAAAATGTTTCCTCACTCACTCACCTGAGAAATAAGAAAACTAAAACATTGGACTCAGTAAAGGCTAACCTTGACACTCCAGATGTTTTGGGACTACAACTCCCATCATCCCTGACCACTGATCCTGTTAGCTAGGGATGATGGGAGTTGTAGTTCCAAAACATCTGGGGTGTCAAGGTTAGCCATCACTGGACTAGATGATCCTCATAGTTCCTTCCAACTCTGCCATTCTGTGATTTATGAGAGTACATAGAAAGGAGCAGAATACATAGAAAGGAGCACAAACAACATACTCCACACCCAAGGAAGCTCCACTCCAAAGGCTTGGTGCACAGCTAAAACTCTAGACCTCCAGTTTTCTCAGAACACCAAGTGTGCTCTGCCACTCCATGAAGTGACATCCAGGTTGGAAGTGCTGGCAAGATGCAGTTAGTTCACAACATGATCTCATTTGTTGGGAGCCAGCTGGCCTTCCCCGAGATCCGATCTCTTCAAGGGTACTCAGGAAGAAGAGCCTACACCAGAACAGTGATTTCAGCTTAGGAAGTCAGCTCACGCAGGGATACCAGCTAGAAGGCAGCAATAACTTTTTCTTAATGCTTTCGAACCAGCTCAGCTCAGGAAAGGGAGCAGCAAAGCTGCAGGCATTTTGCTCACCCTGCAAGACTTATCTCACACCTCTCAGACAACGAAAGCCTCATTAGCAGGCAATTATGCCTATTTAAAGTATGATTTTATGCAGATTTTGTGCTGAGGCTGTTTTGTATTGATTGTTTTATTTGTTAATTGATTGTGTTCTATTGTTCTCAATTGGTTAACCACTCAGAGGACATGGCTAATTGAGCAGGATATAAATAAACTCCTGCCTGCCTGACTCCTGCCCAACAGTTTCCTTTAGAGCCATTGTCCTAATAGCAGAAGCAGTTGTGGAGAGTTGTACTTGCCATTATTCAACTTCTTCCCCTGCTCTTTTTTTTTTTTCCATAATAATGTTTATTAAATTTTAAATTTTCAAAATAAAATTTTACAAACTTTAAAATAACCAATGACTTCCCTTCTTCTCCTGCATGTTACATATCATTCCCGCATATTTTCCATGCAAATCAGTTTTCCACTTTTACAGCCATCAAAAAGTATTTACTTTGCAGAAATTATCATAGTGCTGTCAGTGATTTCAGCTTTATAGTTATCTTCCATATATTCATTCATTCATTTATTTTTTAAATTAAGGATGTTCTTGATTTGCAAAGGTATATGCATTGTTTCTGTTTTGTTCTTTCCATGTAACATTTTTATACAGCATTTTCAGTCTCAACATAATTTTGCCCTTAAGATTTTTACTGAACAGTCTTCTTAGATAGATACATAGATAGATGCATAGATAAATACATAGATACAGTAGTACCTTGGCTTTTGAACGTCTCCATTGACGAATGTTTCAGCCGTAAACCCGGAAGTAAATGCTTCCATTTTCAAACGCGCCTCGGAAGTCGAACGGCTTATGCTGAGTGTATATGTTATTTTTCTCAATTTTCTCTATTAAATTTGCAGACCCCCCCCCCCTTTGTGCCTCAGTTTTTGAACATTTCGGAACTTGAACGGTCTTCCGGAATGGATTACGTTCAAAAACCGAGGTACCAGTGTACATGAAAATAAACCCCATCCAACTTCATAAACTAAGGGTCTCTGTATTTACTTTCAAGACAGAGGTAAGGAACCTTTTTTAGCCAAAGACTGCATTCCCTTCTGGACAACCTTTCCAATGATGACATACCCATGAGGGACATAGCCAGAAGTAAAAGTGAATGGAACAATGAAAATAAATAATACCTTTGTACTGTAGGCTAATTTCTGTGCCCTCTCCTCCATCCAGACAAGCAAGAGGCATTATCAGAGTTCAAGCGTACTGTCAGGATTGTGCCCACCCCTGCCAGTCCGGCACTGAGTGGCTACCGGCAGCCTCAGCCTTTGTTGTCGACGGACTCGTCTCCCAGTGAGTCTGCCGGCTCCTCCTCGGGGGAGGAGCAGTTACCGGGAGGGAGCCAGGTGGGGAGAGGTCTCCAGGAAGAGGCAGAGGGACCTAACACCACTCAGCAGACCCACTCGGAGGGGGAGACGCCGTTTCCGGCACCCGCTTTACGCAGAAGGAGAAGGTGGCACTTTAGAGTGCCGAGACTCTGGGGTTGGTGCCACAACAGGAGGGGGGCACTTCCGGATTCCGCTAACGACTAGACAGTCATGTTTAGGGTTAGCTCCGCACTGTACATATTTTGCACAATAAAATAGTTGAAAGACAAGAAGGACTTGGTCTTTACTCATGAGCAACTGTTAAGCGAACCTGACACGTACATTCCAATTAGGCAAACATGCTCAAAATAAGAACCAGTGGGGTGGTGGCGGCCTATGGAGAGTTCTGCAGAGCCTGTACCTCAGCCCCTGAACCTGAGGTTCTCATCCCTGGTCTAAACCCCACCAATGTACATCCTTTCAGTGTCGTTGTAGTCAATTCTATTGCACCATTTGTTTTCCACCAGGAGATGCCTATAATTTTTTGTTAAGTGTTTATCTTAAGTGCTTCTTAAGTAAGCCCTCCATTGTGAATAAGCTACACCCAATTTTATTTCCAAAGGTTGCATGATCTATATATTTGTAGTAAGAGAAAGAGAGGGGGGGGGATGAAAATACTGAGGAATAAGATAATAAAGATTTTGGTTTAGAAGCTATGGTCCACATTTCCTACTGGGAACTGTGTATATATAGCAAGGACCATTTAGTCTCAGATGCAATTAGAAATTGATTTTCTAAATAATTTACATTATCTGCATGGCTAAGCAAGGCACCGCCAATGCATTTGCACTATCTGCAGGAAGCGGGATGCAGCAAAATGGCTATGATGGGAAAAAGAGAGAGACAATCTGTAGGCAGGGTGAGCCCTTTAAGAACAGCAGCTCCTTGCACAAGAGTAAGCAAATTAAGCAGAATCTGGGGAGACGAATCCTACTCGCAAAGTGAACCAGCCTCCCCATTACATCCACTGGGCAGGGACAGGAATGACACCTCCTTCCATTGACTCTCACACTACACTATTCAGTGTGTTTCTATGCTCTGGGTGCCTGCCTGCTTCTCTGCCCCTGTGAAACCATAAACCAGGACCAAATCCAGACTCTCATGTATGCTAAGCCTTTTCATAGAGTTATAGCTCTACACCAGCAGTGTCAGCTGAAAGGCAGGCACGTGTGGTTTTTGAGAGCCAGTGTGGTGTAGTGGTTAAGAGCAGTGGACTCGTAATCTGGTGAACCGGGTTCACGTCTCCGCTCCTCCACATGCAGCTGCTGGGTGACCTTGGGCTAGTCACACTTCTTTGAAGTTTCTCAGCCCCACTCACCTCACGGAGTGTTTGTTGTGGGGGAGGAAGGGAAAGGAGAATGTTAGCCGCTTTGAGACTCCTTCGGGTAGTGATAAAGCAGGATATCAAATCCAAACTCTTCTTCTTTGAGGGGGTGGGAACCCTTGGCAGGCCAAATTTTTGTTATTTTATTATTTATTAAATTTATATACTGCCTTTCATCCGAAGATCACAGGGCAGTTTGCAACATAAGAACACAAGATACATAACAAAATTGCAACAAAACAAAACAAAAACCCATTAACACCCCCAGTTGGAGTGTTAGAGCAGTTGTCTGATGAGTCTAGCCTTCAAACTTTGTAAGCTTTATATATAGGCAAATTAGAGGTTGGGACATGATAGATGTGCATTTATGCATGATGTAGAGCAGGCATCCCCAAACTCGGCCCTCCAGAGCTTTTGGGACTACAATTCCCATCATCCCTGACCACTGGTCCTGTTAGCTAGGGATGGTGGGAGTTGTAGTCCCAAAACATCTGGAGGGCCGAGTTTGGGGGTGCCTGATGTAGAGAAACAGAAATGAACAGAGGGAAGTGGGCGGCTCTTAGGTTTACTGACCCCTCTCATAGACCCCAGTGAACAGAGGTGGAGCTAGGTGCTCCGGCACCCATAGCGGTGCATATGCTGTGTGCGTGGGGGCAGGGCTAACTGTAGGGGGGTGGAGCTAGCCGCACGCGGGGGCATGCCACCCGCACCAAGCGGTGAGTGTCCCAGGGAGCACTGCCCATGGCAAGTGTCCCATGGGGGCAGGGCAGTGATGTCACCCCCCTCAGGGAAGACACCCAGGGCGGACCGCACCCACCTTTCTCCACCAGAAGTTGAATGATGAACAACACTATCCATGGCTAGTAGCCTTTGTTCTACCAGTTGCTGGGAATTCGAAGTGTGGAGATGAGAATGTTGTTGTGTTCTGACCCTTCTTTAGGGCTTCCTGTAGGTTGACCACTGTGAGAACAGGAATGATGGACTTGAGGAACCATTGGCCTGAAGGAGCAGGGCACTTCTGGTGTTCTTCTGCTAAAGGTGGGAGATACAGGACAGACAAAAAGGACCTACTTCTTAGTGCGGCACATAGCGATACTATAGAATTCAGTTCAACAAGATGCAGGGGTCACTGACTTAGACACCTTTAACATGGATTTGACAAATTCATGGAGGAAAAGTCTGTCAGTGATTGTCATGATGGCTGTATACTACTTCCAAGATTAGAGGCACTGTGCTGCTGAATACCAGTAGCTGGTAAACAGCAGCAGGAGATGGCAGGAGATATGCTTGTGTCCTGATTCTGGCCTTCCCATGGGTGTCTGTGTTGGCACTTGTGGGAGACAAGATGTTTGACTAAATAGACCTTTGGTGTGACCTAGCAGAGACTTGTGTGTTCTTAAAACTGAATGCAGCAAACACCGAGTCCGCACACATGTATTCGCTAGATCCATTTGTCAGGGAGCTTTGACAGGCTGAAGCTTCTTGTTGAGTGCACACTTAGAGGGTTTGCTTCTGCGTAATGTTCAAAATGGATCTTTAAAGTCAAGGAACTTGGGAGGCACATAATATAACGTGGTGATTTAAAAGATCCATTTAAGAAGCAAGTCATTTATTGACTTTGCATGCTATGAGACAAGATTAAAATTATTTGCATAACCTGATTTACATGATTCACGCCAGATTTCTCCTCTCGGCCCCCATCATGTAGACAATGAAGAATTTTTATATCTCAGGCAAAATGCATCAAGGTGTTTATGTATTCTCTCAAGCGCAACTTAACACTACTTGCCTACTGAATTGTTTATGGACTAGTGCTGTGTAGGTAAACTTCAAAAACATTATATCTGTAAGGTATTGCTCTAATATACTAGGAAAGGAATAACATACTTTAGTGTGAGGGTTTAATACAGCCCCCGCATCTATAATAGCCACATCATAACATGCACACATGTAATGTCTTAGTCAAAGAAATTTAAGCACCCACCCTATACTTCCTGCAGCTTTGTTGCTTTATGTAGATCTCTCTCCCCACCCCCCACCCCAGTTGCATTTACTCGATGCAGTCTGTTTTCCCAGTCTGTTTCAGTAATAAGCTTACATGACTTTAAAATGTAGAGTCACCCAGGCAGGGCATTTTAATTCTGTGCACACTATACTTGTGAAGTGAAATACAATGATTCTACGATCTGAATTGCTTTTTGGCAGGAGTGCTATTTAGAGATGGTGGGTGTTGTCCTGTCCTTGTGCTTTAGACTGCAAGTGGAACGAGTTACAGAAGCACTTTTATGAGCAACTTGTTATTAAGACTGAGCTGAAAGGGGGTAAAGGTAAAGATAAAGGGACCCCTCACCATTAGGTCCAGTCGTGTCCAACTCTGGGGTTGTGGCACTCATCTCGCATTATTGGCCAAGGGAGCCGGTGAACAGCTTCCGGGTCATGTGGCCAGCATGACTAAGCCGCTTCTGGCGAACCACCACCATTGGGGATCTTTCACGAGGGCACACCGACAAAGGCTGAAAACGTTTCCATCCCTTGAAAGTGGCAAGAGGCACTTGGGGGAAAGATGAACTCCCACCACCCTTTTCGGTGAGTGCTGCTCTTGTCGAGAAAATTTTGTTTGTGCGAACTTACAAACAGGAAAAGCTACCCTCAGGAAATTTATGTGTAGTCCTAACCCATGAACCATGGGTTGCCAATGTGCTGCCATTGGGCACCAGTCTAGCAATTCTGCCTGTGGTGTTAATAAAAGGTCTCAGTAAATATCCCCTCAAAATCCTCATTTTGTGGGAAATAATGCTTGAGGACTATCTGCAACACAACGATCAGTGTTGTGCCTCTCTGCTCCCACCAACTTGCAATGAAGGCTTCAAAGTCTTTGCTACTATATACTCTCTGGCCTCTTTCTGGCATGTTGTTGTTCAGCTCCGATCCATACAACCAAGAATGCCTTGGTCACTTAGAAGACACACACAAGCCTCAGTTCCTGAGCTCTAGGGAAATCCTGGTGTGGAGAAAAGTGCATTCTCATGTGACTTTCATAGCCTAGGAAAGAGCCACACCTACAGGGGCTTCCATGTCACACATAATATAAAAAAGGGGACCAGAATAGCTCATTATTGGTCATATCAGAAGTCTACTTCCAGCTGCCTCCTCTATTCTGCTTTCTAAACATCTTGAGATTGTGAAATGTACATTGGCGCTGAACTGAAAGCAAGCGGCTAATTAGATTTCAACTCCCTATTTTACCAATATTAATGTTTCTTTTTATAATTACTTCTATAAGTGAAATATAATTAACATCCCAATTTGATTGTTGTGCAAGTGCAAGCCATTTGGGGCTCACTGACATTGCTTCCTATCATTGTGGTGCTCTTCAAGTGCCTCTGTTGGCGAAAGTAGGAGTGGGAAAGACAAATGATTTGTGACAGTTTAAAATACGTGCTTCCGCCTCACAAAAAGTCATTCATGTCGCTCAAATGAAAAAAGAGTGGCATGGCAAGGAATAGAAAAATGACTCAATGGGGAAAGAGTCTTGTTATGTTAATGAAATTGTCACCCAGAACAAACGGCTATGTTTTTCTTTCATCCCACCCACCCACAGCGGGGATTCCCAAGTTTTTGAGATCTGAGGGCCAAACTACGGAAGATGTGTGATTGCATTTAATGTGACTGCTTTCTTTCTTCTAAATAACAACCAAAGCGTCCCAGTCAGGTTCCGAACCATGACATTGTTACGGAAAGTGCTTAATGGGGTTAATTCCATATGACTTGGTAATGTTGACTCATTCCCCACAATGCTGCTGTCCGAGTCTGGTGACTGTCTTCTCTGTTATCTTAAATCTATGGCAGACAATATTGTACACATGAATACTTCCACTTCCTCTCTGACATGTGAAAATTAACTTATCTGAATGTAAAGAATTATGCTCAGACCTTGCTGTACACCACAGATCTAGATATCCGAACATACAGAGCCTGCCCACTTCCTTACTTGTTTGTGCTTTGCTGGTTGGTGGCAGCCATTTTGGGGCTGAAACCATCCATGAAAGGAGGGAGGGAACAAAATCATGCAATTCAGATAACGGGAGAGACTGGACAAATCAGTCCCTCCCCCCCTTCTCTTTTGCTGGTTGGCTGCAGCCATTTTATGAAGAAACCATGGAGAGAGCTGGGAGAGAGTTTGGGCAAATCCCCGATTGGAAATGTTCCCATAGGAATAAATAGAAACTGTGGATTCATTATGTGAATGGTCGCTTAACGAATGATTTTCAGGGAACACATTGTGAATACTTTTATTTCCATCTATGGATTATTTGAGAGTATTGAGATTTAACTAGACACACCCCACACACACACACACACACAGAGAGAAAGAGAGAGAGAGGGGGGGGAGGGAGATGAACCTATAGAAATACCAGCTCATCTCTGTGATGTCTTTATCTGGCAGGACAGATGTAGCAGCAGCAACACAACTTTCAAGAAAGGAACATCTAAAATATGCATTCCACAACATCTGTCTACATTTCACTTAACTGCATATTTTAGCACCCTCTTTAAATATGGGCAAAGAGTTCCCCTTGCGTTGACCTTTAGAAAAGGAACCCAGAAAGCCATATGTAGGCCAAACACTTTGACACGGTAGCAACCAGTGTATTAAACACCAAAAATCTGATCTTAGGAAGAGAATTGAACTATCCAGTTGCAGTTTCTACATCACAGATGTGTTCTATAAAGCATTCAAATTTACTAAAATAGTAATTAAATATACTTTAAATATTACTGAAGAATATTTCACACTTACAGTGGCCCTTGCCTGAGGCACACCAGGGCCACTGCTGGGCTAATGATTAGGTAGGACACACAGAGGTGCACTGTATTTCAAATGCACTGAAATCAAATACCTACAAGAGAGGTCCTGTCACAATATAACCCTTAACGAACTACAGTTCCCAGGATTTGAGGAGGTGGTGGTGATGTGTTTTGAATGTGCTTTAAAGTTATGGTTTGCACAAAGCCTTCTAGAACTTTCATTATCTGGGCCCAATACTATTTAGGTCAGCCCAGTGACTATTTGAAATTACCAACAGTGTTTTTTAATATTTGTCATACCATAACAAGAAAAAAAGAAACATGTATTTTGAAATACATTTTAAAATGACTATTTTGTAAGAAAACATGTTGAAAAT
The DNA here is from genome assembly GCA_034641385.1 of Darevskia mixta. NCBI lineage: Eukaryota > Metazoa > Chordata > Lepidosauria > Squamata > Lacertidae > Darevskia > Darevskia mixta. The sequence goes on from JAWWNH010000149.1 coordinate 4,127,315, forward strand.
ACATATTTGGATGCAAATTTTCACAGAGATCTCCCCCCCCAAAAAAACACCATAATTGCAGCTTAATGTGGGAAAGGATGGGGATGGTTTTTATCAATTAACACATGTGAAAGTGAAGGAGGATGGAGATAGACTAACCCATCTACCCCTAGTACATAGATTGGGGGGAAATCTCTTGTCATAGAGAAACAGTGTTTGGAGGGAAGGAAAGAGAGAAGATTGCTCTTTCTTCATCATCATCTTTTTTGGAAGATTGAAAATCCGCCTTTAAGGGCTTTTGCCAACACAGAACGGGGTCTTGGATTAAAAACACACACAGAGAGATGAAATTCTGAGGAGCAATGAACCAGTATGAGTTTGGAAAGAACTCTTGGAAATCAGATAAGTTTTTTCTTAATGAAGGAAGCTAATGAATACTGAGCCAATTCCGAATCAAGCACATAAGACTTTACCCATCACTAGACGAGCTTCAAAAAAATTTCTTGTGCAAATTAAGAGACTTTCTCCTAGAAGTCTGAACAGGTGTGCTTAGTTTTTGACATGATTTGCACTGGTTATGGCATTTGCATTATAGAAAACCGGCTCTGACAACCTTCACATAAATCTGGAAAGAAAAGTTCATCTGGGAACTGAAATCATCATGCATTTGGAGAGGGGAAATTGATGGTGGAATTCTATAAACATGACTTGAAAGAAACATTTGAGGAATTCCACGGGAACCAAGATGGATTTTGATCAGGACTGCAGTCACTGGTGGAGGAACAGGGGGGCGGGAGGAGCGTACCGCCCCTGGCACCATCGGGGAGGGGGGTACCATCACAGTCGCCCCCCCCGGACATGCACTGCACACCCTCCCACCACGCCAAGCACCATACCCCCATAGGCGGCGCCCCACACCCCGATGCGCCCCACGCCCCCGGGACGCGTGACAGCCACGCCCCCGTCTGCTCTCCGCCCCTAGTGCCGGAGCATGCAGCTTCGCCACTGACTGCAGTCATGTATATAGTTTAAATCCTGCTTAAATGCACTGATCCACTTTGAGATTACCTAAAAAGTATCTGGTCACTCCTATTTTCCACTCTGATTCTGTAGGGAATGGGATGTTACACTTGAACCTATGACTTTATGACAAACAAGAGGTGAGATTACAATTCAGCCTCATGCATACCTAGCCATTTTTGCAGCACTCAGTTTAAATTATATTAATCTTGCTCTTCAACAGTGTGAAAGTTATCACCTCTGATGAGAATGCATGGAGTCAGAAAGCATAAGAAGTGAAGTGAACAGCACCTGATGGAGTCGGACATCAATTCCCATTGTCAACGGAGAGGAAGAATTAAATTGATTGCTGTACTTAGCCCCCACCATTGTTAACATTGTCTTTGGTTCCAAGAATAATAAAAAAGGCCCTGTGAATAAATGAAAATCATACCACTTATCTTTAAATCATTTTACCATCAACTCACAGTGGAGAGAAACACTGCCTGTTTTACTGTAATATGAGCAGGTGCTCATCAGCTGCTGTTATAAAACAAGGCTCCAAAACAGTATGTATTGGGAATGTTTCTGAATAGATGTTGAAGCTAAATTTGCATAATGATGCCCCTGTTGGTAGGGAAATCCAAATGGGTTCATTCAAGATCTTCAGCTTAAAGGTTTCAGAAACGCATTCGAGCTTCAGTTTTGCTGTGTTTGCAAGTGTGAGCCTACACAAAGGCTCTGCAGAGGGGCACCACTGATGGTGGGTGGGGAGGTGCAACTGGGAAGAGAGAACAAGGTAGCAATTGGGACTATACATATGATACTCGCTTCTGCACTCCAGGATCTCAGACATAGGCCTTCTACTTGAGATCTTCTGTTTCCTTTTTGAAAATGGCAATGGGCTAGGTTCTGAACACAGAACCTTCTAGCTATCCATTTACTAGATTTGTTAGCCACCCAAGAATTAGCACTGCCTGGGTGACATAACAGCTTATAATAAAAACAATTTAAAGGAATAAAATAAAATATATATAAAGCAGCCTTACAAGATACAGACCCTCCAAGTGTCCCTATTCTCCATCGACAGTCCCAGATTTACAGAAGCCATCCCGGTTTCTGATTTGATCCAGTAATGTCCCACTTTTCCTTAGGACATCCCTATTTTAATCAGAGAAATGTTAGAGGGTGTGAAGTTATGTGACACCCCCCCCCGAGCCAAGGAGATCAGTAACTCTACAACCTTTAGATGACACCTGAAGGCAGCCCTGTATAGGGAAGTTTTAAAAATGTTTTATTATGTTTTTATATATGTTGGAAGCCGCCCAGTGTGGCTGGGGTAACCCAGTCAGATGGGTGAGGTACAAATAATAAATTTTATTAATTATCATCATCATCCCTATTTTCATCTGATAAATGTTGGTGGGTAAGACAGTATATTGGTTCAGTAGCAAAAGCTTTGTCTACAAAAGGTTCCAGGATCAATCACCTGATGTCACTATGAAGGGAGTTTTTAATGTAGGGGAGCATTCAGAAAAATTTCACTGCCCAGCTGTAGTGTGAAGTGCTGCCCTCCATTCCATCACTTCATTCTGTTGCATGTGTAAGGTAAAGGGTAAAGGGACCCCTGACTGTTAGGTCCAGTCGCGGATGACTCTGGGGTTGTGGCGCTCATCTTGCTTTACTGGCCGAGGAGCCAACGTACAGCTTCCGGGTCATGTGGCCACCATGACTAAGCCGCTTCTGGTGAACCAGAGCAGCGCACGGAAACGCCATTTACCTTCCCGCTGAAGCGGTACCTATTTATCTACTTGCACTTGACGCACTTTTGAACTGCTAGGTTGGCAGGAGCAGGGACCGAGCAACGGGAGCTCACCCTGTCGCAGGGGTTCGAACCGCTGACCTTCTGATCGGCAAGCCCTAGGCTCTGTGGTTTAGACCACAGCGCCACCCGCATCCCTGTTGCATGTGTAGATCAAGCCTTTATTCTGAATGAAAGAAATCACACTAGCAAAGCAACCAGCAGAAAATCTTTCTGCTGAATCATATGCACACTTCCAAACTACTTGTAATGTGTCCTCATTCTGATCTCTGCTGCCCTTTCCACTTCCCGAATAATCAATAAAAAATATTGAGGTGCTGCTGCTACATGCGACATTGACTAGCAGGGTTCTGCATATGTGTTAAACCACCATCCACCCCCTGGTAACAGGACATATGCATACAATCTAGACTGCCGCTGTTGACGGTGGAAGAGCTCACAGCTCCCCTAGCAACTGCACAAACCTCCACAGGGTTGCCTACTTTGCGGTTGGAAATCGCCATCCCTAACCTCTCCTTGTTTTATCGAAAAGTGCCAAGTGTTGGTGGGGGATGGGGAAAGTGAAATCACAATAAGGAAACCAAGTAGAAGTGGTTAAAAGAGCAGATTTCCTGCTGTGTGTCCATATGCATGTTTAGATCTATCCATCTGTTTGCAATGTGCAAATGGTTTAAACATATTTCTTTCAAATGATTTATATGGTCTCTTAAACTGTCCTCGGTTGTTCTGTTTCTTTTCCCTCCTCCCTCTTTCTCAAGCACAGTTGGCTGGAAAGCACACTTTTCTTTCCTTTTTTTGCGCAAAACTAGACTCCCTCCTTCCTCTCAGGAGTTAAATAATATAACTCAGAAACATTTGGAGGGCAAAATTGAAGGCTCCAATATATGTCCCTGATTTTCTGCCCGTATTGCTTATTTGTTTATCCTGATGGGAATAAGCTTTTGTCTATTGCAGAGAGAGAGAGAGAGAGAGAGAGAGAGAGAGAGAGAGAGAGAAGCATAAAGATTTAGAGTTCCCATGGGGGAGAAAGCAGTTTTCATTGGCATTTGAGTGAAATATTAAAGGTAAAGTAGATTTAGAGGGACATACTGTAAGGGTTGTCACAGTGATCAGAGAAGCATCAGAGTGAGGAAAAGGACAGCTAAAAGTGAAAGAGGAAAGGCAGGTCTTTCAGGCCAAGGTATATGAGTTACGGATTGGCTGCAGATGGAAGATGGCAAGCCAGAAAAGTGGAACAAAATTATATTGGCATTGCCGTGTTGTCTAAAGAACACTACAAGACCATTAGTATTGTTGCACTGCCAGCAGGGAGGTGCTGTCAGGGTGAGATTTTACTTAGGCAACAGGTATTGATTTTTGCTCTGCTGCCACAACATAGGAAGGGAAAGATTCCTTTGTCATCTCCATATTCACAGGAAACAATGTGCTGTATTTAAAATGGAAATATCAAATGAGACTAGGACTGTTTTATCCCTTTAAAAAAAGCCACACACCAGAGAGCAACTGAATGCATTTTGAGTTGCCATATCTAACCTTCAGTTTGTCTTTGTTCGATTGATTGTTTTGATGTGCGCACTTAAAAATTCCATGCCATTCAGAGAGTGACTTAAGGATCATTAGTTTGTTCTCCCTCAAAGCAGCAGCTACTGGAGAATAGATCTCTCAGGGCCAGGCTGGACCCTTGGAGGAGTGTGTGTGAATCATGTCAGGGTAGCCAAAAGACCAGGAATAAAATGGCATGGTTGGGTGTTTTCTTTTAGAGCTTAGGCTTGGAGGCTGGTTAGGAGTGGGGCTGTAGCTCAGGCATAGAGCACGTAATTTGAATATAAAAGGTCCCAGTGTCAATCGCTTGCACCTCCAAGTAGGGCTGGAAGAGAACCAACTCTGAAACAATTGTGAGCTGCAGTCAGCCATGGCTGACAATACTGAGGCACATTAACTGATATCCAAGGCTTCTTATGTTCAAATATAGGCTAGGGCCATTTTGTACCTCCATACTCAGCTGTTTTGTTCTAAGTTGTGCACAAAGGGTGGGGAATAGGTGTGGTCAGAGGCAAAAGTGGATGGAACAGTTGGTGTGACATTTACCTTTGTCGCAATCACACTAAAGCCAGAGGTTTGTACACACACCAACATATCCATCTTGGAAAGCAAGGTGTTGTGTATTGATTCAAAGGTTATCATATCTGTATTACTATTGTCTGTAAAGTAACTGCATTCCTGTTCCAGAAGGAACAGCTACTATTGGTTCATTCAAGCTGCTGCATTTGGATCTTCAGTGTTATTGGTTCCCACCAAAAAGCAGCAGTGTGATTGCTTGAGATTGTTCCCTCCAAAATGTATCCTTGTATAGCAAGTCCTCTGTCCCTATAAATGTAGCTTCCCTACCCTCAGTTCCCTCAGTCTTGTTTGCCTGAATAAAGAGTTGTTACATGAAGACGCTGTCTCCTGCCTACTATGTCAGAGAGCTGAAATCACTTGCTGAAATCATTAACCCCACGCCACAACACAAGGTACAGTATTATAGTTCAACAAAACCTTCAAGCCAAGCTAAAGTACTTGAGAAGGACATGGGGCAAGGCTCACGAGAAGCTAAGTCTAGGGGAGAAGCCTACTGAGAAGCCTGAAGACCACATTCCAGCTCCCAGGCCTGAAGCTCTCCACTATACCTTAGATGAACAGACAGGTTTTGAACTAGCTCCACCTCCAAACCTACCAAAAAACCATAGGACTCCACTTCTGCAACCTACTAGCAGCCTTCAGTTCTACTTCAGATGCTTTAGGACTCTGTCCACAGCTTCCTTGTTTTATTTCAAGCATTGGCAACCCTAAGCCAGGCCCTGAGATGAGTTATTGAAGCAGTAGGAGTTTGATCTTGGAGGTGTAGACTGGAGGCCATAGCTGGAAGTGTATCAGAAGTACTACTCTGTGTGCACAGGAATATTCTGGCCATGGATGGGATCAGTGAGGAAAGTCAGAGGAAAGTAAAGAACTGACTCTTGAGTAAGGAAGTTGTGTTTGGTCACTGCACCTTAGCCTAGTATGATCTCATACTTCTGTTATGAGAGAGTATGAACATTGAAGCCTCTCTGGAATTATGCCTTCCATTTAATGCTTTAACCATAAATCCATGCTTATGGGACCCAGCAATAGTTATATTTTCTGCTACAAACATGATTAAGTTTATGCAAGCATGGACTGGAGTGCGAGACAAAGAACTTTACATTGAACTCTGTTAGTATTAACGTGTCAAACATGCCTGCTTCTTACTGAATCCCATGATAAACAGCATCCCTCAATACCCTTGAGGTTTCTATAATCCACTCTTATTAAATCTGTGGCTCAGTAAGGTACAGGGGCATTCTACATGTAACTTTAAATGACTTGTGGTTAGAGTATCTGAAGGACCACATTTTACCTTACAAGCCCACCCATCAAGATTAGCTCTTTAGAATCAGGGGTCAGCAAACTTTTTCAGCAGGGGGCTGGTCCACTGTCCCTCAGACCTTGTGGGGTGCCGGACTATATTTTGAAGGGGGGGAAATGAACAAATTCCTATGCCCCACAAATAACCCAGAGATGCATTTTAAATAAAAGGGCACATTCTACTCATGTAAAAACACACTGATTCCCGGACTGTCCATGGGCCAGATTTAGAAGGCAATTGGGCCAGATCCGGCCCCTGGGACTTAGTTTGCCTACCCATGCTTTAGATCATACCTGGCCATCAGCTATCATGGCTAGTGCTGATGGGTGTTGAAATTCAAGAGCATCTGGTGGGTCAAGGCTTCTCCACATCAGATTTAGAACTTTATCAGGGACCTTTGGGCAGATTCCCCTACCCATTCATCAATTAGATAGACTGCAATCTGGAACGCCCTTCCAGAGATGTCCATGTACTTTAAATTCTTTGTTTAGGCATCAGATGAGGAGTCATTCTACCAAGCTTTTACCTAACCGGATTTTGACAGATGGTGGTTTTGTATAGATTTGATTAATTGGCTAGTTTGATTGTTTGGCATTTTATAAGTGAACCACCTAGGGAGTGTACCTAAAAAGATGGGATGTAAAATGCTGAATGTATGGCCAGAGACAAACCATGTCAGTCAATGGAAGAAAGAGTAGAAATCCCTCTAGTTCTACAGATGGATTTTAGGTTAGAAATGCATCTCTGTACAAGCCAAGTCCTGGCTGTACTTCATGTGGAAGTGTAGGAGGCTGAAGACCTGGCCCCATATGCCTAGCTGGAAGGAAGATTATGTTCATCTGGCGAATGACCAGGAAGCAGAAACTGGAAGTTCCAGCAAAGGGAGTAGGCCAGAGCTGGGATGAATGCCAGAAACAAACACTGGTGAAATCCAGGGAAAAGCAGACTAAATGCCCTTGAAAACATTCAGAGCATTTGATTGGTCTAGAACAGGGGCACAGAACCTTTATCCAATTATCAAGGGTCATGATGAGCAGCAAAGTAGAGCCAGGAACTACAAGTGTTGTTTTCAGCATCCGACTGCTGCTGGAAGCTCTGCTTAAGAAGGCTGAAGCCAGCTGGTTCTCATCAGTGCCTTCTCCTCTGTGCCCTTGAGGGCTGATCAGCTGCAGGTAGAGTCATTCCACCTTCTCCCCACTTCAGGCTGCTGTTCAGCAGGCGAAGCTGACTCCCGGCCCATGACACTGGGTTTCCCAAACTTAGGTCTCCCAGTGTTACAGTTCCTAGTGTGGTTTAACATTTGATCCCTTTTCATAAGGACCCAGGTGGCGCTGTGGGTTAAACCACAGAGCCTAGGGCTTGCTGATTGGAAGGTCGGCGGTTCAAATCCCTGCGACGGGGTGAGCTCCCATTGCTCGGTCCCTGCTCCTGTCAACCTAGCAGTTCGAAAGCACGTCAAAGTGCAAGTAGATAAATAGGTACCGCTCCGGCGGGAAGGTAAACGGTGTACGCCGGCTCCCTCGGCCAATAATGCGAGATGAGCGCGCAACCCCAGAGTCGGACACGACTGGACCTAATGGTCAGGGGTCCCTTTACCTTTACCTTTACCATAGGGAATGCCGGGAACTGTAGTTCTGCGAGGGGTGGGATATCCTAACAGCTCTTAACACCTTTAACAAGTAACAGCTAAAAAAAAAAAAAAAGCCAGTTCACTACAAACTGGGAAATGCAGTAAAGTGAAGACATACTGTGCAGAATCATAGAGTTGGAAGGGATCATGAGGATCATCTAGTCCAGCCCCCTGCAATGCAGGAATATGCAGGTACCAATTACGGGTTAACCTTCAAACTTGGCATTATCAGCACCACAAACCAACCAGCTGAGCTATCCAGGTGCTGTTGACTTGAATTAATGATGCTACTATAATTTTTTAAAAAACCAAGGATGGGTGCTGTAATATAAAGAGAACCCACACTACTCTTGGAACTGAGGGTGCTGTAGGGGAGAGTAACCGAAACAGTGGGGGAGATTAAGTGATTCCTTAAAGCTGTCATTTCAGGAAAGCTACTACAGCTATTGTTCTAAAATCTGGTAGGATTAATCTCCACAGGAGAGGCTACTGTGCCTTCAAATTCCACCCAATTCTCTTGCACACACACACATACACGGTACCCAGCACAAAATCCCCTGTATTTCATATGCTCTATCCATTCTTGAAGACCACTAAGCTTGCAAATCTCATCTGATTATGACAAAAGAAGTTATAGCTGCATATTTATGTGAGAGGTGTGTGAGGTCTCCTCAGAAGTAAGCATCCATACGCGCTTGCTTTTAAGCTAATAGCTTTTTTTACAGCATCAAGCGTTATAGGTTTCACAATTCATCATCCGTCTCGTCTGAATCAGATTCCCGGAATACCAGTTGGCGGCTCCTCCCCCAACATAAGAGCTTTGGGCAACCTAGGTGCCGCCCCCTTCCTTCCGCTTCCGCGGTCTGGCCCTGAGCGGGGTGGCGCTAGTCGCCTCCCCTGCGTTCTCCTCTTCCATGCCAGTTGCCTCTAGGGCTTGGACAGCATCCTCCGCACTCATCTCCTCCCTGTTCCCCTCCACTTCCTGCTCCTCGCCTTCCGCCTGCACTGAAGCCCCGCTTGGGTCCCTAAGCCCTCCTTCTTCTTCCGGCGTGGCCAGGGCTTTCTCAGTATACCACTGCCTCAGCACCATTTCTGGCGTTAACGGAGCTCCTCCTTGCGTGGGCAATGCCTGTTCAGTCTCCCAGAGCTTCAGTACTGCTTCTGGAGTTAATTGCGCATTGTCTACTCTACGCTGCCAGTGTCTTCCAACCCTGCCTTGGGGCTAGGGTAGCCCCTGACAATTTATTTCCTCATAATTATAGATGGAGCAAAACTTCATTTCCCCCCCAGAAGCAGATTTGGTCTGACTCCAAGTCAAATTGGGCAGCCTGCAAAGCACTTTGGACTGAGGTGGGCTGTACTCTGGAGCACCAAATCTCGGTCCAGAACAAATCCCATTGTCAGTGAACACCCCTAATAAATTATTCAAATAAATAAAGTTCCTTCTTCCATGCGTTTAGCAGATTCCTTGTGTCAGAGTATGTTCAAATGGTACTTGTCTCCTGCACATTTGATCAGATAGTGAGAAAGGAGATTGGAAAAATCATCTGTTTTCAGGGAAGCTGCGTTGCAAATATTCCTTTTAGGACTCCATTTCTTAATTATTAGTTATTCCATTACAAATTGGTTTCAGTCCCTGAAACACAGAGGTTAAACATCACTATAGACTTTGATTTATTTGTATTATGGAGCCTGCCTAGCTTGTGATGCAGCAGATTTTTTCCCCCTTGCTCTCAAGTATTTGTTTGCTGTTTCATTATTTATCAACCAGCTTTTATACCCTTGACTTTGGTAAAGTATATCATCTTGAATTTAATTGGAAACAAGCACCTATCCATAGCAGATTATTTTTCAAACTTGGTGTATCTGGAAAATTGAGAAGTTGCTTTCTTGATGCATTGATTTGTCTGAGGAAAATATTTGATGGTTTTATGTTTTCCTATATGTGTTTGACTGTGAGATCAATATTCATGGGTTGATCAAAGCCATAAATGACAGCTAAATGAAAACTAAATGAAGGATTAGGTTCACAAACATATGCAAAACCATCTTCACGAGTGTGGTGTGGAGATCTCTTTGGACATGAATAAGAATCTGAAGTTTGAGGAAGAAATTGATGTAATTAATGGTGTCAATCAATTTATTGACCTTATTTATTGACCTTTAAAGCCCTATGCGGCCTAGGACCCTCGTACCTACGGGACCGCCTCTCCTGGTATGCCCCGCAGAGGACCTTAAGGTCCACATATAACAACATTTTGGAGGTCCCGAGCCACAAGGTTGTTAGACTGGTCTCAACTAGGACCAGGGCCTTTTCAGTACTGGCCCCAACTTGGTGGAACACTCTGTCACAAGAGACCAGGGCCCTGCAGGATTTGACATCTTTCCGCAGGGCCTGCAAGACAGAGCTGTTCCGCCTGGCCTTTGGGTTGGACTCAGTCTGATGTTTTTTCCTCCCCTTATGGTTTTGATTTTGGGCAATAAATGAAGCTGCATTTAAATTTTAAATTGTATTTTAACCTGTATTTTAATTAACGGTTTCTCTTTCTTTTATATTTTATTGTAATTTTTATTGGTGTTAGCCACCCTGAGCCCGGTTTCGGCTGGGAAGAGCGGGGTATAAATAAAATTTATTTATTTATTATTATTAAAAACAGAGAGAAAAGAAATAGATTCTCTTGGGTCAAGCTCTGAGTGAGTAGTTCCCGTGTCTGAGAAATTGGCCAACTGCCTTCCCTAGATGGAGTTGCACTCCCCCTGAAAAAACAAGTACACAGCTCGGGAGTGTTTCTAAATCCAGCTAAATTACTGGAAGCCCAGATTGCCTTGAAAGCCAGAAGTGCCTTCTAGCATCTTCAGATAGCATGGCAGCTGTGGACATTCCTGAACCAGGGAAACTTGACCATCGATTACTTCAAGATTAGATTACTGTAATACTCTGTATGTGGGTCTACTCTTGCATTTGGTCCAGAAACTGCAGTTAGTACAAAATGCTGCAGCATGGTTGCTGGCAGGAGTGAGCCGTTGTCAGCATATAACATCCTTGCTAAGAGTCTGCATTCACTTACAATTTGTTACTGGGGGGAAGTGAAAGAGTTTCTATTGGTATATCAATCCCATAAGAGATTGGGAGCAGTTTATTAAACTTGTTTGTTGAACTAATTTTATTATTCTTAGATTTTGTGTTTCTGCCTTTTATTCCATTTTCACCATATATACTGCTTTTATGGCATGAAGCTGTCTATAAATTTCATTCATTCATTCATTCATTCCCTTGTACTCAGAAGCTTCTGGCTGAGAAGCACTAGCTCATAGCTGTCAACTTTCGGATTTGAAAATAAGGGATTTTTTCAAACTTTCGGATTTGAAAATAAGGGATGCCGCGAGGGCGGTGCAATGACACCAAGTAGCCTCGCCACCCTGCGCTCCAGAGGCTGCGCACGAACGGGTGAGCGAAAGAGCGAGCGCGTAGACGGCAGGCAGGCTGTCTGTCTGGTTGGGCGTGAGGGTCTGGCTACACAAGGCATGCAAGCTCTGCCCCCAGTCGGTCTCAGACTCCTTATTGGCAGCCGAGCAATGCAGCAGGGAGGGAGAGGAGCTGCTTCCTTTGAAATCCGGGAAATTTAAGGGATATCAACAATCCGGGATAGCAGCGGGAAACGGCATTGGAATAAGGGAGTTTCCCGCAAAAAAAGGGAGGGTTGACAGCTATGCACTAGCTTCCTGGAGTGAGAGGGTTGTGGCATTGAATAAATTAGCATGGTTCAGGTGCATTGGCAGGAGTGCCAAACTCCCCGCCACCTTATCCCTCTCCTTCTTGATAAGCAGCAGTGACCCCACTGACAGGAAGTTGGCACTGCAGCTTCACACCACCAGGTGAGCCACTTCAAAGTTCAAGGTTGTGTAAGGAAGTGGCCGTGGTTGGTAGCTATTGATAGCTTTACCCGCCATGAATTTGTCCACTCCTCTTAAAGCTATCGAAGTTGGTGGCCATCACAGCTTCTTGTGGGCATCTAATGCCCACTCTTGCCACCTGCCAGTCCTACAGCCTACACACTGGGAATATGCGTGAACCTGCTCAAGTGGATTGGAGTTTTGGAGAACAGCTTGTCAAGAATCCTGATGATGTTACCTGTGTGTCATACCCATACAGCAAACATTTACAATATGAGTTTGCTTTTTGCAATGTAGCACATGAGCATTCTGCACTGTGCTAGGCTTCAGGCAATTGCCGTGATGAGCAGGAACACCCCAACCTTTCTAAGAGGCTGCTTTTGAAAATCCAACTATTATTCCGTTTCTAAGGACCATTCCCTTGAAGTTTAAAGGAGGAAAGAGTGCTATTTTACATATAAATCCTAAATCAAATCTAATTGAAGAGGCTTTTTCTTTGAACCGGAATGATAAACAGGACTTTGGTGTGGTAGAGGATATCTTGGGGAAAGAGGCAGATATTCAATTATTAAAATATCAGTCAACACAGTGGAGGCAGAAGACACAGGAGAGAGAACTGCTTTAATATTCCTCTCTGAGCAGTAAGCGCAAGAAGAAATATTAACAATTCCAGGATGGTACAGATTCCAGACCAGCTGAGGTAAAGTAACAGTCGAAAACCTGGATAACTGGCTGTTAAAGCTGTGATTCCATGCACAATTATTTGAAAACACCATGTGTTGAGACATCCAAGCAAACATGCATAGATATAGGCTACATATAAGTACCAGCTGTGTTTCTCAAACACAGCACTAGGCTTCTCTTGAGACTTGCTTAGAAACCCCAGGCATGAGCAGAAAGAGTTGTTATCGATGGCTGAGCAGGTGAGAGATGGAGTGAGGCCTCTGGATGTTTAAAAATCTGAGTCTCTGATCCAGACTAATGAATGTTGGTGTACCACCCCAAACATGGTGACGAGTTGTATGCTATGGTTTTATTTTCAGGTTAGGCATTATTCTCTCATCTGTTTAGTTTTAAGAGGTCAAAATAAAAAAACAAAATAAAAAATTAAAAAAAATCCTTACAGTAGCAGCTTAGAGACCAACTAAGTTTGTTCTTGGTATGAGCTTTCGTGTGCATGCACAAATTAGGTTAGCTTATTTGTATTGTTTTATGCAATGTTGCACAAGGGACGCGGGTGGTGCTGTGGGTTAAACCACAGATCAGATCAGGCTTGCTGATCAGAAGGTCAGCTTGCTGATCAGAAGGTCACCGGTTCAAATTCCCGCGATGGGGTGAGCTCCTGTTGCTTGGTCCCTGCTCCTGCCAACCTAGCAGTTCGAAAGCATGTCAAAGTGCAAGTAGATAAATAGGTACCGCTCCGGCGGGAAGGTAAACGCCGTTTCCATGCACTGCTCTGGCTCGCCAGAAGGGGCTTAGTCATGCTGGCCACATGACCCCGAAGCTGTACGCTGGCTCCCTCAGCCAATAAATCGAGATGAGTGTCGCAACCCCAGAGTCGTCCGCGACTGGACCTAATGGTCAGGGGTCCCTTTATGCAATGTTGCACAGAATGACTTTTTGTAATTGCTGAATTAATTAAAAATTCTAATTGTTCTGTTTGTTTGTTTTTAACTAATATATTTATTTTTCAGTTGATATGTTGGGTACAATTTTGTGGGAAAGTGGCACATGCATAAACTGATCATGACGTTAAGCCTTTCTTTGACCGCATGGCTAATAGGGAGCAGTCAAGTTTTTCTAGATGGATAGCAAGCAACAAGGTCAGACCCAGGTGTGAAAGGGTAGACCCAAGCAAGGAGGCCTCCAGTGCTACTCTCAGTGCCACCCCAGTGGCCATGCTGCACCCAGTGAGCTTACAAGGTAAGCAGGAATAGTCAATAGCCACTCCTCTCAGTACCACCTACTGTGTTACACTGGGGCCTATTAAGAAATTAAGATGGCAGCAACTCAAGCTGCTGCTTGACCCATCCATTTCCCTAGAGACACCAGTGGCCATAGTGGCTAAGACCATCTTTTGCCAGCTACAAGCCAATAATATTGATTCTGTTCTGTGCATTCTGCAGGCAATATGCGTATTCCTGAAAACCCATTGGAGATGATGCATAATCACTGTAGAATATACAAAATGAACTTGAGAGATGCACATTCCCCAAGGCCTGTCACTGGGTATGTATATTGACCAAGAAATGTTTCATTCAGCAAGCAGAGTGAGAGCTTCACCCAATTCGACCACCACTCCCCCAATCTGGTGCAAAGGGGGTCTGGATTGCAGCTTTAAGCAATTCATCATTTGTTGAGTGATCATTTTTAGCTATTTAGCTATGATTTAATAAACAGCATGTAGTACTCTTAGAGAAATTAACACAGAGATTCAAATTATTCCAGGGACAGCACAGCCTTGCTTCTTTTGCAGCTGTTTTTTGGGATGTTAATGATCATACAAACAACAGAAAACACAACCATTCTCCGTCTCCTGCATATGTAGGTTTGAGGATAGTGCACAATGTTCCTGGAACTGGGTTGTTTTCTTTACTGAGATCTCCATATTTTCTTTGTCCTTGGCCTTATACACTTGGGTGTGGGCACCCATATAAAAGTAGGGAAATGAAGAATTGATATGTGTCCAATTTTCTAATTTAAAGAGTGATTTGGAATGTACTTACCTTACCCTTTGCAGTTGACTGCACTATGTTCTTTTAGAGTCTGTGTTTTGCTTTTGCTTTTTGGACTCGTTCATTTTTATTTTTGAAATTCAATAATATTTGAAGCACCATTGATCACCAATACATGAAAATATGAACACCAGTAGTGTCAATTCAGAACTGAAAAACTTGCATTAAAATGTGTTGGGTATTTTATGGCTAACACAAAATTCCCATGTCTTGATTCCTTGTTTTATTCTTATTTTTTATTTTGCTATACTTGGCTGCTAGCCACCACTGATTTAAATTGGCCATTACAAGGGACCTTTCCATTTCTGAAAGGTCCCATAGCCTCCCTTCCCCCACTTAAAAGATCTAAGCTGTCTCTGCAGCAGAAGTCTGATGCTTGATAGTCAAAACAGAAAACATTATGACTGGCCATAAATCAAATAAGTGTGAAACTGAATCTCAGCCCAAGTGGACTAGATTTAATTGTATTACTTTCTAGTGGAACTCAATACTTATACCCTTCTATGACTTTCTTATTTTGAAACATAGATTTGACTATGCAAGGCTCTATATTTTTCACAGAATACACTAAGTAAATATGTTTCAAATAAAGAACCAAAGAAGAGCCCCATGGAAAAGACTAAAGGTGCTCTTAGCCTTGTTCTCACTGTGGCTAGGCTGAGGCCTATGGATGTGATGGTGTGGTGGGTTCACCTGACCTCCCAACAGCTGAGTCACTGCTGCTGAGTCATGGGGAGTGGTAAAGCACCATGGAGGTTGATGCAGTGTAAAGGCACCAGTGGAGCCAAGCCAGCACCAATGGGGTCAACTGGAACTAAACATTGAAGGATTGGGCCCACACCTCCTGACCCTCGCCACCACCCCCTTGCCGTGCCACACTCCTTCCAAGCACACTCCCACCAGTCAGTCCTACACCCGCTGCTGCCCACTGGCCAGTCATGCTCATTGGTGCTTGGGCTGCCATCACAGTAGTTTGGGGGTGACACCAAGGAGGCTGCTGTCCCCACCATGGGAAGGCACCTTCTTTGCTGAATCACCTGTGCTCGTGGTGTAGTGGTTAAGAGCAGTAGACTCGTAATCTGGTGAACCGGGTTCGCGTCTCTGCTCCTCCACATGCAGCTGCTGGGTGACCTTGGACTAGTCACACTTCTTTGAAGTCTCTCAGCCCCACTCACCTCACAGAGTGTTTGTTGTGGGGGAGGAAGGGAAAGGAGAATGTTAGCCGCTTTGAGACTCCTTCGGGTAGTGATAAAGCGGGATATCAAATCCAAACTCTTCTCCTGCTGGGCTACTCTGTGCCAAGCTACACGAAGGGAAAGGAGGGGCGGGCAGCCAGGCAGGGGGTGGACATGCACACACCACACACCTGTGCCCACTATCACTGCTGTGCCCTCTTGCTCTTCTTGGAGGCAAGCCGGAAACAGAGGGCAGCACCCGGCTGGGGGGAGGCAGCAAACCTAGAGATGGAGATAAGAAGGCAGATGGATCGGGGGAGAAAATATTGAAGGTTCTGTGCCCCCAGAAAAAAATTAGGGGGCACAGAGTTGGCACCTATGTCCAGCACTCATGCTAACCTCCACACCACCTCACCCTCTTCTTCCAGTTAGCAGCAGCAACTCATCTGTTGGAAGGTCTGGTGAGCACTGCTATCCCACCATGAACAATTGAGACACAAGCCGGCTGAAATACTTTCTTTCCCTAGTACGAATAGTCTCTTGCCATTGTTATAGGACGGGAGCTGTTGCAACATGTCCGTTTCGCAGGCTTCTCCAATAACCTTGGAGGTATGAGCTCATACAAGAGGAACTTCCAATGGGAGGTATGTAACTATCCTCTGTTTTTCTTTTGGTCTTTGCCTCATAAAAATAAAAACCACGAACAAACGAAGCTTGCTATCATGGGAAGACTTCGTTGAAAGTCATTTGTAGCCAACAGCACATTGCTAGTTTTCTTTGCTGTATAAACTGGGGGGGGGGGTCTTTGAAGTGCTTTGTTGAGGCCTGGGTGGCCAACTGACCAGAGGAAGGGGGGGAAATAGCCTCCTGAATTGCTCCAGTGTGATGTTCAGAAATCAGCAGGTAGATTTCAGTTAATGTCGCTTTTGCATGTTTTTACCCATAAAGCCATTCCTGTTCTGCATAGATCTGTGAATATCTACCTACCTATCTTCCCTTCAAAATCTATCCAGGAGAGGTAACTCTGTCCAAGAGTCCACCGGGGGACCGATGGGCCAATACACCACTCCCAAAGGCAGCCTGTGTGGGGCTGTGGCATCTAATCCATGTCGGGGGCAACTCCCCAGCACAAGTTCGACCCCACCAGATTCCTATCAGGTAGCAGGCAGGCTGTCTGGTGCTGGATATGTGCCCAATGCCTTAGTGAAACCTACTCTTTCCTGTAATAAATAAAGTTGTGGCCTAATTCAAGCCAACAGCAGTCTCCTGTGCTCATTCTTGTGCCCCTCCCCATCACCTGTCACTGCCATTATGCACCTGTGCTGGCAACTGAGCAGAGCGAAAGGGGGGGGGACAGCCCCACACAGCTCACGTTTGATGTTCAGAAATCAGCAGATGAATTTATTTTCAGTAAACATCACTTTTGCATGCTTTCACCCATAAAGCCATTCATTTTCTACACAGATCTGTGGATGTGTGCCCTTCGAAATCTATGTCTGAATCTGCCTTTTCTCACACATACTGGAATACAGGCAGCATTTTGATATGTTTAAACTGCCGAGAACTGTGTCACAACATTTGTGCAGGTAGTCTCAGACAGGTGGATCAGATCATTTCCGAATTCACAAAGGTCAAACTCCTCGAGCATCTCCAATAATATGAGCACATCATCCTGTTCTTAAAGCCATACCTGCTTGGAAAGCTGCGTCTTCTAGTTTGACTCCCTTCCACAGCTTCTCCCTTGCCATTTCCCATTCCCCTCCCCCCAAATTTTCTAATTTTTATTTTCTTGGGAGGGCAGAAGCAATGCTTCTCAAAGTGGCCCGTTTTTGTGTATCTGTGTCTGCATCCCCCAATGGCTGAGCCATCCTTGTTTACAAATCTACTCATCCCACAATAATTAGGATCATTTGCGCTGAAGGATTGCGCTTGTTCTCCACCAGCCTAACTCCCACCAATCTGCTCACAAGCGGAATTAAATGAAGCAAACTCAAAGCAGTTCTCATTTAAATAACTGGAAACGCCAATCATGCACCTGCTCTAAGCTGCACATTAGACAGATGCCGGAGACCAAAATGCTTTTCTATCAGTTATTGTGCCACTGCTGTTTTTTTATAGGTTGGCCAGACATGAAGGAGGACCTTCTTGTGCCTTGAATAGCTGCATGGCAGAGGAGTTTTTGGCAGGTGCAAGCTGTTATGAGAATGAGAATAGTGACCCCTCTCTGCTTGAAATGCACTCCCGACATCATACTGTTTGACCCTTTCTGTGTTACTAATACTACTACTACTACTACTACTAATAATAATAATAATAAATTTTTATTTGTACCCCGCCCTCCCCAGCCAGAACCGGGCTCAGGGCGGCTAACAACAGCAAAAATCACAACAGAATATAAAACCAATTAGTTAAAATACAAGTTAAAAACCAGTTTAAAGTTTAGTTTACAGTTTAGTTTACAGTTTAGTTTACAGTTTAGAGTGCGGAATGAGGAACCCATGGTCTTCCAAATTAAACTGGACTCCAACTCCCATCATTTCCAGAGAAGCATAGCTAGTGATGAAGTATGATGGGAATTGTAGTCCAACAACACTTTCAGGGCCCCAAGTTTCCCCATCTCTGCCTTAGTCACAGACACTTTTCCATGAGCAACTTGGATGGGGTTTGAATCCCCCCTTGGCCATGAAGCTTAGTGGGTGACCACTGACCTGTCACACACACACAGCCTACCTTCTCGCAGGGTTGTTTTGGGGATTAAATATGGAGGGGGAGAACCATGTATCCCCCTTGAGCTCCTTGGAGGATATGTGGGGCACAAATGCATTGAACAACATTTTAAAAAGCAATAATGAGATGATATTAGGGACGCGGGTGGCGCTGTGGGTTAAACCACAGAGCCTAGGGCTTGCCGATCTGAAGGTCGGCGGTTTGAATCCCCGCGACGGGGTGAGCTCCCGTTGCTTGGTCCCTGCTCCTGCCAACCTAGCAGTTCAAAAGCACGTCAAAAGTGCAAGTAGATTAATAGGTACCGCTCCGGCGGGAAGGTAAACGGCATTTCCGTGCGCTGCTCTGGTTCGCCAGAAGCGGCTTAGTCATTCTGGCCACATGACCTGGAAGCTGTACACTGGTTCACTCGGCCAATAAAGTGAGATGAGTGCGGCAAACCCAGAGTCGGTCACAACTGGACCTAATGGTCAGGGGTCCCTTTACCTTTTAGGGACTGGGGGTAAATGAATCAGTCTGTTCCTAGTATCACATTCCCATGTGTTCATTCATAAAACTGAACTTCCTGTTTCCACATTAAATTCCTTAAGAAAAGGGGGAAAAAAGAAATCAGCATTAAACTCTCTCTGCAGCTTCTTGTGACTAGCATTTCTTGGAATGTCCTGGGAGTGACATCACATAGCATTGCTCCCAGAGCATTCTGGGAAGTGTGGCCAGTGGCAGGAGCAGCCAGAGGAGCAGCACTGCTGAACCAGCTACTCCATGCCACCCATTGCTGCCAGGTACCAAGATGAGGAGGATTAAGGCAGCAAGGAGCTTGGCGTAGGGTAGGCACAATGGCAGAGCCAATCTAACACTCCTACCTCTGTGCCTACACTGTGCCCAGCACCCTACTGCAATGCGGCTACACCTCATGATATCCAGCAGCAATGTACAGCTTTAGGAAACCAGGTCTGCAGTGAAGCACAAGGTTGTGTCCATAGTTTCCAAGCAACTGGTGATTCCCAGAAACTGGTATGAAGAGTGAAGGTAGAACACAGCCCTCATGGGTAGTAGCCAGTGGTGAAGAATGGTCCCATCCATCAACTGAAGGAACAAGAGCCAACAAGCAAGACCAACTAGGAGGGAAGACCAGCCTGGCCCCAACTGGATATACATGCCCACTTTTAATTAACCACTTCATTCTCACTTTGTAGAACTGATCTGTCGTTAATGTGACCCTTGGCTGCAGTTCTGCATTTTCTTTACCCACCTTCCCATTGTCTTTGTGCATCTCATGTCTTTTCCTTCCAGTTTGTAAGTGTGACTATGCAAGCTTCTTTTGGAAACCATCATTGTCTGGGAAACTAGCTAAAACACACAGCAAATCAATAAATAATCAACTTGTTTTTTAAAATTTAAATATATTGTTGAAGAGGTGGAGTGCCAACTTTATCTTTTACTAGTCCCTGCTCCTTACAACTACCACCACTGAGAGAGAGAGAGAGACAGACAGACAGACAGACAGAGAAGTTTTCTGCGGCTTCACAAGCTCAGCATCTAAGTCCTCTAAGGCGAAATTTCATGCGCCTTTGTGGTATGACTCAGCCGGAGAGCACAGATGTAGCAGTGTCCTCATTATATCTGTTACCTTATGGCTTTAGCAGTTCTGGTTCACACTTGAATCCATTTGAAAGACCTCCAAGTCCTTCCCTATTAGGCTCTTTGTAAAGGAAGATATCAAACAAAAAATATGTTATGCTAGCAGAAAATGTCACACTTTAAGTGAAGGCAAGTTAGCAGAGTCCTTATTATACACTCATAAGCAATAGGGACTTTTATTGATGTTGTTATGAGTAAAAGGCATGTAAGCGAAGCAATTTTGAAGGAGGTGTTTACTACCTCTTCTATCCCCTTGAAAAGACCAGAAGTGCAAAAAGTAAAAAATAAATAAAAACAGGGAAACAACTGCCTACATATCCTTTACTGAAAATGGTAGACCAACAAAAGGACAGTGCTTTTTTCTGGGGGTACGCAGGGGTACGCATACCCCTAAACTTTTTGTGAATCTAAGTTTGCCCTCATTGAGGGGCAGTATTTTAATATGACTTTCAACTTTAATATGACTTTCAACTTTGTGCGCTCATTTACCAAAGATGCGCCACGCCAGCAGCGGCACTTGTCATTCACAATGGCGCCACTTGTCAGACTCAGCGGTGGCGGTTGTCATTCACAACGGTGCCGTGCACGCAAAATTAACTCTTACATCAAAATATTATGTTACGTATTGTGTTGAGCTGCTATGGGGCAGCAGAGTCAACAGCACCTTTGACAGGACTGATGTTTCTCCTAAGTAGGTGCCTAAACAATACTTATGAGTTTAAGTGTGGTGGTGTTGTTGTATACTTAAGTATAAGTGTACAGTATTGTAAATAAATGAGCAAATAAAAAAGTTTATTTCTTTTTCCTCCCTTCTTTCGTAAACAAGAGATATAATAATAATAATAATAATTTATTATTTATACCCCGCCCATCTGGCCGGGTCTCCCCAGCCACTGTAGGTGGCTTCCAGCAAACATTAAATACATACACGTCACAGATTAAAAACTTCCCTGAACAGGGCTGTCTTCAGGCATTTTCTAAATGTCAGATAGTTGTTAGTACCTTTGACTTCTGATGGGAGGGCGTTCCACAGGGCGGGCGCCACTACTGAGAAGGCCCTCTGCCTGGTTCCCTGTAGATTTGCTTCTCGCAATGAGGGAACCGCCAGAAGGCCCTCGGCGCTGGATCTCAGTGTCCGGGCTGAATGGTGGGGGTGGAGACGCTTCTTCAGGTATACTGGGCCGAGGCCGTTTAGGGCTTTAAAGGTCAGCACCAACACTTTGAATTGTGCTCGGAAACGTACTGGGAGCCAGTGTAGATCTCTCGGCGGCCGACATAAGCATAATAAAAGTTAATTTGGGGGTTAGCTAAATTTGCGGGTGCTGGGCAGATCTTTGCACCCCGGCGGTGCATATGCTAAAGACAGCGCTGACCACGAACACCTCCCTTGTTCTCTTATAATGGCAATGGCACCTGCCTGAAAGGTGTCAGAACTGAACTCCAGTGAGTTCTGGCTGAAGAAAAGCCCTGGGTAACCCTAGGTATTATTGAAGCCAGAGGTAAAAGCGGACACATGGGAAGGGATGCTGTGGATGCAATGGAAGTGTGTGAAGGGTGGGGAGTAAGGATGAATACCGCTGCTGTGTGAGAGGTTCCTTGCTAGCATTGCTTGGTAGTGACAGACACAGAGGCAGAGGAAGACCATATAGGTAGCACCAGATGAGGAAGAGCCAAGTATCCCAAGCAGACAAGTACCTTAACCAATAACCCTATGGTTATTGAAAACCAAATAACTTCCAAATTGTAATGGGATCCGCAAGTGGAAATTAAAATAAGGTCTCTTCCATATGATCCTTTTATTAAGAATTTATACTGATTTGCTTGCTCCAAGTTATCATGGAGTTTATACAATGTTGGGGGGGGGGGTTAGTGAGCATTTTTTCCAATTTGTTTTCAGGGTGATTATACAACAATGTGGGATGCAGGTGGCACTGTGGTCTAAACCACAAAGCCTAGGGCTTGCCAATCAGAAGGTCGGCGGTTCGAATCCCCGCCACGGGGTGAGCTCCCGTTGCTCAGTCCCTGCTCCTGCCAACCTAGCAGTTCGAAAGCATGTCCAAGTGCAAGTAGATAAATAGGTACCGCTCTGGTGGGAAGATAAATGGCGTTTCCGTGTGCTGCTCTAGTTAGCCAGAAGCGGCTTAGTCATGCTGGCCGCATGACCCGGAAGCTGTACGCTGGCTCCATCGGCCAGTAAAGCAAGATGAGCGCCGCAACCCGAGAGTCGTCCGCGACTGGACCTAACAGTCAGGGGTCCCTTTACCTTTACCTTTATACAACTATGTACATTCATCCTTATTTGCCTGCATAGTGGTCATGTACCTTCCTGTCAAGCAGTGGTTCATCCCACACTTTTGATTGCCTCCCCTCATCACGTTTCCTCATCACAACAAAAAAATCCCTTTTAAAAGTTGCGTCAGAGCGTTTTAATCCACTTTATTTATGCAAAGCTAAATTTCCAATATGCTATTGAATTCCACCCACAAATGACTGATCTTGTGATGACTGTGATCCCAAACAGGCTTACTTGAAAGTTATCTCGGGAAATACTAGTTTTAGACAAAATAAGTTTTGGGTATGAGTATTAACATGAAACCTAAAATTATTTCTCTTTCAGACATCTAAACCTGGACAAAACATGATCCCTGTTTAGGGAAGTTTTTAATGTGTGATATTTTAATGTATTTTAATATTTGTTGGAAGCCGCCCAGAGTAGCTGGGGAAACCCAGCCGGATGGGCGGGGTACAAATAATAATTTATTATTATTATTATTATTATTATTATTATTATTATTATTATTCATGCCATTTTCCCTTTCTGTGCTCAGTCACAAACACACAGTGACAAACACTGACACACATATCATTTCTTCCTGGTGCTGGAATTGGCAGAGTGGGTTTGCAAAGTACAGGCTCAATGCCAAGAGCATAGTGAGAAACTCCCACCAGTTAATATATCCTGCACTTTGTTGAACTCAATAGAAGATAAGAACTCAAAATATGTCTCTGAATACCAGTTGCTGGCAATTGTGAGTAGGCTGAGTGCTGCTGCAATCAGGTCCTGGTCATAGGTATCTGGTTGATCAACTCCAAAATGCTGTAGTTGATGAGCCATTGGCCTGATATAGCCTGGTTTTTACTTATGTTTTACGTGTATGCCAACTGACTCTGACTTTGGCCTTGAATCAACCTTCCTAAATTTATCTTCCTGCCCCTCTCAACTCATGTCCTTCCAAAGTGTACCACCGGTTTGTACCCAGCAACCATGTGGGATGTGTTTCCACCTGCCCTCACCAGAAGATTTGTGCATGCAAAAAAAAAGAAAAAAGAAAACCCAACCCATAGCAAATTCCTAATACGTGGGTTTTAACTTAATCAGTCATGTTAAAGAAGGGCATGAAATGAATGATCAAAGCAAACCCATGATCTGTAAATTGAACAAGAAAGATAAAGAAGGCAGCTCTATCACAATCTTGTAGTTCTGCCGAGTAATTATCAGCTCAATTATCTGATACAAAATGTGGTCTGACTGGGCTTTTGTTCTTTTCCAGACAAAACTAATGTATGCTCTCTCTTCCTATTAAGATTAGGGATTTGTAAAACCTCTCCATTTCCCTCATGGATATTTCTACTTCCCACAACGCTGGTGCAAGCAGGAACATTTTTGAGGCTATGCAACGTTAGTTTTTGTTCGTCTTTCCACATTCAAAGCACAAGCCTTACTTCATCATACATCATGCTTAGATTCTCATTCACCAGTTCCTCCATTCAAAATTAAGCTGGCTATTGTATTCCATTTCACACATGCACCAAACAAACAAACAAACAAACAAACAAACCTGAATGCGTAGTGGAAACTGTGACAGATTCCACAATATACCCTGGGATCAAGTAGAGATCAACCCTCAGATAGGAGTGGACTTTGGTCTTTCAAATTTCAGTGGTGCCCTGTGTGAAGCTGAAACTTGCGCCCCCACCTCTTGCCTTCTGTTCTGCTCAATTCACTAGATCATAGCTGAAATGCCCTGCAGCACCCCCTAGGTTTGGCACCCGGTGCGACAGAACCAGTTGCACTGCCCTAAATCCTCCTCTGTCTCAGATCATGTAAAGTAAGAACTGGCATGGCTCAGATCCACATTCTGTTTCCACAAGTCCTCGCCATGTGTACCCCAAGGTCTCCAATATGCCTGAGACATAATGATTGGCTGGAGGCCTGTGAACTTAAAAAGCAAGGCCTAGCACCGTCTGGGGACAGCACTGTGCCATGCCAGATAGGGTGGCCACTAGCAAATCACTGAAAAGGAGGAAATGCTTCTCCAAAGAGAAGGGCAATGGCACATGCAGTGTGTTGTCATGATTAAGAGTGATTAAGCCCTTTCATAGAGTTATAGCTCTACACCAGTGGTGTCAGCTGAAAGGCAGGCACGTGCAGTTTTTGAGAGCCAGTGTGGTGTATTGGTTAAGAGTGGTGGACTCGTAATCTGGTGAGCCGGGTTTGATTCCCCGCTCCTCCACATGCAGCTGCTGGGTGACCTTGGGCTAGTCACACTTCTCTGAAGTCTCTCAGCCTCACTCACCTCACAGAGTGTTTGTTGTGGGGGAGGAAGGGAAAGGAGATTGTTAGCTCCTTAAAGAGAATGAAAGGTGGGATATCAAGTCCAAACTCCCCTTCTTCTTCTTCTAATATGTGATGATGCTAGTTCAAAACTACCGTAATTAAATGCTGTAACCAGATAATATGACCTTGGAGAGCTGTGATGGGTGTATGTGTGGCTTTTTTTTGGTGTGTGTGTGTTTTGTGCTTTTTTTTGTTTCTTTCTCTTTTTTTAACGGGATGGCATGCAATTTCGTTGCACTTGTATAGCGTTGTACTTGTACTTGTGCAATGACAATAAATTATCTTATCTTATCTTATCTAATTATGATCTCTTAAACAGAAATACAATACCCCTCACCATATAGGGAAGACTCTATGCCTACTCAGCCTGCTGTCCAGGTACTAACTGCTGATTGGCAACTTCAGGACCCCTGTTCTTCCTTCATTAAATTAGACAGCCCTTCAAATAGGGAACTGCCACCTGTAAAGTAGGATGCATGGCCACCCTAGCCCAGTGACTTAGGACTTGGTGCTTGGAACTGTGGAATATTTACAATGCAGTCAAACCAATAGTGCATGTTTGCTAGATGGGCACATGATAGGAGTTGAAGCTCGCAGAGTTTCCCTCTAAGTTTGCTAGAGAGAACTCTGAGAGCCACTCCCACTGTGCCCTGACCGGGGGGGGGGGTCAGCCTTATTTAATCTTCCCACTTGGCCAGGCACTTTCTCGTTGCTCTTTCACCTCATTCCAGCAAAGTAGAACATTTTAAACTAGACTAAATCTTTGTAACTGGATTACCATTTTAAGCCTGCCTGAACAAAGCTGCTGTTATCTGTCATTCTTCAACAAGAAATACTGAGTGAGTAAATGTTATTTTTACCTTTCACAAGACTGTTTGTGGGGCGGCGAGGGAGAAAAGAGGGAAATACCAGGAGAATCCAGTCCACCTTAAACTAAAAGGCTAAAAGTAGCCTATCTAAGCTTCCTTTTAAGCTGCAAAGGGATGCGCTCTTCAGAACTCACAAACGTGAGGAAGGAATGATAATATCCAATAAATATATCCTCTCCTAGCATCCATGCACATCCCTACAGGAACTGAAGCTGGAGGGGAAGTTGGTGGAAATCAGGGGATCCCACTTGCAGAAGAGAAAGTACAAGCAGCCTTTTGGATCCAGCTGTTTGTTCCTGGCATCTCTGGTGTTCCTGGGATGGAAAAAAAGATCAGTAAGAAGATTAGTAACTTAGTAGACAATGCTCTCTGAATGTTCAGACTTCCCAGTCTATCAGTCTTCCTCTCTGAGGGAAGCCACAGCAGAGTGTAGGGCATGGATCAGCAAACTAAGGCCCCGGGGGCCAGATCTGGCCCAATTGCCTTCTGGATCCGGCCCACAGACAGCCCAGGAATTGCTGCATGGATCGGCGTGGGGATTCTGATCGTTTGGGCTGCGCCATTCCCCCGCCACACACAAACACTACAGTGACGCCTCCCCCTCCCTCCTCCTGGTTTCTCCCCGCCCTGCCTAGAGGAGGAAGGGGGCTGGGCTTTGTTTAAACAGCCCCTCTCCAGAGCCAGCCCTTTCGCATCACTCATTGTCCCTCCGCCCCCACCGCCAGCCCCTGCCACTCGCAAGGAACAGGTAAGCAGCCACCAGGGCTCATCCAGAGCTGTGGAGAAGGGAGGGGAGAGTCGGTGGGGGGGATTCCCCCCCAAAATATAGTCTGGCCCCCCACAAGGTCTGAGGGACAGTGGACCGCCCCCCTGTGGGAAATGTTTGCTGACCCCTGGTGTAAGGTGTGTGTCAGGTGGCACTCTTAGTTCACACAAAGCAGCAACTTCGAAAAGGTCTGGCCAGCCCTCTATGTGAAATGACAGCGCCCCCTACGATGTCAGAAACCATGAGAGAGTTCTTTGACAGGCAAGCTGGTGCAGAAATCAAAAGCACTGGTGTGGGGATGGCACCTTATCCATCTCTCAAGTTAACAGTACAAATCCATACAATCCCAGAACAGTTTAGCTCCGTGTTGATTTCTCTCTCATGCTCCACAGCAATGATCAAGAAAAGAATTAAAATGTCAGGCTGGGGCCCACCATATGCTATATTTATTCATTCAATACAAAAGCATGTGTTATAGAGGCAGGTGCTGCTGATTTTGCTGGTGAGAGAAAATAACAGATACAATGAGAGGCAAAGTGAGAGCCTTTGTTGAACGTAGGAATCAAAAGAGAGGCTGCTGCAGATGGAAATATTCAACAAGGACAATTCCTTTCTTCCAGTGCAATCGGCAGATTAATTTGTGCTGCCTTCTCATAACGCACACCTGATGTTCTGAGTCCTCTGTTCCCTCCAGGGCACCTTGGATAGACAGGCTTCCTCCTGCCATCAAGTCTGTTTCTCTGCACAGTTGGCAAGTGGCTAGTCTGGGGCACCATCTATGTGACAGCATCCCAGAATAAACACTACAAGCCTGGGTAGGAATTGGCACAAACGGTTCCTCAGATGGGGCAGAGTTGCTATACTCGGTTGCTATTGCTTACTGGGAGAAAGAGGGGGAGTGGCAGAAAGAGAGTTGACATGGTATTAACATACCGGGGGAACCAATCTAGCACTCCTGCCACTGGGTTTGCATTTCTCTAACCTCCCAGTAAGTAACAGTGACCTATCTGCTGGGAAGCTAGCCCAGTGGCTCTGCCCCAGCCAGCAAGTCACTTTTGGGTACTGACCCAAGGTCCTGTCAGGGCCTGGACAGAGGAGAAATGGTGGAGACCCCCTCCTCCCCAGCCTGAGCCTTCCAGGGAAGAGGAAGACAGTATAGATTTACAGCAGTGGTCACAGCTCAGAGGTAAATGAGGGGCAAAGTTGGGAAATAATGGAAGAAGAGGAGGGGGAGGCAGAGCTGACTGACACATTATCACTAGAAAGCATTCCAGACCCACCATCTCCCAGAACCCAGTGAGCACTGAAAATAGGAGAGCAAAGGGCTTGGAAGCAAATGGCCCTGAGCGGCCACCATAAGGTGGGTGGTGCTGTTGACAATTGAGGAGAGAAGGGGGATGGAGATTACTTGGAGCAATGTCATTACTCTCTGTGGATATTGAATAAAAGGCAATGGTAAGAATTTTTCTTGTTGATCTATTCCTGGGGCGGGGGGATCAGTTTCCCTGACGCCTGACAGGTCCTTCCCTGGAACATAGGAAGCTGTCCTACCCTGAACCGGACTATTGGCCAATCTACCTCAAGATTGTCTACACACTGACTGGTAGCAGTCCTCTAGGGTTTCTCTCCAAGCCCTACCTGGAGATGCGAGGAAATGAACCTGGGACTTTCTCCTTGTTAAGCAGATGCTGTACTACGGAGCTACATCCCTTCCCCTACTGGCCTTGTCCCAGTTCAGTTATTGCTCTTCTACATGGGAGAGGAAGAGTGAGAAATAGGATTGGGCAATATCTGGTTTTCAACATCATGATATATCACCAATTTAAACATCACGATATACGGATCTATCATTATGTCTTTAATAAGGATGGAGCTGTTTTCCAACTCTGTGATATATCACCAGCTAAACATCGCAATATACTGATATATCCCAATGTCTGAAATAAGGATGGAGCTATGTAGAGGCATTGGCTGGCTTCACAGTTTTTCCCACATTGTGATTTTGCATCACACACACACACACACACACACACCATGATTTACAATATATTGCCAGCAGGTCAAAAACTATGAAACCGATATCACAATATGGACTTCAAACCAATTTTGGACAATATATCAATATATTGCCCAGCCCTAGTGAGAAACAGAAATTGTGGTGGGTGGGTTACTGCCTCTTTTAACTGGATATGGACTAGACAGCCCTCCAAACAGAGACCTCCTTCAAAAAGAGGGGTTGTCTTTGCAAAGCAGAGCGCATGGCCACCATATTTTAGGCAGCAAAATGTCTTGGATCAGTCCTGGTCAGCAAGAACACAGTAGCATAGTGAAGGAGAGAGCAGGAAGACCTAGCAGATGGCTATCCAGAACAGCATGTTTTTTTTCCCCCAAGCTGTTTCTCTCTCTCTCTCTCTCTCTCTTGCTGGAAAGAAACATTCTTTGGACTTTTCTCTCTCTCCTTTTCTTTAGTCTCATGTCTGTGTAAATCAGAAATAACTGAAGTCTCAAAAGATACACAGTACTAGTGCAGGTGAGGGGAGACACATCATTCATAATTACTTGCAGTGTACTTGACATAGCTTAAGAATGATCCCATTTTAAATAACCATTCTGAAGTTGAAAAATAATTTGCTGCATACTAATGCAATAAGTGGTGGGTAGATTCTATCCATATTCCCTGTGTAAAAATAATTGGCATAACTGTTTGAAAGAACAAGAAATATTCACTGTGTATGAAGCCTGGGTTTTTTTTCCAGAATTGCACAGAGGCTCCTGCATTGCCCTATAAAAATCATCTGGTTAGAAATCTGCACTAATTGCCTTAATCAGCACAACCTGAAATCATATAGTCCTTTTCCATAATTAAGCAATAGAACATGACAAGCAGAGTTTTCAGCGTGACAACATAACAGCAAAGATCATGCATCTTAATTACAAATATTAATAGATGATACACATATCTAATAACATGCTGCACTGATGTTCTCAGACTTATTCAGAAAGCTCTACTATCCTCGTAGTAGTAGGAGTTCGCATTAACATACTGCATCACAATTAATGTAATTGAAAATTGTGTGTATTAGAAACATTTGCCACTTTGAAATATGAGCATATGTGCTTGCCCCCCTCCTCCGCATCAGCCTTAAAGGGGAAAGCAGTGCTGGATTTAGAGTGGTGTGGGTAGTTCTCCTGCACAGGGCACCAAGCCGAGGGGGCACAAAACAATGGTAATAATAAATCTATATTTATACGGGTACATACTGAGAAGATCCATTTAAAAAGAAGCGGTACCGAAAGAATTTTTTGTGAAAACAAGAAATATTTGGGGGGGGCAGTGGCGTAGGAAGGGAGGCGGAGGGGGCGGCGTGCCCCAGGTGCCACTCTGGGAGGGGCGACAAGATGGCCCCTGCCTCCTCCCAGGTGTAGAGCGGCCGAGGGCACAGCGTTCATACGGGATGCTGCTCTCACACGCGTGCGGCATCCCGTACAGTCAACGCACATGCGCAGTCCGTATGGGATGCCGCTCATGCGGCAGCTTGTACGGCCACCATGGAAGCCGCAGCCCGTACAGCCACCGCGCATGAACGGCAGCCCGTACGGCTGTCACAAATGGGCAGTTCGTACGGGATTCTGCTCACGCAGCAGCCTTTACAGCCACCGTGCAAGCCACAGCTTGTACGGCCACCGCGCGAGAGAGGCAGCCCGTATGGACTGCACACGTGCAGCATTCCGTACGGTGTGCGCACACGCAGGATGCTGCACCAGCGCAATACATATGGGGTGCCGTACAGGCGCCGCCTCGGGTCCCGGGGGGTGACAAATAAACTTCCACACCAGGTACCATCTGGGCTTGCTACGCCAGTGGGAGGGGGTGCCAAATGTTGTCCTCGCTCAGGGCACCATATTACCAAAGCCCACCCTTTTTAGGGAAAGGCAGCCAGGGAGGAACAGCTGCATTGCACAAAGGGGTTGGAAGAACAGTTACCTTTATCACTATGTAGTCATCAGTGGCCTACAAGACACATAGGGAACAAAAAATGGAATGCAGGAAAAGGGAGAAGGAGATTGTGAATGGCAACAGCAAGAAAAAGAGGAGGGCCTAGTGATGAGTGATGAGTCTCATCCTTCCTGCTTCAAGTAACAAAGTGCTCATCAAGACTCCTGAAAAAAGCAGGAGGAGGTTGGGGGTTCTCCGAATAGTCTTAGATTGTTCTCCCTCATCTCTGAATTAAACTAAAAACAAAACAAATGTTACAATGCTTTAAAAATGCATATTGAAGAAGACACGTGCATTTAGAAACGCACGTTTTAGAGAAAATGTTTAAAATGTGTATTTAAAAGTGAATTTCCACAGGATTTTTATTTTTTGTAAACTAACTAACACCACCACAGATTAATGAAGAAATGGGACACAAATTTGCACCTCACCAGTTCTCAGTTTGCAGCTGAAAAGAGAAACCCGGGGGAAAGATTTGGGGAGCTTTAAAATTAGGTTGCAACTAGAAGGTTCACATCACAGATACATTATCTTTCACAATTGGGTGGTTGCCACGACCTGCTCCCGACGATCAAAGTTTGTCGAAGCTAGTGCTCTGAATGCAATCGTTTAACCTCTGAAATGGACTTGAGCCACCAAAAGGCTAATTAATTTTTTATGGCATATGCAACCACTTATATCCCTAAGTTTTGTTGCACTGCTGTAATGGGTTTAAAGGGTGAGGGCATATATCGCTTAACATCTTATATGGGCCTCTCTATATAAGAGCTATTGCAGCATCCATTCATTTTTTTTATTTTTTTTATTTAAAGTGTCAGACGATCCCATTCCAAGGTTGAGAGCAATGGATGATACTTTAAAAACAAAATTAGGGCTGGTTAATATGTGCATGTTCATCACTTGACAGCAACTTTAAGCAAATAGTAGCATACACAGATAAATCACTAGAGAGCTGTTATCATAGATCTGCCTGAGTGTAGAGTTCTTTGTTGAATTAAGGAATGGAGAAATCTTTCCATTTCATTTCCTCCCCATTCCTCATTTTTTTCCAGTTTCAAATTTATTTCTCCACATTTCTGTATCAGATTGGCATTTTGAATAATTTAGTCCCAATTTCTGCAAATTATACACCTTTTTGTATGCAATTATGCCTCATATACACATTTTTGCAAGCAATTTCCCCTTGTGTAATGCATTCTATAACTTATCTTCGTGCATTTTATGCACGCACGCACACACAAAATATGTACACATTCTTATACACATTATTTAATTTGAAAACAGCATCACAAAATTTGGAGAAATACAAATTTCAAAGAATTGCTGTTTTGGTTTTCATATGGTTCCAGAAAGTGCAAATTAAATCACTTTAAGATTTGAACTGAACTGAATTACTCCCTCATTCCTAGCTGAAGTACGTATCCTGTGTTTCCTAAACTTGTGCCAGCCTGGTTTTGAGGACACAAAGAATCATCTGAAGGAACACGCTGAAAAACTGAAGTAGTTAGGCAACTATATGGCAAAAGCTTGCTCAAAAAAGCCAGAGTGTTCTAGATATGGTTACCTAGATTTTCATGTACCTGGTAAGTAGGGGGAAATCTGGGTCACATAACAGGGCTGATTCAAGCATTATTTGCATATCTGTTTGCTGCAGTTACAGCACTGAAGAACTTGGTATTTCAAGGAAACCCATTGTGGAAGAACATGGTATTTCAAGGAGGTAGGTTAATGGGTTTGTACAATTATTCATATTTGCTGATTGACCCCACGGAAAAGGCCTTCCCTCAGGTTGCAACATCCCATGCCTCAGCCAATGGCAGCACCCCCAGGACAGCATCCTGCTTAACAAATGGAGCAGATCTATATAGGAGCAGGCTCTACATTGTACAGGGCTTGAAATGTCAACCAGAGCACCTGAAATTTGGCTTGGTGGTCAATCAGCAACCAATACAGCCTCTTCAAAATAGGTGAATTGTGGCCATGGGTAGATCTCCCTGCTCACCACTACATTCTACACTAGCTGCAGTTACAGGTAGGTAGCCGTGTTGGTCTGTCATAGTCAAAACAAAATAAAAAATTAAAAAAATTCCTTCCAGTAGCACCTTAGAGACCAACTAAGTTTGTTCTTGGTATGAGCTTTCGTGTGCATGCATCTGAAGTATCTGAAGAAATGTGCATGCACACAAAAGCTCATACCAAGAACAAACTTAGTTGGTCTCTAAGGTGCTACTGGAAGGATTTTTTTTTATTTTTTATTTTGTTTTTACACTAGCTGCAGTTTCCAAAGCAGCCTGAATGACAGCCTCACACATATCAACAATACAAAGAATTGTTGTAGACTCAACATCATCTACCCTGTTTAAACCAAAGGCATCCACAGTGGCCAAATTGTTCCTACCACTACTCACCAGAAAGCCTAGCAAAACCCTCTTCCCTCTAGCTATTTCCCCTGCCTTCAAAAGCCACGTTTCTCCTGTCTGCCACCTGCATCTGTCACCCTGCCTAGGAAAGTGGCCATGACCTCAAAGGTGATTTGATCTGAGCTCAGATATGCCCCCAACCTCTGGCTCTTTCCTGACAACTGCACAGATTCTCGCATAGCCTCCCCTCTTGGATTCCCTCAACCTGATTGTGAAACTGAGGCTGGATGTTGCGCTCTGTGTAATTTGCCTAAGGTCAGAATCAAAAGCAGAGAAAGCTCTGAATCTTTCAACAAACATCCAGGAAATGCCATGATGTTCACTTGGCAATAAAGGTATCATACAATCCCACATGAGGACAGATTCCCTTAAGCTTAACACAGATTGCGGTTGTGCGGTTGTGCTAAGAGAGTCCCTTAAGTGTCAGCTGTTTCAGGCTGAAACAATGGCCTGGGAAGAAAATGGGACCATCAAAGCTAAAAATGGATTTCATGTGGGTTTGGGCACGATTTGGGCTTCTTTGCTGGGCTCAAGAGCATGTCTGCACACTTCTGTGCCTTTATCTTTCAAAGAGCCACTGCCTACATTGCCCTAGGTCTTACCCACAAAGGGGCTGCATTCTCGTCCTCTGCATTATTAATAATTGCATGCTGCTTCTCTGCAAAGATGCTACACGGAGGTCCTTTCTGCTTGCCTCTAGTGGCTGTTCAGGTGGAAGTTAAAAGATCCCATCACACTTTTTTTCTAAAAGAGCAGGGCTTAACCTTAATGTGAAGCCTGACCTTAATTTCAAGGAAAACATGTAATCTCCAAGGCTGTGTGTCAGTTATTTTTTGAGAGCACAACAGCTGCCAAGTTAGCCAACTGAACTATTGCATTTCTAATCTTGGCTCTACTATTTTTCTTCCTCAAATGCATCAGCATAATAATCATAAACAATCAGAACAACAACCAGCTAGGAACATTTTAATACCCTATTTAGGGCAAAAGTAGACAAGACATTGGGAAGACTGAATGCATTTCCAGTTGTTTGGAGTTTTATTTGTGAATTCAAAACAGCTACTCTAACCTAAGGTAAAGGTAAAGGATGCCTGGACTGTTAAGTCCAGTCAATGGTGACTATGGGGTTGCAGCGCTCATCTCGCTTTCAGGTCGAGGGAGCCAGCGTTTGTCCACAGACAGCTTTCCGGATCATGTGGCCAGCATGACTAAACTGCTTCTGGCACAATGGAACACCGTAACAGAAACCAGAGTGCACAGAAACACCGTTTACCTTCCCGCCCCAGCGGTACCTATTTATCTACTCACACTTGCGTGCTTTCGAACTGCTAGGTTGGCAGGAGCTGGGACAGAGCAACAGGAGCTCACCCCCTTGCGGGGATTCGAACTGCCAACCTTCTGATCAGCAAGGCCAAGAGGCTCAGTGGTTTAGACCACAGCACCACCGCATCCCACTCTACCCTACCCTGTATCAGATCAGAGGGGTGATGCTGGGGGAAAGGGTGTTTCTCTGCCCAGTACAACTTTCCTGAACTTAGTGGCCACTCACCCTTCTCAGGTGGGCGGCAGTTGAGGACCTGCGCCCTACCCATTATCCCCAGCAGCAGAAGCCCACGTGTTTGCAGGCTGTTAGGGGAGCCCCCTGGCTGGCAGAAGTACCAAGCAGGATTCCCACCTAGACTTCAAACATTTGGGTGAAGTGGTGCAGAACCCTGTTCTGAACCAGCACCGTATCCAGGGTACCCCATTAGAGGGGTCTTGGTGGAAGTATTTCTCTAGAAGCTAACCATGTGGCAGAGGGGCCATAGAGCTTCCAGCGGTGGCCTTAGGATGCCACCTTGGTAGAACAACGTCTTGGGAGAGGCCACATTCCTTGCAACAAACGTGATGCAGTTTCAGCCCTCCAGCAGGAGGCTGAAATGGATATACACCCAACACCTGAGCCAAAATTCCACCCACACCTATAATCAATAAAGTTGTGGCCATTTTTAATCCACAGTGTTGCTTGAGTTTGTTCTCTCAAACTACTTAGTACTCACTGCCTGGGGGAAGGTGGCACTGCGACTGGTACCACAACTGCCCTACCCTATGAAGGCATTTGCCTTATTATGTCAGCAACACCATAGGTAGTACAATTTATTTTTGCCACTGCTCCACATTCCTTCCTTTCTATCTTCCCCCCATCCCCGTCCTTCATACTCCTTGCTACATATGTACAAAGCTATGTTCCAAGAGGAAAGGGCCATAGCTCAGTGGTACGGCATGTGCTGTGCATGCAGAAGGTCCCAGAAACAACCCCTAGCGTCTCCAGGTAGGGTTAGGATACAGCCCTGCCTGAAACCCTGCAGAGCCACTGTCAATCACTGTTGACAAGCTTGAGCTATGTGAACCGATGATCTGATTCAGTAGAAGATAGCTCTCCAGGTTCTGAAGAATAATTGTGTGAAAATTCACCATTAAAGAAGCCAACATGCCAGTTCAACTTATTTTAAGTGATGACAGAATCATGGCAGAATACACCCTGCCTCCTTTGTATGAACTTACACCCACTCCTCCCACATAGGAATGTGCATTCTGATCATTTATGTAAAGAACCAAAAATATAGAGGAAAACAGTACTTGTAAACCAATTTTCCAGGTGTCCCTCTCACATGTTAATAACTCAGCTTTAAAAAGAGAGTTAAAATACAGTATTGGATTTGTTTGCTTTGTTATCTAATGTAGCAAATATGCTGCTACGTCTGTAGTTTTACCCAAGGAAAAGCATAGGATATAGTGTTTAAGTGATATAGTTTTAAGTAAAGCATAAATTGCATCACAACATTGTTACATTTGCCTGGGATTTTGGAGGGAACTGAAGTTGAATGTGTTGGGTGGCAGAGGGAGATTATAGTCTTAAACAGGAGTTGTGGTGTAGTAATTAGAGCACTAGAATGAGGTAAAGGTGAAAAGGTTAAGGACCCCTGACAGTTAAGTCCAGTTGCGAACAACTCTGGGGTTGTGGCGCTCATCTTGCTTTACTGGCCGAGGTAGCCAGCGTTTGTCTGCAGACAGTTTTTCCGGGCCATGTGGCCAGCATGACTAAACCGCTTCTGGCGAAACCAGAGCCGCGCACGGAAACGCCGTTTACCTTCCTGCCGGAGCGGTACCTAATTATCTACTTGCACTTTGACATGCTTTCAAACTGCTAGGTTGGCAGGAGCAACGGGAGCTCACCCTGTAGCGGGGATTCGAACCAACGACCTTCCGATCGGCAAGCCCTAGGCTCAGTGGTTTAGACCGCAGCACCACCCGCATCCCCATACTAGAATGAGACTCAAGTTCAAATCACTATTCAGACATGAAGTTCACTGAACAGTCACCATCTCCTAGCCTAGCCTATCTCAAAAGGTTGTTGTTGCCACCCACCTGTCCTGAGAGACAATGGAATGCACCTTTGGGGTGAAGTCAAACTGCTGTATCAGCAGCAACAAATTGACCTCCCCAGAACACATGCCTGGGCAGTGTGTATGGAGGTCCTGGGCTGCTCAGACAACAAGACCCTCCTCTCGGCCTCGCTGGTGTGGTCCAAAGGAAAGCAGAACAA
This sequence comes from Darevskia mixta, assembly GCA_034641385.1. Taxonomy (NCBI): domain Eukaryota; kingdom Metazoa; phylum Chordata; class Lepidosauria; order Squamata; family Lacertidae; genus Darevskia; species Darevskia mixta. The sequence continues at coordinate 4,163,597 of JAWWNH010000149.1, forward strand.
TACGTTTGGCAGCAGCTTCGCTGCAGGAGTTGTTGGAAGGAAGCATACAAGGTGGCATCCAACCATTTTAGGGACCCCAATCTGGATTTGTGTATGGCTTACCCCTTCGCCTTTTATTCTCCTGAAGATATCCTGCAAGGCAGCAGAAGTTTAGGATCAAAGTTTTCCTTCTCCTACATGGGCTACCTTCCCAGGTTGATGTCAGGAGCTGGAGTCAGGTGCAGGTCAGCAATAAAAAAACCATGGTGTCAGTGAAGTTAACTCTTTACTCAAAGAAAGCAAAACAAAGCAGACTTTGTGGTCCCTGCAAATCTTCCCAGTAGGTCTTGCACCTAATAAGGCAGTCGTGAGAACTAAAGCTCCCCACCTTCCCACAGCTGCTTAAGTCCCCTCCTCTCCTAGGTTTTTTTACAAGCAGTCATAGTGTGTGTCTGTGTGCAACCAATTTCTCGTTGTGTGTTCTAGGAGGCCAAGGAGGAAAGGAGCTGGTCACAGCAGGTGGGGGAGACAGCCTGGATTCTTGATCAGCATGCTTCTCTGTCCTCCTCTTTTGCTTCTGGTTCTGGACTTCCCTCTGCCACAGCCCCTTCCTGCTCACTAAACTCTGTTGCCCCTTCAGATTTCAACTCCTCCTCCTCCTCCTCCTCCTCCTCCTCCTCCTCCTCCTCCCAGTTTTCTCCCTCTGACCACTCTTCATCATCCCACCACCAGTCCTCTGGCTCTGAACCTTCTTCCCCTGGGGGTTCCCCAGCTGGTGCCTCCCACCACTCCTCTGCTCCCAGCCAGTCCATGACAGTTGATGAGCCCCCATCTGCCTCTCGCTTCCCCCCACAACCACCTTCTTGACTGTTGGGCCACTATTGGTCTTGTCCGCTCAGTATGCCTGTCGTCACATGCAGGGGAAGTATCATCAAAAGGTTAGAGTGGAGATAAAAGGTATGTCAGGTATAATTACATTCAAGCCCAACACATGTAGGTTCCTTTTTCATGGATGAGAATTCTGCGAAATTGCATATGCTGAGCCTGCACACACATTGTTTGGCAGGTTGGCTGAGTGAACAGAATTTGAGACTTGTTAGATAGGCCAGTGGGAGGAGTCTAGTTTGGTATCAGAGATGATTCATGTGCTCTCTCTCATGTGTTTATACATGATGGTTTATTGGCTTTTCCTGGATTTGGCATAATTGATTACAGAACAACTCAACAAGAAACGTTTTACACTATGAACATTTTGGAGTTCCAGTTGAATAGCATAGTCAAGCATTCATCCTGCCCTCTGCTTTTGAGCTTGAACACCAAAGATATTGAGATCTCTATTCATTGTTAAAGAGAAGACCATTTATGGATCATTAGGTTTCATCAAAGGTGCTTTTCGGCTTTTCAGCTTCCCTGTTCTCATGGTCAAATGCCATCCCCCAGAGATGAACAAAAGGATACCTGGCCAACTTTGCTCCATTCTCCCTGCTCATCATTTAGTGGATTATTATGACTTTTAAGCCTCCAGGGCCCTTCAAGGAGCCCTTAGTTTCTATGACTTACTTGAGTGGGACTAATGGGTTTATTATGAACAGTGGTACCAGAAGGCCATGGAAACAGGGAGACACAATCAAGATAAACAAATAGATGAGAAGCAATGAGAAACTAAAGCCAAAGTAGGGCCAACACATTGTGGTTTTTGACCTAGAAATAAACAGTTAAGTTCCATAATGGGGGCATGTGAAGTTGCTGCTCTCAGATGCTTTGCAATAGGGTCTTTGAATGCCAAGAAAAGTACTTCAGAGCTTGTTAGGTTTGCAAGCGATTGAAAATCTGTTTTAGGATCCTTTCTGTAATACTAGGGAAATATAACAAAAAATATGTCTGCTCAGTGTATTAGTGCTGTTGTTGTAATTTACTATTATTATTATTTCCTCATCCCTCACCCTTAGTAGGTAGAGCAACTGAAGTTACCAAGTCATCTTCAAGGGCAAACCTACATAGAGTGCATTGCAACGATCCAATTTGGAAGTTATCAGAGCATGGAGTACAGTGGCCAAGTCATTGCCCACCAAGGTGACTTGAGCCTCTAGGGACAGTGGTGAATCCAGGAGCACTTCAAAGCTGCAGACCGGCTCATTCTAGGGGAGTACATTCCTAGGACAAGCCCTTTCTCAGCCCCCGGCTGTGAGAACTCAGGACACATAACACTACCAGTTGGTTGCATTTCAGTTCATGTATTGTTTCAGAAATTGCAGATTTGGTAGGTTTGTTTTCAGTGCAAAGTGCACCAAATCCCTGCCCCCAGTTCCTAACCTGGTGCTGCTAAGGTAGCAAGCCAGGTGATGGTCCACTGCAGTTAGGTTAGCAGGAGGGAGTAGGAAGGTTGGACGCAAACTAGTTGAAAGGAAATTGAGTCATCTCCAAGCTTGGGTTGATAGCTAATCTGGAAAACAACTTTGAGGTGAGAATTACAAACTGTTGGCATTTACATTCAGCGCCAAGGAATTGTGATGCTTTGCACCATCTCTCATATCTCTAACTTTGGGGAAGTGACGGTGTTAACTTCCAAAGTCCTACATGGTTTTGTGCTGGGTTACCTAAAGGACCACCATCGCCTATATGAGCTTTCACAACACTTTAAATATGGCATCCAAGGATCTATTCATTTAACTGCCACTAAGATCCATCACAGGGGCAGAGAAGTATTTTCGGCCTGAGGACTGTATATAGCCTTCTGGGCAACCTTTTGAGGGCCTTTAGTCAGAGACAGCAGAGCGACACATGCAAATGTTAACCTTCTACAGTAGGCTAGTTTGTACAAACAAACTCACATGTCCCTCTCTAGCTTCCATTCAGAGGAGCAAGAGTCCAAGGACACATTCTTCTGAGGCAAAAACATGGGGTATGAATGTGCCAGACGAGAGAGTTTGCAGAGAGTTCATAGGGAGGCCTGAAGGTTCATAACCACTGGACCTGTCAGGTTGTTGGATGCACAAGACAAGATCTCCTTGGGAGTGGCTTTTTGCTTATGGTACTCACTTCCTTTTGAATTGTGCTTGGCCCACTCATATTAGCTCCAAATGGGACTATTTATTCAACGCTTCCTTAGTAACTGTTATCATTTTTGAGGCAATAAACAATCAATAGGGGGTAGTAATGGTAAAATAGAGGCCTTTTTCCCTTTTAAGTAGAATTAGCTGGAATGTATGCTGCTATTTCCATTAAGATGAGTGAAGTGGCAGACAGAGGAGCTGGTTCTCTGCCTCTGAATTCCTGCACACTTCAAATTATTGAGAGCAAATGACTTTATAACAGCATCCTGCCGTAGCTTCAAAATTTAGATTCTTGGGGGGGCGGGGGAATACACACTCCTTCCTTGGCAGCCTCTTGTAACCCTTACTCATTTTATAAGAGGCCTCTTCATCTAATTAGGGAACAGAAGTAATACTTCGAGTCTTATATAGCTGCTGACAGCTAACCAAATATCAGGCACTGAACAGTCACAACAAACTGTTTGCAATCAAACCACAACGTTAAAAAAATATTGTGGATCAAATTTGAATAATGAGCTCACTGGAATGAATTGCAATCTGCTCACAGTTCTTACACAAGTACAGAAGCAGAAAGTCTCGATTCCTTCAGTAAATTATGCACTGCAAATTATTCATTCAACTCTAATTAAAACATTGGAAATCTTAGGAACTTGAAGACTGTGTGCAGTGCAACACATCTGCCTGTTTTACATTACTTTTAACAGAGATCTGTTGTACCTGAATGGTCAAAATGCTATATATAGTATTTCTTTAATCAAACATCAAACCAGATATATGCATTCATGGTCAACAGCTAAGAGACTGAAAAGTCCTGAATGCAGACAGGAAAAGCAGACATTCAATGGGTTACATATCTTTAGGCGCCAAGCAAAAACATTCCTCTTCTCCCAATATATGGCCTTTTAAACTGGACGGGTATTGTTTTTGTTTGTTACTATGTTGTGCTTTATTTGTGTTTTTATATTGTAAACCGCCCTGTAATCCTCAGATGAAGGGCATTATAGAAATGCATGTAGTAGCTAATGTGCACATATCAGTGAAAATAGCATGCAAAATGTATAATATTCAGGAAAACTGCTTTGCAAAATAAAAATTTGTGCATTAAACAAAATTGCATACCAAAAATGTGCATATTTGGGTAAATTCATTTATGAATTTTCACAAATATTTTTTTAAGGTAATTAGCAGCAGCAACTCCACTGCTGGGAGGCTAGTGTTGCAACTTTGTACCAGCAGGTGAATCACTCCTGCAGTTCACATTCTGGGAATGAGTTGAACATTAGAAGAAGCAATCACGAGCATTCTGTCTTCACATTCTGTACCAAAACTGCAGTTCCCAAGTTTCCCTGGGAAAAGGGAATAACCATTAAAACAACTCTGTGGTATAGACATATCCAAAGTCACCAAAGGCTCCCCACACAAAAACCAGCCAGGGATGTGTGGAGTTCTTTGTAAGGTCTTCCGTACTCATGGAAAGTCCATAGACTGTCTCAGCTCGCTCTGCTTTTATGGGTGGTAAAGACATGAACATCAGAATTAATCCATCCAAGTGTGGAAATTGTCCTTTGCTTCAATGGGATGGGCATTTAGTGATGGAGGATAAATTTGGTTCATTTGGAATTTTAATACTATGAACCTGCCTAACCTGCACTTCCTGAAATAAGAAATTAAACAAAACGCAGCGATCCTTTAAAATTCGTACTTCTCTGAATTTTGCAGTGCATTTCTGCAACCATATAATATGTACAAAAATGTGTATAGCAGGATGTAGTCTGCATAAACGTGCCTATATATTATATATAGATATGCATTATATTAAGGGAAATGGCTTGGGAGAGTGTGTATATGGGGAAAATTACATACAAAAACCTGCATACTATGTGTGCTAAATTGATGGGTTTTTTGTGATTCATCAGATTAAATGGCAAAATGATGTGAAAATGCAGAGAACTGAAGACTGGAAGTTTGAGAAACTGAGAGAAATTTTAAAAATAACCTATTTATCCACCCTGATGTGCATTTGGATATGCAATTGACTGCATGTCCCAGTCTTAAACCTTATGAAAAATTTGTACAACCAGCTCTCAAATGCACACACAAACAAAATAAAATGTAAATCAGAATAAGACAGGATAGTTGATCACAGCAGTGGAACTATAATATCCATGTCAAAAAATCAAACCTGCTAGATTACTCAGGCACCTCTAAAGCCAACTCATCTTTTCTTTCAAAACCACAAAATATGTATTCCAAGCCAATCAGTCAATTTTAAGTAATAGCTTTCTACCTATTTGTGTACAGCTTCTATTTGTCTGTTTATTTATTTATTGCCTTCATGCATTATTCTATTTGGTCTCTTACATTAAAATTCTAAATAATTTACAGTTGTCAAGAGTCAAACATTGGAGGGTCTTTCTTTCTTTCTTTCTTTCTTTCTTTCTTTCTTTCTTTTTCTTTCTTTTAATGGAGCTTCTAGCATAATGCATCCTTTGGGGGGAAATAAACCCAAACAACTAACTACAGTTAACATTAGGTTTTCCCCCCAGTTGTTCTTTAATTCAAAAATCTGCATAGCAGCTTGGTAATGCACAACATTCCCATGGGAATAGTGTTAATAGGCCCCCCTTTTTATATTTGGCTCCCCTTGTTGTTGTTGTTGTTGTTTTATATTTGAGATGTGTACACCAAACTAATACAAAAAACACCCTCTGTCTGAGCTAGAAGTTAGACAACATATAAAACCATTGGAGAATAACAACCCTTGGAAGGCACTCTCTTGCATACTCGGAAGGGACGGAATGGATTTTTATAGTCTCCTGGTTTTCAGTAAATGATCCGGCCCTTTCAAATGGCAATGCCTTTGTGTAACACATTACCCCAGAGGGGGAGACAAAGACTATGGCTGTACCTCTCATAGTTCGCGTGGTGTTTTGTTGATCATGGCACCTAACGTTGAGCCAGCTTGATATTCTAGCATCCATTTTTAACCAAGTATGAAACTCTAATTTGAAAAGTGAGCAAAGCCAGTACAATTTGTGGGAATTCTCTTCTTGTCTCACACAGCCAGAGGCTTACTGCACCCCTTTTCCTGACCAGATGTTTCCAGGAAGTGTTTGCATATTCTCTTCCCCCACCCCACCTCCTGCCCAATCCCAATACATTTGTTTACTATGCACAGACATTTGTTATTTGGCTCAACTTTCATTAGCACCCATCAGCGTTCATAAGCTTTCCTGGCTGGCTCTTCACAAGGCTTGCCACTTGCAGTCTTGCGTAGTATTGATTGGTCCATGGCAGTACATAGTTGGCTCTCTTTGCAATATGGTGGCTTTATTTATTTTATGTTTTAAATATATAGTTCTGAATGTGTGTGTGTGTGTGTGTGCCTGTGTGCATATGGATGTGCCTACCTATGTCTTATCTGTGCCTCTCTCTGTCAGCCCAACCTTCACTGCCATCAGATCATTTTTACCTAATACTTAAATGAAGCCCACATTTCCTGATGGAAGCTTCTCTGTGAAAGGTGTCCAGTAAGTGAGTGACTGACATAAGCATCTGAGGTGGGGAGTAGAGGGAAATTCCCCCTGTCCCTGATTAACCATAATCTCCAGATTCCTAGCTTTTACGTTTCAGAGTTTAAGACTGCCCCGTCAAAAAACAACAACAACAACAACAACTTTTGGACTAACTGATTACTTGATGCCATTTTACACTCCTTGAAATTGTTCTCTCTCACCTGAATGACAGTGCATACCAGCTCTTACAGTTATTGTTTCTCAAACACAGAGAACAAATGAGCCGAAAACATTGATTGGAGTACTTATCTGGTGCAAAATATTACCCTAAAACCCAAAGGCTACTTACCAGGCATAACCAGATAATTCCATGCATCTCCCAATATTGCTTTGCATTGCTGATGTTGAAATTGCTTCTAAGACCTTATTCTGTTCTTTCACCCTTCTGGAAGTCTAGAGTGACATTTAAGAAATGAAAACCAAACTGAAAAGGAAGCTTCGGTTTTCAGCATGATCTCCCTTTAATTTGCTGCATACAGAAAAGAATACACACATACACACACACACACACACACACACACACACACAATATCTCCAAACAATTTTAACAAAAAAACACAAATGCTTGTTTTGAAAGCAGAGTTTAAAGGGGGGTATTTAACATGCTGCTAATCCACCCAAACTCTTCAGGTGTTTTATTTCTTTTCACAAAGAAAGATGAAACAGGTTGACATTAAAGGAAATGAAAAGAAAGTCAACTTAGGCTACCATAATCCCTCAGACTGGAGAGAATTTCAGTAAAAGATAAACAAACTCAATACAAGGGGGAAAGCAAGTGAAATATAATAAGATTGGAGAGGAGGAAGGAATTGATTCAATATTGCTCTTTCTCAAAGCCCAAAATTCACTCATAGATTATTGCTCGATCCAGCACAATATGATTTGGGTGCAGAAGTAACCCCGAGCACCCTGAATTTCCTCGCCCACATTTCTTTGCATGAGCAGATTTGCTCACTCCACCAAAATGAAGTGGGATCCCAGCCCAGGATATCTGCTTCCTCATCAAAGTTCACACAGAACTCTGGATTAAGGTAGCATGTTACAGAACGAATAGGTTTGACTAGCACCATTGGTAGTCATCCCATATTGATAACATCAGAAGAGGCCTGTTGGATTAGGGCATCCTTTCCTCACAATAGCCAACCATATAGTGATGGGAAGGCCACAAGCAGAACCTGAGTACATCAGCAGCACTCTAGGTCACGAGGCCCTCCATTCCATAAGGATCTGGCATGGCTTGTCATCCCCAGATGGAGGAGGAGGAAGTAGAAAGAGCAGAGGCAACACTGGGAGGCTGGCACTCACATAGGGAGCACTGTGATTCTAGGTGTTGGAGTAATAATAATAATAATAATAATAATAATAATAATAATAATTTATTATTTATACCCCGCCCATCTGGCTGGGTTTCCCCAGCCACTCTGGGCGGCTTTCAACAGAACATTAAAATACAATAATCTATAAAACATTAAAAGCCTCCCTAAACAGGGCTGCCTTCAGATGTCTTCTAAAGGTCTGGTAGTTGTTGTTCTCTTTGACATCTGAAGGGAGGGCGTTCCACAGGGCGGGTGCCACTACCGAGAAGGCCCTCTGCCTGGTTCCCTGTAACTTGGCTTCTCGTAGTGAGGGAACCGCCAGAAGGCCCTCGGCACTGGACCTCAGTGTCCGGGCTGAACGATGGGGGTGGAGACGCTCCTTCAGTGGGATTAAAATGTAAATAATATAGGTTTCCATGATCTGTTTTTGTCAACCAAGTTATTTTGTAGAGTGATTAGCTGGTCAAAGTTGGCCTGTGAGGAGTGGAGTAGATAAGAATCTAGTAGATGCGGGTGACACTGTGGTCTAAACCATTGAGCCTCTTGGGCTTGCTAATCAGAAGGTTGGCAGTTCGAACGGGGTGAGCTCCCATTGCTCTGTCCCAGTCAACCCAGCAGTTTGAAAGTACACCAGTGCAAGTAGATAAATAGGTAGTGCTGCAGCAGGAAGGTGAACAGTGTTTCCGTGCTCTCTGGCTTCTGTCAAGGTGTCCCATTGCACCAGAAGCAGTTTAGTCATGCTGGCCACATGACCCGGAAAGCTGCCTGTGGACAAATGCTGGCTCCCTCGGCCTGAAGTAAGATTAGCGCTGCACCCCATAGTCACCTTTGACTGGACTTAACCATCCAGGGATCTTTTACCTTTAAATGAGAATCTGGCCTGCTGATCAGATCAAGTTCCCAACCCCTGACGTAGAAAAACCAAAAAAAGGTATCTTATAAGAGTAGAGTGGGAAAGGAAAAAAATAGTTGTAAAATCCTCACCTAGGATCAAATGTGTCAGCCACACAACAGTAATAAAACCGAGCCATTGAGATGGTCTGATACTGCAGGACATATTTGCATGCATTTCAGCCAAGGGAGTGACAGCATTTCACTCTCCATGCCATGTAGGATGTAGCAGGCCATTTGCTGCCAGCTACATATCAAAACCCAGCTGTGTGACAGAACTGTCATTTCACTAACATGCATGTGAGACGCACCAATAATCTGCAGTCACTACTAGTCCCTGGAAAGTAAATCCTTTATGCAATAAATAATATTGGGGAAATCATTGCCTCCAATATCGCACAGTGTAATAACCTTTCAGCTTTTCTTCTGCTTCGATTTTCTAGTTTGTGCTTAATGCTTGTCTGGTCAAATATGGCATTATGTGGAAGATTTAGTATAGAGAGAATACTATAGTTTAAAAAAAACCAACAAGCATGTCACGAAACAAAAAGGACAAATGGAGATTTTTCAGTCCAGAGTCATTTGATTTTTGCAAATCCATAATATATTTTCAGATTTCTTATTCAGCTCTCCTTGATTACCTGAGTTTCTCTGCCTTACTTGTATTGCATTATTTCCTGTAAAATAGAAGTGCTATTCAAAAAACACCACCACAAAACCCAATACATTTTGCTAATCTCACTGATAACGTTTAACCTTCCCTCAAAATTACTGGGAATAAATATTATATATATGTGTGTGTGTGTGTGTGTGTGTGTGTGTGTATCCCTCCTGAACTTTAGCTAATCAAATAAAATATACTTTAACCTCTTGAAATGCCTTCAAATGTTTCTCTGAATTCAACTCTCCCCAAAGTAGAATCAGATCAACTCTTCCTCAGAATTTAGCAGAACATATTGATATTTTTTTTTTTATCATTACCTCTAGAATTCCCAAAGTTTTTACGCAAAGCAGGACATTCCAAATCTGCTTGTCATTTTAAGTGACAATAATATATTATATGGCAAACCCGCATGAATTATCAAACAACTAAAATACATGTATAATCGTGGGCTTCTGGGTAATGGGACCTAAGGGACTATGGGGGGGGAGCAATCAGTCAATATTGACTCCCTTAAGAACATTTTAAAGGTTTTCAGACATGTGTCCCTAACCTGTCACCTTACATCCTAACCGAAGTTACACAGGCAAAAATGGTGGTGTAAGTCAAACCTTGTTTTAAATGTTTGTTTTCCCTCTGCCAGGCTTGGGCTACCTTAATGAGCAGTACCCCTACTCCCGAATCAAGTTTGGAATCGGGGTAATTTACACTGGTGTAAATTCCACTGGCTTCCTATGGTTTGGATTGTTCTGTGGAATGCTATGACCTAGGATAGGGGTGAAAATCACTGCCAGTCCATCTCAACTATTTAAAGCACATCAAAGAAACGCTTGGGCTTTGAAAGCTACGTTGTATTTTATAGCAACAATGGACTTGAAATAACCCTGTGGCTCTTCATATACCTTGATCCTATTATCCCTGCCACTTCAGATGAAATAGGCACTCAAGGAAACTTGTGTGAAAATGCACACCAAAAATAGGACTCAGGGCCTAGATTAAACAGGACAAGTCAAAAAGCAGTAGCTGATGGGAGTGACCAAAATTCATGGGTGAATTGCAATTGGAGCAAGAGCTTTTCCACAGCAATTTAGGAGCAGAAAAAATTTGATTGGAATGGCATTCTTCCCTTGATTCTCATAGATCTCTGCTTATAACAACCACATACTTAATGATAAATTCTAATTAAATATCTGATAATTATTAGATCCTAGAGAAATGGGTGAGGGGTTTGGCAATGGTGGTAACGAAATATGCAGGTTAATTAATTGGCAGGTCTCAGACCTATTAATGCCTAATGACTGTCCAGGCCCTATCCACCCCAGCCCTCGTAATTGACTCCTAACTGCTGTTTGTTAATTAACCACCACCATCCCGCTGTTTTCCTCAAATTCGGGAAGCTATTAACCCCTACAATGCTAGTTCCTCTTAAAGCTAAAGGGTAAAGGGACCCCTGACCATTAGGTCAAGTCGCGAACGACTTTGGGGTTGCGGTGCTCATCTCACTTTATTGGCCGAGGAAGCCGGCGTACAGCTTCCGGGTCATGTGGCCAGCATGACTAAGCCGCTTCTGGCGAACTAGAGCAGTGCACGGAAACACCGTTTACCTTCCCACCTAAGCGGTACCTATTTATCTACTTGCACTTTGACGTGCTTTCGAACTGCTAGGTTGGCAGGAGCAGGGACCGAGCAATGGGAGCTCACCCCGTCGCGGGGATTTGAACCGCTGACCTTCTGATCGGCAAGCCCTAGGCTCTGTGGTTTAACCCACAGCGCCACCCACTGTGTCCTCTTAGAGACATTCAAAATCAATACTATTTCAATTTGTATGCACTTTTCCACCTAAATGTGCCCAAATTGGCTCACGACACAACTGTAAAAACACATAATTGCAATAAACAGTCTAGAACCAATTCCTTTCAAAATGCAGTTGGAAGTACAAATAAACCATTCATTCTGATTGTGACAAGTTAACAAACTCTTGTGTCATGCTAATTAACCCAGCAAGCGATTATGTGTTTGGTGATGAGAGTTTGCAAATACCCTGTGTTGTTGTGTCAATTGATTATTAGGAGGGTTTTGTGGAATTGGGGTTTGGGTATTTGGAGAAATCCCTTGAAAACAGTGACCAGTCCAAATGCTATTGTCAAGCAAGCAGGGGCTAGAAGTCTCTGAGGAACACTTGCCTGAGAGCAGAATTAACATACAAAGTCCAGCAGTCTAGAGATCAGAGGATCGAGATGATCACAGAGCCAAGAGTCCGGGAATTCATATGGTCACAGAGCCAAGGATCCAGCAGGAAGATGGGGCCAGGAGCTACAGGCATTGTTTCCAGCATTTGACTGCTGCTGAGAGCTCTGTTTAAGAAGCCTGGACACAGCTGGCTTCCATCAGTGTCTTCTGCTCTGTGAAGGCTGATCAGGTGCAGGTGGAGTCACTTTGCCTTTTCCCCCATCAGGCTGCTGTTCAGCAGGTGAAGCTGACTCCTGGTCCATTACACATACTGGGGAAACTTTCCTTTACCTGGGAATGTGATGGTTCCATCTCAGTAATTCCCATCCTCACATTTCTAACCTGCATTTGGATAACAAATGGTAGCTGAGACTTGTCATGGAACATTGCATGATCAGGTTCTGGATAAGGACCATCCCCTATGTTCTAGTTGGCTGGATGCTTTTGGGGTGAGGGTATAAAACTCAGATTTCTCTTGCCCCCTTCTTTTCTGCTATTCTCTTTTTCTGTTGACTGCTTTTACAAGGGAAGCTTGAGGAACCAATTTCCCTTGGGGAGTGGGGGTCAATGTAGTTAGGGATGTAGTTATTTTACTCTGTGCTGGTTCTATACTCCAAATGTTCTTGAATTTCTAACTTCTTGTGCTTTTAAAGACATTATATCGGGATGCTTTTTCTGCTATTTTTGCCCAATTCCAAATAAATTCTGCTTCTATAAAAGGCTTGGCATGAGTTACTGAGGGGGAACTCAGATTCTAAATTCAGTATCCAGGCTGCTGGGTCACTAAATAACTGATGGAGGATTTCCTCTTGATTTCTGCTAGTTGGGGAATTGCAGGTGAGAAGAAACATGTTATGGTACTTCTCAGGTCTGTGTACCAAGGAAGCTAGGATTTTTGGAGCTTTAAAATTCCTGTTTTTGGACAGTGCAGAGGGTAGCGTTTGTGTTGGAAGAAAGGGGGGGGCTTTAATTGATTTGGAGACATCCATCCTGACACTGATAATATGTAGGATATAATATTAACTTTAAAGCTGACAGTAGAAACCATTAAAACACATCCTTGAGATATATATCGATAGGTGAAAAGGGGGAAACAGTAGCTCATTAGGAACCTATTGCCTGGGATCCAAACTCACCTATGAATCACAGCTCTGACTTTACTCATTGGCTAAAAACACTAACAGGGCGGAACAGCCAAGCTGGCTCATCTCACATAAATCACTTAGAAAGATACCGGCACATTTTGTTTCATAACTTTGTTTCCAGGAGAGCTTGAGACTTGCTGAGAGAGAGAGAGAGAGAGAGAGAGAGAGAGAGAGAGAGAGAGAGAGAGATGAATGATGTGTTTTAATGGTTTCTGTTGTCAGCTTTAAGGTTAATTGATCAAAGTTAATTGATCAAAATATAAAGTATATATGATCAAAGTGTTGTCTAATTGAGCCCATTAGATTGAGTAAAATCTCCACAAGTGGACCCATAAGGGCCTTCTCGGTAGTGATGCCCGCCCTGTGGAATGCCCTCCCATCAGATATCAAGGAAATAAACAACTATCTGACTTTTAGTAGACATCTGAAGGCAGCCTCGTATAGGGAAGTTTTTTATTTTGGATGTTTTCTTGTGTTTTTAATATTCTGTTGGAAGCCGCCCAGAGGGAAACCCAACCAGATGGGTGGGGTATAAATTATTATTATTATTATTATTATTATTATTATTATTATTATTATTATTATTATTATTTTATATTGATACGTTTCATTTCCCCCCAAAAAATATCCTAGTTGGACAGATGCCCTCTTTAAGCTTTTGTGTCTGGAGTGTGCATGTGCTGTAAGATTGATTCAATGGTTTAAAGAAATAGCAACCTGCCTTTGGATCATTCTGCAAATGGCTGGTGAACAGATTCCTTATTCTGTTGTCTCTTTGCATTAGCAAAACCCAGGGTCCTGTGGTGATGACCCATTTCAGTGCAGCTTATGCAGGAAGACATCCCATAGGATTGTGTTCTGCCCTGTGCTTAAAACAGAGTACTCCAGCAGAGATATTTCCAGTGCTTTGTGACATTTCCTATTTATTTAATGGTAGGGGTCAGGCTCTTCTAAGAAAAATAGATCACCTGGGATTTTTTTTTTTTTATGAGGCAGAGATTACTGCAGCAACACAGGCAATGTCTTTTTATGTATTTATTTATGAGGAAAACACAAATGAAAAGATTAACCTGAACATCGAGGACAAGTTTAACATAAGCCTACCGCAGGCTCATCATTACCGATCTGTCATTCCTGACCTTGAAAAGCTTTAATATTAACTGAAAGAGATGGAATAGATCTGGGATACAAAACTCACTCCATTGGTACTTGGAGTTCTATTCACTAGTAATTATCTTTGGTTTCTGCCTTGAGAGGTGCAGTTTTTACCCTAGATCCCCCATTTCACTCTGCCGTGGGTTTGGAGTTCTAAAGATTCCCATTAAATAAAAACAGAGGTAAAGCTATTATGCACATGTGGGGCAGGCGGACTGAAGCTCAAAGAAAACATCCCGGATGTCAGTCTGGAATGGAAGAAGAAGAGTTTGGATTTGATATCCCGCTTTATCACTACCCGAAGGAGTCTCAAAGCAGCTCACAATCTCCTTTCCCTTCCTCTGCCACAACAAACACTCTGTGAGGTGAGTGGGGCTGAGAGACTTCAGAGAAGTGTGACTAGCCCAAGGTCACCCAGCAGCTGCATGTGGAGGAGCGGAGACGCGAACCCGGTTCACCGGATTATGAGTCCACTGCTCTTAACCACTACACCACACTGTCTCTCAATGGAAAATTGTATAACTGCTAGTGAAATCCTGGCGTGTGGAAGTTTCTTCTAACATTTCCCTTGCCAAGATTTGGCAAGTTATAAATCAGTCTGGGAAATCCACTTGTCTCCTTGCATTTCATTTCCTCCTCCCCAGCACCATTGACGCTTTGCCATTTCTTGGTTACTTGCCCTGTTAATCTATGTATAATGTTTTTCACCCAGATTTTCATTGTCAATTTCTCAACCCCCTTCTTGTTTTGGTAGGGATGGCGGTATCAGCCGATTTCTGTTCCATGTTTGTTTCACGTGAGTTCTGTCATGAGATTTTTTTTCATCCCATTTTCTGATCTTTTTGTTTTAATGCGAAAAATTCAGATTTATATTAGACGCAACTTTCTCTACACATTCCTCCCCGATATGCTTCACCACCACCCCCGCCCCCCGGCTCCAGGTTGAACATGCATTTTTGTTTGCATGCTTTCAAGCAGAAACTGCATTTCTGAATCTGGAGAAGCATGCAATGCAATTGCATGCAGTGCAGGCCCTGTCTGAACCGCACATTTAAAGCAGCATCATACCACTTTAAACAATCGCAGCTTGGCGCAAAGAAACAATAGTTTGTTAAAGGCGCCAAAAGTTCTTAGGAGACCCCCAATTCCCATCATAGGATTGTGAAAGTGGGACATGTAGACCACCTTGAGCCCCTTGGATGGTGGGCTACAAAGTCAGAAATCCTTATCCTCTATCCCTGCTTCACTTGTCTTCCACAGCATTTGAAAGTAAGATCTGATCTTACTTTCTATTCCTTTTATTGCTGAAATGGGTCAAAGCTTCAAAAGTCTCAAGACTGTCAGCCCTCACCTTACCCATTTGCCTTTCTTTCCAAGTAGAAGAAAGCGATCGTCTCATCATTGCTGGCTCTGGAATTGAGAGAAAAGTGGAATAGGCAGGGGGAAGATTTAAAAGTATGATTTAACAGCTTGCAGACAAGAAATGAGGGGACGGTTGACGTATGAGCGCTCTCCAGGAGAACCTTTGTCACCAAGTTCCTCAAGTTGAAGTTTCCCAAGCAACTTGCTGTTGCGTTGAGTTCGTGGTGGTCAAACTCTTTTCCTCAGAGAAGCTTCTCTACCCCACCCCCCACCCCGCCTCCCCGCATCCCTCCCCACCCTTTCACTATTTATGTGGTGCATCAGGCAACTGCTTACCTCAGGGACATGAAAATAAATCCGGATGTGTTTGATCCACAGTGCCAGAGCTGTTCGGTTGCCTATGGAAACAAAGGCTCTCTCTCTCTTTTTAGGGAGTTCACTCAGCAAAAGGCTGTGATGCCGGATAATCCTGTCAATCTGAGATGCTGCATTATGTGAACATATTTATTTATTTATTTATTGCCAGAAACAAAAGCAAACAAGAAACGATCATCATAAAAGTTCGAGACGGTCCCCCTCGTAAGAGTTCAAAAGGGATGCGATGAGGCAGAGTTCATGACTCGATGGCCAAGGGGCGGGGTGTTCTTTATTCTAATCACCCTCCCCTTTTAAACAAATTGATATTACAAGTTTGATACCTTCTCAAAGCCGGAAACCATCTGCCTCTGTCTCCCTTTTTGACCCTGCAAAAGGTTGGGATGCAGGCAAAATCTGCTTCATGCTTCCTTACAGAATCCCTTCCCAAGGATAAACTGGATCATCATTCTGTCAGGGTAGCCCTTTTCTCCATTATTATCTATTTTATTTTCTTAGAAAAGTGATTAATTCTCAGCATGTAATTCTACTTCTTCTTTTTCTTTGTAGTAACATTCACCTAGAGTTTTCTTTTCTGTAGCTTTGACAGACATCAAGCTTCACCTCACAATAACATCACCTCCCTCTCTCCTTCCATTCCCATGTGAGAGGCCTGTTTTGTTGTATGATTTGACATGCCTCACTCAGGAGGTGATAGCTGGCCTTCCAAAATAGAAAACCAGAAGAGCTGAAAAACGAGAGACAGCAGTGAGTTACAGTAAACCTAGGGCTGCAACCTAGACACCCCAGCTGCTGGCCTGCCCTCTTTTAAATCAGAAGGGGTTTCACAATTCCCCTTTTCACACGAGATCAGATCTGATATTGGCAGACATGGTGACAACATGTGGCACTTTGGGGGAAATGCCAGGGCCCCAGCAAACTATGGTTGGTACCTAACTTGAATCTCTTTTTAAAATAAGCACTCTGATACTGCCAGCTGGCTGCCATTTTAATTTCCCTTTCCCACACTGCCACATTAATCCAGGCATACATAGGATTGCACTGTCCATGGCTGGTTTTTGCCCTCTGAACCTATTCATATTTACAAAGCATATGTGCCACTCCTAAGTAAATGAGTCATAGGATGACATTCTGTGCATATTTACAAAACAACTTGAACCAGCCTTGACTCAGACCCTCTAAGCCAGGCTTCCTCAACCTCAGCCCTCCAGATGTTTTTTGGCCTACAACTCCCATGATCCCTAGCTAGCAGGATCAGGTGGTCAGCGATGATGGGAATTGTAGTCTCAAAACATCTGGAGGGCCGAGGTTGAGGAAGCCTGCTCTAAGCATCCATATTTTCCAGGGACGGTCCCGGATTTACAGAAGCTGTCCTGGTTTCTGATTTGATTCTGGAATTCCTTCGGATGTCCCTATTTTCATCAGAGAAATGTTGGAGGGTATGGAGTTATGCAACCCCTAAGCCAAGGAGATAGGTAACTATACAACATTTAGAAAACATCTGAAGGAAGCCCTGTATAGAAAAGTTTTTAAATGTTTAATGTTTCATTAAGTTTGTATAAATGTTGGAAGCCACCCGGAGTGGCTGGGGCAACCCATTCAGCTGGGAGGGGTTTAAATAATAAAATTATTTGTTGTTGTTGTTGCTGCTGCTGCTGCTGCTGCTATTATGGAATAGGACACCCCTATTTTCACTGGAGAAAGGTTGTTGTTGTTGTTTAGTTGTTTAGTCGTGTCCGACTCTTCATGACCCCATGGACCAGAGCACTCTAGGCACTCCTGTCTTCCACTGCCTCCCGCAGTTTGGTCAGACTCATGTTGGTAGCTTCGAGAACACTGTCCAACCATCTCGTCCTCTGTCGTCCCCTTCTCCTTGTGCCCTCAATCTTTCCCAACATCAGGGTCTTTTCCAGGGAGTCTTCTCTTCTCATGAGGTGACCAAAGTATTAGAGCCTCAGCTTCAGTGTTGTAAGCTGACTGAAGATGCAGCAGTGAACAACTTCACTATGATTTTCCTTCCCTCTGATCTCCCCACGGAGGCAATCTTCCTCCCCACAGCAACACTTCTTCTCTGCTGAGCCCAGCATCAAAACAAGGAGTAAAATTTCCCCCTCTATGCTCTTCAGATGTTCAATGTGATGTGTTTGCATGTGCTTGGGGGGGGGGAGGCGACTGTGGAATGACATGTCTGCTGCTGTCATGTGGCCCACAGAGGTGATGTAATAGGGTTGTGGTGGTCCCTTGACTAAAAAAAAAAAGGCTAACTACTTCTGCCCTCGGTCAGAGCCTGGGTCTGATGAAATCTGTTGCCCTTACCTGTAGTTAACCCAAGCTAGGGTGTGCTTTCTTTTCCACATCTTTGTGCCAGAGAATATTTGTTCAATAAGGCTTTCAGACTGTGAAAAGATTACACATTGTGCCAGTATGTTTGGAAACAGCCTTATTATTTTTTATCACCGGGTTCTTTTATGTTTGCTTTTAATTTTTGTCTTGTAACTAGATAAGCACCATTAAGGGGGTATACCAATAAATGAATATTTAATTTTGCCTTTCACGATGTTCCAAAAACAAAATTAGAAGAGAACAATTATACCTCTGTGTAAATTCAAATGTAATTCCGCTTTAAGGAGTTGAGACCAAAGAAACTCTGAAAGAAAATATTCTGCGTATAAATATTCATATCTCCATGAATAGGTAACTTTAGGAAGAGTTTTGTTCATGAAGACAAAGTAGAGCCTCTCAGCTGCACAGTGGATGACTAAGATCATTTGAATGATTTATTGATAAGCCAATGTACAGAAGTAGTTCAAAGAGGACAGGACGGTCTTTTTATTATTAAAAAATAAGTTGATTCCAAGGGTGTCTGACATTGTTATGAATTCATGAATAAAGAAGTAGAAGCAGTGAGGGGTTCTCAGTTAGAGGGAAGAATCCATTTACCATGTTTTGTGAATAACCTTCCATATGTTTCCACAAACTTGCTTGTTCTTACACTTAGGGTTGGTTCACACAGCCTGGTACATCTACCCCGAACTTGATCATTGTTAGCTGCATGTGTGAACTACCTGCATTGAAAACTACTGCAAACCTATGGTGGCCAATTCACACATGCAGGTCATCACTGCATCCATCGAGTGACAGATATGCATGTGTGAGCCTGGCATAAGACCCACTTCACATGTTACAGAGAAGGAGCCCCATGGTTGTGACTCATCGTGGGAGAGAAATTCAATTCAGTTCACATCTACAGGTGAACACATCTAGTTCACACTTTCTGAAAGGACATGTGATCCAAAACATAGCCATCCATTGAAATTCACACTTCTCGGAATTTTGCACTGCATCCAAGTGATGTGTACATAAATGCCACCCTCCCAATCGCTCACCCCACCCAGTAAGAAGAAGTGGCTCACCTGCCGGGAGATCAGGTAAGCACCTCCCACACCATTCTGCCTGCCACTAACCTGGCCTGAATTATCCATGCTGTGGCAACCTCTCGGACACTCTGTGTGGGGATGTCCATGAAGACAGCCCCACCGTTCAGCTGGTCCAGAAACTAGTCCCAAGCTGTTGTCTAGCACCAACAGAACAGATCATATTGTGCCAGTTCTAGGCCAGCTTCACTGGTTCCTATTTGTTTCCAAGGACAATGGTGCTGGCTTTGGTTTTTAAAGCCCTAAATGGACTGGAACCAGGGTATCTCAGAAATTGCTTCTTCCCTTATGAACCTGTCCAGAAATTTCCTTCTTGCAGTTTGCTTTGTGAGACGAAGAGTGATGATTTTTTTTCAGCACAGTGCCCAAGGAGGTATGTGTAGGCTACTTCATACAATCTTGCTTCTGCATACATATTTTAAATGAAGTTGGGATTTGTTGTTTTATTGTTTCTGTTGACTCTGTATTGTTTTAATAATCTGCTGTTTTATAATGTTTTACATTGTTCATTGTTATGTTGCTTTATTTTTGTCATTGCAAGCCACCTTTGGCTTGCTATTCAGAGACTGGCAAGATACACAGTTGTATTATGAATAAATACATAAAAACAATTAACTAAATGTTATGTGTAGGCTGTCATATCATTCTATGAATGAAGACTTTGCAGGATTAAGATATTTTTGCAGATGAAAATCTGGCAGATGAAAATAGAAGCACTTGTTTGCATTTGTAGCACTCATATTTCATTATAATTATAATCATAATTATTATATTTATTTATACCTCACCTTTTCCCCTGACAGGGACTCAAGGTGGCTTACAGATAAAAATAAGAACAGCTAACAACAAAGAAAAAAACCATCATTAAAAATAATTAAACACGGATAGAATTAAAGCTATATATACTCACACAAATCTATTTAAACCATATAAATAATTACAATGAAAATAGCATGGCACCAGCCATTTAATCAAAAGCAGTCAGTTCCCAAAAGCCTGTTGGAACAATAAAGACTTCACCTGCCAAGAGAAGGGCAACAATGAGCGAACCAGTCTAGCTTCTACAGCAGGCATAGGCAACCTTGGCTCTCCAGATGTTTTGGAACTACAACTCCCATGACCCCTAACTAACAGGGCCAGTGGTCAGGGATGATATGAATTGTAGTCCCAAGACATCTGGAGAGCCAAGGTTGGCTATGCCTGTTCTACAGGGAGGGAGTTTGAAAGTCTGGGAGCAGCTACTAAGAATGCCCTCTGCCCAGATAGCTTTTGAAGTTGGGACAAAGGTTGTGGCCTTTTGGGAGACGGGGGAACCCTAGGATATAGTCAAAATATTGTGCTACTTGGGGATTGGAAGGAAAGTATGGAATCCAATAAATCTGACGCCCCCATCAAGAGCTTCACCTTCAGAGCAACTTTCACCCCAAAACAAAATGGCACCCTCTAGAGCAGGGGTAGCAATCATGATGCCCTCCAGATGTTGTTAGTCTTCAGTGCCCATCAGCCTCAGCCAGCATAGCCAATGGTCAGTGATGATAGAAAATGTAGCCCAGCAACATCTAGAGCAGGGGTAGGCAACCTTCGGCTCCCAGATGTTTTGGGACTACAACTCCCATCATCCCTGACCACTGGTCCTGTTAGCTAGGGATCATGGGAGTTGTAGTCCCAAAACATCTGGGAGCCGAAGGTTGCCTACCCCTGATCTAGAGGATGACGGAATCCCTATCCCCATTTTACATCCATGATTCCTTCCTGAACCGCCCTATTGTCTGTCATGTTATTCAGCTATACATACCTGAAAGCTCCTTCTCATTACTATATAGCACATTCAATAACAGTGCAAAAGCCTGTCCCTGACTAATAACCAAGTTTGATATTTGGGTAAAAGAAATACTAGTATATAGAGATTTGTTGTATAAATCAACAGATGTTCAAAATGTGTCTCACACATTTTGCCATTTTAAAGAGGTATGGATCTTGTGAGGGCATGAAGTAGATTAAAATCCTGGAGGTGGGTGATATTTTGGTACCTTAGTTTTCCAATTGTTTAACAATAGCAATAACAAAAGAAAAGAAAAAAAACCCGCATCCCTTTCCCCCTGAATTCTGCTTCTGAAACTAAGAAAGGAAAAGCAGAAGTAAATGGTTGGTGTGTAGAAGGACTGTGAGCCTAAATCTGACACTGAAAGCAATTTCATAGGCTGAGTGTGTTCTAAATTTTGAGTGTTAAATATGAATCTTTATTGGTTGCCTTTGATTAGGTCAGGGGTAGAGAACCCTTTCTCAGCTTGAGGGCCGCATTCCTTTGTGGGCTATCTTCTAGGGGCCACATGCAAGGACTAGGTGCAAAAGTGGGCAGAACAATGAATGTAAATGTTATTTCTGCACAGTAGGCTACTTTCAACATGGACTTGCACAGCCCCCTTTATCCTCCATCCAAGCAAGCAAAAGGCATTATGAGAGGAGGCAAAAATATACAAAGATGGTGTGAGGTAGCTCCATTGAGGGTTTGTCATGGACTGGTCAAGTCAGGATGATGCATACAGAGGACTGGTCTATTGCCCTGAGCCAAGCCTCCAGCCACATTGTCCTGACTTGGCCCAGTCCAAGATATGACAGGGGTCTTTCCTGGGGACAGGGATGTGGCCTGGGCAGACTCCCAAGGGCATGGAAGGTCATGTTGGGCCCCAGGCCACAGGGTTCCCCCCCAAAAAAAAGATGCTTCTGCAGCTTTGCTGAGAGATTTGTGTTAGATCCCCCGATCTGTAATGACTCAGGCACTTGAATATGCAAATCAACTCCCTTTATGGATCATGGCTCCCCCACCGCCAGGTTGACCTGGAACCACTTCTGGCTGGTGGGACAGAAGTCAATGGTTGCCCAATGCCTATGCCAAATCTCTTACATCTGTGGTCAATCATGTTGTGGCCTTATTTGATGCAATTCAAGCTATGTTGTGTACACTTCCTTGGGAACTGTAGCACCATGTGTGATCCCGCAAAGGGCACCCACATTATAAAGTGTGAGTGCTCATTATCATTATACAAGTAAGTTCATCATAATTTCCTTTACAGGGACATATGAATTTACTTCTTCTGTCTTTGAGAGCAGGATTTTTCTAGCTGTGCAAACAATGGAGCTAAGGGAGGAAAACATTTCTGCTGAATACAGACCAATCATTAAGAAAGGGAGTATGTTACACGTAATGTTGCATGAAGTGACATGCCCATTATTAATGTTATGCCACTTGCACTCAGGATTCCTGACACTGATTGACACAGTAATAATCATGTAATATACCCATCATCTCAAAGAGCTAAGGAGTTAGAGACAGCGACTATAAATTAGGGCCAAAGGTCAAAGTCGAGCACAGTTACTCGAAAATGGAAACAGAATAACCTCACGCAGGCACAAATGGTTTACAAATAGAGTGTGCATTCCAAAAGCTGTTTTGATGCAGCGTGGGTATTCAGTTATTTTTAGAATGTTGATCCTTGACAATGGTGATGTCGAAAAAGAGAGATGCAGAGGACTCCGGAGCTGCTGGCATCAATTGTGTCAAATGAATTTTAAATGATTATACACCGTTTTACAGATTCAACAGTAGCGATCAGGGTGTTCTGACTAATTTGATAAACTCCAGGTTTATATCACAATGTATGCATATTGTGTGATTTCTCACCTCTTGGCCCTTCAAAATTTGATAGTGGGCAGGCAGCTGAGTGGGTGATAGGATGGGGGAGAAATTGTAAACATGGAGAACCGAATTTGAGACTGGGGGGGGGCGGGGATAGGAGAAACTAAATTGGCAGATTCACCCACACCTTCATAGTGTGTGAGCTGAGTTTACTGACAAGCAAAGTGTCTGGTGTGATATGAATGTTATCTCATTGGTGTTTTATCTCTGAGGCTTTGTTCAGTCATGCAAGTAGCCATCGGATGTTGCCGTCATCGAGCAGCGAACTTGCATGTGTGGATGAGCTCTTCCATGGAAAGGATCCTCATATATTTTCTTTGTCTACGTTCAGGGAAAAGGAGACTTGAAATAATGTGGAATGTGGTGGAGAGCTTCCTAGAGAAGATCACTCCACCGGGTAAAGTTCCTAGCTAAACCTGGGGCATCCTGAATTTGAACCTGTGGAACCTAACTATGCCAAGTGATTTCATGCAAGATGAGGTCATTCGGAGCCTTGAGAGATGAGTCTGCAAACTCTCTGCATGAAGTCCCTGGCATTTTCTACCTTTACCTGTATCACTGGTCCCCAAAGTCAGGCAGAGCTGCAGTGCTTTACAGCTGACTTCTTCTCACATTTTAACATCCAGAAGCTCAAAGAGGCTCATGCCAGTTTTGCTGCTCTGACTGCTGAGTAAAAAGGACAGAAAATCATTAAAGTCAAAACAATTCTAGCAAAGGTAACTTTAATAGAAAATTACATCAATCACATTGAAAGAGGGGGGAAAGTACATTTCAATTGATGTCATTCGTTCCTGGGCTAATATCGTCTATAGTTTTTAAGAAGTTAGTCTGGTGCTTGAGAAAACAAGACATTAAAAATTAATTGTGCCTTCAGCAGAGATTTGGATCTAGCATGAAGAGGTAGAATTTTTATCAGTTGTTTCTCTTCTGACAGTCAAAGGGCACAGGGTTATGATAATGGTACAGGCTATGAAGAGTTAGCTGCGGTCACTGAAGTTCTGACTCTTGACCTCAAGAAACTCCTTCCTGGCAAGGGGGTCCAGATTAATCTGAAAAAGCTTTAATAGTGGTAAGATGCTGGCCAACATTCATCTATGCTCAAATAACCTCTAGGTTAGATTACTGCAATGCATTCTAAATGGGGCTGCCTTTGAAGACCGTTCAGAAACTACATCTGGTGCAGAATTTAGAGTCCAGATTATTGACTGGGACCAGAAGGTCGGAGAATATTACACGGATTCTGGCTCAACTGCACTGGCTACTGAATAGCTTCCTGGCTCAATACAAACTGTTGGTTTTGCCACACAGAAATAAAACAAAAAGGATCACTTCAGATGTCCTTTTTTTATTGAGCATTCATCACACTTTGTGCTCAGGATGTAATCAGGGCAGTTATACACCATCAGACTTTCAGCACCTTTTGCAACTACTAGCCTTTTTGGGGTGGTCATACTGCTTTGTTAAAATCCTGTCACTTTGCATACTGGAAATGCTCATTACAGGGAGGGGTTGCCCCACTTTTGTGGCACTATAGTACCAGAAATAATACAGTAAAACTGGGGAAACATCAATGGGAAAGTTTTTGTAGGTGATGTTGTGTTTTTACTATTTTTTGTTGGGAGCTGCCCAGAGTGGCTGGGGCAACCCAGTCAGATGGGTGGCATATAATTGATGGTGATGGTGGTAGTGGTGGTGATGTTATTCTTATACAGGACAGCTAAAAAAGTGGAATTATGTGTAGATAGTCCAGTGTAAATCCACCACTAATGTACAATCATTGCTTTGATGTTATGAAGAAACACCCCCCACTAGAACATTTTTTTCCTTATAGGGGACCATGGTGGCACCCACTCTTTCTAATCTAATTGCAGCAGCAAGATAGTAGAAAACAGAACAAGTACCATCTTCAAGGACAATCTGAGCATGTGAGAACTCTTATATCTGACTCACACATTTCAGGTAACCTTCGGTTTAACATGCTGTGCTGCCTGTTGATTGCCATGGCTCTCACAAATCTCACAGTGAGAATTCTGTCACACTGTGCCGGGGATGTTCTCCTTAGTGACACACAACTATTGTGCACAGCTATCCCACTGACTGTACACCAAGCATTGTCAATGGTGGAATGTGAATTTTTCTTTCTCTTCTTCTGAGCAATAGATTACAATGGACTCGGAGATCATTAGCCTTAAATACTCTATGCCACAGAGGAATGTAAGAGATTTGGTCCAGCTGATAGGATTTTTAAAGCCCCTGCCAATACTTTGATCAGAGAAAGGATTTTCGAGTTCACACTATATACCTTTTGCTTATTAAAAGGATTACTGGGGTGTTCTGTCAATGAAATGCATTTTTATTGTGTTCGATCTATGAAATAATATTGTATTATCCCTGTACCATTTCAGACCATAAAACTCACATCAGCTTTACAGTCCTCTTAATGAGAGATTGAAGCAAAAGTAAATTACATGAATTTCGTATGCAGTCTTTTTAACAAGAATAGCACACTTTGGCTCTCTTTGTTAAGAATACATTGAATATAGATAATAGTATGTCTTAAATTCATGTGGATATTAGCTAAAAATTAATGTTGAAAATGCCAAACACAGTAGGGTTTCCTAATCAAGCTGGAATATTGAAGTTGTCTATCCATCTCATAGTCTTGTATCAAGAAGAAAATAGCAATAAATGTTTTGGGCACAGAATACTTATTACCTCTCTCTCTCTCTCTCTTCGGTTTTTATTATGGCAAGTAGATTTCAAAGGTTACTAATAATTAAAAGGCATATTGGAAATTAGCAGGAAATTAAGCATTCTGGAGGCTACTCAAAGAAAAAGCAAGCCTGTCGCTTACAAAAAGAGTTAATACGGTGAGTACTGGTTTCAAAATATCATTCTGGCATTTGAAAAGAATTGAAATCTTTTATTATAAGCATCAAGCTGTGAGGAACAACCCTCCTACATCTCTTTGACCTAAAGAGTCCTGTTTATCCTGTCTAGGAACAAGAGCAGCTGGTCAAAGTGTCATTGACCTTTGTGACCAACTTTATATGGTCGATAAAAAGAAGAGAATGGAAGAAAAGGTTTCACACAACAGGTGAAAGGAACAACTTTGAGTGAGGAGTTCTATTTTGCAGAACCAGATAGGTGTCTGGAAGCCTTATGGTGTGCTTATGTGTGTGTCTCTATTTAAATAGGAAGAATAATTAGCAATTAAGAGTAATTTGAAGAAACAAACAAAACACATTGAATACATGGAGGGTACTTGTGCCCTTTCCCTCTGGAGAATGGGACTTCTTCCCAGAAGAAAGATTGTGCAATAGGATTGTTTTGTCTATAGGGGATTATGGAACTGGTATTCACAGTCAGTAATACACATTTTACACACACTAATTATTTCACAGGGAACACATCACAGCAATGAAGTTCAGCTCGAGGTGAACCTGTGGCTTAACTGAATCCTGCACAGAATACCTTTCTAAAGAAAATAAAAATTGCAAATTAATGTGAAAATGGATGGAACAGACTTATGAATGAATGCATACGTGAACATTCTACTGTGTGCCCTGAATGACGAGGCTTTAGATTTTGAAAGGTGTTTGACAGGAGCACTCACAAAATGCCTGGAGGGTACTTGTGCCCTTTCCCTCTGGAGAATGGGACTTCTTCCCAGAAGAAAGATTGTGCAATAGGATTGTTTTGTCTATAGGGGATTATGGAACTGGTATTCACAGTCAGTAAGAAAGGGTACTCTGCCAGTGCTCAAAGAGCACCTCTTTCCCATGTCTTAACGTAAGTTTCAGGACCAAGGCAAAGGTAGGTAATGATGATCGTTCGCAGGATCAAAATGAGTCTTCATGAGCATTACCACGCAAGAGTGCTCATTTCTGAGAGTGAACCTACTTGAATGCTTGAAGCACTTCTAATTGATATAAAGGAAAGACGCGATAAAAGAAAATCTTATAAAGATGTTTCATAGGTGGTATATAACACCTAGCAAATTATGCAAAATGTATAAAACAAAATCTAGAATGTGCTGGAGGTGTAATCAATCAGGGGGGATGCTAATTCATATGTGGTGGACCTGCAATAAAATAAAGAGCTTCTGGGATATGATATATGAAGAGCTGAGAAAAATATTTAAACAAAATTTTATTTAAAAAACCAAAAGCCTTTCTATTAGGCATATTAGATTTAGATATCGCAACTGAAAATAAGACAATATTTCTTTACGCGGCATCGGCAGCAACAATTTTGATTGCCAAAAATTGGAAAAGTGAAACAGTGCCAACAAAAGAGTGAACTTACAGTATCAAATTTTACTAGGTTCTTACAATTTCTTAACTCAGTTTCTCGTTTTTTTCTTGTTTTTTAAATAAGTTCAAGAAGATTCAAGAAAAAGGTAAGTCCAGCATTGTTCCTGGTAGCTGTGAGGTGCTGATGAACCAGCGTATGAAGTTATAAAAAAGACATGGTGCCAGCGTTCTATCCCCGTTTCACCCTAGCTGTCCATGAGCAGTTGAAAGGCTGCTATTTCGCCCCCGGTGGGGCCAATTTGTTGGGGTTTGTGGATAGCACCCTCCCTGAGCACAGTTTTCTGGGCTTCTTCAGTTGTCTCATGCCATTGATGCGTCTACTAGTGCTAACTGATAATAATCCAAACGGATTCTTATTAGAATCAACATAATGCAGTGTATAAATACAATATAAGGAGGAAAGGCAGGAACACAAAATGAGAAAGAAACAGTTTACTAAGTATGAAATCAGACCTGTGATGAGGAGGAAGGAAGTCTATTAGAATATAATAACAATCAGATATAGATAATAGGATAACATAGGTCCGAGTACAGAAATTACAGTGCTACCTCGGGTTAAGAACTTAATTCGTTCCGGAGGTCCGTTCTTAACCTGAAACTGTTCTTAACTTGAGGTACCACTTTAGTTAATGGGGCCTCCTGCTGCCGCCACACCACTGCTGCACGATGTCTGTTCTCATCCTGAAGCAAAGTTCTTAACCCAAGATACTATTTCTGGGTTAGCAGAGTCTGTAACCTGAAGCATCTGTAACCCGAGGTACCACTGTAGAGGACTTATGGATATCAGTTTATCAGTTATTGTGTATGTTTTTGTTAGTTTGTTTGTATTTTCTTTTATAGTTTTTTTAAGTGTGGTGTGTATGTGTTGTAGTAAGAATCTAATAAAAAAGCGTTAAAAAGAGAATCCTCAAACGCATGGTGCAGCCTTGCAAATCAAGTCAAATGTGAAGGTCCTCTGTGATTGGCCTGTCTGCGCTTCTCTAGGGATAGTGAACACTTTATACTACTGGAGAAGATGTGTAGCTCTGATGCTTCGCTCTGTTGAAAAAGTGCAGCCATTCTCTGAAGGGATGCACAAATAAACAAAGCCTTGATGCAGTCCTCTTGCAATATTCGTAATACCTCAGCCTTTATGGACGTGAAGTGGAGGGAGGGTTGCATAAAAGTTGCAGTGGTTTGCTGCAGCCTACAAAGCATTTCTACAGTGAAGACCACAGTCGTATATGCATGGGTGTGGGAGGAACACAGCTAGTGGTAGAGGGGTGTGATGTTTAACTCTGGAGAACAAGTGCTAGTCATAGTAAACAGTGCTGATCTAGAGGGACAAGTGATCAGACTCACTATAAGGTAGCAGAAGGATGGTTGAAGGCAGAAGCAAGCCAGGATCAGGCCCCGAAACAAAATTCTGTGGCAACTGACTACCACCCAACAAATTATTGAATACGTTTTAATAAAATTCAGATTGTAGAGAAAGAAGGAGGCGTACAGTAAGTTGAATAGTAGAAGTGTGGCAATGAACCCACCAAGCTCCATTAGGACCACACCGAGTGACCATGTGTAGCATCATATTAACAGCTTAGTTTATATCCACACCTGCCTAGGTGGATTAATGCCGTTCTACTCCTCTTCTCGACTTCAGGGCATGCATTACTAAAGAAACAGCCTTTGAGCCAATTGTGCCGCAGGTGATATTTCAGAAAGGAAATATGATCCCTATCTCCTTACTTGCAATCTTGTGTAAAAACCATAAGGTCATCCTACCTCCTGGGGTTTGCCAAGAAGAAAAATTAAGTGCTAAATTATTATGATATATGGAGACCTTCCCAAAGGCTTCTTCCTGAAAGAAAGAAAAAAAGGAAGCAAATGAATCAGGAGGAGGTGATATATTTTGGAAGGGGTCACCAAACTCCCTATAACTCTAAATCCATTGCTGTTGGGGTTTGAAATTGAACGATTATAACTTTGAGTAGCAGAGACTTGAGTAAGAAGTGCTGGTGAAAGAGTTTGCGGAGCATTTCTGCCCCCTTCCTCTTTTTCATTGTTAGGTGCTTGGGGAAAAGACGAGAATATAAAAGTGTCAGTTTATACCTCGCTCTTAGTCATACCTCTGTTTGTTGTACTAGTTGCTGATTCCACAGGCATTCCTTCCCTGGATAAATGAGGAGGATAGCCTAAAGGTTTAATATACCTTAATGTCAGAATCACTTCCCACTCACTGATCATGTCCTACCTCCTACCTTTCTGTATGTAGTTTATCTGATTCAAAACAAATTATATGTATAATAATAAGAAGGGAAATGTCCCGTGACTTTCAGAAAGAAAAAAACTCAGATTAAGGCTTTGCCGAATGGTCTCCAGTTCTGATTTTTGTTGTTGAAAATAACAACTTGAGGAGTAGACATATTACCTGAAACACATTTTGAGATACTACATTATGGATGTTTATCTTCTAATCTTGGCTTTCGTATTTCGCAAACTGTTTAGAAACTGTTTTAAGCAATCATCATCATCATCATCATCATCATCAAAACAAAATAAAAAATAAAAAATTCCTTCCAGTAGCACATTAGAGACCAACTAAGTTTGTTCTTGGTATGAGCTTTCGTGTGCATGCACACTTCTTCAGATACGAGCATGCACACAAAAGCTTATACCAAGAACAAACTTAGTTGGTCTCTAAGGTGCTACTGGAAGGAATTGTTTTATTTTTTATTTTGTTTTTTGTTTTGTTTTGACTATGACAGACCAACACGGCTACCTACCTGTAACCAATAATAATAACAACAACAACAATAATAATACATTCTTCTGTTCAGTGCTATTGCTTTTTGATACCATTTTCCCAAGCTTTCTCCTTCTTTCTTTCTCCTTCCTGGATTAGTGACCAGAAGGGCATCATGCAATGTAAAATTAATTGTACAAAAAACATATTTTATATCTAAATAGGACTTTTTTGAATCAAATAATAATTGTCTCCTCATAACTATGAGTGACTTGGGAAACTAGTAATTTTGTTTTTGTTTTTTAACTCAGACTGTTTTAATTTCAACTTTTTCATAAAAGGAGAGCATATTTCTTTAACTCAAACACTAAACACGAATTCCTTCTGTTGGATGGATATTGAAAAGCAGAATACCACTGTGGTGCAATGGCTCAAATGAAAAGTTTGGCAAAGTAAGTTTCAAATCCCTGCTTACCTCTGAAGCCTATTTGGGGCACAGCCTTACCTCATAGGGCAAGGATTGCCTGCCCATTACTCACAGGTGCCATGGTGCCTGCACAGACCTGAGCTGCTCTCTCTCTCTCTCTCTCTCTCTCTCTCTCTCTCTCTCTCTCTCTTAAAGCAAGTCTCAAGCTCTCCTGGAAACAAAGTTATGAAACAAAATGTGCCGGTATCTTTCTAAGTGATTTATGTGAGATGAGCCAGTTTGGCTGTTCCGCCCTGTTTGTGTTTTTAGCCAATGAGTAAAGTCAGAGCTGTGATTCATAGGTGAGTTTGGATCCCAGGCAATAGGTTCCTAATGAGCTACTGTTTCCCCCTTTCCTTTAATGCACTTTTTCACAATGACTTGATGCAGCAAGAACTGTAGACAATTTAAAATGGCAGCTTCCTGGCCACCTGCCATTGGCATTCACTAAACCAGACAGCAAGCAAGCAACAGAACAAGTGCCAGAACCTGCTGGCCCAGTGAATTTCCAAGGATGTTGAATGCTGATGCCTGGCCTGATAAAGCCAGAAACAAAATCTCTGCTTTTATTTGCAACTCATGCGTTGTAATATTCATAGGCAATGTTTCACCGAGTTAATCATATTGGACTCAGCACCTGTGCTGCCTTGGGGCAGCAAAGGATCCAAGAGCCAAGTGACATGGCCACTGTTTCTGGCCTAGCAGTTACTGCGCTCACTAGGTGCAACTCAAATATGTGAGATTCTTCCTTTGCAGCCACGACTTGAAATCAAGAATCACAGTTAGAATGTGCTCCCAGTTCTACCTTTTTAAAAATGGTGCCTTTCCTTGTTGGGCTGCTTTGAGAAGTGATTGGAAGGACTCAGGAGCAATAAAAAAGATCTCTAGTACATGCTGCAAACAGCATGGTAGAGTGACGGGCCAAATTCAAAGAGTGCCAAATGCAAAGGAATGTTCCAGTGTGGTGTAGTGGTTAAGAGCGGTAGACTCGTAATCTGGTGAACCGGGTTCGCGTCTCCGCTCCTCCACATGCAGCTGCTGGGTGACCTTGGGCTAGTCACACTTCATTGAAGTCTCTCAGCCCCACTCACCTCACAGAGTGTTTGTTGTGGGGGAGGAAGGGAAAGGAGAATGTTAGCCGCTTTGAGACTCCTTCGGGTAGTGATAAAGCGGGATATCAAATCCAAACTCTTCTTCTCTTCTTCTTCCTCTGAAGTCACACCTTGAATTCATTGAACCTGTACCTCAAGTGACCCCCTGCAATCTAGTCATTGATCCCAGAGCTGAGAACAGAAATATAAAACTCCACAGATGTTCCCTAACAGTAAATGAGACGAAGCAGAATGTTTCTACCCCATTTCCAAAGCCCAAAATACAGCTGTAACAATCCAAAGCTTTTTTTTCATGGTGTGACAACTAAAACTGATTCCTAGAATGCAGCTGTCTGTCACACTCTTTGACTTCTGTAGCCCCTGCGCCAGGTCTATAAATTACATCCATGAAGCTTCTCAGGCTAGACACACACACAGGTGGGGGGAACAAAATAAAAAAAATTCCTTCCAGTAGCACCTTAGAGACCAACTAAGTTTGTTATTGGTGGGGGGAGGCAGAGAAGGAGCTACAGATTCACAAACCACGGCTGCCTGGATAATTTATGGTTGTAAGTATTGTTTTTAAAAAGGTACTTTACTAAGCACATTTGAGAAATACGTTTTGTGAGAATTTTGGGAGTAAAAATCTATTTTAAATTATACTAATCTGTGTTGGGGTGCAATGCTATAAATCTGGCTACAAGGAAATACTGGTGGGGTGAAGAAAGGGCAAAGCAATAAATTCCAGCATGCAAGTTTTTTTTTTATTATTATTAACCTCCCTTTTGAGAGCTGCAATAGAAAGGGGCAGGTTATATGCACAGGAGACTTATCAAACATTTTTACATATATTGTTCTATATATTTTATCCATTAATTAGAACTGATGATATTTTATTACATTATGCTCTACATTGTCCTGAGCTCATTTGGGAGGAACGGCGATAAATTTATAAAATACATCAAAAAGTAAGTAAAATATTTAGCTCTAGCAGCACAAAAATAATATAGGACTGAGGTAAAATACCCTAGCCTCATTTTTTGTCAGTGGGCATTTTGCCAATATTTCAGTGGGTGAGAAAACAGAAAACAGAAAGCACTATTGTGTGTGAAATTTCCCAGACATTTTTCTCCGCAAACTCTCTTCTGAGAAATGTCAGCTCACTTAACGTTGATTGGAAGTCTGCTGTTAGCAGGGATGGAGGATAAATTTGATTCTGCTCACATTTAAAGGCAAATCTCCCACATGTTCACTTTCTGAAACAATATGCAAACCGAAACACAGCTATCTTTTGAAATTCACACTTTTCTGAATTTTGAAATGCAGTTCTCTAACCAAGTAATGTGCACAAAATTGTACATTCAGGGTAAAATATGTGTTAAAGGGCACATACTGGTGAAAATGAGCATGCAAAAATGCACTATATGAGGAAAAATCACTTTGCAAGACTATGTATATTAGGCAAAATTGCATATAAAATTGCATATTAGGAGAAATTTGTATTAAAATGCTGGTGAATTTTCATGAGGACTTTTCCCCCCATGTATGTGAAAATGTGAAGAACTGAATTTTTACATTGGGAAAATGAGAAACTGAGAGAATTTGACAGATTCACCCATTCCAGGTTCTTAGTTTATATTGGTGAGTGAAGAATGCTGTCAGAGGCTCACTAAAGCTAGGACCTGTGGTGTGATGGCCTGGGATTCAGACTCAGATGCTGAACCTGGGGGATCCCAGCCTGCACAGGATTCCCCGCCTCCAAAACCAGCAGAGCCGGGTCTAGGGCCTGAGTCAGAAGGGTCCTCACCTGTGCTGGAACCTCAGGTGCAGGCATCTGATGAGATTGCTCTGGCTCCTGATGGGATGGAGGACCCATTGCCTGCAGGTGCTCCACTCTGAGGTTGCCTCTGGGTCCGGTAACCCTCCAGCCTCTCCTGAGCTGCAGAGGCGAAGGGAACTGAGTTCCCACAGGAGGAGTGCTCACCTCCAAGCCAGGAGAGGTGAGTCCCCAGAGGATCGGGGCCGCCCTATGCCTCGGGGCAGATAAAAGCCGGCCAGCCCCAAGTTGCAGGAGCAACATCGTTGGTGACCAGTTCCTGCCAGTGTTCCTGCTTGAAACCTGTCCTGCTTTTCCTGCCTGAGCTCCTGACCCGCCCTGGTTCCCTGCTTGCCTACCTGTTCCCGACTTTGCCTGACTCCCTGCCCTGCACCCAGCTTCAGTGACTATGGACTGCCTTTACGTTGTACGTCTTAGACCTCGCCTTTTGGGTAACCCACGGGACCAGCACATGTGTAATGAGCCAGAAGTGATGCAACACAATGTTAGTTTTGCTCTCTGTGATAGACTCTTGCTCGTTCACTCCCTGGCATCCTACAGAAAGGAACAGAAGAGAGGGAAGAGAGACCAGCTGCTGCAGCAGCATACACTAAAAAAGAAATGACACTTACAAAATGGCGGCATGGACTTTGGAAGCTTTCCAGCTATTGCTATAAGTTCACAGCACAGATCTTCAGCATCAATATCCTTGTTTCCCTTGTCCATCAATTATTTTTCCAGATTCATGCACACATGCCTCAACTGTTTGGGCAGAAACCTGCATTCATCCACACAGGGGTCTTCCATACTAGCCCAGGTTAGAATGTTTACTGATAAAATGAAACCAGGTCCCCTGCTAATGGGTTTTGCATCCTGTTTCTAACACCCAGCTTTAAAACAGACTGCAAACCAAACAAAAAGCGCTGCGTTTCTTTCATTCATGCATTGTATGTGTATAAGTTAACATCTTAAGTGTACACCTCAAAATGTAATAAGTTCCATTGGTCTCATTGAAATCAATAGACTTAATTCTTGGTTATGTGGCACTCGTGACCAGGATTTGTAAACAGGGGTGTTTGTGAGGGCGTTTTGAGGGGGACGCCCAAAATGCTATTTCACGGGGTACATGGGACCAAGAGACATGGACAGCATAGAGGTGTTGCAGTAATGGTAACACTGGAACAGACTCCCTTGGCAGGTGGTGGACTTTCCTTCATTTGAGGTTTCTAAGCAACGGTTGGATGGCCATCTGTCAAGGATGCTTTAGTTGAGATTCTTGCATTGCAGAGGGTGGACTTGATGACCCTCAGGGCCAATTTCAATGCTACAATTCTATGGTTCCTGTTCATCTTCAACCAGGCCCTGTGGCCCATTAATACCCTATATCCTTTTAAATGTGTTTGTGGGAGGGGAAGGTTATTGGTTTGCTTTTGTTCTACTTTTTTATATGTATTTTGTGTTTTTATCTTGTATTTGTATCTTGCGAACCTCCCCAAGATCTTCAGATGAAGGGCAGTATACAAATTTAACAAATAAATAAATTATATGATTCCCTGATCTAGTAAGTGCTTTTAAGTAAACTGAGAACCTTGTACATCCATATGGTTGTGGTCTTTTTTAAAACACACTTTTTCATCAGCACCACCCTTATGTACCAAAATGGAAGCTGGTTGTCACACAGTATATCCAATGAATTTCAGCAGCTTCTGAGACGGGTCCGTTTTCATGTTAAACCTTACTCCATGTAGAGATAGTGTTGCTTGTTTCTCCAAATTGAAAATGCTATGTTGAAAACAGTTCTGGACACCTTGTGATGTACCAAAGAAAACACAGCCCACCTGTCATGTATGACAGCACATCAGGGGCTCAATAAATTTAATTGTTTTTATGCCTGCGTGTGACTGTTTTTCAAAACCCTGTCAGACTACAATTCCTGTCTGCTTAGCAACATTTGG
Source organism: Darevskia mixta (assembly GCA_034641385.1). Classification (NCBI taxonomy): domain Eukaryota; kingdom Metazoa; phylum Chordata; class Lepidosauria; order Squamata; family Lacertidae; genus Darevskia; species Darevskia mixta. The sequence goes on from JAWWNH010000149.1 coordinate 4,198,835, forward strand.
TTTAGTGATTCAGAGGTTGTGCAGGCCTCTTTAGAAACAGGACAGAGAACCAAAAGTAAAAATTCTCACAAAAAAACAACAACCAGCTGATGAGGTCACAATTTCTGCAAAGGTTGGTCTACACAAGGGACAGGTGGGATAGTACTTGGGTATTATCCCATGGTGTTGCTATTATTACTCCAAATTATTCTCCATGTTAGCCCACCTGAAAGAACAAAGAGACCCATTTGTTTCTTAGTTTCAAAAAGGTGTATGTTTGTGTTTGTTCATGAGACTTTGGCAATGTAAGAAAAGAGTACTCCCACTGGCCATTTGTGTATTAAAATGCATGTTTGCAGGTCCGGAAGGCAATGATTGCAAAATCCAGATTAACCCTTTGAATTTCACAGCTTTTTGGCACTGAAATGAATTCTGAGCTGGAAAAGTAACTATACCAAGCCAGCTGGCTGTACCTTCTTCCCTTTTTTTACTGTACCAGTCATGATTAATAAGTTCCGGATGGCATCAATGAAGGTTAAGGTATCCTTGACTTACATGTAAAGGTTAATGTAAAAACAACGACCAGCTTCTGTTTAAACCGTTCCTTGTCAAATCACATTTTGCTAATGACTTTTAGATTACAAGTCAGCCTGCTGAAATCACCAGATTCCTCTTGTACTTATCTACTGGGGGCAGGTATTAAGATAAATATATTAGCCCTCTAATACTTGTAAAATATAATAGAAAATCAGAAGAGAAGATTAACATTACAATCCCATTCACAGTTGCTTGGGAGGAACGGCCTTAAAATTCATTTGGGTCTTATTTCCAAAGGAACATGTTTAGGTTAGGATTATGGTATAACTCTCTCTCTCTCTTTTTTTTTGCAGGAATACCACACACACACACACACACACACACACACACACACACACACATACATATCTCAAAGTCCTCATGGAAATTCACCAGAATTTTAGTGTGAATTTCTCATAATATACATATTTGAAAGCAGGTTTTCCTTACATATTTTTACAAAGCAGTTTCTCCCACTATCATGCATTTTAATACTATTTTCATTCATATATGCATTTTATGTATGCTTTATCCTAGTATATGCATTTTTCTATGCATTACCTGGCCAGAGAACTGCATTGCAAAATTGGGAGAAGTGCAAATTTCAAAGTATGGCTGTGTTTCGGTTCACATCTTGTTATGGAAACTGTAAATTAGATGAGTTCACTTTAAAATGTTAACTGGATTGAAATTCTCCCCCATTCCAAAGTCTATAATTGACCATAGTTTTGTGCCGTCAGCATGTCATGTGGCATCAATACATGCAGAAAAGTAGGATCATACCTATTGGCTGCAATCCTGACCTCCATTTTCTGATCTATTCTTCTGAACAGATCTACTGATCTATTCTTCTGGACAAGTGGTGTGCATAGAAGCTCATCCAGGAGGTCTTAGCAACCCTCTGGAGTGGATTGATGACAACCTGGAACATTGTCATCATGGTGTACTTGGGTTTACTTTATTGGGAAATTTCAGGGATGTTTTGTTTTTTACAAGTCTTTTCCTAACCTTGTTGTTTCTCACTCATACACACACACACACACACACACACACACACACACACACACACCCTAGAAGGCTTCTTTCAATCCTAATTTCAGCAGGGAGATGGGACCTGCAGGCAACAAGGAACACCTCTATGGTCACGTGTGAGTCCATGAGCACAATGTTGATGACTCAGACTCATACAATAAGGCAAGAGCCCTATATGAAACATTTCATAGCAATGCTATTGTTATGAAACTTCAAGATGTAATACCGAATAGCTAAAGTTTTAGCATTTAGTAGTTCCATTTAAGGATAAATAAATAAATGATAGAACTCAACCTCTTTTCTTGAATGTTTCACTTTTTTTTTTTACAATGTTATACTGGGAAGTGATGAATGCCAATTAAAAGTAGGAAGAGCTGGGTGGAATCTACCTGCTCCAGGATGTCCAAGTAATTGCCTTTATTGCTTGAATTAAATGTCTCATTATGCCCTCAAAAGCAATATCCTGTCTTGCACAGAATATGGTTGCCTTTAAAGTTTTTCAGCATGCTGCCAACTTTCATCTGAGACGGCAGGATGGTGGGGGAAAGTTGGTTCGCAACCTGCATAGAACTCTTTGGTTTCAATTTGCTCATTCTCCTGCAGTGCAATGCTTGGCTTCCTCATTCCTGCAGTTGGGTGCTTATTTAAAACACACACACACACACACAGACACACACCAATAATAGTAATAATAATAAATCATTGACTCAAAAAACAAAGTGAGAAACTGCCATAGTTTCCTTCTGCTTTTAGCTGTGGCTAAGAATTTTTAACTCACATTTGATCAACATTATATGATGAATTATGGTGCTGGAGGAGACTCTTGAGAGTCCCATGGACGGCAAGAAGATCAAACCTATCCATTCTTAAGGAAATCAGCCCTGAGTGCTCACTAGAAGGACAGATCCTGAAGTTGAGGCTCCAGTACTTTGGCCACCTCATGAGAAGAGAAGACTCCCTAGAAAAGACCCTGATGTTGGGAAAGATGGAGGGCACAAGGAGAAGGGGACGACAGAGGATGAGATGGTTGGACAGTGTTCTCGAAGCTACTAACATGAGTTTGGCCAAACTGCGAGAGGCAGTGAAGGATAGGCGTGCCTGGCGTGCTCTGGTCCATGGGGTCACGAAGAGTCGAACACGACTGAACGACTGAACAACAACAACAACAACAACAACAACAACAACAACAACAACTATGATGTACTGTGTCATAGATGGAAATAGTAACAATTCATTGTCAAATTCAGCCTCAATATTTTCAAGCTGTATGTCCTCTCTTATCCAAGTGGTCTAATTTCACATTTCTGAAGGGGTATTCCTACATTACCGTCAGTGACTATATAATCGTTATACCTGTGTTCACAAATAGTTGAGCTGTGCAAATCATTAAGTGTATATTCTTTCACACAAACACTTGTACATGTGTAGAGACAGCATGTACCTGTATTCAGTATAATGTGCAAACAAGCCACAGGTCAGTATTATTTAATTGTAATTATGGAGTAAGTTAGGGTCACACAACTCATCACACTAAAGGTGCATCTTTCAGTTGTGCGAAACTATTTCAAATGCAAATGGTAGCCACAGGAGAACCAGTGAGACTCTGCACTGTGATGGAACAGAGGGGGAATTTAACCTTTCTGCCTCTGCCATTTTCTCATTGACAATATTCTCGTTACCCTCCATAGCTGCTATTTGCATCAAGAGGGAAGATTCCACTGGCACCCATGGGGGTAGCTACCTTTCTAAGAGTACTAGTGGCATGAGTGAAGGTGCTGGAAGCTGACTGCTAGAAGTACCAGTTAGAGACCCTTCTCGTTTGGTGCCTTAAACATGCATGGCAATAAGCTTGTTCACATACAGAACACAGGTACATGCTGTCTCTATCCAAGTATTTTAGTGAAAGTGTATACTTGCTGATTTGCCCAGCTCAATGCTTATGTGCACAAACTTGTTGGCTGTTACATGTATACAGCTCAACTACACAGGTACACAGATTGTATGCTCAATGTATGCTCACGGCATATAACATGTGTATACACTGTAGACTGCTTTGAGGTTTTTGCCAGTCGGACAGTATATAAATTTTATGAAATGAAATAAATACTCCTAAACAAACTTAAGAACATAGGAAGCTATCACACTCATTGGTCTGTCCAGCTGTGTACTGTCTATGCTGGTTGGTAGCCACTCTCCAGGGTTCCAAGCAAGGGTCTATCAAAACCCTACCTGTACATACCCAGAACTGAACCTGGGGCCAGTGGAGTCTTCTCCATCTGGTCAAATGGCACTGCCTCCAAACTCTCAGTCTGTGCTCAGCTTGTCCCTGCCTGCCTGCCTCCTTACTTGCAACCAATTCACTGCCTGTCAGCTCATTATAGCACTCAACAGGGAGGAGGACATAAAATAGTTGGCTCTGCCTGTCAATGGCTCCGTTGTTGGGCTCGCTGCCTTCCACGCCACCAGTCCCAGTGGGCACCAGCTTCCATTGCCTGGAAACCGCAGCCAGTTGGATTAAATGGCAGTGCGGGCAAATGAAACTACAAACAGGGAAGACAAGGAATAAGAAAGAAAATAGAAGCCAGAAGCAGCAACTAAGATAAAAAGGGAGCAGCAAACAGTATGAAACCAATGCAAATATTTCATGAAGCATTTTTTGCCTCAGTCATTTGCCCAGTTGTGTCAGTTCTGTTGCTTTTGAAGTGATGGTCAAAGTCAGAGAATATTTTGCGCAAGTGCATTATAAATTGCTATTTAGGTTCCAACATTCCCGGGCATTATGATCAAAGTTACTGTATTTCCCCCCCATTTTTTAATTGTTGATGTTGCTCTTGTTTGTGTTGTTAAGGAAAAGGCCTTGTTGCAGTTGATTATGTACCATGACACAGTACATGGGACTTAATTAGAACAAACCATTCTAATAATTTATTGGGACATCTCTTGGGGAAGCTGTTTAGCTTAATGACAGTGAGTGCCAATTCCTGTTTCTTATTTAGAAAAGCACAGGAATAAAACGTGCCTAATAGAAACATGTTTAGGAGCTTTGAAGTGAGAAGATGATGTTGAGTCACGTGTAGGAGGAAATGAAGAGGTTCCACGCCAGAGATTTCTGGTTCATTATTTAACAGTTAAAGGTTTGAACACAGCACACACAAGAAAGGGAGGGAGGAGGCTGAACACATGCAGGTAGCAGATTCATATACAATACTGTCAAAAGAAGTGGTGCAGATACAGTGCTATTTCCAAGTGCAAGATATACATGACTTGCGAAGACTGAGGCACCACACAAAAAAATTAACCACTTAGGGATGAATGCAGTTACCCCTTTCCACTAGCTAAGACCAGAACAAGGACTCCACCCCCTTTTGCCTCCCTCAAATTTATTATTATTATTATTTAAAACATCAAACATTAAAAACTTCCCTAAACAGGGTTGCCTTCAGATGTCTTCTAAAAGTCAGATAGTTGTTTATTTCCTTGACATCTGATGGGAGGATGTTCCAAAGAGCGGGTGCCACTACCGAGAAGGCCCTCTGCCTGGTTCCCTGTAACCTCACTTCTCGCAGTGAGGGAACCACCAGAAGGCCTTTGGAGTTGGACCTCAGTGTCTGGGCAGAACGATGGGGGTGGAGACGCTCCTTCAGGTATACTGGACCGAGGCGGTTTAGGGCTTTAAAGATCAGCACCAACACTTTGAATTGTGCTCGGAAACGTACTGGGAGTCGATGTAGGTCTTTCAGGACCAGTGTTATATGGTCTCGGCGGCCGCTCCCAGTCACCAGTCTAGCTGCTGCGTTCAAAAAATACAACAGACATAATAAAACAATACCCCCCCCCCGTGACAAACATATTTAAAAATCCATAGATTGTTAATCAACTCAGCTGGTTGAAGAGAAAGGTTTTCACTTGCCACATGAAGATATGTTATGAAGGTGCCAGGTGAGCCTTTACATCGTGATAAAATGCAACTATTTAGATGGAAGAGAAGAGATACCATAGAGTGAGAACTACGGTGCGCCAAACCTATTGTCAGTGTGTCTCCTCCTTATTCCACCAGAAGTTAGTAAGAGCATTGGGGGCATGCTGCACACAGAAAGAGCCATTCTACTACCTAAGGGATATTATTTTTAAAAGGCATCCGAACAAGAGGGAGCAAAACTTCCCAAAGTGGCTTACATCTTCCTCCCAGAAGAAGAAGAAGAAGAAGAAGAAGAAGAAGAAGAAGAAGAAGAAGAAGAAGAAGAAGAAGACTGGTGGCAGCAAGGGCAGCAGAAGTCCCGCAGGGAAGAGAAACAACAATGTGGACCTCTTCACCTAAGAGGTGAAAGTCCCTGGAGAGGAGGCTGATGTCCTGCACACCTTTTCTTGCAGGGAGTTGAATGATGCATTGCTTCCCATGACAGAAGCAGCTGGAACAGCCTCCATCCAGTTGGGATCTATTGTTTTAAAGTGGCAATCTCTTTGGGGATGGAAGGAGGCTATAAGAGGCAGGGATGGAGGAGAACCTTTTGTTATTTTATATGTGTTAATGGGAAACTATCTAATTCTCACATCTCGAATTTTGCAACGCACTTCTCCAACCGAACAATGTGTACCAAAAGGCATGCATTAAGGGGAAAATTGCATTAAAAACATACACATTCATGAAAATAGCATACAACATGTAGGGTAAACTGCTTATGAAAATGTGCACATTAGTCAAAACGGTATACAAAAACGTGCTTATTAGGAAAAAAATTGTACTAGAATGCTGACAAATTTCCATGAGGATTAGAAAAAATAAATAAATTGCATATTGCTGTGGGATTGTGGGGAATTGAATTTAAGATTTCGAAAAATGAGAAACTTGGAGAACTGAAATTGACAGATTCACCCATCCCTATGAGAGGTCATTCTTACGGAAAGACACTGACTCCAACTAGCCACTCCTCCCCTTGACATACTTGATCACAGAGCTAAGTGCAGGTCTAAAATGTTACTATGTTTTTATATATGCTGTAAGCCGCCCAGAGTGGCTGGGGAAACCCAGCCAGATGGGTGGGGTATAAATCATAACAATTATTATTATTATTATTATTATTAATTAATTAATAATTGTTATTATTATTATTATTATTTAAAGATTCAGAGGGGAAAACCTTAGTATATCTAGTAAAATACTCTGTTCCCTTCAGCATTATTGGTGTCTCCACCAGAAATCATAATGGGATAAGCTATAATAAGTCTTCTAACTGAGTGTCATGCCCCAGCCATCTAGCTATTGAAGAAACAGCCTGCCATATCTTCCCCTAAATCTAGCTGCACATCGTTCTGTCTATTCTCTTGACAAGATCAGTTTCATTCAAAAATAATGATGAATGCTGCTAAAGGAAAGCACCATTTAGCGAAGTGTTAAATCTTCGCTGTCAAGTGACCGCCCTGTTCCATATCGTAAAAAACTCTGAGTCAGGACATTTTGATACCTTCTGAAAACCACCAATCTCTTCTGAAAGAGCTATTAACTGAGTTTGGATTAAAGGCTTTTGGATGCAATTCATTTGTGTCCACACTCCACTATCTCTTTGGATTATTAAACTAATGAGGAACGAGCCGTACATTTCCTTGACTGTAGAAATATTATTGGAAGTATGTGGCCTTCCACGTTCTGTAATGCATATAAATAAAGGGCAAATCAAGAAGGTATTATAATCCAATTTGATTTTAATGCACCTAAAATCTCATAAAAATATTTTTTCTATTATAATTACAGTTCATGGACGTTGGCTTTTTGCCACTATAAGAATGAAAGATAGACAGGGGGAAGGAGATCAGATTCTTTCATCACTGCCATCAAAATGTGCACTGGTAAGAAATTTGCTATTAAATAAAAGATTACCTGTGACATGGAATTTGTCATTTACATGATGAAGTGCCCTTGCGGTCTAATGTATGTTGCTTAGATGCTTACTGAAGGTCAGAACATCAGGATACAAAAGAATACCAACGGAGAAGATGAAAGTTCACCTGTGGCAAAACATTTCATTGAAAAAGAGACATCAAATATCCTCATACCAAGAGTTATAGGAATCAAAAACATCCGCAGGCCTTCCTTTCTGCTTGCAACAACATACAAAGTATGGTGATTTTATATATATGGGGTAAATTGGTATTTGATGTAATAGTATCTTATTTTACCCGTGTTACATGAAGAGATAGCTGGCTCAATTATGTTGTCTCCATGGAAATAATAATAATAATCAGTGTTTTTTTTTTCTTAAAAAATGTTTATGGGTACTCTCATTTTGACTGAAGAAAATCACTATTTTATAATTCAAATCGGGGAAAATAAATACAGTAAATGGACAAAACTACAAAGATTCACAAAATGTTTAGGGGTATGTGTACCCCTGTGTACCCCCCCCCGAAAAAAGCACTTCTTCTTCTTGCTGTTGTACCCCGCCCATCTGGACAGCTTCCAACATACATAAAAACATAATAAAACATTACACATTAAAAAGCTTCCCTATATAGGGCTATCTTCAGATGTCATAATGATGATAATAATTTTATTAATTATAAAAACTTCTACAACAGATTTACACAGAAGCCCTTGGATTTAAGAGGTGGAATCCAACTAAGTCATTGAGTAGAACAATTTCTGCTCATGCAATGGAACTTCCCCTCCATCTCTTCTACCTGCAACTGCCACACAAACACACAATATGTCTTGGATACTTAGGAGAAGACCCCAAACATATTATTGGGAGAAGGCATGCAGGAGGTGCATAGTGGGAGGAAAATTGGATGTTCCGTTGTGTGTATGGAAGTCTCTCCACTCATGCAATGATTGAGCTGGATGCAATTCAAGGAATGTGCTGTGATGGTGGCAAAGTTTGAATCAGGGGAGTATGGAATAGTAACTTACTCCAGTGGGACTCCCACCTTAAAAAAAAAAAAAAAAGCTCTGTGGAAGTCAGGAGGACTTCTAGAACAGTGCATAGGGGAAGAGAGGGCAGGTTGTTCCATTAGTCAAGCAGAAATGTTTGTACTGACAGATTGATCTGCTTAGTGCTACGTTGAAAGAAAGAATGGAAGGAAGGGAAGGGAAGGGAAGGGAAGGGAAGGGAAGGGAAGGAAGGGAAGGGAAGGGAAGGGAAGGGAAGGGAAGGGAAGGAGGGAGGGAGGGAGGGAGGGAGGGAGGGAGGGAGGGAGGGAGGGAGGGAGGAAGGAAGGAAGGAAGGAAGGAAGGAAGGAAGGAAGGAAGGAAGGATTATATGTGTGCTTGGTGGTAGAGTACATACTTTGTACTCAAAAGGTCTCAGGCTCAGCCTCTTGATCTCCAGGTCAAACTGGGGTAAACTCTTGTCAGAAACACTGTTGACAATGACACCAGTTACCCTAGTTTGGGGAGAAAACTTTTTAGAGTAATGACACGCTGTACTTCACATTACTTTGCATTTGAGTTCAAGGAGGTTTAAATTGACTGACATGAAAAGTATGTAAAACAAACCAACTCAATATAGAATAAAGGGCTATGGGGGTGCTGTGTTAATACTGAAATAAAGAAGGATTTGTCTGCTAGGAAGGCGCCTAGGGTATTTGTAAGAGATGAAATGTTGTAAAGTGTCAATATTTAAACAAAGTAATGAGGTGAAATGATATTTTTCCTAGATTTTGAATTATACCTTGGGGATGATGAAACTGTGAAGGATGTACATTTAAGATTCCTGTACTCATGGAATTAAAATGGATTCCTTGCAACGCTTTCTTTTTTACTGTTTCAAATTCATTTCTCTGGATACATCACAGCATGCCTGCCAATGGCATAAATAATATTTACTTTCTTGGAGAACCTATGGTTTGGCAAAGAAAAGTAAACATGAAGGGGGGAATGAACCATGTTGAGTGAAAGAAGGAAAGTGTTCTGTAAAATGAAGACCATAGACTGAATATAAGATAATGGTCCTTCCAGAATATCATATGCTCAAACTTACTCAGCCTTTGAAACATTATCTTGGACACAGTGAAAATTTCAGTTGAATTTGCCTACCAGACTCTTCAGTGATTCTGTTTCATCTGTAGGTATATTTATTGTGAGACTGCCCAAAGCTGTTATCCTGGAATTGATGGTCCCTATTTGCGTGTTCTAACCACAGTAACAGATTTCAGATGTTGTTGTTGTTGTTGTTGTTGTTGCTGTTGTTTTATTCAATTTATATACCTCCCTTTATTCAAAGATCCCAGTATGGTGTACAACATTAAAAACACATTTCAGAACATCAATGATAAAAACATAATAAAAAGCATACTGATAGACACCCTAACAATAAAATAGTCATCATAATAACAATCCTCTCCCGCACACTTTCACAGGCCATAGATTATTTAATAGCCAAAGGCCTGGGTAAAGAGGAATGTTTTTGCCTGGCACCTAAAGACATGTAGTGATGGCATCAGGCAAACCTCTCTGGGAGAGCATTCCATGGAAGGGCAGCCCTGGGAGCTGCCACCAGTCTCCACCAGTCATCCAGCATCTATGTTCCCATGCAGCTGTCTTCCAGGCAGAGTACAAGATAGTATTTTGACCTATTAGTAGGCACCAGTGCAATCCTATACATGTCTGCTAAGAGATATGTCAGAGTGAGTTCAATGGAGCTGCCTCCCTGGTAAACTGGAATTACAGAACTGCAACCTAAATGGCTTCAGTCTTCCAAAAGAATGCAACTCCCGACTCCTGGATCATCTTGGTCCACTCAGTCCTGCAAGGTATGTTAAGGATGCTGTGGTAATCCACCGGGTTTCATTGCCAAGGCCATTGCTGCTCTTCTGATCATAAGAACATGAGAAGAATCTACTGCATCAGGCCAATGGTCCATCTAGTCCAGCATCCTGTTCTCACAGTGGGCCAACTAGATGCCTGTGGGAGACTTGCAAGCAGGATTCGAGCAAAAGAGCACTCTCCCCTTCTGTAGTTTTCAGCAACTGATATTCAGAAGCATTACTGCCTCCATCTGCTGGTGCAGATAGCTATCCCAAACCATCCTTGTGTTCCATTCTATCCAGTTGTGGGAGGGGTAATTTGCAGCTGGATATGAAACCTCTTGCACAAAGGAGGTGGAGAGAGGAAAAAACAGAGGCTGAATGCAAATCAGAGTGTGTATTAGAATATCCTTCTGATTATGTGTGTGTTTACAGCATTACTCGTAATGAGAAGCACATTCCAATGCACATTCCCAGCCATAATTAATTCTGCTCATCAGCAGTTATGCATTGAACTGCCATTATAATGCACATCAGTTTGTGTAACTGCTTTTGGGGTGTGGATGGCATGGGTAATCCCCCACATGCACAGAAGTTGTTTAGAAAAGCAAGGATTTCTTATACACTTCGGGGACTTTCCATAGCTATTCAGAAAAGCACGTTGGAATGCCAAGCAGAAAACTCTACAAAAATAAATCATTTCCACCCACCTTCCTACATGCATAAAATAGTGAAAGTCTGGTATTTGGTGACTCTTGCCATTCCCATGGGAGAGTGCTGGCAGTCCCAGACAAATTTTGGGAATGTTCCACAATGCAGAAATATCCTGGCAAAAGTTGGCAGTCACTAAAACGTGATTGTTAGTATTAACCTGTTTGTGTCTGATGAATGGGAAGATTGATATATGTTTTTGGACGTCATCCATAAAATTCATATGGGATTGCCAGCATTCACATGTAAATGTTGGTTATGCCTGATATCTCTAGCTAAGCTGCCTTTGGACAGACACTCATCTCCTCATTCCTTCCAGATCTCAGGGTTGTAAAGATTGAGCTCTGAGCTGAGTGCAACTCCCCCTGCCCTTTTCCCTCTTTGGTAGTTAAGCGAAAGTGAACCTCACGTAATAATAAGTTTGGTTGTCTACTTCATTTCTCAAACTTAATTGTTCACTGGCAAAACTAGTTTCTGCCCTCGTCTTTCTTTGCACTCCTTCTAATGTGAAACCGCTCTGGATGTAGTTTTGCCTGCCTCTTTGACACCTGCTTAAGCACTATTTGATCATTTACAAGTGGCCACATTTGGTTCCATTAAATAGATTTCATTCCTGCACACTTCCAGACAAGAAGCCGACATTTCCACTCTCTCATTAAGCTAAACAAGTTTGCTGGTAGATGTCCCAAAAGATTAATGAAATGGCTTGTTGTAATTCAGAGCCATGCATTGTGTGATAATATTAATAGTACAGACTCATCCTGAACAAAACCCTAATTCTTAAAAAAACAAAAACACAAAAACCAATGAAGGGTTTTCAGATCTAAAGACAGGAAATGTGGGAGGCTACAGTCGCTGAGCTATAGAACATTATGTTAAATACAATCTGACACCGCTTCCCAGTAATTTGAAGGAGATCTAACAGGAGGGGTTCTTCATCTCATTGTGCAGAAATAAATATTCATGACTGCTATACCTCCACTGTTGGTACAAGGATGGTGGTGGGGAGAAGTCTCAAGTTCAAGAAGTTTATAGGAGGGGAAAGTATTTTAAAATATTGCACCTGGCTATTTTAATATTTATCTTTCTCATTCTCCTCCTCCTTGATCCTTCTCTGCAGAAAAAAACAAAAAACAAAAACCCAACATGTTGGTGGTAGTACCACTAGCAAGACCCAGTTGAACACTGCATCAAAAGCAAATTAGTCATGTTTAGGTTCCATTGAAATAAATGTGAAAACTAAGTCGTGAGTAATTTAGGTTCTGTGTATTCCATGGCACTTAAGTTCAACAACCTACAAGTCTTAGAACAGTCACTTGAGCTTGAAGAAGTAGGAATAAGCTTGCAGGGACAAAAATTTCCCACCAACTTGTGAAGATTATGTTGGCCATTAAAAATGAATTGATTCATTCAGCACAAGTATTCACTCCCATTCATCTTCTACCTTATTATGTCAAGTGACCCTCAGCTTACCCTTGATGCATGTTGGTGAGAACTCCTTTTACAAGACAGGAGGCTGGACAATATGATGTCTGATTTCTACATATATAATCAACTCACCATTGAAGCGTGCATCATGATCAGATCAGCTGAGTGTTGGTCTTTGTCCAGAGACATGGGTTTCCAGAGTTGTCTGAGCACAGGACTTGGGACTGAAAATGACATGAAAGTGGCAAACCTTTATCAACAGTATTTCTGCATGTTCTTTTATCTTGCTAATACTCTCACCCAGATTTCTTAAACCGTTTTACTGATTAATGTTTATGAAAGTACTATTAGATGCTTAGATAGAAGGCTTTAGCAAAGTGTATGCAGCTGCCATTAAGATTAAGAGTACTTTATGGCAGAAATGAAGGAAAAATAGTAGGTTGAGGAACACTGAATATTCTACCCTGATAGCTAATGGGATTCAGCTGATGAGTCTTACTCTTACTCATACTTAACATTTGAACTGGTATCACTGTCATCAGGCTACTTGAAATGAAGTTATTGCATTCATCTTATAATAAATCCACCAACACTACAGCAAAGTATCATTACAGGCAGGGGATAACATATACATAAGGGTTGGGGAATCTTCTATCCTTCAGATATTGTCAGATTCATCTGCAGCCAGTAGGCTTAGTAATGATAGGAGTTGTAAATATAAATTCTCATTTTGTTCTATGTCTGCTTCACTCTCAACATCTTGTCAATGATATTTTCCTCACAGGGGAAGGGAAATTCCAGCTTACGTGGCAAGGTCATCTGGATATCATGTGAAATTTTAACAATTCCAGTAATCCTTTGGTGAATGTGAGCAAGTAACACAATCTCTGGCATCTCTACCTGATAGGATTGACTTTTATTAGGACTCTGAGCTTTTGGGATGGTGGATGACAAATTATAACCCAGGAAGCTGATGGATTAAAATTATTTTCTGATGGCTCTTGGGGATATTCCTGTCATCTCAGAAGGCAATTCTGTTGAAGTCCTAGTTGACCTCTGGAATGTAGAAATGGCCCAGATGGGGGTCACAATCATTCCTACATTCTGTTTCCCACTTTGTAGAACCAAATGAGCTCCCTTCTTTGGGGGGAGTTGAAGTGATGAGACTGGTGGGACAATGGCTAAAGCAATTTTGGCAGAGAACACAAAATGAATCGGATTGAACATGGGCTAGAACCCATTAGAAGGCCTATTCTGTTGCAGGGATGATGGTAAAAGAAATGGAACTTATTCACCACTATTGAACCGGCACATACTCATCCAACAGCACTTCGGGGGAGGGGGCAAAGATCTGCTGCATCTTGACCCATAGGATAGAAATAATAGCCCATTGGGGCCACTTTGCAACACACTTTGCAGATAAAGTTGCTTTTATCTTTGCTAACTTGGTTGCCATCATTAGTACAGGTCCAGTAGATGTAACATTGGTTCTTCTTGTTTGATTGCTGTTTTTGTACTAACGTAGTCCAAGGATGTGGTAAGGATCTTAGAGAAGTGAGGCTACCGATCCTTGCCCTTCCTGGTTTATAAGTACTTCCAAGGGAGGTGGCTGGGTGGATTAGGGTAGTAGTTATCATATTTCATTTGGACTAGTAATTTGCAAAATATATAATCTCCTATTAATCAATCTCTATATTCCCCCTCAAAGGGAAAAAACTGATGGTCAAAAATGGTTGGGTTAAGTTGGAAGTTTGACAAATAGGTTCCCTGAAGCTTCAGTAATAGTGGCTGGACACCTAAAAGATGATGCCTTATACGCTCACTTTCATGAATCTCCTATTGAACTGGAAGCTGCTCACCATATACCTACCAGGCGCTATAAAAAAGGGGGTGCAATTATTCAGGCCTATGTCTTTTACAAATTACCAATAGGTTAGATCTGGTGATAATGAACAGATGTGCCAAAGGTGATAAAGATGGGGAAATTACTTTTATATCAAGCTTAGGATGTGATCGGCAGGGACATTTAACTAAGCAAATCCAGACCCACAAATTGAGTAAAGCATCCTTGCACCCATTTTATTTAACTTTTATATTAACTCCCTACTTGAAAGTATGGAGAAAGAATGTGCCCATCCACCCAAATTGGCAAATATGTCCCTTCCGGTCCTTCTACATGCTGATGGTGAAGTTTTAATTTCTCTCTCCTGTGTGGGACCAAGACAATTATTAAGAACCTTAGCAGCCTATTGCAAAATTGAACAAGTAATAATTAACTACACTATATTCAAAGTAATGATGTTTTCTAAGAAAAGAGAGAGACATTAATGGCAGATTGACAACCAGCCCATTGAACAGGTAACATTTTTAAAATATCTGAGCACAATTTTTCATGAAAATGGTTCGTGGAATAATCAGATTAAAAATGCAACTGCAAATGCCCAAAGAAATATCAAAGCAATCACAAGGTTCTTTTATGGGAAAGGAGGTCAGTATATTCCCACAGCTACCCAGGTATTTCATAGCAAAAGTTATATCACAACTGGCTCCCAGGTGTGCAATTATCAAAACACTTTCCCTTTTGAAATTCTACAAACAAAATTCTTTAGTTGTCTGCCGGGGATTCCTTCCTGTGTGCCCAACATAGCAGTTCGCCTGGAGGTCAGACAAATCCCAGTTAGGTCCCAGGTATGGATTCTGAAAATCCATTATTGGCTAAAACTAATTTTCTTTCAGGTAGGTATGGCACCCTTAACTTTAATAGACATATGTCAAACAAAATGGAACTCCTCACTGCAAGAGAAACTGAGAAGCCTAAGGTTCACACCGCAGGCTCTGATCACCTGTGAGATACCCAGATCCACAATTAAGCAACGAATATGGGATGTTGAGCTGCAATGCCACATGAGTGAAATGACCAAAGGTATCCAGAAATTAAAGATAATGGGAGGGGGTTTACTCCAGCAAGGTATTTATCCAAAATAGAAATACGCAAATTTAGAAGAGCTTTTACATTTGCCAGATTTAATGGCCTTCCATCAGCATTATTGCAGGGCAGATTGGAAGGCAAACCATATTCAGAGTGAACATGCCTATGTGGTTTGAAGGAAGTTGAAACTGCTACTCATGCCATACTACATTGCCAGTACTACAGGCTTATAGGCTCTATATTTATCACTTCAATCATGCAGCAAACCCCAAGTAGAACTGATGATTATTACTTAAAATGCTTAATAGAGGACAAGGAACCAGAGATTACCTTAAAAGTGGCTTAATTCTGTGCTGCTGCTATAAAATTAAGGAGACAAGCTTTGAATGAATCTAACGACCAATGTCTTAATATGTTTTAAATTAACAACTAAGGTTTTAACTTATATATTTTAGCTGTTTTATATCTGAATTATTTATTATGCATTAGCTCATAGAGCTTAATTTTAATCTATGTTTGTATGCTCTCTGTTGTTGTATATGTTTGGTCAGTGACTGAAATAAATGGATTCATTCATTCATTCATTTGGACTAGTGTAATACATTCTACGTGGTGCTGCATTTGAAGAATTGACTGGAGCTGATTATGAAGTGGATGTAGCTCCCATTTTACAGCAACTTTACTGGCTACTAGTCCATTTCCAAGTACAAGTCAGTGTGCTGATTATGACCTACAAAGCTCTACATGACTTGGAATCCCTTTATCTGAAAGACTGTTTTCTCCTGTATGAAACTGCTTGAGTTTTAGGATCCATGAAAGCAGGCATCCTGCTTGTCCCACTAACATCTGAAGCACATTATATGTACATGTGCCTTACAATTGTATATGACGAGAGCACAGCTACAAATAGATTATCTCACTATCTGCTTTGTTATTATAAAACTCCCTTTGCTCCGAGACTCATTGTAATGTAGAGCTTTCATAAAAACATACGAAGAACCCTTTTGGATCCTGCCAAAGGTCCATCTAGTCTAGCATCCTTTTCTCACATTGGCCAGCCGCCTGCCTATGTGAAACCTGCAAGCAGGACAAACCTGCAACAGCACTCTCCCCATTTATGATTCACAGCAACTGGTCCTTAGATACCTACTGGCTCTGACAGTGGAGGGAAAACATAGCCAACATGGCTAGAAGCCATTGATAGGCTCATCCTAAACCTCTGGACTTGTCAATTATGTTGGCTTCCAGTGGCTGCCTTAAATGAACAGATTCTTTGATACCATATTCCCTACCGCAATAATTTTCAGATCTAAGGCATTGCTATTTGCCCTGGGGCTTGGGATGTGGTGGGCTAAAATTTCAGCCACAGGGAGCTTCCACAATGAGTTCCACTGATCTCACTGTGCAAGCAATATGTGGGGAGTGTTCCAGCCTAAATAAATAAGCAAACAAAAAAGCAATCTCTTCTCAGATGTTCTTGCAGCCTCTATAGCCAGAGGCCAGTGCGAGCTGAATAATGCCCTGAAGAATTTTTGTCTGGTTGTTTGACAAGTTGTGAAACTTGTCTTGCAATGTTAAGTTCAAGCTCACTGGTAAAAGAAAACTCAATTGTCAAAATGCACTTAAAATTCAACTATGATGTACATCAACACAATGTTCCAATGTGCGCCATGCAGGTGTTTCAGACACCATATTCACAGTGGCTTCTTAGACAAAATTTCCATGCACAGTAGGGATGATGGTGTCCCAAGAGTGACAAATATCCATAGAGAGAAAATTGTATGGGGAAATGGTTCTAAATTAAACACTCTTTAATGTAAGATTTCACCAGCCCTTTTCAACTAACTTGCATAACAGATAGGGACAGAGATTGCTTAAACTGTCCCTGCTGCTGACCTACATATATTCCTGGGGAGATCTGCATAGAGCCTATGTGTACAAACTGAAGGGTTTCTCCCTGCAGTTATTTTTCAAACTTGTGTGGGCATTGACTCTGTTCCAACCTACAGCTGAACACATAGGTCATTACAATCCCCCCCCCCCAAAAAAAATCAACTTCCTTTGAAGGACTGAAAAAGAGATACTTGATGGGAATCTCAGGTGAGATACCCACACAGTGGAAGTTTCTCCCAGTACCAGTCACCAGGTGCAAGCAAAGAAAGATTCATATAGTTTACTGTTGCGGAAGATAGGGCTCAGTAAAACAGTTCTGGACGTAGATATATACAACTTGTATATACAGGTATATACAGATACATATAAGTAAAAATATCTCTGTTGCTCTAAATAAGTTCAATTCAAGGCATAACACCAAACAACTAACAGACTCAGACTGACAACTACTGAACTGACATGAATTAATCACAGATATAGTTGTTGCACTTGGCTGTTACTATAGCAACTGGCTTGGCTGACCTTGTGCCTGCGATTAGCTCATCCAAGGGATGATTTACGCACATGAAGAAAATTAACCCCCTCTCATGTTCTGTTACTCCCACAATACTATATATTTTTAGTATTCCACATCATTAATATTCCACATTTTGTCATGCATCCACCATCTCTTCCTGATTTCCTAACCACTGCAAAGTCCTGTCAGGCATTTTCTTTAAATGTTGTAAGAAATATTTTCTTTAGATGTTAGATGTTGTAAGAAATATGTAGAGGCATGAATGTACATGCAGTATGCTCTTCCAATCTGGTGGACAAAATCTTGTTATTAAAGAGATGTTAGTAATCCTCCCTTCCAAAAACAAAATCCCTTCATAGAAAAGCACTTGGATATGTCATTCTTTTCTTTTTCCACACTTTCCTTTCCCAGCCACTGGTGGAAACCTATTGAGCAGCACTCCTTTTCACCATAGAAACAATTAGGTTAAGCAAAATCTTCTCCATAGGTGCAATAAGAACAGTAGATGTTATTTTGCTGTAACACTCATTGATCTGTGTCTACTAATAATGGCAACCTGTCTTAAAAAGACGAAGTGAATGAATATGTGCTTTGTAATTCCTCAATAGACCAGTCAAGCAATTTCAATCATCTACATTAATAAGGAAAGTCTTCCTTCAAACAGCCTCCGCTCCCACTAACTTCTCTCTTTTTTTTGTACCTAGGGTTGTTGTTCTTGTTACTTCAACAGAGATACACAGGCAAAATATATAGCTGAAACTCAGCAAGTCCAGAATAATCAAACGCATAGGAGAAGAGTCCAACCAGATCAGTCTAAGGATTCATTTTGCTATGTATTTAACATTATTTTTATACTTTCTCTAATTAAAAAAATAATTCTAAGGTAGTTCACAATTTTTTTTAAAAAAATGATAAATATATATTAAAACAAACTACCACTAATTAATGAATCAATTAGTCTGGACATCTAAAGCCAGGAAATGCCTGGACCTTTGATGTTGGGCTTGGATCCAGGGGAGCTCCCAGACTGTCACTATTTTCAGGTGGGATTCACTATTTTCAGGTGGGTAGCATATTCCACCCCATGATCATGCCGCTTACCTTTTTCTGTGCTCCCCCTTCCCCCCGATTAAGACTGCCCTTTTTGATCAGAACTATACACAGTGTTCCAAATGTGTCTGTATCATACATTTATAAAAAGTCATGGTAATACTGGCCTTTTAAAATTCTCGGTGTCTTTCTTAATAATCCTAACACAGAGCTTACCCTTTTCACCACTGTTGCAAACCGATCTGATATTTTCATTAGCTATCCAACATGACCCTAAAATCACTTTCCTGGAGAGAAAGAGAGGGCAAATTACATCCCATATGGTGTTTCCCCCCACTCCCAACATGGTTTTTCATCTGTTTACATTGAATCTCATTTGCTTATATGTGTCACTGTATTTGGAGGGACTCTTTGAGAAGCTTTTCACAGTCTCAAGCTTCTCAGTGCTGCTACTGCTGTAGGTCAACAGACTTTATATTCTGTGAAGGGCCACCTGACCTCCATTAGTGAAAGAGTTTGCCCTACTTTTAACAAGCAGGATGATCAGAGTAAATTGAGCTCTTCATTAACCACCTTGGCTAAATATCCTGTCTGTGACTGTAGGGATGTGGGCAGTGGAATTCAATTCAGTTCACAATTAATTGAAAAGCTACATAATCCGCAAATTTCTGAAACAGTGCATCTGAAATGCAACCTCCTTTGAAATTTGCACTTCTCTTGCCAGTTTCCTCAGTGTTAGATACCATCGATTTTCATATAATTTTCTCTTAGACCATAACATGCTGTGCATTTTATATCCATATTTCACAATCGTTCCCATGTTTCCATGTCTATATTATGACCGAGCCTGTTCACAGATTGAAACAGTCAAGTGGGCATATATGGGGTAAGGTGATCTTCCAAGTTAAGTGGTCCCAAGCTGTTCAGGGGTTTATGTACTAATAGTAACACCTTGAACTTGGCTGGGCAGCAGATCAGAAACCAGTGCAGGGCCCTGAGCAGCAGTACTACCATATTGGCACGAATATAAGCCGCACCCAAATATAAGCCACACCTTTAAAATTAGAAGTGGGGGGAAGAAAAAAAGAGGATGAAATACCCAAATATAAGCCGCTCCATTCCTCACTGCTTCTGGCTGCATACTGGGGCCCCCTGCGCTGTGTTGATGTCAAATATAAGCCACTCTTTAACTTTTCACTGTTGGAATTTGGGGGGAAAGTGAGGCTTATATTCAGGCCAATACGGTACATGCTGACAGGGTCTTACCAATCAAGCTGCAGCATTCTGCACTAACTTCAGCTTCCAGATCAAGTGGAAGTGAAGCCCCCACATAGAGCACTTTCAGTAATCCCATCTTGAAGTAACCAATGTATGAACTGCTGTCAACCACTTGAAATCTAATTCTAACAGAAAGATTTCAGGTTTCTTAACTTCTGTGTTTTGCATCTATATGGCGATTATGGTAAAGATTTCAGCCTGGAACACCAGTTTGACAGATGGAAGAGATTTTGTGCTGTATATTTTCAAGCATTAATGCTATCATTTGCATGCTGAAGAAAAGAAATTTTGATTTTACAGAGGCCACCAAGGATTAATTTAATGATTTGGGTAGAGTTTAGATTTCTTCCCAGGAGGTGTGAAGGTTAAAAGGTACATCTTGCTAAATATTTAAAATCTTTAACCTTTCTGGTTTGATCCAAATGATCCTGGGGAAAGAAACCACTTATATATCTTAGCTTGTAGCTTGCTTAAAATTTAAATAGTTCTCCTTTGTAAATCGTGAGCTATTGCAGCAAATGCTTCTATTATTTCTGTGTCATGCTTTGTAATAACATTTTAAATCTGCACTTGATGCATTTTTCAACATGCCTCCCAGAGTCTCAGAGACTGTCAGCACAAAAGAAGTAAGAAATTTTGTGTGCATGTGTGATGAATCTGCTTCTGCATCTCTTCCCATATGGAATTGCAAACTCCATCAACATCCTTCTTGAGTTCCATTGCTCAGCTGGTCTTCATATTCTTTCCAGAAGCTCATGGAGAAATTGGAGGAATGTATTATCTATCAATTTGTATGCTGGGAATTTTTATCAACACTGATTTGCTGTCAGACACCGAGTCAATCCTGATGCTTGAGGTTTGGGGCAGAGAGGCAACCTCTACCGCATCTTATCTATAATAACGCTTCACACTTAAACGACACATTTTAGCTCTCCACAGTGGTTCATTATTAGTCTGGTATTTGCAACAGTCCTGCAGAACAAGCCAGTTTTATTACCTCTATTACGCTCCTTAGGCTGACATAGCCAGACACATCTAATAGCATGTATAGTTAAATGATGGAGCTCGATCCCACAGCAGGCAGTGATGGCCACCAATCTGGATGGCGTTAAAAGAAGATTGGACAAATTCATGGAGGAAGGAGAGAGCTGCTAGCCATGCTGGCTATGCTTTGCCTCTACAGTTAGAAGCAGCAATGCTTCTGAGTACCAGTTGCTGGAAACCACAGGTAGGGAGAGTGCTTGGGTCCTGCTTGCAGGCTCCGGTTGGCCACTGTTGAGAATAGGATGCTGAACTAGATCAGCCATTGACCTTTTCAGTGACTGCTCCCAGACTTTGGAACTCCCTTCCTAGATAAGTCTTGTTCCATGGTGGGAGTGTAAAAGGGTGAAAGGCTTCTGGGATATAATATACGGTGAAATTAAGAGAATGTTGAAATATACATTTGTTAAAAAACCAGAAGCATTTTTACTGGGAATTACAGGTACAGACATTAAAAAGCAAGACTTTAAGCTTTTCCAATATGCAGTGACTGCGGCGAGAATGTTAATAGCGCAAAAATGGAAACAAGAACAAACACCGACAAAAGAAGAATGGATTGTGAAACTAACGGAGTATGCAGAATTGGACAAGATGACGGGGAGAATCCGTGAACAGCGGGACCAGAAGTTCATCAAAGACTGGGCTAAATTTACAGACTATTTAAAGGAAAACTGTATTCAATTGAATACGTTGGTAGGATTGCAAGAGGCTTTGTAGAGTAAGGAAGAAATATTGTTGTTAGTATGAAGATATAGTGATTAATTTTGGAAAATAATAATATAAAACAATGATTGCTTTTGGAAATATAGATATAAGGAATAGATATTAGAATATCATAAGGAACGTTTGACGGAAGTCACGGCCATAAAAAGCCAAAATGGTATAAGATGTGAAGATAAATGTGCGAATTTATTATTGTATTTATATAAAACCAATAAAAAATGATTATAAAAAAAAGATAAGTCTTGTTCCAACAGACGTTTGGCAACTGACTGTTTTTTAAGAAAAGGGTTGGTGCTGTGATAGCTTGATTGTAAAGTTCTGTTTGTTTTAATATAACTTTGATGTATCTATTTTAATTATATTAATGTTTAATTGTTTTACATTAGTATTTTCCCTATGTTCCAGCTGTTGTAGCTGTAAGCTGCCTTGATTCCCTGTCAAAGAAAAAATGTTACTTGTAATATTTTTTATAAAATAATAATAATAATAGGTCTGATCAAGCAGGCTGTGCTTGTGTTCTTCTTTCATGTTGAATTTAAATATGATAAATACACACCATACAGAATATACTATACACACATACA
Source organism: Darevskia mixta (assembly GCA_034641385.1). Taxonomy (NCBI): domain Eukaryota; kingdom Metazoa; phylum Chordata; class Lepidosauria; order Squamata; family Lacertidae; genus Darevskia; species Darevskia mixta. The sequence goes on from JAWWNH010000149.1 coordinate 4,221,315, forward strand.
CACACACACACACACACAGAGAGAGAGAGAGAGAGAGAGAGAGAGTACAGAATACATAGAAAATAAAATTATATATAGTGCAAAATGCAAACCACCCATTTTACATTAGTGGTGGTATTTTTGAAAAGGTATTTTTTGGCTCAAGAAAAGCAGTGACAGGGCAAGAGCCTGAAGGAAAAACCTATCCTGTCAGAGCTTATTTCTATCACCGTGCAAGATTACGATGCCGTCCCCAGTGTTGATGTGAAGGTGTTCCAGGTGGCTAGCTCTATAGTTTGTTCAGTAAATGTCAGTTCTTCGTTGTGATGTCTTTCTAGAATTTCTTGACATAAATGCTCTTTGTCCAATAAAGTGATAAATAAGGGGGGAGGCACTTTAGGGGTATTGATTGAATGTTGATGCACAATTTGGAAACCACTTTAGCTTTTTTCATTCACAGGTCCAATACAAGATACACATGGCCCTTATCTCCACCAAGGGTTAAAGGGGGGTGGATTCTGCTTTTATATTAGTTCATGGAACCATTCCCATGGCTGACAATTATTGAGGTAGATTCCCATTATTATCACTTGTATCAGGGTTACTCCATTGATGTGGTACACTGGATGGAGATGGCGAGTGACAAGATAGATGCGTGAGACAGTACTGAGCAGCTGAAAAATTAATTGATTCTGACCTATGTGTGGATGCTCTGAAAACTAAGTTCTAAGACACAAGATCCATGCTAGGCATGATGTTACATTTAACATGCAGGTTAAAGGTAAAGGTAAAGGGACCCCTGACCATTAGGTCCAGTCGTGTCCGACTCTGGGGTTGTGGCGCTCATCTCGCTTTATTGGCCGAGAGCCGGCGTACAGCTTCCAGGTCATGTGGCCAGCATGACAAAGCCGCTTCTGGCAAACCAGAGCAGCGCACGGAAACGCCGTTTACCTTCCCGCCGGAGCGGTACCTATTTATCTACTTGCACTTTGACGTGCTTTCAAACTGCTAGGTGGGCAGGAGCTGGGACCGAGCAATGGGAGCTCACCCCGTCGCAGGGATTCGAACCGCCAACCTTCTGATCAGCAAGCCCTAGGCTCAGTGATTTAACCCACAACGCCACCTGGGTTAGATCAGTTCAAATGCCCATCTAGTTGCCCATTTTGGACTCGATCCAGCTAACCCAGCACACTTGTGGAAGGTAGCAGAAGAACTCCCACTGGCACAAGGGGGCTTTCACCCTTCTCCCCCCTCTGTGTTTCCCCTGTTCCTCTTTCAATTGTCTCTGGTGAGCTTGGGGAACCTCCAGAATAGAGCAGAGGGGGGAATCATTCCATCTGGCAAACAGAAATGCTTGTGTTTCCAGAAAGAGCAGAAGAGTACAATGCTGAATTCTTTTCTCTGTTCTCACAGCAGCCCACCAGAAGCCTACGGCAAGACCATCAGCAGGTAAGACCTAAATGCAACATCACTCTCCCCGACACGTGATTCCCAGCAACTGGTATTAGGAAGGCTTTTAATGTTTAATAGATTATTGTATTTTAATGTTCTGTTGAAAGCCGCCCAGAGTGGCTGGGGAAACCCAGCCAGATGGGCGGGGTATAAATAATAAAATTATTATTATTATTATTATTATTATTATTATTATTATTATTATTATTATTACTATCTCCACCAGTGAGAGTAGAGCACATTTATCATGGCAAGTAACCACTGAAAGCATTGTGCTCCTTAAATAGCATCAGCTAGAAGGGACTGTGTCAGACACTGGACTGGTTTTTAACCCTGCCGTCTCCTGCTGGTGTCCAGAAGAATATTTGCCTTGTGATGGGAAATCCCCCATTGGCATCACTTGCGATCATTTTCTTTGATAATGCATTACCGGCCTGTCTTTTTAGCTTCACCTATTCTGTCTGAGAGAGGGGGGAAGTTAGCATATTAGTAATAGTAATAGTTTACTTAGTTTACTTATTAGGTTTGGGAAGTTAGAACATTGGCCTATCTAGCTCAGTATCATTTGACTGGCAGTGGCTCTCTCGGGTTTCAAACAGGAGTCTTTTCTAGCCCTTCTTGGAGATATCAAGGGACCGTTTCCATACAAAATGTGTGGTAGAACCACAACATTCCTCCATGACTACTTCTCTGAAATTTGTCACTAATATTATTCATCCCAATCCACCAAGAGAGAGATGCAGGTGGCGGTTCTGCGTGGATTTCTTTGCAGCACTCAGACTTTCAGACAGAGGCATGAAACATCTACTAATGTCTCCACCCACCCTTCTCCATTTCATACAACACAGTGTTACACTAAGGTATGCATTTTAGTACACATTATAAGGTGGAAGCAGGTGGACATCTGGGTGGGCTCCAGTAGTTGCCCATGTGGTGGGGCAAAGCTGTTCTCTCAACAGCTGTGTCTCTGCAGCTTACCTATATGGGGCAGTGCAGAGTGAGGGCTATACAGGTGAACCAGCAGGAACACCACTGTCCTGTTCAAGCCCATCTCCATCCAGGTAAGCTGCAGTGAAGTCATTGTAGGAGGGCAGCTGCTGCTGGTGAGCTCATTGTTATGTGCCATACCGTCTGTATGGAGATATACATCATCTAAATTCCCCTTGACATATTCTAGAATATCAGGAAATGATGATGCTTCTGGGTGGAATAAAATTGATCCAATTTGTCAGGCTTTGAGTCAAGTCCAATGTCTGAAGGACGGCCATAACCAACATCGTAAGGTAGGTTGAGATACCTGAGCAAGGTGATTTATATACATGTTTACCCATGCATTTTTTTAATACATGTAAGTCCCAATGTGTTCAGGTAAGTGTGCAAAGGGCTATATCCTTAAGAATCCCTTTTCTTCCCCTCCCCCACAAAAAAATGAAACCTGTCTCTAATTTTCAGACTCAAGTCAAAATGATTTATAGGTGGACAGCAAAGCTGCCTTGTAAAGTCAAGTTGATTTGTAGATAGATGGCTCAGCAGATTTGATCTTAACTACATCAGGAATTAAATTAGATTAGAAAAATCAATGACAATTTGAAGACACTCAAATAAAAACCAACATTTTTTGTGGATAGAGACTGGGGCCAAGCCACAAAGTCAACCACACTCAGAGCATGTGGATTTGGGGATGTTTGTTTTCAACACAATACATATGGCCATGTTTGTATTTAACAGAAGGACAACAATCATCCAGCCAGTGGCTTTCATTAGCAATTCACATCCAATGGAAATTTGCTTTCTTTCAAAAGCAAATGGATGGGCCTGCCTGATTTCCCCCCCTTAATTACTCAAATCAAATTGAAAACACACCACAAATTCTAAGTGCAATACTTGGCTAGACCTTCTGGAAACAATAATATAAAACACAGAAAACAATATCTAATGCATTGCAGTAATGGGTATAGTATAGGCAGAGAGACTGGTGACCTTGAGTCAGAGAGACCCAAAATGAAATACCTTTGCAGTCATGCAGTGCATATCTAAAAGTCAGCCAAAGGCTAGCTGAGGGATTGTTGAAACTGATCTTTCTGCTGCTCTGCCAGTGAAAAGGATCCAGGCGGGTGGCATTTACATCAGCAAGGCAGCTCCCCCTAGTACACCAACGGAAAGCTCTACCCTAGTTGATAAATAACTATATAACTTTTAGAAGACATCTGAAGGCAGCCCTGAATAGGGAAGTTATTAATATATGATGTTCTATGATGTGTTTATATTTTGCTGGATGCCACCCACAGTGGCTGGGGCAACCCAGTCACATGGGTAGTATATATATAATAATAATAAAAGTGGTAGTAGAGATGCACTGTCAGCAGTGTTCAGCCAATGGTAAGGACCAAAATGGAGCATTTTGTGGGTGTGTCAGAGGCAGACTGGCAGTGGCCTTGGGTCTGCAGGATCCAAACCCCCTTATTTTCCCCATGGATCATAATTAAAACGACATATGTCCTGGAGCTGGCCCAATTAATTCTCTTCCCATCGCTGTCAATGGAAGGGGGAGAGATGGGAAAAGAAAGGAGAGGAAGAATCAAAAGCCACCTCCAGCCCTGGCTAAGTTGATTTGTGCATTATTCACCCAAGGAGAGCCATCAGCAGCTATCCTCCCCCATGTGCCCCCCAAAATTGGCTCGGGGTGGGATAAGGAGAACCCCTGGAACAGTGCATAGGAGTAGGGGAGTTCTGTCTGGCAATCTGATATGTTTGCTCAGATGGAACATTTGTAATAGTGTGATGTTGAATTCTACCCCATCTAGTATTTTCCCTTAAAGGTAAAGGACCCCTGACAGTTAAGTCCAGTAGCGGATGACTCTGGGGTTGCAGTGCTCATCTCACTTTACTGGCCGAGGGAGCCGGCGTTTGTCTACAGACATTTTTTCCAGGTCATGTGGCCAGCATGACTAAGCTGCTTCTGGCGAACCAGAGCAGCGCACGGAAACACCGTTTACCTTCCTGCCGGAGCGGTACCTATTTATCTACTTGCACTTTGACGTGCTTTTGAACTGCTAGGTTGGCAGGAGCTGGGACCGAGCAATGGAAGCTCACCCCGTCGCAGGGATTCAAACCGCCGACCTTCTGACCGGCAAGCCCTAGGCTCTGTGGTTTAGACCACAGCGCCACCCGCGTCCCTAGTATTTTCCCTTACAATGTTTATATAGTATAAACCCTTTCGTTGGGGGACTGAAAACATGGATTGGCAGTTTCCCATCCAAGTACTGGCGAAACCCAGACCTGCTTGGTTTCAGCATGTACCTTGATCCCTGGCCCCGACATCAGCTGCACAGGAACACCCAACACACAAACTCCTGCTTGCAACTACAACTCCTGGGCTACAACTCTTTGCATCCCTGATCATTGGCCATGCTGACTGGGGCTGGTCCCCCATCCTTGCTCAACACACTTGTGCCCTGCAAATAACACCTAAATGGGACTAATGAATCTTATGAACTGGATCTGTGCTACGTAGCAGTTTATTCTCTTGATAGACATAGAGGCGGGGAATCTAGTTTCCCCCAAGTCCCTAGTAATCCATGTCAGGTTAAATGTCTTGAATCTCACAGCAGAAAGAATTGCTTCATTGTTGGAGCTATTTCTCTCCTCAAGCAGTCACTAGTTTAGAAATATTATCCCCATACGAAATGACAAAAATATAAGCTACAATGTTGTGCTACCATGAAGCTTTCAAACATGACATTTTGTAATGACAAAAGATTAAAGAGCTCAGGATAGCTTCTCAATAAACTTTGTGCTGTGTTAAGTTTTAATACCTTGCTGTGAACAATCTCTAAAGATATCTGTAGATATTAGTGAGGCCACTGCAGCATCCTTTTTTTTTTTTTTTTTTTTTTTGGCTTTTTGATAGTTTGCCTGTTTTATTGCTTTATAGATTGCATTATTTACGTTTCCTGGTTGATTTCCTGCTTTGGAATCTTTTCTGGTGGAAAGTGGGTTACAAATGCTTGAAACAAACAAATAAATACTGGCCCATCTGATATTTGTGACCATCGTGGGTGGCAGGAGGAAGATTCCCAGATTTCACTGTAAGGTGAGGATTCACAGCAAAACAGAAGTGCTTGCGAAAGCGATGGGCGGGGTCAACATTGCATGTGTGGTGTCAGGACATTGGGGGTAGCCTGGGGCAGAGCTGTACACAACGGCCGTGTGGCTCAAGGGCCGGCAGCTCCTTCTCCACCTTCTCTTGGCACGACTGGAGGTTGCTTCAACCCTCCTTCTCCTCTGCAGCCTATGGGGCACAAGGAGTGGTGAACTTGGGTATTATGCTAGCCCAAAATTTGGCAGCCCCCATACTACCTTCCCACTACCTGGTTTTGGGGAGGAGGCCCTCACACTTCCTTCCCTAAGCTGGGAAAGTGCCAACTAGGCTTTGGGAAAGAGGAGGAAGGACTCTAGGACCCTGCCAAAGCCTCACACCTCCTTCCCTAAGCCCTTGCTTACCAGGCTTTGAGATGGCACCCCCTCAGTTTAGCGCCCAGTGCATGCACACCTCTCACACATCCCTAAACCCATGCCTGGCACAAGGAGGGGGAGCTTCACTCTTTTTCTCTCTGTGTGCTGGTCCCGTGGGTTACCTGAAATGCGAGGTCCAAGTCCAGTCTGTGGTCAGAGGTACAACGTAAAGGCAGTCGTAGTCACTGAAGCTGGGTGCAGGGCAGGGAGTCAGGCAAAGTCAGGAACAGGTAGGTGAGCAGGGAACCAGGGCGGGTCAGGAGCTCAGGCAGGAAAGCAGGACAGGTTTCAAGCAGGAACTGGTCACCAACGATGTTGCTCCTGCAACTTGGGGCCAGGGCTGGCCGGCTTTTATCTGCCCCGAGGCATAGGGCAGCCCCGATCCTCTGGTGACTCACCTCTCCTGGCTTGGAGGCGAGCACTCCTCCTCCGGGAACTCAGTTCCATTTGCCTCTCTGCCCTGAGCCTCTGCAGCTCAGGAGAGGCTGGAGGGTTACCGGACCCAGAGGCAACCTCAGTGTGGAGCACCTGCAGGCAATGGGTCCTCCATCCCATCAGGAGCCAGAGCAGACTCAGCAGATGCCTGCACCTGAGGATCCAGCACAGGTGAGGCCCCTTCATACTCAGGCCCTAGCCCCGGCTCTGCTGGTTCTGGAGGCGGGGAATCCTGTGCAGGCTGGGATCCCTCAGGTTCAGCATCTGAGTCTGAATCCCAGGCCATCACACTCTGCCACAATCCTCACAACAAACAACAAACACAGCTTCCCAAAGGAAAGTTGGAAGCAGTAATGCTTCTTAATGCCAGTTGCTGGAAACTAGAGGAGTGAATACTGCTTGCTGGTTTCCCACAGGCATCTGGTTGTCCATTGTGACAACAGGATGCTGGATTAGATGGGCAATTGGCCTGATCCAGCAGGCTCCTCTTCTGTTCTCATGTGGCTGAGAAAAGGGCAGACTGTGGAGGAAAAATCCCCTTATGTGTGTAAATGAATCACCACTGATCCAGCTTTGCAAGTACAACCCAGTGAACCCGATATATAATAATGGATTGCTTGTGCTGAACGCACTTTTATCTGTGAAAGTACAGAGGTACATCGACTGCCGCAAAGAAGGGAAAGGTGCCATACATTCATCAAACCAGAAATTAATATGATGATTTGAAAAGCATTTTGGAACCAAACGTCCTAAAGATCAAAACCAGCTGCTTTTTATGAAGTAATCCTTCAATCAAAGTGTGGATTTGGTGTTCCACGGAGCAGGGAATCCATCACAGCCGTCACAGCAGACCTAGCAGGTGCCCATTTAATATTGCTTGGTTGTGCAAAAAAAAGGGGGGGGGTTTCATTGCCAAGCTTTCAGATTCAGTTGCAGATTTATTATTCTACAATGATTTGTTTCTTAAGTGGATAAAGATTAGTCGGAGCAAATAATGAAAGAATATCTGAGAAACAGCAAATAAATGAAATGTCAGATGACACAGGCAGTATCAACACACCTGTCTGTAACTATCTCTTCTCTTGCCAAGCAAGCCTAACAATATCTACTTAGAAGTACAGTGGGGCTTACTCACAGTAGAGTGGTGTTAGGTCAGTAGCCTAGGTCAGTAAGATGTGTATTTTCTAGGAAGAAAATATGTCTCCTGGGTGGTGCTTGAAATTTGTTGAATCTCAGTTTATAACTACAGAAACAATGTCACAGTCAGAATGTGCCTTCAGCTCTCTGACTGCCCATTCAGGAATGGTCCATTCAAAATGAAGGAAATAATTGGTCCCAAACCTCTTTCACACATTGCTAAACCCCCTTAGTGACATTTCAAAAGAAAAAAGAAAGAAATTATCAGTTGTTCTTCAAAAATATGATCTCATCATTCATATATATATATATATATGGAGATGAAAGTGATGGAAAGGATACAAAGAACACTTAGACTAGAATCAAGCTTAAGCTTTTTTTATTCAAAAGAAGCAGAAGAAGACACTCTTTAATTGCATAATATTGCAGTCAATTAACTGCGTGTATCTATAGGAGTTCCGATTTCTCCAAACATATTTTCCTCTAACAACCTTTCAAAAACATTTCAAAATAAATTTAATGAAAATTTTAATATACTTAATTGTATCTTATACTGTCCAATTTTCAAAGTATATTTGGCTTTTAGGATTTAAAAAAAAAAAACCCAACCTTTGTTTTCAACATAAACTGTTGTTGAACCAGAGTATTGCTTGCATTGCAATGTCAATAAGTGCCTCTTCAGAATGGCATAGTTGTGATTGTGGAACTTGAATCCAATCAATCATCTAATTAATTAATCCACTTAATTAATCCAACCCAAACTCCAATTAATGTAATATGCAAAGAAGTATATTTTGACAGAAGGGGAAGTTATCCTTCCCCTTTTTTATCCATCCTGAACTTATATCAACTTAATTTGTGTGCTTCTATCTTTCTAAATAAGCTTCGACAATAATTTTGCCTTTTTTAATTTGCTCTTCTGTCAACATAATAGGAAAAGGATCGAAAAAGTAAATGTGGCTTTAGCATTAAAGGAATTCTGACTGCTGGTATCCCACACAAAGAGAAAAGGATATTTATATAGGCATTTACACTGTTCTATTAAAGAGGGGTATTTTTTATACAATGATTCATATGTAATTTTTGGATGCCAGCGAAGATAGTGGTATGTCAAATTCCTAAATATCTTACTGTCAATTTGTTCTTATATTATTTTTCTAATTTTCCCACCTTGCTCTTTTTGGAAACTGTCACAATTTGAAAACCACCAGTTAGTCACTCGGCCACCTTACTTAAAATGTTGTCTTCAATCTCAGACATTTGGGGTTCCTTGAAAGTTGTGGTTCTCCTTGAATGAGAGGAGCATCTTCCTGGGATCCATCCTGGAGGCAGCATTTCTAAGGGTTAGCGAAGAACAAGGAGTTTGTATTTTTTCCAAAATAAATCAGAAATAAATTCTTTTAGCTTCACCTCTTTTGGAAGGTTGGGTCCCATTACACCCTCAGTGACAAAAGTCACAACAGACTTGGGAGCTTTCATGCTTCAACCCTCACCATGGGTGGACTATCAGCCCTTGGAACTGCTGCTACCAGCAGTAGAAAATTTTCAATTAGGGAGAGATAAATCATCTTTCCATACCTCCCCCCACCAATTACTCTTAAGAAAGCTGTAAATCTGAGCTAGGTGGTAGTACACGAGGTTAGGGCTCGTGGCAAGGCATCAGAACGAGCCCATGTCAAACCAGGCCCAAACCCAGCAGAGGTCAAAGAGATAAACAACTACCGGTATCTGACATTCAGAAAATACCTCAAGGCAGCCCTGTTTAGGGAAGTTTTTAACTTGTGATATTTTAATGTATTTTAATATCAGTTGGAGGCCGCCCAGAGTGGCTGGGGGGACCCGGCCAGATGGGCGGGGTACAAATAATAAATTATTATTATTATATTATTATTATCAATTCAACAAAAATCCATACAAGGTTCTCAAATGCAAAGAAATCATGAGCTGGCCAACCCTTTTTAAACTTGAGATTCAACTATCAGTACTTGGACTTCCCTAGTTTCCACATTTCCAAGAGTTCTGTACAAGAAAGTACAGGGTCATAAAGTGTTCAGAGGGAGAAGGCTCATGTGCCGTTGCCCTGTGACCAATGTCCCGGGAATGCAAGGTGTTCCTGATCCATCCCATAGGTTCCCCCACTGAGCAGAAAGGTCAGCACGGGTCTTCTAAGCATGCAGTCGGAAGCTTTCTTCATGATCAGGAACCGTGATGATGCAGGGTTCACAATTACAGGCTTGTATTATTGAATTGTATTATTTATTGCTGGTCTTTGACCGTATTAAAGTTTACTTACTTACTTACTTACAATTACAGGCAGGCTTCTAAACATGTCCAGACAAACACGGGAAGCTAAACGGTAGAGAATGTAGGAATGGGGACTTTGAAAGTAGGTCTGGGTGGCCTGCACCCACCCCTACCACCCTTTGTGCCCTGATTTGCTCTCCTGGACACATAAAAGGGGCTAACAATGCAAGTCAACGGCACGGTGATAATCACTGCATTAACAGTTATTTGGCCACAGCTACCCAGGCTCACAAGGTGTCATCTGGAACATTAGCCCTGCTAAGTGAAAATAAAAGAGAAAGTACTGTGAGAAATCTCAAAGACTGTGTGTCCTGCAGAGTTGCAATTTCTGAATTGCGTTGACAATGTGCGAACATGAATAGACTGTTTCCTGACACAAGGCCAAGTTTGTTGCAACCCATTTGTCTCTGTGAAGGAGCAATATTGTCACTTGGTGAGTAATCAGCAACGGGACGTGTAATAATGTTTTGAAGCATGATTTATTGGGCGGTGATTTTTGACATCTTTTTTATCATTACTGCTTCAAGGGTGGGTGGGGATCAATAGTTTGGCACAATTGCTAAAAGTAACTGGCGGGGTAAGTTCTTCTTGAAGGCTGAGACTGATTGAATTGTATACATAGATTCACAGGTCGCTTCACCAAATTCACAGCAGCAAATGTGTGTTTTCTATTATTAAACAAGTGGCAGAGAACTACCAATTTTTAGGGGAGCAATTTCCACACAATGGTAACCACCAAAAAGACACTATTTTTTCTTGCAACCCAGCAACCTCACTTCAGAAAGTAGGGATATTTTCACTCATACAAGGGATAAAAGGCATAGAGGTTTCTGGACTGTTTCATCTCTGAGTATTGCATACCCTCCAACATTCCTCAGGCGAAAATAGGGACATTCTATGCTACATCGATATCATTGCTTGAGCGTTTCCTCCTGGTCAAGTTATTGGAGGAAACACACAAAACTGCAGCATTTTAAGCACAGAAATCTTTGAATTTATGTATTGCATTTAGAAAATCCTGAGGGGAAAAGAAAACCCCAAATCAATAAATATAACTAACTATATATGTGTGTAGAAAGACTATGTGATGTCATCATGCCTTTATGAGGATTTTGGAAGCATTTTAACTTTGAACAACCATTATTGTTGCGATAGGACCTTCATGCCTCTCTAGCGCATCTTCTGAATGATACCCGGTATACCTTATGCCCTCTCCAGGCTGATATTGTAGAGTGTCTTCAGTATATTTAAGGATCACATAAAAGTTGCAGTCTTCTCAGCATTCCCCCAGAACAGCTGAGCTTCTGCCTAAGAAGTCATGCTTTTTCAAAGTGGCCCTTGGTGAATTCAGCACAATATCTGCATCCACGACAGATCAAAGCCGAGCTATTTATGCTCCATGTTTCGCCTCTCTTTGTTTCACCCTTTAAGCTGGCTAGCATGTCACAGTCAGAGTGCTGTTCCGCAGCGAAAGGGGGAAATGCTTGCATTTCAACTGAAATATGTGACAGTCAAAGGAGTTCTTTAGCAGGTAATGAATTTTCACACTGAAAAGAGTAATTGCCAGATAATGGGGAAGGCGACCTTTTCATTTAGCACATAAAAGGATGTGAACACAAGAGCATAATGTGTAATGGGAGGGGAATGACTTTTACACTCACAAATGAATCGCAGCCCAATTTATCCAAGCGGCCAACGCAGCTGTGACTTTTTATATTTGATAATGTTTACAGAAATACTGATTAATGCTATTTAAAATGATTAGATGGGTGTCTATCAGGGTCAAGGAGCCTCAGGCCTGTGGCTTCCGGGCCCTCAGGACCTCACACTTTCCCCAAGTCACACTCCTCACTGGCCTTCCCCCACATCCCCCACAAATGCCTTTTTGCCAGGCTGGTTTAGCACAGTGCATGGGGACTCGCCGAGCAGGCGGCTTGGTTCGGGGGCGGCTCATGGGCTGGTTAAACTACCCCCGTGGTCTGCTTGTGGCCCATGGGCCTTAGGTTGCCGACCTCTGGACTAGATGGTGCTCAGGGTCCCTTCCAATTCCACAATTCTTTGATTCTATGAAAACATAATTAAAACATCCACGGTAAAGCCCACTGTGACTTGAGCACCAGCTTTTAGTTAGCACAGTGGTGAGGTGGTCACAGTGCAAGCACTCTGGCAGGAATGCTAAATTGGCTCCGCTGATGCACCATGCAATTCTCACTGACACCTCTCCCCTTTCCTCTCCTTCCCAGAACACGAAGGAAACAAGTGAGTGGCACATTCCCACCATACCATCTGCTGCTGGTCTGGAATCGGGATTCCTGTGCATAAAATTTTGCACCTGTCTCAACAATGAATGTTGAGTCAATAAATGTTGGGTCAATAAATGTCTGCACTGTCTCTGTTTGTGATTACCAGTCACACAAATAAGTTCCCAGTTCAAAGGATATAATGTACAGCGTACTGACTTTATTACTTTGGCAGCTATATGACTTTTTATTATTATTTAATAAGGGGGAATAGAATATACTATGAATCCTGAATTTTCTGGGGGTTTCTGCAGGTTCTGGGACCATTCCAGAGAAATGGAAGAATGTGATGAGGTAGACTGTGTTTGTATTTGAATTCAGAGCAAAGTTTTCTTCTATATTTGTGCTAGAGAATGTCATGGTCTTGAGCCATAAATTAACACAATTGGGCCATGTGTGTTCTCGTTCTCTCTCTCTCTCTCTCTCTCTCTCTCTCTCTCTCTCTCTCTCTCTCTCTCTCTCACACACACACACACATGTATATACATCTGTTAGGACCTTCCTGGTTGAAATCAAATGATGTAACCAGCAGCATCCTTGCCAGATGAACATGCACTAAGAAACAAGAACAGAATTGCTAATAATGCAAATATATCATTTTTGTCAGTTGCATTTCCATTTTAGCTTTGTATTTGACGGCTGACAAAACAATAAGATCCTCATTATACCTATAAGATATATACACTGCGTGGGGAAATATCCATCTAAAATGCATAATGCAAACAAGTGTTATTGACATTTTAGGCTAAAAAAAGAAGAGCAATCCCCAGTGGGTTATTTTGTACATTATTGCAGTTTAGATGGATACCAAAAGAAAAAAAGAAAATGTCCACTAAGAAGAGCTAAGACCACAATTAAAAGGTCTGAATGCTGACTTTTTGAAATGATTTCTGAATGCCATTTCTAAGGATTGATTCCCATGTAACATCAGGTGGTGTCAGGGATGTATGTGTGTATGTATGAACTGTCACAGTTCAGCCACCTGCTCATCTCTGCCAAGATAAACTTTTTCCTCTCAAATATGGTACTTTTAAAAAGAGTTTATTCACACATTCAGCTGTGAATCATCTAGGGTGATAACCCTAACCCTAAGTTATACTCAGAGTAAACCTACTGGAATCAATGGACCTAACTTAACTTAAATGGGTCTTGTCTGAGTAAAACTTGGTTGACTACCACCCCTGGTGTTTTGTAAGCAATCAAATGACTTTTATGCACATATGAACCAAAGGACCAATATGTTACGGCTTATGTGACTTTACCATCTCAGATGTTCTTCCATTCAACTTTCAAATAAGACTAGAGCGTTATTGGTAGACTGTGCTCTCAATTTATTATAGTCCCACAGTGACAAAACTCATCTGTGCTAAGCCAATGGATTATTATTATTATTATTATTATTATTATTATTATTATTATTAGAATTCTGTGGTGATCACTGGCTAGGTTCAGTCTTTTCAGAGATTTTATATATAATAATAATAATTTTTATTAAATTTTTCAATTTTACATTTCAAAATAAACATTTTACAAACTTTAAAATAACCAATGACTGCCCTTCTTCTCCTTCATGTTTCAGAGATTTTAAAGTACCGGTAATATTTATTCTACTATCATCTCCCATAACCAGGTATTGTACTACTTCAACACCCTGCCAAAATCTGTTTGATCAATATAAATATCTGTCTCTTTAAGACAAGCTCTGCTACAGCACAAACCTGTACCTGTCTGCGCAGAAGCAAGACCCACTGTGTTCAGTGGAGTTAACTTCTAGGTAAATGGTAAGCCTAAGACTGCAGTCTTATAACCCACTGAACTCAATGGGAAGTATTGCTGAATAAGAGATGAGAAGGATTGTGCTGTTATTCATATCTAAACTCGACTGAAATCCAGACACATTCAAATATATGATTACAATTCATTTTTTCATGACGTTATATTTTAATTGGGAAATCATGTATAACACAATCTTCTTTCCGTAGTTTACTGTATTTCTTTCTTGCCCTTAGTTCTACCCCCTTTATCCTGCCAGCTCTTTCCATCTGGTCAGGAAGCAAAATTACAGTAATTGATTCTTGTGTCCTTTGCAAAGAATTATGTTTCCCTCTGATCAGAGGGAAAGATTGTGATTTTTCTCTCCCTCAAAACCTTGATGGCTGCAAAGCTGGGGAGCTAAGATTTGATCTTAATTCGATGCATCTGGAAATGATAGGGCGAATCTTCTTTTCAAAAAGAAGAAGAGTTTATGATGCATCATTTTCAAATGAGATTTGCTTTTCTAAGGAAGCTAGCCAAAGGTTCTCAGTGCTAAGGGACTCCCACTAAAATTAGCAAAATAGATATAGTGGTCTATCTACTCCCAGTATAAGATGCAGTATGCTTCTGAATACCAGTTGTTGGAAACTGGTAACTAGGACTGCCATATGTACAAATTTTCCCGGACATTACCGGTATTTCAAAGGTGGAATTGACATTCAGGGGGAATTTCTTAAATGTGGCACTTTGTCCTGGATCTTAGGCATGTCAATTGAAAAATCACATTTTTTAGCCCTTTTTAAAAAAAACAAAAACAAAAAAGACACCAGCTCAACAACTTTGGAGTTTTCTTAAAAACCTGGTTCTTACTTTTGAAATATGGCACTGTACTTTATAAAGGGTGATGAGAGTTGCTAGGAATGCTCCTGTTCCCCTGAAACAGCTACAGTTTCAGATTTAACCAGGAAGAGGAATTGATGGTTAAGTACTCTGAAAATTTTAGAACATCATATAAAGAAAATGCTAGGGTGGGGATATGGGAACGGAGGAGGGAAGTTGACAGTTCAATGATAGGCCTGCCTTCCAATTCTTGGCTAGAATCTCACCCAACACTTTCCACTCACAATGCTTTGGAGGAGAGATGTTGATTTTATAAAACCTTTTTTCCAGTGCCTTTTTTGTCACTCTTTGGCTTGTTCTCTGAACCGTACAAAGAGTGTGTTGGTGATACTTTGATTCAGCTTGTCTCTTATGTGTGTCCTTAACCCAGACTTTATACCTGTTTGTTTTCTCTCAGTTCTTTCCCATCCTTCCTAATCTATCCCAATCTCAACAGCTGAGTCCTAAGCTTCTTTGAGGCTTTAAAGGCAAGTGCCAGCAATGTGAACTGGGGTTGGAGGTGAACAGACTAGTGGGATTATTTCAAAATTGATGTCATATCTATAAATCAATATTCCAGTGGCTGCATTCTGCACCAGCTAAGTCTTGAGGAAAGCATGGCTGTGAACCTCTGAAGCCTATAGCCAACTGCCGTTTAGAAATTCAGAAGTGTCCACAAACATGGATGTTCAGAAGAGCCCCTTCTCCATGACCAGCATACAGTGTTGTCTTGGACCCATTTAGCCCACCTTGTCTTTCTACTGGTGATCAACCATGTACTTTGGAAGCTCATAAGAAAGGACAAGTACCATTGGCCATCTGCTTTGGATGACCCCAAACATCAAGCATGCGCAGTGAAACGTGGAGCCCTGTTTCACAATTATGGCTAATAGCAGTTGATACACTCATTGTTCATGAATTTGTTCAATCTTTCCAAAAAGAGATCTAAGCTAAGGGCCATCACCACCACCATCAACCTAGACAGACTGAAAATTATGCATCCTTCCTTAAGAGAAAGGATGATTCAATTACTTGTTGAAACAACTGATATCGGAGGCATGATAAGCATTAAAGAGGGCAGTGGAATGAAAACATTAACATGATTAATATTGTTTTATTTAACTATACCACATGTCAAGAAGCTCGTAGTAAGATATTTACAGTTCCTCTCCAGTCTCTGAGCCATGGAAATGCATGTGCAAAGCTATCAAGCCGTGACAAACTAGTTATAAAGCCATTCTCCAAAGGGCAAGTTCTCTGAGAGACTGCAACCCTTAAAAAATTTATTCAGGTGCCCTCATTTCCTATCATCATTATCTAGCACAGGGCTATAAAAATGGATCACAATGCTAATAAAACAAAATGACTACATGCTGTTTATCTAAGATGGCCATAAAAATCTAGCCAAGTGAATTAATTCCCCTGATAACACAATAATTTAAGTCCAAAAGGGACGTCCGGGATTTTGACAGTCGACTGAAGAACAGGGGCCAAACTGGAACTTGTCAATGGCTTTAAGCTGTTGGTAGGAATAAAACTGCAGGAAGAGTTTGGTTTGGTTTTAAACTTTTCTGAAAGACTGTGGCTGCATATGCCACTATATATTTAAACATCTGTGGATCCCTCCAAAGAATCCTGGGATCTGTAGTTTGGCAAGGATGCTAAGAGTCCTTCCCCTCACAGATCCACAATTCCCAGGAAGAGGGCTTGACAGTTAAACTGTCATGTGTATGTATATGCATGCCCATAAGTCTGGTAATAGTACACTGAGGTTTCTCTCCCCCCCCCCCGAATTTCACACAATGTTAGGGAGTAGATTTGTATCTTACCTTCTTCTTTCACCTGAAGAACAGAGGCATAATGTTGGTGGGGGTCCTGCAAGTTACTTAAACCAGTGTTCCCCAACCTTGGGTCTCCGGCTGTTTTTGGACTACAACTCCCATCATCCCTTGCTAGCAAGACCAGTGGTCAGGGATGATGGGAATTGTAGTCCAAAAACAGCTGGAGACCCAAGGTTGGGGAACACTGACTTAAACAACTCAGTGGCTAAGCAACTCTCTCTCAGCCAATGACCCCAGTGTTTCACATCATGTGACTATTCTGTAGGAACAGCTGTTTTGCAAGCTACAGTGTTCCCCTTAATCAGACTCTCAACTAAATGAGAGTGCTATTTGACTAGGGCTGCAGAGACATAGACAGTACAGAGCAAAGCATGATAATTAAGAGTCGTGTTTAATTAAATTCAGCCTTGCAAAAAAAGGCTGTGGGTTTACTAGCCCACAGAAACCATTACCCTGGGCCAAATTGACGAGACACCAATCATACAATTCATTAGCTATGGTTTCAGAAATGCAACCTTCAGAAAGTGAAATTAGATTGATGCTACAGCATTCTCTGCAAACCAGAATTGTGGCCATCTATTAAAGACTGATCCTCAGATGTAGGCTTGATATCCAAGCTTTCAAATCTGCCAACATGAAAGAATTTAGAGGAGCATATTGTCATTCCAAATCCACTCTGATCAAAATGAGATGGAGATCTAAGTACCTAGGGGTGCTGCATCCTTGTTCCAGAGTTTCTCTTATGCCTCATTGTGGCCTCATGTGTACATTAAAGAAAATCTGTAACAATACAACATAATGGCAATATCCCACTATCACAGATGTCAGAACAGTGGTAGCATTTTGAAGGTTCTATAAAATTCTGCTGTTGAAAACAACAAAATATTTTCCTTGAAGTGTCAGGCACCACTGGATTTAAGCAATGGCTGATGAAACCGACTTCGGTGGTAGGCAGAAATTCACAATGCCATTTACAAAACCATCTTCTGTTCCTGCAGACCTGAGAGTCAGACAGAACTCTAACTTTGGCATTTAGCATTGTGTCGAGAAATTACATTGTGGACAGTATACTGAAGGTCATAAGTTTAGCCTGAGCATGCAACGCTAAGCATATTTACTATAGTGTAGGCCACATCAAACCCAGTGAAACTTAGTTCTGAGTGAACATGCATAGGACTGCATTGCCTCTATCTTCTTATTTCTCAACCATTTTCACCTGGTCTTTTAACCCATCCCCTTCCATCATCCTCTGTAGTACGTAAGGTTGCAAGTGAGGGGGGAGGAACAAAATGGATAAGGGAAACTGAAGGTTGAGAGAAGTTGTGGTGATAACTTCATTTCCCATTTTGGCACTGAATGCAGAAAATACAGGAGGAACTTCCTATAGTTTTCTTCATTTCCTTCCATGCAGAGAAGGGAGAACCAGATGTTGTGGACTACAGCTCCCATCAGTCCCAGTCAAGATGACAGTGACAAAGCTGTTAATGGAAATTGTAGTCCAAAACATCTGGACGGTACCACATTGGCTAGCCCTGCCATAGAGGTTCATCATGTACCAGAATCACTACTTTCTAAGACCTTCCTGTTTGCCCAGGCAACTTAGATCACATTTTAGGTGGAATTTTGTATTACTCTACACTCTTTAAGCTCTATGCATTAGCCTGCTTCATACCTTGCTTCATATTGTCAGGATAATTTGGTGGTTTTTAGTACTGTATTGTATGGATAATTGTATTCTCACTTTTTTACACTTTTTTTACACTTCCATTTTTTACACTTCCACTTTTTTACACTTTTTTACACTCCCATTCACAAAGACTTTCTTTGTGAATGGGAGTGAATAATGATTTTAAATAATTAAGCAAAAACAAGCTAAAAATTCAAGGATGGCATCTGGAAATTTCCTGCCAGAAACTACTGCCCCAGGAACCCATAAAGTTCACTTGGATGTAAGTGCCACTGAAAGAGGGGTAGATGAACCTGTCAGATTCAGTTTATCTCAATGTCTCATTTTCCAATCCTCAGTTTAGTTTGTCACTTTGCTACATCAGTTTCCAATCAAAACAAAAAATCAAAGTCCTCCTGAAAATTCATCAGAATTTCAGCACAAATGTTTCTGAATAAACACATTCTTATACACAACTTGGGACGTGGGTGGTGCTGTGGTCTAAACCACTGAGCCTCTTGCGCTTGCAGATCAGAAGGTTGGTGGTTCGAATCCCCATGACGGGGTGAGCTCCCGTTGTTCGGTCCCAGCTCCTGCCAACCTAGCAGTTCGAAAGCCCGCCAAAAAGTGCAAGAAGATAAATAGGTACCGCTCCAGCGGGAAGGTAAACAGCGTTTCCATGCGCTGCTCTGGTTTCGGTGTTCTGTTGCACCAGAAGCGGCTTAGTCATGCTGGCCACATGACCTGGAAAAATTGTCTGCGGACAAACACCAGATCCCTCTGCCTGTAAAGCGAGATGAGCACCGGAACCCCAGAGTCGTCTGCGACTGGACTTAACTGTCAGGGGTCCCTTTACCTTTACCTTTTTTTATATACACAACTTTGGCTTTAAAAGTGCATTTTTGCATGCCATTTTCACTTATATGCATTTATTCTGTATATGTATTATTCTGACTAATAAAGTTGTTTCTTAAATATGAAATTAAATGTTGATGCTTTTATTGTTAAGTTACCTTGGATTGTTATGTAAATAATTCATGAATGGAATGAAACAAATAATAGAGATACACACTTTTTTGTGCAAAGCTTTACAACTTTTTTGAAAGTGTACATTTTCTGTGTTTCATCTCACCTAATGCAAATTGCATAGGGTTGCATTAAGGTGTGCACTGAAGGTGTGCACTGAACTAAATGCTTTCCCCTATCCCTGCACTGAAATCAATAGAACTTATTTCTATGCAACACTGGAAACTCCAGCATATTTATTAGGCGTAAGTATCAATGAAATCAATGGGATTTCCAAGTAAACTTGTTTAAGCTTTGGGATGTAGATATATTTCAACTGTGTAAGTGTGGCATCAAGCAAACCACGAATGCTATACTCTGCCAGCATGTCAGCTGTTACAAACAGTGACAGTTGCCTTAATCTATCTCATTTGGATGAAACACAAGGCATCAACAAACGTTGTGTCCTGTACTGTATTACTTTTCTCTGGCAAGCTCTGCACTTTTAACACTGGCTGGGGTGAGGCACTTAATTGAATAGAATCTAGTGATGGAGAGGATGCAATATTTTGTAAACTGAGCTGACATTTTGCAATTGGTGGGGAAGATGCTTCCAATAAAACAGGATCCTGGCACTGGAAATCAATAGAAGAAAAATGTGAGTAGCATGAAAATTGTGTGGTGCACAGAAGTATATCTGATTTCTATTGAAAATGGAAGGCAAATCATTACTCTGAGTATGAAACTGTCATAGCACTGGTTGAACTGCTGTAGTCCAATGAAGGTGATGTTTTGGTTTTCCTTAACTTACTCTATATTTCCTAAGATAGAGGTCTCCTCTATGTAGATGATACAAGGGATGCCATTAAAGTGGTGTGGGCAAAGGTCAAGTGAGCACCCTCACCCTGCTGTCGGCTATTGCCAACTAGTCACTTCATAGAAAATATGAGATTTGAAATGGGTTCCTAGTTTGTAGGTCAGGCACTCAGCCACTCTAGTACAGTAGGTCCTTAGGTGAGTAAGTGTAAAACATCACTTTATATAAATATTCAAAACGGAAGATTGCAAAACTTAATGGGAGGAGTTAAGAGCACAATTAACTTTCCCCATCCAAGTATAAAATAAAAATACTGTATGAACAATAGATTGGTAAATACACAATGACTTCTCAATAGCATTCAGTCCTTTTCTGGGTGTAAATCCTCCCCCTTACTCAATGTTCATATTACTGATATGATGTGCTTCGCATTTGTGAACAGACTCCGGTCATCTGGAATCCCTTCAAAGCTGGTCTGTGTTTGATGTGTCAGAACTGTCTAAGGCAAAATCTGACAAAACAGAATGAATCTCTCTCTCTCTCTCTCTCTCTCTCTCTCTCACACACACACACACACACACACACACACATTCAGGTGCCAGTGATTGAGCACATATCAAGGCTGCTGAAATGAAATTCTGTTGCAGACATATATATATATATATATATATATATATATATATATATATATATATATGAATTATTTCCTTTTTTCCCATCTTTGATTTGGAATATCACACATTTCTTCATGCATGTTCAAAAGAAATTGAACCCTTCCATTACCGATTCCATTCTTCCCCAGAGAAACACTTAGATGATTTGCAATGTCCACTTCATTTACTTGAAAGGTCAAAGATGAAATGAATGCCACACCTTCAGTGATATTATGAATTACACCAATTAAATCAGATGATTAACACACTGCTAAATAGCAAAAAGGAATAAGAACAGACTTCAATGGAGTGAGAGGATAAAATTATGGCTCGTGTAAGGGGGCTAATTTTTTAACCCATGAAGGTAAATAATACAGACTGTTATAAACCCCTTTGTATTGAATATGCTCATGATATGGAAAACATGGAGAGATAAAACTGGCCCCACCCATTCTTCATTAATACGTTTGTTTTTTTTAATTTCAGCCTGTATTTAGAGATGAAGATATTTTTCTCAGTTTAAGGAATGGGAATGAAAAAGGATATAGTATATGATAAGGAGAGAATCTTCTCACACATAAACAACTTGGGACACAATTCCAGGGCACTGGGATCAATTTGGGTTACTTTAAAAGAGGATTAGGGACACGGGTGGCACTGTGGGTTAAACCACAAAGCCTAGGGCTTGCCGATCAGAAGGTTGGCGGTTCGAATCCCCGTGACGGGGTGAGCTCCCATTACTCGGTCCCTGCTCCTGCCAACCTAGCAGTTCGAAAGCACGTCGAAGTGCAAGTAGATAAATAGGTACCGCTCCAGCGGGAAGGTAAACAGCGTTTCCGTGCACTGCTCTGGTTCGCCAGAAGCGGCTTAGTCATGCTGGCCACATGACCTGGAAGCTGTACGCCAGTTCCCTCGGCCAATAAAGCGAGATGAGCGCCGCAACCCCAGAGTCGGTCACGACTGGACCTAATGGTCAGGGGTCACTTTACTTTACCTTTAAAAGAGGATTAGATATTTCATGAAATATAAGGCTATCAATGGCTACTAGCCATAATGGATACGTTCTACTTCCAAGGTTTAATGAAATTTACCACTGCATACTAGTTGTTGGGAATCACAAGCAGAGAGAGTGCCGTTGTTGCCTTACGATCTTGCTTGTGGGCTCCTCATAGGTATCTGGTTAGGCGCTGTGAGAATTGGATGCTGAAGAAGATGAACTTGGGTATTTTTTATGTATATGCATGCACAGATTGGTAATGGAAGATTCCTATGGGAAGATAACTCGATCAGATGTTCGAGTCTAGAGTACTTGTCACCATCTTCAAGAAAATGTTTCATTAATGTTGTTGGTGATTTGTTTAGTATTTAAGGAATAAATTTGTTTGGTTTAATTTTAAAATGGCAGAATAATAATGGTAATCCAATAGCATCATTCTCTCAGGCATAACTTTATAATTGCTATCCCTAAACTGTGTCCACCAACCTCGCCCACGGTTGGCCGCAACTGCGGGTATTATTTTTATACCTGTCCAGTACATATCAAAGAATATTTTCCGAAGCTAAATTTACTGTCAGGGTTTTAGCTGTCTGTCAGCCCCTTATATAATTTGTTTTCAACGCTATGCTTAATTCAAGGTCAAGGCTCGACCATATGTTCCTCTCATGCTTCCTTCCTACAGGTGCCCTCCCTGTTCACTCAAATAGCAATCTTCATGGAGATTAATTTAGCAGGTATATAGTAATCTCTCCATAAAATATTATCTGGGATTAGCTGAGATTGTAATATCCACATAATAAATTACATTGGACTTGGACCAAATCAGAAGATTTCACTTGCTCATATACTCACTCGCAATCTCTCTCTCTGTGTGTTTAAAAAACAATAACTGAGTACCAGTCGACCTGGTTACTGACCAAGGCCAGTCTTTTTCTATAATGCAATAAAAAATAAATAAACATGTTTAAGAGTTAACCATTATAGGAGAACCTCAGAACTAGGTCTCTTTTTCAGAAGTTATAGATGCTAACACACCTGTGTAATTCATGTTGTCATAAATGTGCAATACCAGTTTGGAATCTGAAATCGAGATTACAGGCTTCATGTTTGGAGGGAACGCCCTGCTCAGCCCCAATACTACTCATTCCTCTCCCACTGTTTACTTTGACAATGGATGGGCTCCTTCTTTAATGAACATGCTACCTCTTGGCCAGCCCCTCCACAAGCAGCAACAGTTCTCCAGCACATTCCTATATAAATTCCTTTACATACTAATAGTAACACCCTGAACTTGGCCCCATAGCAAATCATCAACCAGTGCAGGTCCCCGAGCAGAGGTGTTGCATGCTGTCAGCAATTGTGCTGCAAGATACACTGAAATAAATAGCTATACCAAGAACTCTGGCCAGAAGTTTCAACAAAAGAAATAATATCTACTCGTGAGTCAAAATCAAATAGGGTATATATTCTGTTAAGAATTACAGTCTTAAATGCAGTTGCAGATTAAAACAAAAATTATAATTTCAAACAAAGATACAGATTCACTCACAATAATATGTGTAGTATGATATTATGTATAATATAAGGCACACAAAATACCAAATACATTGAATATAAATCCGTATCTCCATAAGCCTCATTAATTTACACTTTTTCAAAAAACGAGCTGAAGAAGGCGTCTGCTCTGAAACAGAGCCTGTCCTGGTCCCTAGTTTTGCATCGTACATCTGGTCCTCATTCCGGAAGTCCTTATTTCGACTCCTATTAGACTCTTCATTTCGGCTTTACATACAAAACGCTCTCCTTGAACTTTTGGATACGGATTTATATTCGATGTATTTGGTATTTTGTGTGCCTTATATTATACATAATATCATACTACACATATTATTGTGAGTGAATCTGTATCTTTGTTTGAAATTATAATTTTTGTTTTAATCTGCAACTGCATTTAAGACTGTAATTCTTAACAGAATATATATCCCCTATTTGATTTTGACTCACAAGTAGATATTATTTCTTTTGTTGAAACTTCTGGCCAGAGTTCTTGGTATAGCTATTTATTTCAGCAATTGTGCTGCAGCATTCTGCACTCAGTGCAGCTTCCAGATCAAGCACAAAGGAAGAGTCCATTGCAGTAATCCAATCCTGAGGTAACCAATGCACAAACTACCATGGCCAAGCTTTCCCTGTACATGAAGAGTCATAGCTGTCATCCCAGTCACAGCTGGTAATTTTCTTTTGTGTACAGACCAAATGATCTAAACACTTTTCTCATTTACATGACCAAAACTGTGCCTTGCATCTCGTCTAATGGCTGCTTAAGAGTGAATTCTGAAAGACAGATTATGTGGCTCCTTTCTTGTAACAGCTCCTGCCAAATGTCCTTGTTCTGTGGGGACTTTCATTAGTGTGCACCCTGATCTTGTCCTCCAAACCCTCATCGC
The DNA here is from genome assembly GCA_034641385.1 of Darevskia mixta. Lineage (NCBI taxonomy): Eukaryota > Metazoa > Chordata > Lepidosauria > Squamata > Lacertidae > Darevskia > Darevskia mixta. The sequence goes on from JAWWNH010000149.1 coordinate 4,245,497, forward strand.
TTTAGACAAGCATGGATTTAATTGAAAGAATATCAAGCTGTGACAGTGGCTCAGGTGTGAAGGCTGTCTTCCTTAGAAGATTAAATCCAGGCTAATGACTGAGATTTTTTCCCCATTCCTCATTTAGATAAGATTTAATACTGCCTATTAATTACTATTCTAGACTGGCTGCTTTCTAGAATGTTCACACATCAGAAATGTATTTATGGGAGTGCAAATGGGGCAAAGGGGACAATTGCCCAGGGCAGAGAATTTGAGGAGGCAGCGTTTATAAGACCAGCAGGGAGCTTAGACTCTTAGCTTTCGTTTTTAAAAGTTCATACATGTTGGGGAAAACACCTAAACCTAAATTTGAGGTGTCATTCCACCCTGACAATTTCTGTGAAATGGGGTAGCCTAACTTGGCTTCTCTACAATCCCACCACTGAGATATGTCAGAGCTGCAGGCTGAGGGAACTCCATCTAAAGGTCGCCTGAGCTAAAACAGAAAGATGCTGCATCTCTGCTACCACACCAAAGCCTCAATTACCAGGGTCACACAGCGATGGCTTCCAGCAACATCTCACCAGAAGCCACCATCATTGTGCAACCCCATCAATGACAGTAGGGGTGGGTGAGACATCAATGAGGGTACTCTCTTACGGGCTGGCCAGCCCTGGATGGGCTATCCTGAGTGGTGTTGGGTGGGTGGGGGAGAGAGGGAGGGATTGTGGTATGTATAGAGTAGTTTCCTTCCCACAACCTAGTGAGATTTTAATTTGGCAAATTGATACCCAGCCCTTATTCCCTAAAAGGGAGCCCATGGTTAACAGCCTTAAACGAAAGCAATGCGAAACGATTAAAGCATGAATCAAAACATCACTAGAATGACTGCAGCTAATACTGCCAATGGATTATTTATTTACTTGGCTTGTTACCCAGAGGTATTCAGGTGACTTGCAAAGGCCTTATGCCCAACCATGTCCCAAAGGCTTGGACAGAGGTTCTACTTGAACATGGTCAAGGTGTGTGTGGTGAAGCACACATGTAATTATTCTTTTATTATAATTTATTAAAATGTATACAGCCCTTCACCCAAAGATATCAGGGCAGTTCACTGTGTGTGTGTGTGTGTGTGTGTGTGTGTGTGTGTGTGTGTGTGTCTTACTCGGATCCTACCTGGCATTCAGCAACAGCAGCCACAGACAACCCCAATTCCCCAGGTTAGAGGAAGGGCTGGCACTCACCACAGTCATCGCCTGTGCCATATTCCCCTTACCTGGCCTGCCCCACCTCCCACAGCATGTTTCCCCCTACCCTGAACCATTGCTATGGGCCCCTTCTGCTCGGTTGGGATTGGGCTGTGGAGAAGCCTCTTCTAATAAAAGGCTAAGAGCTATTTAAAACTCCTTAGGAAAGAAGCAGAATGGATTCTGAGGCTTCGTTCAATAGTTCCTAAGGGTTCAATGAGAATATAGACTACATGCCTTTTTTTCAGAATAAGGACATGCACAGAGCAATTTTGATCATCAGTCTGTGTCAGAGCAGCATTTCAAGTTTCTTGTACAATGGAGTCCTCCCAGCCGTTAAGAGTTCTGAATTTTGGGGTGCTGTCATTGTTAGGCATAAAGGTAAAACAGGAAGCAGTTTCCACATTGCATTATAGACAGCAATATGGGCATTTATATAATAGTGAGAACTCTCATTATTTTACTCATTATGTAGTTAAATTACAACAGGATTCACCCCATAGTGCTTTTTTGCATTAAAAAAGTGAGAGGCGGGTGTTTTAGGAAATGATCTAATAAATCCCAAGTTAGGGTGGCTACATTTTAGACTGTCTAAGTCTTCTACAGCATGCATTCTACTTAGGAGTAAAAATAAGTTTAGTGTTTTATGATATGGAAGCTAGGATATCTCTACGTGAGGTTGCTCACTGGGGCAAGACAGTGTGAGCATATAATGCCAATCACGGGCTGACTGTACTGGCTGCCAATTAGTTTCTGGGACCAATTCAAAGTGCTGGTTTTGACCTATAAATCCTTAAATGGCTCAGGACCGCAATACCTCAAGGACTGTTTCTCTCCATTTGAACCAACCTGGACCCTGCAATCATCGTCTGAGGCTCTTCTTCATGTGCCTTCTCTGCAAGAGCTCAAGAGGGCAGCAACATAAGAGCAAGCCTTTTCTGTGGTGGCTCCCCTCTTATGGAATGTTCTCCCCAGAGAGGCTCGCCTGGTGCCTTCATTACATATCTTTAGGCACCAGGCAAGAACATTCCTGTTCTTCCAGGCTTGGCTAATTAAACAATCTATGGCCTTTTAAACTGTGGAGGGGCGTTGTTTTTGTTTGTTACTATGTTTTGCATTTTTGTGTTTTCATATTGTAAACTTCCCTGTAATCCTTGGATGAATAATAATAATAGTAATAGTAATAATAGATGTTACATTTTATTTTTTTAAAAGTGAAAATAAGTGAAAATAAAAGTGAAGAGTCCAAGCTGTCTGCTGGGAATGAACATGAAGATGAACTAGAAATCTACCACAAAATGAACTTAATTCACCTTTAGTTCACCTAGCAATTATGGCACCTACTTTCAGGCATAGTTCAGATTTTGCCTTAACTAGTTCAGTAAACTTTGTTCAGCCAAACTAGTTTGTTCCAAGCACTGGGTCTTATACTGTCCTGGCATGACTATGGATATTCTATGGCAGGCAGAAGGAGAGTGTCGGTGAGCGTATGGAATGGGGACGTTAAAACTCTCCAGTCTGTGTTTTCTTTTGAAAGTCTGAGCCTTGATATGTGTTACTGCTGACGTGCTTAGGTATATAATAGTCTCCTGCTTTGTTCTTTCTGTCTTTGTTCTTGCTATTTATTTCTCAGTTCTTTCTTTTGCTGTAAGGCTATATGAAGAGACTATACCTCTTGCGTTCTAAAATGTGTGTTGCGCAAGCTCCTCTGCAGATGTTGCTGTGCCTGAAGAATGAATGCACTGGGGCTGGGGGGTGGCATGGCAGCAGATCTGCCATGCACAAAGACCCCCCATACACAAAGACCCCAATGAATGCACAAAGACCCCTAGGACACCTTCATTATAATGTCTGAACAAATTATTTGTGTGTGTAGCCAAACTTACTGGGATTTTGTCCAGACATTCTAATGATTTGGGATTTTGTTCAGACATTCTAATGAATGCCCCACCCCAATGCACATTAATTCTATGTCCATAGTAATATCTGTTTAGGTAGAGCCAGTGGTTTTCAGACTAGTATCTAGCTGTGGCTATAAGGAAGAACACAGAATACCAATGCTGGCCTTAGTAGCAATGCAATCTCTCATATAACCCAAGTAAGCTGTTTGCCTACTAAAAAAAGTCCAGGGTGCCTTCATTCATGGAATCATAAGATTTTAGAGTTGAAAGAGATGTTGGAGGACACCTAGAACCATGCAGGAATCTTATAACTATGGCATCCTTGAGCAATGGCAAGCTAGTCACTGCTCAGACACTTTCAGCTAAGGTATTCAAGAAACCCAAACCTGAGAAACATATAATTATGACACAAATATGCATACATGATATGAAGAAACGAGAATACCTGCCAAGTTAGGATTATGTATTGTACATGCAATATAAATGCTTTTTACATTTTTAATGCTCATTTGAGAAAAGAACCCCCAAAACCAAGTTAAAGAAAAGAACACCCAAAAACACTGTTTCTAAAATAATTTTCTCTCTTTTTTTCCATTTAAAAGCCAAATGTGTAGACAAGCTAAGGGCAAAGAAATATTATGGCAATACTGAAAGAGAATATAGTTTTATTTTTTGGCAAAGATGGGCATTGGAAATGCATTTTATGTACTAAAAGTCAAAAGGTCTTTAGCAAGTAAGTCAATCCCTTGGACTGAACCTCTACTGGTCTGGAAGGAGCGATGAAAGAAATCATGGATTTTCTTTCTCTCCCTGTCAGAATCCTTTTTATTCCTGTTTTGATCAACCTTCCTTTTTAGTTTTCCTCTTCTTGCAACCTTGCCATTTGTATTCCCTGCTTCTCCCATAGAGGATCACCTTGAGCACAAGTCAGCACTCTACTAATTTTTCGTGCTCCAAAAATGTCAGCAGGTCAGGTTAAGGTTAAATCATCTTCCCACACTTGCCTGCCTTGCATTTGGTCTCGCTTTGCTTTATTTGCTCCCCACTTCATACTAAAGAGTTATGATGCTCTCTAAGCTTCCAGCAAAAAAAGGACAAAGTTTGCTAGTTAGTGTCCCACTAGTGTCCCAGTTTTGAAAAGTGTGGCACACTAAAACATAATTTTTTTGCATAGTTGCCCTGTGATACCCCAAGGCTAGATATAGTGTTGTGGCTAATCAGCCCCTCCTTGGGGACATTGTAACTTTGCAGTGCAGAGTATCCTTGACCCACTGAGATAATATAACTGTGTGGGATAATATCAATGCCTAGTTATGATGTTGTCGACGATTGGATATACGTCACTTGCATTAAGATAAGTGTTGACGAGCATACAATTCTGAGTTTCAATATGGGCTCATGATTTGATGGTATCAGCTCCATAAGTGCCAGCTCCTAGGGGCCGAGGCAGTTTCGATCCCCCTGATTTCTTTCTGAGGGGGCCAGTCTCCCTCAAGGTTCAGAGGGCATTCAGCAGCACCCCCTGGCTCCTCACCGTTTCAAGCAAGCAACGTCAAGATGTCCTATCAGGCCCCCTCGCTCAGCTTGAGAAAATGGCACCTCTGTTCAGCACAATGACAGTGTAACACAGGGTTTCCCAAACTTGGGTCACCAGTTGGTTTTGGACTACAATTCCCACCATCCCAGGCCACTGGTCCTGCTAGCTATAGATGATGGGAGTTGTAGTCCAAAAACAGCTGGAGACCCAAATTTGGGAAACCCTGGTGTAACACTAAGTTTTGGAGCTGGATCCAGATGTAAGAAAGTCATGCTTTAGGCCAGTTGAAAACAGTGGAGCTTAAGCTACTCATGACTAGCTATTAAGCATGACTTACTTTGCCTAGATCAGTGGTGGCTAACCTTGGCACTCCAGATGTTTTGGGACTACAACTCCCATAATCCCTGACCACTGGTCCTGTTAGCTAGGGATGATGGGAGTTGTAGTTCCAAAACATCTGGAGTGCCAAGGTTAGCCACCACTGGCCTAGATCAACCCTGTGTGTGTGTGTGTGTGTGTGTGTGTGTGTGTGTAACCACCTCTAATGCCTGGTAGGAATGAAAGCAGTGAATGACCAAACAGGTCAATGTGGGATTATATTGGTCTACTTTATTCCTAATAAAAGGCCCTTTTATCTAGGAATGTTAAGAGCTTCAATGACAGCTGAGGAATTCCACTAAGCTCATCAGAATTCTTCATATTGAAAATATATATTTCATCACAGCCTTGTGCCTTTTAAGACCAGGCACTGCTTTTCCTGTGGCAAATCAGAGCTAGGAAGGTACAATTTACAGCACTCGCTGAGGTCCTGCTTACAAGTTTCCCCACAAGCAATGGGCTGGTCACCGTGAGAACATGATGCTGGACTAGATGGGCCATTGGTCAGATCCAGCAGGCTCTTCTTGTCTTCTTACTTTGGGACAAGTCCTTAATCCTTCCACTGCCTCCTGATCTTTTCATACAACTCCTCACTACCATTGGAAACAGCCTTAAGTTGCCCTTGAAAGTTTTCAGAGGTTTTGCCTCAATAAAGCTTTGGATTTTTAGAACACTTCAATATATACATGCAAAAGTCCCCCCCCCCAAAAAAATAATATTGGCAAATAAAAATTATTTTAAAATACCCTTGCATATTCTTGGGTGCTTTGGTTAAGCATGAAATGCCAGCCACACCAGGAGAAATTCAGTAGAAATTTCCAGACAACCTATTTATTGAATATCTGTTCTGATTTGTTTGCAGGGAGATTACATGACAGTAAGCATTCATCCTTATTTGCTTTCTTAGTAGTAGAAGTAGTACCCCGCCTATCTGACTGGGTTGCCCAAGCCACCCTGAGCGGCTTCCAGAATATCCAAAAACATAATGAAATATCAAACATTGAAAACTTTCCTGTACAGGGCTGCCTTCAGATGTCTTCAAAAGGTTGTATAGTTACCGTACTTATTTACAACTCACATTTTTCAACAGATTTCTCTGCCTCTGTTCTAACCACAAAAAGTACTTTTATTTAAGTGGGTTTGTTACCCAACAGAGTATGTTAATCCACTTTGATTGTGCAAAACCACAATTTTTGTATGCACTGGAATGTCACCTGCAAAATACTGAAGGTCTGGGGGCACCCAGAGGCAAATATATTTTTCTCACACGACAAAGCCATTGCTTACCAACTGCACTCTCAATTTCTTTACCCCTACTATTTCCCACATCCCCAACTCCTTGTGCCTAGTGCAGGAGTAGGGAATCTCTGGCCCATGCATGAAAGTTGGCCTACTATATCTCCTCATATGAGCCTAGTTTGGACAGGACATGCCTACCTGAAATGCACTTGTTCTATGGTAGGGTTGCCATACGTCCGGAATTTCCCAGATATACATGGAATACTGTAGTCCAAAGTAGTGTCTGGGTGGAAATCTGCCCCCTCCATCCAAAAATGTCTGGGGAAATCCAGACGTATGGCAAAAACAGCTCAAAAACGGAAATTTTGTTTTGCAGTTTTGCAAAAGCTCAACAACTTTGCCAAAGAAAGCTCACCAACCTTTGTGTCCAGATTTTCACTTTTTAAAATATGGCAACCCTGCTCTACAATAAAACAATAAACAGGGTGGTGATACAATGGCTACTGCAATAGACACAAGATAATATCACCAAGGCAGCTATCTGTAAACAAACTATAAACGCCCATAATATGGAAAAGTAGTGTCTTTCCAAAAGAGGTTAACAAACTGAAGGACATCGTCCTCTTTCTATGTTCCTCCCAATGGAAACATGCTGATGGGGACAGAAATACTCCTGCTTGAAGTCATCTATATACTGTCTTCATTTGTATATTGTTTACTACAAAGCTCGATGACTAAGCCCTTTGGGGATGAAGCGTCTGATTACCGGTGACGTCTGAACACTGAACAACTGATATATCACAAGTGGTCTCTTTATTACTGTGTTTGCAATCGTTCAAGATAAAACCTATTTTTGAAAGAAAAAAAACTCAGCACTGAACCACTGATATATTACATGGATTCTTTATTTACTGCGTTTGCAATCATTTAAGATAAAATCTATTTCGGAAAGAAACTACTTTTGCCATTTTATGGGCGCTTATTGTTTGTTTAGAGATAGTTGGTGATATTATCTTGTGTCTATTGCAATAACCCTAATCTACGGCAGTTGGGGGAACGGCAAGGGCAGAATTTGGCTTATAGGGGATTTCCTCAGAACTTCCTAAGCCAGTGATGGCTAACCTTGACACTCCAGATGTTTTGGGACTACAACTCCCATCATCCCTGACCACTGATCCTGTTAGCTAGGGATGATGGGAGTTGTAGTTCCAAAACATCTGGGGTGTCAAGGTTAGCCATCACTGTCCTAAGCACCAGGCAATCAGCTTGGGAAGAGCTGTGCAAGGGCTTCCCACAAATCCCTTTTGTCCCTTACCTGTGTTTTCAGGTCTTGTGGTTTGTTCTTGGGAAGCACCAAGCACAACAATTGCAAAGCCCCTTGCACTGTACTTCCCAAATGCCCAACTATTGAGCTTGTGGTTGAGCATTTAGCAAATGACAAACATAGGGCTTCCAAAGCCCCTTGCACAGCATTCCACAATTGACTGACAACTAACTAATCATCAAGCATTGAGGAAATGCTGTGCCTTAACAGGGACCAAGCACCTGACATCATTATGACACCAGATGATTGACCAAGCGGGTGGTGCTGCCAGCCTGTCTAGGTTGGTCCAAAGAGGTGGGGAGAGATAAATATCTGTCCTACTGGACCAAGAAGGCTCCTCACACCAGCCTTTTGCCCCCTCAGTGCTTCCTCTGGGAGCAACTGCACCTACCTTAGCATATCTGCAGATCCAGATGAAGGAATGCAGGGAATTCCTCTGCTATCTCTTTCCATTTCTCTTGTGCAAATGGTGTCTTTATTCTGTCACAAAAGCCTACGGTATAAATAAAGAAGGCAAATGAAAAGCAGAATGTGAGTTGCATGATAACAGGAATGTGGGGAGTACATTTCAAACGTCTGAAGGTGTGTGGGCAGATGGTCCTCAAGAATCAAATCACTCAAAAATGTTGGTTCCTTAAATAAACACAAGGCATGTTTGTTCTGAAATATGACATTGCTGAAGTTCGAATGAATTCCTGCTCACAAAGACTACATCCAGGAGAAGAAATCCTAGGCTTGGAGGAGATTTTCATTTGGTCCACATTTTTAAGCAAGGCAATTTGCACCTCCTGGACTAATACACAGATTGGTATGCAAAAATCCATTGGGATTTCATACTTCTCTGAATTTTACAATACTGTTCTCAGCTCAAAAAATGCTTTTTAAATTTTTTTAAGTGTTAAAAGACATGTGTTTTAGGAGAAAATACATTTATAAATTCATAGGTTGGGATAAAATATGTATCAAAATATGAATATTTAAACTTTTTTTAAAAAAAACTTTATTTTTAAAACTTATTTTTGGTCTTATGGATGGACACATGTGAAATTGACTGATCTGCCTATCCCTAGTAAATCTACAGGAAATAGGATACAAAGTTTGGAATAGGAGCATTATCAGTCACAAGACCTTGTAATCAAAATAGCACTAAGTCCCTTATCCCATTAGCATAAGGATTTACCCTTGTGTGACAGGGGTTCGATTCATCCCCGCTCCTCCCCTGCCCACCCGCCATGTATCTGTTCTGGGGTTTTCTCCAACCATCCAGAGCAGATTTGGGGTACACACAGGGGGAGGAGAAAGTTACTTTGCAGAAGAGTATATCCTTGCTCTTGTGGAATGAGGGCATTGGATACTGCCCCATGCTTTAATGATACCAGCATTCTACTGCCAGGACCATCAAAGAAGAGAATGCTAAGCAGTCAAGGGATGGAGGGGAAACATGGTATCTACCAGGGCTTTTTGTAACTACAAGGACCTCAACATGGACATCATGTGAGTTTGTTGGGATGACCACCAGGCTCATAACTAGGCAGAACCTAGGCAATGGTGATGTTTCTGAGAACCAGTTTTGCAATGTGACAAGATGTACATGATTTCTGTGATTTTGGGTGTGCCAAAGAAAGAGAGCTGCTATAAATCGCACTTGACTACAAACTTGGGAGGTTTCCATACTCTATCAAGATACTTGCATGGAGGCTACTGTAACTGTGCATTAGCCTATAGTGTTAGCGGGAGAGGAAGATGGTCATAAAATTGAGTTTAAGGAATACAGGATAGAACACTTCTTGAAGAATGCATGTGCAATTCTTAGGGCAATTCTTATAAAATAAAATAAAATGGCAGGTGTTGAATCCAAAAGAAGTCACTGCATGAGTGGAACGGTCACCCATTCTAGATGTTCACAATTGAGTTCCCTTCCACAACTCTAAATTAGGGTAGCAATAATGGTTGGTGTGCAGGGGATTCATTTCTCACCTGACCTCCCTGCGGCTGAGTTGCTGCAGCATACCAGGACAGAGACGAAGTGGGTGAGGTGGTAGCAAGGTTGGCATGGTGTAAACACATCAGCATAGCCAATCCAGTGTTCCTGCTGATACATTTACACTGCACTGACGTCACTGCCACCTTTTCCTTCCCTCTCTCCATCGTGGTATGCAAGGATAACTCAGTCACAGGGAGGTCAGATGAATGGGGTAGCTGCTCCTGCTACTATGCTGCAAGGATATTTGGGTTTTGTATTATTAGCCCCCCACCCAAAAAAACCCTATACCTTTTTAAATTTGTAATTTCTGTTTAAGAGCATTGTGATTCTTATGTCACATCCACTCTTCAGCATTAATAATTATTATAATCATATGAAAAGACAGGTGATACCTTTCACACCAAAGGATTCATGAGTTAATCTACAAAGCATTAGCTGCAGAAGACTCGGCTGGCTTACAGACTCTTTTGTGAAGGTGCAAGCCAGTCTTTTGTGACTAACAGATTTCTAGTTCCGTATGCGACTAGAATCAAGAAGGGTAATTTTTGCTGTCAATTTCTGGCATTCTTTTGAACACTCTGTCATGTTCTATCAGCGCAGTCATGAAATTAGTGTAAAGAGTAGAAAGCTTTTGTAATGATGACTGAGGATTTCACTGCCAAGAACTCGGCTATGATAAACATGAAAGAAATCACTCTTTTCTACAGTTTTTTTATGATTTCAAATTATTTAAAACACTAAACGGCATGATAAATGCTTCTAGTATTACCACCAACTGTTATTATATTTTTTCCTCTTTTGCGTCATGTTCATCCTTTCTTTCTTTTTCAAACAGAAGAGGACACACTCAAAGAAATAAATACATTAGAGAGAACGCCAATGTAAACAGCTGCTGGGTAACAAAAATCACTGACACGTTTAGATCATGACTAACTGACATTTGCTCCCCCTCTCCCCAGTTTAGCCTGTAAAATATGTGAATCAATAGGAGTATGGAGTTGAATTATACTACTATGATAATGTCATGATTATGCCCAGATGGAAAATAGCATTGATGCAGTAGAATATTTTACAATCTGGGTTGTCGTTCTATATAGATTCCAGCACTATGTAGAAGAAGCTACCATATTCAGTATCACACCGAATCCAGTATTTATCTACTCCAGAATCACAACTACCTAAGTCATCTACTCCAAATAGCAGCCATTTCCCAAGGTGCTAGGAAGCAGTTAGTTCCTGCTACCTGAGGTCTTTCAAGTTGAGACTCTGTGCATTGAATGAAGCATCTTCTGCATCCCCCGGTTGCTCTAGCACTGAGCATTTGCTCTAGCACTGGGACCTTGCCAGTTGCCACTGAATATTATCTAAAGTGATAGCATTTCATTATCACACACATTATTCATTTCATTATCACATAATGTGTATAACGAATTCACTGCCAATAACAGACTAATACAGCTCAGTTGGATTTGGTTTAATTATATTTATTTCCAGATTTTTAAATATCCCAATGCTGTGGGTTAATGGAAAATTTTAAGACACCATTCACTGTGTTTCCTATGCTTGCATTGTCCATGTTTGCTTATTTTTATTAGCTTGGTGTTGTTGTTTTTTAAATTTGCCACTTGTCTTTTATTTAATAAGCAAAATATAAAATAAAATGAAGGGGAGATCTGTGCCTCCTTAGCTGGAGGCCACAGAAAACACTTGTTAATGCAGATTGAAGTCATGCAATAATTTGTGAGTCATTTGCCTCTCCTCTTTGCATAAGCAGACCCTCAAATTGTTATTCCAGCTATTACCACAGAGTCTAAGCTTGAAAAAAGAGACAATGTACATATTTTTGTAAACTAAATCTGAAGAAGTGTGCATGCACACGAAAGCTCATACCAAGAACAAACTTAGTTGGTCTCTAAGGTGCTACTGGAAGGAATTTTTTTTATTTTGTTTTGACTATGACAGACCAACACGGCTATCTACCTGTATTTGTAAACTAAGAAATCTTTAATAAAAATTATTTTTTAAAAAGAAAGAAAAGACTCTCTCAACAATTGATACTCATTTTAATGTAGCTGTCCACTGAAATGAGACTACCTCTATACAATAAATAGTCTTCTGGCACCTTAAAAATTAACAAATTTATTATGCCATAAGCTTCCCTGGACTACAGTCCACTTAATCAGATGCACGAAGCATTATCCTCATATCCTGAGTTACATAAAGATATATGTATGTGTAAACATTGAAGCTAGAAGATGAAGAGGAGGGATGACTAGCACCAAAAAACTTTTCCAAAATGGTAGGTTTTTTCAATTCTGTGTCTTAAATGGTAATGACAGAAAATATTGACCTTTATTGCTACAAAATTCACAAAATTGTCAAAGTCCTTTCTCTTAGAGCTCATTTATTTGTATCAACTGATTCTGATGAATTCTTCACCAGCATATGATAGCATATTTAGATGAAACACAGTCATTATCATCCAGCAATAGATTTGACTCTTAGGTAATAGTTGAGTTCCCTCCCTTTGAACCCATCATATTTAGGGTAGACTAGCCATGAACTGATTAAAATTGTATTACTTCCCAAAATATTCAATTTCATTTTCATTTATGTCATAGGCAGAAAACATTAAGAGCACAAAAGTTTATGGTGAATTGGCTGTTTCCTCTGAACTCTTTATCCACATCTGTAAGTTCTCTTTTTCTTGCATGCAATAATGGGCAATAAATGTACGTTGGTAAAAGGTTTGACACTGAAGAAAGACTGCTTAGCTAAAAAAAAAATGTGAAAAGGGTAGAAATTTTTAAAAATGAGATTGATCTGAACTTTAAAGATGAGAACAAATCTTCCCTGTCTTTTTAAGATGTACCATTATGAGAGGTAAGCAAACAATAATAAGGCAGGCTGTTTGCACATCAAGAGTTCTGCAAGGTTCAGAAAATCACATGACATCACAATAAGAATTTTAAAGCAAGACTGCAAAGGCTTCTGGAATTTTCTTCTAATACCATGACAATATCATTAACCTAGCGTGTGATCTTCTCTGTAATGCAGTCAGCAACAAGTACCACAGCTCCCTATGACCACAACATTTTGTGAACGTTAGGTAGGGATCATGTATTGAACAGGATAACATTTTGACTCTACATCCTCAGTCAGGTATGGCTGTATGATGAGATCACTGAGGGCTAGAGAAGACAATTGAGAAGAGAGCAAGTCACAGAAATCTGAGTAGCTTCAGCTCAGGCCTTGTTTAATCACAGCCCATTGTTGCTATACTGACATCATACAGTTGGCAAGGAAAAACCTCCTCCAGGAGGAGAAAGAAGAAGCTGGGAGGGGGCACAAATATTGCCACAGCCTAGCACCTGAAGATACTAAGCTGCCTAGGTAGATGGTACAACACACAGTTCAGTAGCTCATGGAATAGCTGCTCAGGAACCCAGAGGCCTCCAGTTCAATCCCTGGCAGTTCTTGACACAAACATAGAGCAGCATCTCATGCAGAGACATAACAGGCAGTCACTTCTAAGAATGGACTCTGCTGCTGCTGAGCCTGACTCTGCTTCGATCATGACTGAATGCTCCATCCATGCCCTATGCAGGGTCAAGATGAAATGACATATCCCTTGGAGAAGGCAGCTTTGAAAAATGGACCAATTCATGAAGAAATGAAGTTGACATCTAATACACTGGGGCTGTGGACCAGGAAGCCTTTACTAGTTAGTTAATTAAGTTGCTTTCCATGGAGCCAAAGTATATTCATGTGATGCACTTTAGCAATTACAACTGTAAGCCATACATTATGCTAGGTGAGAAGAAACTTTGGTCCTCCAGATGTTGCTGAACTACACCATCCCTGGACATTGGGACGGCTGAGAGTTGGAGCTCAGCATCATCTGCTGAGCTAAAGATTCCCCACACCTCCACTATGCAATCCTTTGGAACTCATTCATAAAGCAAAAGGTGGTATATGAAAGTGAAGCTGTTATAAGATGCATATCATGCCTAGTGGACTGCAGCTGAGACGTCCTAGGGCAGTGATGGCTAACCTTGACACTCCAGATGTTTTGGGACTACAATTCCCATCATCCCTGACCACTGGTCCTGTTAGCTAGGGATGATGGGAGTTGTAGTTCCAAAACATCTGGAGTGTCAAGGTTAGCCATCACTGTCCTAGGGGAAGGTGAGACAATCACTGAAAATGCCTGTTAACTGACAACCAAAGAGAGACAAGTTGATGGTAAACAAAAATTCCAAAGGACAGATTGAAATGACTAACTGGGTTTCTGGCAGGTCATATAATTCAAATATATTTAAAAGCACTGAAGGTAGTCAACAATTTATGCATTTAAGCAATAAGTGGGAGATGCAATCCATTGTTTCCATAAGCAAACTTTTCAAACGAAAAAAGAAAACAAGGAGTTGAGAGGAAAATAAGTATGCAGAAGAAGAGAAGAAAAATTTGAACATAAATCTTTGGACAGCTACAAGTCATATTATCAACTATGACATATGTTGAGTAAATGAGCTATTTTTCTTACTCAAAGAATCAGAAGAGCATGCATTTGTGTATGTATTGGAGAGGGGGTGCTTAAAGAGATTGTGCTAACAATTTATAGTCCAGAAATGCTTCTGGGTCTACAGGAAACCTGGTGGCCTTGGCTGAAGTTTTAGCTACATTGGCTTCAGAAGTTCCATCTTGTGGAAAGATTGCCATGCTTGTCCAAGCAGGACATGACAACTGTGACTCAGGCCTTAGCAACATCAAGGGCAGTGGCATCAAAGCTTGGGAGGGATGGGGTTATAGAGTTCATGCATGTTTTGCATGCAGAAGGTACCAAGCCTGCTTGGGAGGGGTCCAGAGTGAGAGGCTAGAGGGGGAGAGGCAGATTTAGGGGAGCCAGACCGGATCCATTTGCCTCTGTTTTGGCGTCCAGTGTGATGGAACTGCTCAGGCTCCCCTAAATCTGCAGTGCTGAACCTCGAAGTGCTGCAACTATGATTTAGAACGGAGACCCCCAAGGTCCACCACTGCACACACTGAACACACAGTTCATTCAAGCAATCTAGAGGAATTATCAGATTACAGGACCCGGAGTCAGCTGTAAGTCAGTGACGTTAACTCTTTATTCAAATAAACCCAAACAGTGCAGGCCTAGTGATCCCAGCAACTCTTCCCAGTAGAGGCGGTTGCGAGGACTGAAGGTGCCTAAGTCCCCTCCTCTCCAGGGTTTTTTCCCAAGCAATTGGAGTCGATGTCTGCGAGCAACCAATCTCTCCTCTGCTCTTTTCATTTCTCTGCATGTTCTGGGAGATTAGTGGGGAGTGGAACTGGGTGCAGCAGGAGGGGGAGACTCCCTGACTTCTTCTGCAGCCTGCCTTCTCTCAATCTCCTGGCCCTGCTCCTTTCCAGCCTCTGAATCAGGACTGCTCTCTGCCCCAGTTTCTTCCTGCTCACTAAACCCTATTGCCTCTTCAGCTTCTGACACCTCCTTTGCCCAGTCTGCTCCCTCTTCTGCCTCTGACCATTCATCTTCATACCACCAGTCCCCTGGCTCTGAGCTTCGTTCCCCTGCTGGTGCCTCCCACCATTCCTCTGCATCCAGCCAGTCCATGACATACGACCTTAAGGTTGCACTTCAGGTAGGCGGGAAGCACAAGTGGGGTACAAAGCTGGACCTGTGTGGAGTGTAACCTCACAGAAGCAGATCTAGGGCACTGCAGCTGGTTACCCCACACTGAGCACCGAGCCTAGGGGGTGCCATAGGGCATCATAACTATGACATAGTGAATTGAGCAGCACAGAAGGCAAGAGGTGGGGGGTGCCAAATTTTGGTCTTGCACAGGACACCACTGAAATTTGAAAGAGCAAAGCCCCCCTTGAACCCAGGGAGAGTTCTGGGGGGCAATGAGAAAGGCCTAGAGGGCTGCACATGGCCTGCAGGCTTTATGTCCTCCACCTCAGGTCAACAAGTTCCTGTCCAACTCTATGATTCTGTACCCAACCTATGTTGCTCTGCAAGGGCTGTGATAGAGCTTCAGGAAATTGCCTAATTCATGAGGCAGTTGGAGGCAGCCTCCTTTATTGCTCTGCAGCCATCAGAATAACAATTAGAATTCAGTTTAATTGGCCTAACGCAGGTGACATGAACGCTCTAAACGTATTTTTCCAAAAAGGCGAAACCGAGACATTTTATTGATCATAAAGGTTTTTTTAATGCAAACAGAGGAATGCTGAAGTAGCAGAACTGTCTGCAGCAGGTTACAGTTTACAGCGATAAACCTCCCATCCCCTATCAAGCCTTCAACACTCCCTTCACCATGCAGTCTTTATCTTCACATGCTGACACATGTAATCTAACATTCTCATTTTGCCACAGTAGGAGCAATTCCTTGACAATTTGATTATGGTTCCCTGTCAGCTCTCACTTGGGATATCTTTTGAGTTTTCTGGGACTGCAAAATATTTTGATTTTTTATGATGATAATAGTATTTGTTGGGGATGGAGGATAGTTATTTAGAAATAAATATTGATTTCAGATAGCAAACCTTCCTCTTGGATCTGCATATAGCAAGCTGTTTCAAATAGCCACAGGCGACCACAGACATGAGCTGCATGAAGGGGGTAGGGAAGAAGCTTATAACTTTCATGAAAATATAAACAGTGGAAGGAGGCTTTGGGAATAAAAAAAAAGGGATCACCATCTCTGCAGCTAGTACAAATAGATTTGCTGGTCTCAGTCAAAACCCTCACAGACAACCGCAGCAACCCACATCACCAACTGCAAGCATGTTTGGAAAGCTTTCCCAAATGCAAGCCAAATCCCGATTAGTTTTAGAGAACATCATATCCCTGCAGGGTCATTTTGTCCCCTTTTCATTTCTAGTGTATGTGAAAGTGAGTGATTTTGGAGAGAAAATGCAAAAATTATAATACCTTTGCTATAACTAATAGAAAGGTTGCTGCCTTGATTCCAGGAGGGTAACCAAGTCATTGTATTTTTGCAACAAAAATAATCAGTTCTCCAGTAGAACAAGAGGTACTAACAGATGTATTGAGACAGCAACATTTGTGGCTCTGCTCCTGAACAACTCCTGTTCATTTCAAGGAAGCTTGCATATGCTGTGCCCCAACTGTGTTGTTCAAGAAGCTCTTCAGAATGTATAACCTGTGGGCCAAACAAGACATGATCCATGCAATAAGCTATTGTGCAATATGGGTTTGATGGGCGGGGGATGGAACGTGGTTCCTGGGGAGTCTTAAACTTCATCTTGCCTTCCTACTGCAGTCCCAATTGTGACTGGTTCTCCCGCACTTGCAATTTGCTTGGTATAATTGGGATTTTCCTTCCAATGCAAATTGCAGGCATGGTCAGGGAGAAGGCAGTTTGGATATACCTGTAGACCACAATGAGAAGCAAAGGGTTAAATTCCCTATGCAGCCCCACCAGGGTCCCAAGTTGTATTCCCCCATCTGCATCTGCAATTTACTCTAAGGAACCATCCAAGTGATGGCTAATTGCAAGTGGTGTCACCTTGAATTTGACCCCAAGAAGGTCCAAGAGATGCAGTAAAGGCAACTCATCTGTACTGTAAGAAAACACTGCACAGGAAAGTTGAGGGGAGGATATTTTGATGGTGGCGTTGATATGAATTTGAGCACTCTATTCAAATAAGTAATCTTTATCGTAACCAGTCACACTCAATAATCAATCCTGCAATATAAGTTTATTGTTCTAGCCCAGGCATAGGCAAACTCGGCCCTCCAGATGTTTTGGGACTACAATTGCCATCATCCCTGATCATGGTAGTTGTAGTCCCAAAACATCTGTAGGGCCGAGTTTGCCTATGCCTGTTCTAGCCAAAGACTGTGACAAGCCCACAGAAACAGTACCAAGAAAACAATATAGATCATACATCCATAATATTAGCCAACATCCATTATGTAAAAGAGAGTCTGATAATTTTTGAAGGCAGTACCATGCATATAGCTTTGAGGAGATGTCTAATAAGATAACTGGCCAATAGTTTTGTGCAGCCTTTTCTATCCCTTTTCTTATAAATCAAGAAAATGATATTCATTTTCCATCCAGAGGACATTTGGCCTGTATTGTTTATGGTGGTAAATTGGATAGGCACCCACCAATTTATTTATTCCTTATAGAGCTCAGGTGGAAGCGTATCTTCTCCACGAGCTACAAGAAATAATTGAATTTGCCAAAAAGTAAGTTCATTTCAGACTGTCAAATTACCCATGAAAAAATGGGGAGGGGGGAACCCGAAGCCTTCTGGTCTTGCCGGGTTTGTGTGGAGCGCCAGTTCACACGAAAGTGGCCTTTTATACAACTGTCACCTTTGTGTGTGAACTCTGTGTGGCAGCTGATAAAAGCATCTTCATGGGGTCAACAAATATCTGAATTGGATCAAAGAAACATTAAGATGAGCTCTGTAAGATCAGAAGAAAAGTCTCATCCAGTATCCTCTTTCCCACAGTGGTTAACTAGGTACTTCTGGGAAGACCACAACTGGACATGAAGGCAATAGTCCTCTGCTGAATAGTCTAGCAGGTATTTAAGCACATCCTGAACTTCAAGGTAGCATATAGCTTTGGTTTGTATCCAGTGCAAACCACTGGATCAGAGCAAGGATTTACACTAACGTAATGGGATTTTCCCCTTCCCCTATGCCCCCAAACCTGTACTCAACTTTACCCATGCCTGTTGTTGTTGTTGTTGTTGTTGTTGTTGTTGTTGTTGAATGGAAGCATGGTTAAATCTATAGTCTCCATTGCAATAGCAGGGCGACAAAGATGTCAAGGTCAACGGCAGGCCAACAATTACTCAGACCTAATTATAAAGATCACATTGTCTCCACATGCATCTTATGACAACCTGATGTGCCTCAGGAGGCAGAACTTTGGGCAAAGACTGCTATTTCAGCCAACACATCAAAAAGGGACTCTGTTTTTGTTGTTGGCTGTGACTGTCACTGCAGTATGACAGCTACATGGAAAGCAGCTGGAGGAACATCACTACAAAGAAGCAGTGCAAGACAAACAGGCTATGAGGTTCATGAAAGCAAATACAAGAACAAAATGTTGAAATGGAGGGAAGGCTCATCTTCCTCCCCAGATGAGAGAGCTGACAATGGCCCTGCGTCTATTGATAATTTATATGAGTCAAGTAACATATGCACATACCCGTTAGACAATCAATCAGCCTATCTAGAAATTCATCAACTCAGCAATGTAGTATTCAGGCATACAAGGAGTTATTAAGATGCCATTAATCAATGAGCTCCCAATGAAAAGCTTAAACTTCTTAAAGAGAAGATGTGATATCTACAATATCTGCACTGTTCAGCCTATTTTTTTTTTATCACTGGCTAATCTCATCAAAAGAGGATTGCTAAGGGTCTCAACTGCTTGTAATTTGCATCCTCTGATCTGGAATCCTTGTCTATATCCCCAGATGTTGCAGTGGTTGTTGGGGGCCCATCTTACATTATTGGCAGCTTTGTGTGAGTCGCTTTATGGTGGCTTCTGTTCTTGGTGCCCTATTAAAATTTAGAACCACATTGGTAAGGTCAATAGCATAGCTTAGTGGTCACTTGGCTGGGAAGGTCAACAGTCAGGTGAGAATAACTTACGTCATTTGCCCCAAACATTACAATGGTACTTTAAGAAGTAATATCCTCTTCAGTTATAGCAATGCAAAACAAAGGTGGGGGGAAGTATGGACAGCAAATTTGCACACAAAGGCACTTCTCATCTTCATTACGATCTGACAGGTTCTAGAGATGAGCCATAGGAAGGAAAACATGTTTCAAGGCTTAGCCTGGCTCAAATGAAGCTGCGTTCATCATCAACAACATATGTTTCCCCTAAGGAGAGCAGTAAAAACAAATGCTATGTTGGAAGATCCATGTATTATTAACAATGATTGAACAGTAACTGCTGCTTTTCACTAGCTGGTGGTCTAGACAATATGTATAACTATGCATATCTATATTCATATACACACCATAAAATGTGCTATTTTTTATCATTAAAACAGTCCAATGGATGCATAATCAGACAGTTTAATACATAGGCACCACAAGGCAAATGAAACAACTTTTAAAGTAATTTTTCTATCTGTGATATATGAACAAATTCAGGTTCTTATTGGTTTAACTTTAATCAATGGTCAATACTTACAAATTGGCCTAGATATTTGTGTCTTACCTCCTTGAACTCAAGCAAGTAATAAGGGCATCTGTTGGAACTGTAGTGCTAAACTTCTCCTTATTGGATAGTTAGCAATTTCCAATAAGGAGCATTCATAATTGTGGTAAGATGTCATCAAATGCTACAGTGGTCCCAACTTCACATTAGCTAATATAGTTGCATTGGTTTCTGTAAATACACATTTCAGCGTATTTTTCTAATTCAAGTTTGGCCACTGCCAGTTTTATACCAAAGTAGGCTGGAGGAAATCCATAAGGCCATTAAACAAGTGGCTTTCTGTTGCCAAGCAGTCTTTTATTAGCAAAGTGTGTGAAATGCTCGTGGTGAAATAACTGCAGTAATTTCTCTGTTTCCATGAAAATACTTTAATGCTAACTTAGTAATGCCCATTACTTTTAATGGGCCTACTCTGAGTCAATAATAGTTGGCTACAACTCTGAGTTCTTGAATGTCCCGCAGAGCTGTTGCTAATGCTTTTTGTTTGAGACAGGTACCTTTTTAATGCTATTGTATGTTGATGAGGCTGGCTAATAATAATAGACCCTTAGAACTGTAGAGTTGGAAGGGACCCCAAGGGTCATCTAATCCAACCCTCTGTGATTGAGGCTCCTGTCTTTCAGGGGGTTGGATTAGATGACTCTCTGTATCCCTTCCAATGCTACAATTTTATGATTATTAACCAGCCTCATCAACATACAATAGCACCCAAAAGGTACCTGTCCCATTTGCAGTCTGGAGTCTAGCTACAGAGGAGATGACAGAGAACAGGAACAAAAATGTGAGGGTAACCAAGAAATTAATGAGAACACACACATAGAGGCTTTGTGTCAGTTTAGGATGGGTGTTATTAAAGGGTCAGGTCAAAGGCCTCATGGAAAAGGCAAATCTTCCCCCCTCTGCTTTCAATATGCATTCAATTCACATCCGCACTATACATTTAAAACACTATTATACCACTTTAACAGCAACAACTTCCCCCAAAGAATCCTGCAAACGGTAGTTTGTTAGGAGTGCTATCCGTTCTTAGGAGATATCTATTGCCCTCACAGAGTTCTCTGGGAAGAGGGATTGATTGTTAGGCCACTCTGGAAATTGAAGCTTGGTGAGGGGAATGGGGTCTCCTAACAATTTTCAGCACCCTGAACAGTTCCCAGAATTCTTTGGGGGAAGTCATGACTGTTCAAGTAGCATATTGATGCTTTAAATTGATGGTGGCAGATGTGGCCTCAGTACGAGGGAACAAGAAGAAGGGATAGTACTGGCAATGGCCTCATATTTCCAGCGCTATAGCCTCTTCTGCTTGCTTTGTTCAGCACTCACAGGCATTAAATTCACATTATAAATGATCGAAATATATTTTGATAATTGCTGCAGGTGTGGAATAAGAAAACCTCTTTATTTATGTAAATAATTAAAAATAAATGTCAGCAGCGCTACATCGTCTGCTCATTTAAGTCATTTTAATGATACATAAAATATAAAAGAAGACTTCAGCAAAGGTCTCCAAAGAGAAAAGGGCAATACCACTAAATAAAGAAGGATTATCATGCTGGGGCAAACATGTAGGGAGATGGCATTTATACAAAATGCAATTTATTTTGACAGTAATTTTCTGTATTTCCCCTGCTATTATTGAAGATATATGTGTTTGAATTAGAGCTTTCTCTATCTAAGGCCAGCTGCTCATTCTCTTTGGTCCTGGAGTGAAGTCACACTCCTCTGTTAATGGCTTCACAGTTTGCTAGCTGAGGAGAAAAATGGGTATGATGTCATACATCTGTCTTTTCTTTTCTTTTTTTCCTTATCTTTCACCTCACTCAGGGGTCATCCCTAAGAAGAAAACAGACTGCTAGGGAGAAATGCTTTGCTTTGCTAAGAATTATTTTACCAATAATGAACCACAACGGTAAGGAAAACTACAAAACCAGTGTGTGGAAAGCTATATACACTGAAGATATAGAGATTTGTTTAAGAAATGTTACCAAGCTGCCTGTGTGTTAAGGCGTTCTGCCTGTCACCAAGTAAGGCCCAGGAGGCTATAGGAGAGTATTCTGTGTTGGTCCACAGCTATGGAATGACTCACCTTCTGAGGTACAGCATGCCCTAACATTATTGACTTATTGATAACAAGTGATGATGGACTTCTTTGTCCAAATTTCTTTTCCCCTTTCCCCCATCTTTTGCAGGGCGGGTAGGTGAGATGCAATGCTAATTGTCAAATGTGCTTTATTTGATCCCCATTGCCATGCCGTCTGTTATCAAGGTTTCGGTGCACGTTCTACATATGTCAGTATGAGAAATATTACTAGTTGTGGTTCTCAGTTTATGGGCATTCCCTCCCTGGAACCATTTGGTAAGGGGAGTGTTATGTAAATGCACTGAAGAAATAAAGAAACAAAACTGGGATTGTACCTGAGACCTTTTGCATGCAAAGCCAGGTGCTCTATCACTGAACTAGGATTGAACATATTTTCACTCTTTCTAAATAAGAGATTTGGCTGTTGTCATCTGGTACTTTATTTAACCCAGAGACACTCACAACGACAAAAATGTCTGTAAATATTTGCTCTAATTTCCAAGTATCTCAGCTTAGTTTCGTCCAGACTTCTTGTGTCTGCCTGTAAATACTAGCCAGTCCAACTGACTGTTGTTCATATGGGTGTTATTGAGGTGAGAGAGAAATTGTACTGCATTCGAATAAGTGGATTTGCATGTGAATACGATCATCAGTGTACCACAGCATGTGTTATTTATTTCATTTGCTGTATATCATCTTTGGTTTTGATTCTTTTTTCTCTCTCTTCAAGAAATTGCCAGTTGCCTGTGAGCTATCATTTTGTTGCTGCTGCTGATGAAAATCCAGAGTTTGTATGAGAACAGTGCCAGTACTGTAATTGCACAGCAGAATCCACAACGTACATTTACCTCGGTGGTTAATCAAAGCTAACACGTGCAATGCAATGGCATGGGACACATGCTGTGTTGAACTCCAAGATGTAGAAGAAGAGAAAGGGGCTGAAGTGTTCATTAAAGCGTTTCATTAAAGCAGCTCTCATGGAAAACAGTTTGCAGTAACAATGCACAGAGAAACAAATAGGCATGACTATCATAGGGCCACCAATCTCTGCGGCTAATTAACAGTGGCACCAATTACTAGACACTAGAAGGATGTACTTTTTGGTCTGTTTGTTCAACAAGTTTATTCCCCCCACCCCCAGCAGATGATGTCAACTAGAGTTTAGTTTTTTAAGCGGATTTTCAAGTGCAAGTCTTGTATTGAAAGTGACCATGCTCACGCCCAGTTTTTGTCCTTTGAATTTTCAATTTATCAGCATCCATGTGCTGATAACCTCCAGGCTGGATTACTGCAATGCTGCCATTGAGGTTGGTTGCAAAGCTGTAGCTGGAGCAAAAGCAGTTCAACTGCTCATTGGGGTAGAATACTGTTACCATTTTAGGCTACTGCCAGTTAGCTACCAGGGTGCTGAATTTGGTGTATAAAGCCCTAGAAAGCTTGGGACCAGGTCCTGAATGATAATCTCACCCCTTGTATACCCAATCTGTCATGGTGCTCTACAGATGAGGACCTCTAGCAGATACCATCTTATCTAGAGGTTCATTCTGCACAATATAGGAATCATGTCCTTAGTGTTATGGCACCTACCCTTTGGAATTACTTCCATTAAATAATAGGCAGGTGTCATCTCTGTTTTCTTTTTGGGTTCCTCCTAAAGACACCATTGGCAAAGCAGGAAGCACCCTAGCAAGAGGTATTCTTCCATCAGCCACCAGCAGAAGATCATGCATGGGAATCAGAGCCTTCACTCAAAAAAAAAATTTCATGGAAAAGGAATGTTGAAGGTTTTCTTCCAATGGATTTTTGACATATAACAGACTTTACCCATTATAATTATAGAGAACAATATGTTGATTTGCCCATTAAATACATGAACTATTTTTATGATCATTTTCTATCTCCAAAATGCCCAGAGGCCAACTAGCAATTAATTAGATAGCTGGATGGTGATAACCGTATAGTAATAAGAAATGGTATACTGTTGGGAAAATGCTAAGAATCTGAAGCAGAACCCGATGACATAAGTATAAGATTGACTATGCAATAAAATGAGAGCTGATGTCTTTCCATGGGGCAATTTGTAACACAGAATATTGGGCAGATCTAATGTTCCCAAAGAATTTTTGATTGTAAAAAATGAACCTATAATTCAGAAAAGACAAGGAAATTACCTTAAGATAATTACAACTTACCAGGTACTGATTCTGCAGCATCACAAACTGACTGCAGAGGAGAAGCGTGAAAAACCTATTGCAAATCCTTTATGTCATCCCTCAAAGAAACAAGAACAGTAACTCTCAAATACTTCAGAAATGATATTCAAGCATTTAATGCAGCAGCCCTGCACAGCACCCTCAACAAACAGGCATACATATTTTCAACCCTGAAGCATGGACCACTCGACACTAAGGCAGTGTGGCAAGGAATCAGACCTCATTCTTGAGCATCTAGAATTTTAATCCAAACATGTGCTGCCCCACAGAGAAGACTGCATAGATACTGAGGCCCAGACACATACACTCATAGGTCCCAGACACATAATTTGCATCAACTCATCTTGTGGTGCATTATAAGCAGGGATCTCATTTGTAAGTATACCACATGTAGAACAGGTAAAAAGGTAAAGGATCCCTGGATGGTTAAGTCCATTCAAAGGCTACTATGGGGTTGTGGTGCTCATCTCGCTTTCATCTCGCTGAGGGAGACGGCGTTTGTCCACAGACAGCTTTCCGGGTCATGTGGCCAGCATGACTAAACTGCTTCTGGTGCAACAGAACATCGTGACGGAAACCAGAGCATACGGAAACACCATTTACCTTCCCGCCAGAGTGGTACCTATTTATCTACTTGCACTGGTGTGCTTTCAAACTACTAGGTTGGCAGGAGCTGGGACCAAGCAATGGGAGCTCACCCCGTCGTGGGGATTCAAACCGGCAACCTTCTGATCGGCAAGCCCAAGAGGCTCAGTGGCTTAGACCACAGCACCACCCACGTCCCTTTCACATGTGGAACAATATATTTGCAGCATAGGGTGGGTCAGTTCAAAGAGGAGAACTAAAATCAAGGTCCTTTGGCCCAGAAAAAAAAAATTGGGCTGCGTAGCAAGGTTCACTTACTTATCTGGAATAAGCACATTTGTGACACCTATAATCTGCTTCCAGGCACTCTATGGTGACAGAGATTGCTCTATAGGGAGTTGATAGGGGGTTGTAGTAAGTGAGATGGTGTCATATAACTCATCATTACGCAGCTCACCTGAGTGAGGCACTGAGAGCACACCTACATATATGCCAGTGATGGGGAACCCTTGGCCCTTCAGATCTTGTTGGACTCCTCCCATCAGCCTCAGACAGCATGATCACTTGTCAAGGGTGATGGGAGATGTAGTCCAATAACATTTGGAATAGCAAAAGTTGCCCATCCTTGTTGTATGCCTTTGGACGGTGAAAAAAGAGACAGGACTGATAAACATGCAGCCAGGCAAGTGAGCCTTCAGGGAAGTGTGATAGGATAAAAGCAACTGGAATAGCTACAATGACCAAATGAGAATGGCGGTGGGGTGTGGGTGGGTGTGGGTGTGGGTGTGTTGTAGAAAGAATATGCTTCTCTGGAGTGAAAAGATGGGTTGTATCTAGAGAAATACCACCAGAAGGGAGAGTGGCTCTGTTCACTGCAGTTCCTCTGCCTAGTTTTTGACAATTCCCCCTTCCCTCTCAACTTCTTACACCACAGCCCACCACATTCAAGGTCCATTGAAAGCAGCTTTTCATATGCCTTGGGGGGGGGTCTGCTGTGGGGGGAGAGAAGGAGTAGATGAGAAACACACATTCCACCCACCTCAAATGTATGCATAGCAGCATCCCAGATATAATTGTATTTTGTATGCTGTCTTGGGGATTATTCTGGTTTAGATATGTTGTTGTTGTTGTTGCCATAGAAATATTAATAATGGCAACAACAGTGGTAGTACTAGTAGCAGCCACAACAAAAGAATTGTATGATCTAGCCATGTATTTTATTCTCAGCTTCAGGTCCTGTATGTGTAATAGGGAAAGCCTTGCTAAGAAGCTGAAGTGGATTTTAATGTATCTTCATGTGGCTATTTTAGCTTGAACATTAATTATGTTTTAGATGCCTCCAGCAGCATCATTATCATAATCATTATCTATCAGTTCTTCTATCCATTGCTGGCTGGGGTGGGGGGACTTTGTGACCGAGCAGGAACTCTCCTTTTCCCACATCAACCCTATCAGTACCACACTTGCTAATCTACTCGACTAGCTTCTTCCCACTGCTTCCAACTTCTCTCTCAGTTGTGAATCCATTCATCTCCCTACTCTAAGCCATTCCTAAGCCAACCTCCATATTACTACTAGGCACTGGGGCAAATTGTCATTGTCTTCTCTCTGCACAGAGGAAACTACAGGCGGTGACCATTTTAGGCGCACACAAATGATGCACGATCGTTGATGCCCAGGTCCTTTTGGACCCGATAGAGGGAAGAATGGAGGCAGAATAGGGGTGGGGCATAACAGGGCAGAACAAGGCCTTGTGTTGGCTGTGAAGTCCTTGATTGTGTGCTAATGGAGCATCCCCTCAGGTTCATTTCCTCAATCTCCTCTCCCTCTTTGCGCATTGTTCTGAGGTGTCACACCCTTCTCTTCCTTTCAAATGACGAACATATTCCTTGGGCATGTTCCTTGAGATTGATCAAGGACTTCAGAGTTCCAGTGCTAGCAAACCTTGGTTGTGCTCCACTACCCAAGAAGAAAAGTGCCATACTTGTCATATTTTACAGCTATGACAAAGGACCATAGCTCAGTTGTAGAGCAGAAGGTCCCTGGTTCAATCCCTGGCAACTCCAGGTAGGACAGGAGACACTCCAGTGTGGAACCCTGGAGAGCCATCTCCAGTTGTCAATACTGAGCAAGGTGGACCAGTTGGTTGACTCAACAGGAGGCAGCTTCCTCTGTTCCTGTGTTCCAGTTGGTTGTCACATATGCAGCCATGTCTGACAGCAGAGCCTGATCCCTTTGGGATAAAGGCCTGGCCCTGATGAGGCGCTGTAATTATTAGACCAAAAACAGCTTTGAAGTGCAGACTTGGTACACTCTAAGATGAATGTTTTGGAGGAACAAGGACTTTTGAACTGGCAGACATTCCTTCTGCTAGGAAAAAGAGATAAAGATGTTGTCATGGTTCTCTTTGTGGCATCTTTCTAGACTAGAGGACATAAGAAGTAAGCCCAGAGACACATGAGAAGAATGGCCTGCTTTATTATTTTGCAGCTTGGAGGGCTTTTATTATTATTTGAGCTAAGTTTCTATGTATATCTAAGAGAAGAGAAAGGAAAGGAAAGAGAAGAGATAGGAGCTTTTATAAGTTCTGTACCTTTTTTCACTGTCTCTTGCAAATACTTGGAGTAGTTCCTAATACTCATCTCAGCAAATAAATAAACCCTTTTTGCAGTACATGCTTTTGGAACCAACCTCTTGCTTCTGTAAGCAGGGTATTTGATGCAGAAGTGATATATTTGAGATGGAAAACAAAAAAAGACCAGTTTGATTCCTGGTAGAATCTGGAATGTCTCCGAAGAAGCTAAAATGCCACCAAGTTAGGTGATGCTCTCTGACTTCTGGATTGCTCCCTGACTTCTGGATCAAGCATGATCACCCATCCTCAATTTCACAAGAGCCCAAGAATGACATCTGACCCTTGCTGCTACGTGGTTTGAAAGCAGCATCAACTGATTTTTATATTATATGATTGCGACGATATTGAAAACCACTTTGAGAGCTTTTCTAGGTTACAAGGCATGATCTAAACTTTTCAGTGACTCAAACAATAATAAATAGAAGCAGCCATTATATTGGAAAGTGTTTTCCCCTGCAAAATGATATTAAATACCGCATACTGGTTGCACTGGAAGAGATAATTGATTTTTGTGAGGGAGATAGCAGTATAGCAAAACGCAGACACAAAACACCACTGTTCTAATTATTATTTTTTTTGCAACCATCTGATTTCCTGATCTGATTTCCAAACAGGCAATCCGAAAAGCATTAAAAGGTTGACCCCCATTTACATTAAATCCTTGAATTACATATGCCCCCAACAGTTAACATTAATCTTTACCTTAAAAGCCTACTAGCACAGGACACAACATGAATGTATGCAATTAAAGTGTGCCAGTTTTCTTCATGGAGCTTGTCAGTATAAACCTTGCATAGTCATTTAAAAGTCTCATTTTTATCCAAAGGCAAAAAAATTATATAGCAAAGGCAAGCGATTACTAGATCTCCCGAGAGATTATTGAGCCCGAGGTCGGGGTGAAAAATATTAGAAAAATCACCAGTGCAATTTTCTTTACATTGACCTTCCAAAGACCTCCAAAAAGCAACTGTCCTCCAGAGGCAAATTATTCATCAACCTCTCTCTATACCGTTTCAGGCTGGGCTTTCCTTGGCAAAGACAGGAAGCGTTTGGTGAATTGCACATGAGTAAAGAGATATATATCAACTCGACAGGAGTCCTAAATTGAGGCAGTGCCAAAACATGCTTCATTTAACAAAGCAAGTTAAATTCAGTCCTTACTCTCAAAGATGGATGCTTACTGCTACAATTCAGCCCACCAGGCATTCACTATGTCTTCCTTATTCAATGTTTATATTAGGAAAGGGAGTTCTGAATCTTATTTACCATTACAATTGCAAAAGGCTTTGTACTTCTTGTTAACATTTCCCACCCTTTCGATGAAGGTTGCAATGACCTAAGAATTCTGGGTCCAGTATCTGACAAACGATGACTACAAGTCTACGACCCAACTCAGTTTTTATGGTTGCTATGGAGAACTCAAGGCTTGGTTGAACTGCCAAAGATGCAAGGCTGGCATGGGCAATGTTAAGTTCTTGTTTGAAAATGGAGGGCATTTGTTTCATTCCCCACTACCACTACATAAACATGCACTAACATTTCCTTTAGGTGGATAGTGCCTGTTTGCCATGTTATATCTCTGTTGCCTATACGTGGACTAACTTCTCCTATGTACTCTATTGAGATGAGTGGTCACAGAACAGTCTCCTGACCAGATGGGTTCATGTTTATTAGAGATGGTGGAACGTGTCAATTTTAGATTCTCTCAGCTTTCTCTTCTTCCAGTCTTAAGTTTCGTTCTGCACATTTCCACATCAGTTTGCGAATAGTGCATTTTTAAAGTCCTCGTGAAAATTCACCAGCATTTTAATTCTAATGTATCTGAGTATACACAGGTTTGTATGCTGTTCCCCCTCAACCTGACTCCCATACAGGAAGAAAATCCAGCTGGAAGACATGTTTTTCATCTTAGCATGACATGGTAAGGTGGGGAACAGGGAATGATTTTCTTGGCCTGCTCATTTTCATATAATCTTATGCAGGCTAATGAGCACTTCTAGTCTGGCCCTTAGATTTGATATAGCTCCTCAGGCAATATGGTTATTTATTTAATGATTTTGTAAGTGATATCCCATAATTGATTGTGCACTGCATTCAGACCTTCTTTGATGGGAAGAGGGTCTCATTTAACCAAATACAGTGCAAATGGTTCAGAATATTCAGATGCTCTAAATTCAGCCTCATGGAACATCAGATCAGCATGACAAGTGCTGCTTCCCAGCTGTAGTTTCTGCAAGGAACATTCTTGTTTGTTCACTTACACACTGTGCTTACCCAGATTACATGATTGTAGCAGCTCAGACATGGCATTTATGAACTAGGCCTCAACAGTTGGATAAAAATATATGTGAGGGTTTTTTTATTGTTTCTTCATTGGTGTGACAAAAATCAATCTTTCGAATTGCACCAGCATTATCGGTAAAGTTAAAGGTTTAGTTTACGAGGACACCAGTGCTATAATATTCCAGGTTGATAATCAAATATGGAAATGATATGATACAGCTTAATAGGCAGAGATTAAAAGGCATTTAATCACATTTTGCAATCTCTCGCCAGCTTTTGAGGGGCTTGTTTGTGTCCTCTGATAGGTCTTATAGGTCTCCAGTAAGCTCTACAACATGAGGCTGTCTAGAATGCTTCCTGTGCACTTCTGAAGAGATGGGGGGTATTCTTATTCTTGTTAGTTGCTTTATCTTTCCCAGAGCAACCCAAAGAAATTTACAAACAAACCTGTTAAAGCCGTATTAGCTGTTGTTTTTCATCTTGTATTATGTTTTTACTTTTTTTAAAAAAACAATCTGCTGCTGTGCTTTAACAAACTATCCCAGAGTTCTTCAGTGCTCTGCCGGCATCATTTTGGACAGTCTTACTTCTTACAAAGCTCAAGGACTTAGGAAAATATAGAGTTATATACAGTTCAAAAACAAGAGTGACACAAGGCTTTTTGGAGGCCCTGAGCCAACTCAGGAGGGGTACTGACATTATTTTAACTCAGGATTGGGGAGGAAGACCCCTCAATCGACTTGATTCACCTCATAATTTCCTCTGCCCCGAGCCATTGGTACTCTGGTCACTGTCATGGTAGAAAATACTCTGGGAACTTCCTTCGCACTATGAAGTCTTCCTTAGGTTGCTCTTTTGCCTATATAAAGTTCATCATAACCTCTTCTAGGAGCCTGAAGTTCTGGAACACATGATAGCATATCTCACATCCTGAACGATGTGTTAAGTGGTGTGTTGCCAGAGTATACACTTTCCACAGCACCACATTCACAAAGTGTAAATGTCTTTCGAAGCCCATTTCTGGGATCAGGTCCCATTCTTATGCATTTAAAAGGGTCCTGTTTTTTTAAGGATGGAGGTTGTAGACAGCTTGGTGGCAAACAAAGCTCAACAATGTATTGTTTCTATGATGTGTCATAGACAGCAATGGTGGAAAATGAAAGCATAGCCATATAGAATTAAAGCCCACATTTAATGTGGCCGTGTAAAGATTTCCTAGCTGTTTCATGGATGATTAAGTAAAATGAAACACACACAACATAAAAAGTGTGGCTGCCAAAGCCCTGGAAACCGATGACTGATAATGGTGTTCATAAACATTATTCAGATTTATCCGTGAAAGGTGTGTGATGATTATTAATTAGTGACTTGGATTGCTGGTAAAATATAAGCCTGGTTGCGAGAGCACTTATTGACCTTATGCATCTCTGAGATCACTGCAAATGAGTCGTTCCCCCCCCCCATTTTCATTACCAGGTTAAGCATGTAGGCTATAGCATCATTGTGATGAATATGGCAAGTAGAGAAGGGCCGTTTCTTTGAATGATTTCCCCAAAGACAGAAGAAGCAGGGAATGTAGAAAGGGGAGAGTTTAAACAACTAACCATTGACAAGTTGCTTTATCCTATAATTACTATCATAAATTATTTTCACCTGGACATTTAGGTTATGAAAATGTTCTCCTTTTTATATTATTATTTGAACGGCTTCTTCTATCATTTTAAAAGGCTGTGTGATGTGATTCCCTTTCTAGTTCCTCATTGAGACACTTGGATTTGGTAAAAGGAAATACCTAATCTCCTTCTTGCAGTAAAATTTCCTAAATGACAATTTTAAAATGCTGGGGAGTGGGTAGATTGCTGCTTTTATGTAAGGCTGAGACAAATTGTCTCACAAAATAACTTTGTGGTTTTAATAATTTTGCAACTAGTCCATTTGTTTCTTGGTTTTTTAAAGGATTTTTATTTCAAGGACTCTGCAGTGTTAACATATTTTTAAGCCTTATGGCAGTGATGGCTAACCTTGACACTCCAGATGTTTTGGGACTACAACTCCCATCATCCCTGACCACTGATCCTGTTAGCTAGGGATGATGGGAGTTGTAGTTCCAAAACATCTGGGGTGTCAAGGTTAGCCATCACTGCCTTATGGGGTCTTTCTTCAACCAAAAGGCAGGTTATGAATTCAGTAAACAAGCAAAGTTTACAAAAACTGCTGATCTTTTGCCTCCTGGAACTAGAAAGGTAAGAAAGATTAATCCAGGAAGCCTATTTTTTTATCAATTATCAAAAAAGAAAAACATTCCAGTCATTCAGATCTAGGACTGTGCACTAAATATAGAGTGGTGGATTAAAAAAACAGCAAATTTGAATTGTTCTACAATTTGTGTGTGTGTGTATGTGTATGTGTGTGTATTCTCTGTGGACTTAAAAATGTTCTGATTTATACTGACACATCCAATAATACTCCATGTGGGATCTGTGTGGGATGCAATTGTTGTTAGTCATTGTGAGCTGCCCAAAATAGCATCTCAGGCTGCAAGCAACTCTGAGGGTCAGCTGCCAAAGACATTCTACTATGCAATGTGTCACTACTATTTGCTTGCTGATAATAGCTTTGAACAGCAGCTTCTTCCACAGCATGGCTTCCATCAGTGTTATTTAGCTGTTAGGCTGATATGTAGAAGGCCGTACATATAACGTGCCTTACACTGCAATTCCGGAAGTGTCTGCTCAGAGGTAAACCCCAAGTAGTTAGGTAAGAAAGCCCCAGGTAAGTGTGTATAGAACTGGCAACATTATTTTTCCAGTATCAGAGCTCTGTGGGGGTATTTTCTTTCAACAAAGCATAGGACACAAATGCATAAAAGGAACTAAACCATATATTCAAAATCCAATGGTACTCAAAAGCAAAACAAAATAAAACTTCCCTAAAAGACACACAAAATGCACAATGCAGAAGTATAAATATGTAACTTCTACAAAAACCGGAACAGAGTTCCCACTGTGATATCTTTTCTTGCAGTCCAGTACCTTATGTAAAATCCCCAGTTCACTCTCAAAGAAATTCCCATTATAAACCCCTGGTTCTCCCAGCTGTATTCTTAGCACAGCTGGGTCCCATAATATACCATACCACCCTCTTAGTTTGAGCATTTGACAAGCCCTCCAGTATTTAGCATATATTAATCTCACTGCCACAATCGTATGGGAACTCCCTTCTATATTCTCAGATGCTGCCTCTTTTAGTATCATCGTTGGGAAAATTGTAGGGTGTAACTCAAATCTTCCTTCCAAAATAACACTAATGGTTTTCAATATTTGTTTCCAAAATTCCTTAGCCATAAGTCCTTCCCCACATTTTCTCTTCCAAATTTCCAGCACGAATCAGAAAAGTTCTTAATCATGTTTGACAGAATTACTGTGTTTTGCTATCATTTTAAAGCCATTTTCCAAGATTGAAGAAATCTCCAATTGTAATTAATTACCCATTGTTTCCACAGATACTATATTATCCTTTTCAGTATCTAGCAAGATATGATCAATTTGAGAAACTGCTTTCTTTGAATTAGAAAACAAAATATACTCAGTTGTGATACTTCCCTTCATTTTGAAGAAGAGCTTGATGTTGAACACAAAAATTTATGTTTGCCCCCAACAGAATGGCCTTCCCTCTCTTCCCCGCTTGTGCTGTTCTGGGGTTCTTTTGATTTAGGGGACAGAAGGTTATGTGGGAGGACACATAATGGTGAGGACAATTATTTGGTGAATTCAGCCCTTAGAATTTAACGGTACACAAGCCTAGGCACACACATCCCTTCAGTACTCTGGATTTTTCTCCTGCTTTGTTCTAAACTTCTCATAGTTATAAGTCTTCAATCTCCATGGAATCCCCAATCTTCACACAAAATCCTAGCTAAGGCTGGGAATACCCCTTGCCTGAAATCCTCGAGAACCACTGCCAGTCACTGAGACAGTGCTGAGCTGGATGTGCCATTCGTTGGACTCAAAATAGGGCAGCTTCCAAGTTCTTATAATAAACTGGCTCCTGAATAGCACTGTAACTTTCCTCTCTAACCAATTTAGTCACACACAAGTTCATTGGCCATATACTACTGTCTCCTTACCATATTTCTCAATAGAGTCCTCCTACATCTTGCTGTTGTTGTTTAGTCGTTTAGTCGTGTCCAACTCTTCGTGACCCCATGGACCAGAGCATGCCAGGCACTCCTGTCTTCCACTGCCTCCCACAGATTGGTCAGACTCATGTTGGTAGCTTCGAGAACACTGTCCAACCATCTCGTCCTCTGCTGTCCCCTTCTCCTTGTGCCCTCAATCTTTCCCAACATCAGGGTCTTTTCCAGGGAGTCTTCTCTTCTCATGAGATGGCCAAAGTATTGGAGCCTCAGCTTCAGGATCTGTCCTTCCAGTGAGCACTCAGGGCTGATTTCCTTCAGAATGGATAGGTTTGATCTTCTTGCAGTCCATGGGATTCTCAAGAGTCTCCTCCAGCACCGTAATTCAAAAGCATCAATTCTTCGGCGATCAGCCATCTTTATGGTCCAGCTCTCACTTCCATACTTCACTACTGGGAAAACCATAGCTTTAACTATACGGACCTTTGTCGGCAAGGTGATGTCTCTGCTTTTTAAGATGCTGTCTAGGTTTGTCATTGCTTTTCTCCCAAGAAGCAGGCGTCTTTTAATTTTGTGACTGCTGTCACCATCTGCAGTGATCATGGAACCCAAGAAAGTAAAATCTCTCACTGCCTCCATTTCTTCCCCTTCTATTTGCCAGGAGGTGATGGGACCAGTGGCCATGATCTTAGTTTTTTTGATGTTGAGCTTCAGACCTCCTACGTCTACTGCCCCTCAGATTTAACCCTACCGAGACTTCACTATTGCCTGAATAATCAACTTGTTATTTCTGTGATAATCTGCATATCATTTGGCTTTATCTTTTGTAAGCCATTGGCTCTTGTCCGGTTGCTAATTTCCCCTGGTATGAGCATATATAAATGTAATGGGTCACATGGTACGCCATTGTCATGACAATCATTGATCAGGGTACAGCAAAGTTACCATAAAATGAAATGTTTAAAGTGCCGTCTGCAAAGAAAGAGTGCCGTGTGCAAAGGAGTGCCATGTGGAAAACAGGATCATGTGCAAATACTAACATTTTTAATCTTGTTAACTGAATCACTTGCAGGTGAGTGTGTTAAGGGCATTCTGCCTGAACTGTGAGGTTGGCAGGACATCACACTTGGCCAAGAATAAAGCTTGATGCTTTGCCTCACCGCCTGGTTTATTGACTTCGCTAGGCAATGAACCAACGATGATTTCCCATGACACCATAAACATAAAACCTGACACATGTTTCTTCTGCCATGCTATGTGGGCTTTCCTTGGAATCAACTTGATCCCTTCCCCTCTTTCCTTTTTCCTCTTGTGATGGAACTCCTATTTGGGGACTTCCCTGGCTTTTTTCTGGCCCATGTAGGATCAGTCTGGATAGTTGGCCTTGGTGAATATTTGACTGTTTCTTCCCCAAACAGTTTTTGATTTGAGTTTCTACTGAAATGAGGCTGCACTTAAATGTTGTTTTTAATCTTGTTTTTAAGTTGCATTTTAATCAATTGTTTTTATACTTGGTGTTAGCCGCCTTGAGCCCGGTCTTGGCTGGGGAGGGCGGGGTATAAATAATTATTATTATTATTATTATTATTATTATTATTATTCCTGAATCCCCCACCCCTCAGACCATTTTGGGGATAGGGTGCACAATGGGGGCAAGAGCTCCATTTCACAAACAGAAGCCCTTGCTCAGGACTTCTGCTGACAAGATTCATTAAATGAATCCCACCCTCTGTTTCCAATTGTATTGTTGTAAGTTTGGGGCGGGGTAGACTGTATGCCTGAGTCCTTTCTATGTCCTGGATCTAACAGGGATTCAATTGCTGGAATAGCCAGATGAGTTTCTTGGTAATGCCCCCTCTCTTACTATGAGTCATTAACATTCCAACGGAAGTGACTCTGTGGTGGAGGACAAATGAGTGGGCCCCCTTTCCTCAACTGTTAGTTAGAAAGGCAAAGGCTTGAGTTAACAAAAGAGCTGGAAGGAAGCAGGCTGAGAAGCCAGATAGATAGAGCCATGCCTGATCTTTTCTTGAATCCAAGGCTGTGGCTATAGGAGAAGCAGACCCTCTTGGGGTGTTGATGCTGTGAGTCCCTCAGGCTCAGCTTGTATATATGTGTAAATAAATAATATATCATAAAGACACCACAGTCCCTGCTGTCCCTCATTACGAGGAAACCCAAACTTGGAATTATTGGAATCTCACACTGCTCAGAGATTGGGGTGTCATGCAACAGTATTTTTCTTTCATTCTCCTGATTTCCTTGAGTTATTGTTGGGGTGTTTGGTTCAGACCCGTTGTTCCTTTTCTTATCTTTATACTTTTGTAAAACTTTGGTTATGGACACCATGAACCTAATCACAACTATTTTGCCTTTTGTAGAATCCTTTTGTAGAATAATTTAAAAAGAAAACTCCACTCATACATCACCTGCTAGCTTCTCTCATACAACTTTTCTCAAACAAACACTCCCACCTGACTTCATCTACTAGTTTTCACAACTCCCCTAACTCAATAAGGCAGTAAATTAGTTTTATTAATAAATGGGGGACAAACAATCAGCCTATAATCAAACAATATTTCAGTTCATCAAACACTTAATTCCAATCACAGTAGGCTTAATTTCATTCAAATTTTCCTCATACATTAGTCATTCTTTTAATTTTAAATGAAATAAAAGCCAGTCTTTAATTTTAAACAACAGAATCCAATCAGTTAATTTCACCCTTCCTTCAGTTCCAATTCATTCAGCGACAACCTGTGTTTGGAAACTCTTACTATGAAATACCAGCCTCTATTCAATTCATCGTTGATTAGCTTAGAAAGAAACAGCCATTAACTTAAAGGGACACAGTCCCCATATTGATTTCAAGGACTTGAAATCAGTCCTTGCTTTCTCCAAACTCTTCATTTTTTTCTACCATGTTTAAGCTTCTCCTTAATCAGACCTGCAATCACAGTCTTAAACCTAAAGGAAAGTTTGATTTGAATACTTTTCTGTACCACTCTCTTCATGGCATTGTAGCCTGACTACAATTATCCATGAACTCATTCTGTGCTTCTTGTGCTACCCAAAGTGCACTGAAGCTAGGTGTTCCATCTCATGCAACCCCTACACCCATGCTGGGTCTTTTCCAGGGAGTCTTCTCTTCTCATGAGGTGGCCAAAGTCTTGGAGCCTCAGCTTCAGGATCTGTCCTTCCAGTGAGCACTCCGGGCTGATTTCCTTCAGAATGGATCAGTGTGATCTTCTTGCAGTCAATGAGACTCTCAAGAGTCTCATCCAGCACCATAATTCAAAAGCTCCCCCACTCGCTGCGGCGCCCCTGAGAGGCCAGCGCCCTGGTGCAACGCACCACTAAGTCCTATGGGAAAGACGGCTCTGCACATGCCTCAGAACCCCTGAAACCCCAGACCTTCCCTGTGTCATGTTTAGAATGTTTTCTACTAGCATTCACTTGGAAGCAAGAGGAACGCCTTGTGCAGAATTGGGGACCCTGTTTTATCAGAGTCCGTGATTGTGTGGAAAATTGTATTGATGTTCAGGTAAACATGAGTAGAAGCCCCTTTTCCATACAGTACAACTCATATGTTCAGTTCTGTACCAGATGTGATGCAAAAAAAGTCGTGATTTCATGATTGCAAAATCGTGATTTCATGATTCTGGCGTCGTGATTTCATGATTGCGAGGTCGTGATTTTATGATTGCGAAGTTGTGAGTTCATGATTGCAAAGTCATGATTTCATGATTGCAAAGTCGTGATTTTATGAGTTCGGGGTCGTGATTTCATGATTGCAAAGTTGTGATTTCATGATTTCAGGGTCGTGATTTCATGATTGCGAAGCCGTGATTTCATGATTTCAGGGTCGTGATTTCATGATTGCAAAGTCGTGATTTCATGATTGCAAAGTCGTGATTTCATGATTTCAGGGTCGCAATTTTCATGATCACAAAGTGGTGAATTTATGATTGGGTATCGTGATTTCACGATTGCAAAGTCGTGATTTCATGATTGCGAAGTCGTGATTTCGTGATTGCGAAGTCGTGATTTCATGATTGCAAGCTCGTGATTTCATGATTGCAAAGTCGTGATTTCATGATTGCAAAGTCGTGATTTTATGATTGCAGTCGTGATTTCATGATTTCAGGGTCGTGAATTCATGATTGCAAAGTCGTGATTTCGTGATTACCGAGTCGTGATTTCATGATTGCAAAGTCGTGATTTCATGATTGCGAAGTCGCGATTTCATGATTGCAAGCTCGTGATTTCATGATTGCAAAGTCGTGATTTCATGATTGCGAAGTCGTGATTTCATGATTGCGAAGTCGTGATTTCACGATTTCAGGGTCGTGATTTCATGATTGCAAAGTCGTGATTTCATGATTGCGAAGTCGTGATTTTATGATTGCAAAGTCGTGATTTCATGATTTCAGGGTCGTGAATTCATGATTGCAAAGTCGTGATTTCATGATTGCCGAGTCGTGATTTCATGATTGCGAAGTTGTGATTTCATGATTTCAGGGTCGTGATTTCATGATTGCAAAGTCGTAATTCCATGATTTCAGGGTCGTGATTTCATGATTGCAAAGTTGCCTCCCATCCCTATTCAGAAGTAATTCCCACTATGTTCAAGGAGGATTTCTTAGCTGCTGGCTATATTCAGATGCACTTCCACATTACCAAGGCTGCTTATGATGCTTACAGATCCTTAGTGATTTGGGCCATGAATATTTTCCAGAAGCGTTATGGGCATAGACTTTGGTTTGGTGGGGTGCTGTCTTAGCATTTGTCATATTTTATGTATTCCACAGGTTTTATGTGTATGTGTATGTTTATAGTATGTTTGAGCATTTAGGACTGGACAAGCTTTTTAAAATAATAATAATAATTATTATTATTATTTAAGATTGTCATGAACAACAAAAGAACATGCAAAAAAAAGTTTGCAATTTAGAAATCTCTCTCTCTCTCTCTCAGACTTTCCTTCACATTTTTGTGAGCTACTATAACATTGATTTATTATTATTATTTTGTAATTTGGCTTTCACTAATAGGACATCACATATGACAAAGATCTCCAATGAGCAATTGGCTTCTATGCCCCAGCATTAACAAGAGGGTAGTGGCTAATTTCTAGAAAGACCTTGGCATGAAGATAAACTGTCTGACTTCTGAGTATTTCATGGAAAGTACAAAATTAATGACTGCAATATTGAAAAAAAACCTTTTATGATGATCCAAGGAACACCTCACTTGACCATTTTATCATCTAGGATATGCAAACAGCCACATTAAATACAGTTACAATTTCTTTTGTTCTGCAGGGTACGTAGTCTTATGTTTTATTGCAACAAGAAATATGGCCCTTGCCAGCCAAAGAACAGACACTGGTAATTTAGAGAAACTGCCTTTGGTCTTTATGTACTCAACAGCTTTCTTTCAGTTGTATTAAACCAACCTTCTTGTTTGGAGTCCTGATTCCATCAGTGGCCAGACAGATTTTTCCAGGAATTACACACATAGGAATGAAGGTCCTCTTCAGTTGTTTGCTCCTAAATAATCCTGAGATTACAGTGTACAATCACACAAGCACATTAATGTAGTGTCAGCTAGTCTAATCTACCATGCCTTTCTCACAGTTATCACACTGATGAGACATAATACCAATTAAGAATCATTGGATGCATTGTGGCATATTTTATATTGATGTTGTTGCCAGTGTTTTAATGACAGGTGTATACCAGTACAATGCTGATTTATTGGGAAATGGTCTAAAATGTTTTAGTAAACATTTGCCATCAGTATATCTAGGCACATTGATGTTATGTCTTGGGACAGTTTTGGTCAAATTACATATCCAATATTACGGGAATGTTAACATTATCAAAGGTGGAAAGCAACAAATGACTTTTGTTGATGCACAGAATAGTTTTGTATTTGCCAAAGTTCAGTGCTAATCCCATTACTTAGAGAATGTGCTGGCCAGCTTTGTAATCTCCACTTTTAGAAATGTACCCTTAATTCTAGTTTTGTTTGTTTTTAAAATATATTGGTTACATTGGTCAGAGGGAGGAGGCTGGGAGGAGGGGCTGGATGCTGAAGGGGCAACAGGGTTTAGTGAGCATGGAGAGACGGTGACCGGGAGCTATTCAGACTCCAAGGCTGAAGCAAAGGAGTAGGGTCAAAAGGCTGATGCAGGATCCTGGGAGTCTCCCTCTCCTGTTGTGACAAGTTCACCTCCCCCCTGGTCTCCAAGAACTCGCAGAATATTGAGGAGGGCAGAACAGAGACCAGAGGTGAACAGACACTGTCCTGGCAACTGTTCTACTGGGGCAAGACCTACTGGGAAGTGTTGCTGAGTTGTATGCTGTTTCCTTGGATAAAGAGTTAACTTCACTGACAATTAACTTTGCTTCTTCATGCTGATCTGCATCTGATGCCAGCCCTGACACGATGCTTGTAAAATGCGGATGAGGAGGGGAGAAAGAAGGCTTTGCTATCCCTCTGCTTGGTGCATCCCAAAGTGCTGAGCACAGGGTTGGCATCACCCCTTGAACTGTGGTTCCCATGTGCCCATCAGTAACCAGGCTATCAGGTACTTGGAAACCTGCATGTGAAGGCTTTTGGCAGGTGAGTGTGTCACACCGCCTGTTGACCATGTGATGTCATAATGGCATTATGTGACTGACAGGTAGGTTGTCCCACCCACATGGCAAAGTTGACCTGTGAGCCAAAGGTTCCCCATTCATGATTTACACCAAAACAGAAATTGAACTGGTAGGCTGTTTCCACCATCTTCACAGAGGTAAAACCCAACAGGAAGGATTTCTTTATTTTTCTTGTTTATGGACCCTTCAGTGGGCTCAGACTTAGTAACACTTTTACAACTATCACTGTAAAAAATAGCTCTCTTTTTAATGGCATGTTAAGTAAATATGTGTGCTACCTCTGCACCCCATTTGTCATTCTCCCCAGTCTCCACAAATTGGAAGGAGATTGTCTGAAGTAGGGAGCCTCCTAATCTATTATATCCCGATATCTGTTGCTTACTACTTGAATACAACTTTTTTTCTTTTCTTATGGAGTGAAATGGTGACTTTATCACACCTTTATCAGCTTTTGGTAGAGCTACCAGAGGGCAGGAAAAAGAATTCCTCCAGGCTACCAGGTCCACCATACTTGATCCAACACAATACTTCTCTCCATCCCACACAAACATGAAATGCACGCCTTCTGCAGGAAATAAAAATAAGATCCTGCCTCCTGCAGAGTGATGGATACTCTTCATGGATAAAACTTTGAGAATTTAGTATGCAGTGAAAAGAATAATGACTATGAGAGTATGCAAGGCAGGTGTTTGGGATCCCTGGAAGATTTTTTCAAAAGCCTCCTGCCATGAGTGTTGGCTGAGTGAGGTTGGAGAGCAATCCTGCCATGCAGGAGTTTATTGTGATGTGTTCTTTTCTTGACAGTTTATTCATCAAGGAGCTGATTGTCTCCTGGAATCCAGCCTTACATTTACTTGTAGTCGTCAGTCAGAATAATGTGTCCATAACTCAAAAATCGGGCTGCCATGATCTTGCTTGGTTAGCTGCGTAATAATAGAGAGCTGAAGAATCCTCAGTGCTGCTCACTTTCCCATCTATGGCATTATCATTTTTTTTCCTTGCCATTACCTCAAGCGATAACATCTGATACTCATAATCATAATATATTTGGAGGGGGCTTTTATCCTTGGATTTGTCATTTCCTCTCATGGAAACGTATATGTGGGTTTTCCTAGGCAATATCGTTCCAGCCAAGCTGTTCCAAGCACTGCTAGGACAAATGTTACCAATCCATTGTCTGATATGGGCATATTCAATTATGTCTCGCACAACATTAATGATGATTACTTGGGGGTCAGAATTAAGGCCAGCCAGAAAGTGACTCATCTATGTTCAGGCCGCCTGGCCTTCCCACATCTTGTCAAGGGAGATGAAAGGACAGAATAATCAGGAGCAATTGTCATATGTTGACAGATGCTTCCCAGTAATGACTGCCCCCTGCAGCCATAACCCAACACCTTATGACACCACAACAGTTCAGTGTTAATATTCTTCTTTTTCCATAACACAAAACATGCCATGTGTTATGCTTGTGATTATCTGCATCAAATAACTAACCATTATTACCGCAGCTCATGTCAGTCCAAGGAAAGATGTAGAAATATTTACTAGATGCATCTGTGTCCTACCTGCACCATACACTTAAAGCAGTATCATTTGGGGCTGTTGAAAAAATCCTGCAAAAAGGAGTTCACTGTTAAATATAGGAGCCAGCTCCTAGGGGCTGAAGTCCCTTCACCCCCTCAATAAAATATTTGAGGGTGCCGGCGTGCCCCAAGTTAATGGGAATTGCCATTCGTATGGTGTGCGTGCACTGTGTCTTGTGTTCGATTATGCGGGGCATGGCTTACTTGGAGCCCCCCCCCCCAAAAAAAAATTCAAGTTGACACCCCTGCTGTTAAACCACCCATAATTCCTCTCAGCTCTCTGAGAGGAAAAGGAGTCAGTGGTGGTCTTTAGAGTCTCCAACATCTGTTCATCACCCCTGCCATTTCTCAAAGCAAAACCGTTCAGGGCGGAAGAATGTTGTGCGGATAATGTATTTATGGTAGAAAAAACAAATTCTCTTGTCCCCACAGTTTTCAACGTCATTTTAAACAGCTACTAAATCTCACTATCTTCTGAGGGGACAATGCTGTGTCAGGAGTGGGTAAACTCCTGTCTGCAGACTGGGATCTCCCCATGTCGGGCCTCCATATAGTGCTTTTCTAACCCTAATTACACAGCCCAGAGACCATGGGAGGGGGGTCACAACTGTGGAGGGAAGCATTAACCCTTCTGTTCTCATGCACTGTGACCCACCACTACAAAAAATATTGCTCTGATCACCCTATAGGCTCTAATGGGTTGGGTATAAATAATAACATTATTATTATGGACTAGGACAGTGATGGCTAACCTTGACACCCCAGATGTTTTGGAACTACAACTCCCATCATCCCTAGCTAACAGGATCAGTGGTCAGGGATGATGGGAGTTGTAGTCCCAAAACATCTGGAGTGCCAAGGTTAGCCATCACTGGACTAGGACGTTCCTATTTTAATTGGAGACATGTTGGGGGGTATGCTGTTTTTGAGCCTGATTGCCTTGCTGGGGGCATGGGGGGGGTTTCACCCACAGCTGGGAATGGAAGAGCTAGCTTTGCAGCGTGGTTTTGTCTTCACACAAAAATGTTCCCACTCCTTTCCAGGTGCAGTAATTAGGCTTGTAAAAGGCTCCTATTGGCCTCAATGAATGTAGCATCACCACTGAAGGTTTCTGAACATAACTGAACCAAATGAGATACAGTAGAAGAGGTGGATTATATTAGCAGGGCTTGAAAACAAAGGGTAGCCTCCCCGAGGGCCTTCTAATTGTGCCGGTGCTGATCTAACTTTTCTGGTCTTCCACTTACACTGATTCCCACAAGGAGAACTCCCAGGTGCACCCGCAGAAAGGCCTATTGAAAATCAAATTGTTCTGCAATCGAAAAGGCCTATTGAAGAGTGAGAAAAGCCAGGAGCCCAAACAACAGGTGTTTTCCCTACAGTTTTGGGATCACCCTCTTAATCTCTGTAAAGAATGAAGCAGGAAAACTATGCAAGGTC
The DNA here is from genome assembly GCA_034641385.1 of Darevskia mixta. Classification (NCBI taxonomy): domain Eukaryota; kingdom Metazoa; phylum Chordata; class Lepidosauria; order Squamata; family Lacertidae; genus Darevskia; species Darevskia mixta. The sequence goes on from JAWWNH010000149.1 coordinate 4,288,945, forward strand.
TCTTGCTATGTAGGTTTATCAAGAGAGAGGTGATTAGAAGCCCCCCTAATCAGATTATCCACAAAGCAGCCAATGACATTAATTCTATGTACCACTGTTCAATGCTACACTTTCTTTCTTATTCTCCCAAACACTGTCAGTGGGTGAATTCATTTGAAATTAAAATTGATTTAAAAGTCCTTTTGTAGCTGTTTTTGTATAGTGCACTGCATGGAAAACACATTCCCTTTTATATGTTTTGGAACATATTTTATTTTAAGGGAGGACAGTGAAGTCAAAGGACGAGTCCTTAGCCAAAGATCCACAAATATAAACTTTACAGGGGGGGGGGTCATTGCCACACTGTCTCTGCCTCTCATCAATGCATGCATGTGCAAATCAGCCGCTTGTGAGCATGGCCTTGTTTTTATATGAAAGCAAGATGGGAAAGAAATGTCTCAAGAGACTTTCACTAACTAGCAGTTCCTCTGATTTTCAAGCTGATTAGGCCTCTAATTCTGCATATCTGCAAACACACTGGAACTTGAAGTGAAGTGGCTGCCGTCTCAAGACTATGTATATAACACCCAAGCACATCCAATACCCTTTGGCAAGGAAATGTTTTATAGGAACAATGGAGTATCAGGTTAGTTGCTATTGCCAGTGGCGGAGCTTCAAGCTCCACACGTCCTGGGGGCGTGACGCGCTGCCCGCAGGGGTGTGGCGTGTGTTCTGGGGGCAGGGGCGCTGCCTGCGGGGGGCGGGGTGCCCAGCATGGGCGAGGCCAGCCGTGATGGCACTCCACCGGGATTGCGCTTCCGGGGGGGTATGCTCCCCCCGCACTCTTCCTCCGCCAGTGGCTCTTGCTAGGCACTGCCCATTGGCAAAATAGTTACCTCCATAACAACATATGGAGCACAGGGACAGGGGGAATCCAGATTTTCTACTCCTTTGAATCTCTCCATGTTCAGCATTACTTAAGTCTTATTTCCAAGTGTGGCTTTTCATTTAGGAAGTTCTACACAGCTCTGGTCGTGTGCTCTTTGACACAAGTTTTAATCCTTTCCATTCACTGTGGAGGGAGTGAGTCTTCCTATCTCTATATTATGAACATTTGTGAGCATATTGAAGAAATGTGGCAGGAAAAAAATACCACAAAAAAAGAAATCTTGATGATGTAATGGGATGAATGATCTCATCAAGACATTAGAAGAAACTTCATGCTGGTAACTGCTCTTCGTAAGGGCAACAGTATGCCTCAGGTGGTGCTGGGGTAACCAGAGGCTGGGAAGTTCTTTGTGAAGAATGCTGTAGTTGCAACAACACATTGTAGATCCTACATTAAGCAGTGGACTAAATAACCTGCAACATTCTTTTCAACTCTACAATTGTATTATTATATGTTATGGCTTGGTCTCTCCCACAAACGTGAGACGACTCTGGCTGTTAATTATTTCAGATTTATTGCTAAAACAACAAACTAGGACGGAGCTCCTCTACTCATTGTCCTCCCCAGAAGATGGAGTTGCCCGGTCTGAGCTCCTCCCCCTTCCCCAGCACAGAAGCCCCCACCTTCTCTTCCGGTATCTTTTGCGCGTCTCTTCCACTTTTGAAATCCTACGAGATTTGGCACAGCATATTTCCTGCATTCCAACATCTTGCCCACTATCGGAGTTTTCACACATCTGTCTGTCCCTTTGGTCGGAGCTGAGATTACAGCTGCTCTCCCCCTCCTCTCTGCCTTCCACTGCTAACTGTCCTCTCCCTATGCCTGCTTCTTCTTCTCCTGTCAGCATCTGAGCTTCGCTGACATTATATTATTCTAAAGTTGTTTTGTACAATGTATTGCTAATGTGCAAGCTATGTTGCAAGGGATGATGTTAGGCTAACCTGTGCATAACAGTAACACAGAGCAAAAAAGAATATTGTTGGAATCTCAGGGAAGAATTCAACGTAGTGCTAGGGAGATTGTTCTACCAGACAAGGAGAAATGCTTGAGCTGATGGAACAATCTCCCGTCTCTTCCCCCATGTGTTGTTCTGACTGTTCTCCTGACCCTCTCCCCCAAATTAATTTGTGGGGGCATGGGGCATGTTGAGGAGGAGAGGGGGAAGCCCCATTGCACTACCAGAAACCCTGGCATGAGAAGCCCTGGTGTGGGCTTCCACTAGTCAGACTAGTTACTAGGCCTTACTTACAAATATATAATAACTGCTTCCTCATTGTTCATGTGTGTATTTTTAGTAGGGGACACACACACACACACTCACACACACACACGACATGAAAACATCAGAAAACTAAGCATATTCCAATTCCAGAATTAATCAGCTTGTTAAAGAAGAAATCAGTGGATACCAAGTATTCATGGATAAGGAGGAACAGGTCTCCCCAACATCACACACAGCACTGGGTCCAGGCACCATCCACATGTAGACCATAAGATAAGGCAAGCATGGGGAGCCTCAGGCCCAAAGGCTGAGTATGACCCCTAAGGGCTTTCTATCTGACCTTTTCGGACTCTCCGGAAGCCAACCCCCTTTCAGGTCACACCTCTTCTCCTCAGGCCAGACCATGAAGATTCAGCTCAGTTTTTATGGCATTTTGTTCATTATCATGACAACATATACTAGCCAGCAGTTCATGTACAGGTAAAAATTATATCTTCTGTAAGATGCCAACACATGCCTCATCAAACAAAATGTATTGTTTCACATCCAAAGTCTTTAGTTGCTATTTGACATTTTATTGTATCCTTTTGCTATGAACACTGCTGTTTCCTTCTCTGCATTTGATGGACATGAGCTCCACTCTGGGAAGAAAATAAAAGCATGGCATCATTAGCACCATATTCCAGTTCCTGTCTGGTTAACGTTGATGGCCCAGTACTCCCATACATGCAGCAAATGCAAACGCCTGCTCTAGCTATTAAGAGAAATAATCTGCAAAATACTGTTCTGTGTTGTGAGGTTTAAAAAATAATAATAAAAGGTGGATGATAATGCACCTTCCTGCAAAATAAAATCAATGCCTGTCTTGAAATGTTGAACATTACAGCAAGGACTACAGCGAAGGGGAAAAGCTTCAAATCCAAAAGTATCTTCCCTTAATATATACTGTGCTGTAGATCGCCTGTCAAGTCAGGGGACATTTCAGATATGAATTCAGCCAGTGCATATGCTGACTTTCTAAATAAAGCTTTCCAACCTCACATTTGAGGTTCTGTTTTTTGAAAGTCTGTCTTCTCGCTCTAACCTCTCTTGCCTCTAAAAAGTACACCAGGGGTGGGGAGGCCTTGTTATCAGTTGCTTGAAAATTCTTTCGGGTGTCAGGAATCGTCCCCTCTGCCCCCACAAAAGACAAAGAGTTTGCCCAAATTATTTTTCTTTAGTTATTTAGTTATTTCATTTGCTACACTACATCTGAGAAGCTCTGAGAAACATGAATTGTGTCACACCTTTTGAACTTTTATAGCAACCCTGTGAGGTAGGTAGGAATAGACAAATCTGTTTATTTCAATTTCTCGCTTTTTTCAGTCGTAAGTACAACCCTCCACATTTCTGCATCAGTTTGCAATTTTGTTTAAGTCCTCATTAAAAAAATGTCAACATTTTAGGGCACATTTCTCCTTATGTACTCATCTTTTGCATGCATTTTCATCTGCCAAACACATTTTCACAAGCAATTTCCTACAATGTAATGCATTTTATATGTCATCTTCACAAATATATGAGCTTTTGCACACTTGCTCCTATTATACACATCTCTGAACACAATATTTGGTTGGAGAGCTGCATCACAAAATTCAGAGAAGTGAAAATTTCAAAGGATAGCTATGCTTTGGCTCATGTATATTTTCTGAAAGTGCAAATCAGGTAGATTCGCCTTTAAATCCTAACTGAACCAAATTTCTCCTCTATCCCTATAATTTCTCCACTATCCCTATCCCTATAACCTAGGCGGGTTAGATGTAGGAATATGAGATTTTGGCAAAGTCACCAAGGTTGAATCCATGTGTCCTTTAGTCCAAGCCCAATGTATGATCCACTATGCCAAACTGATAAATTTGAACCAAATGTGGTAGCTTTCGCTAGCAGAGCCATATATCTGAGAAATTTGAAAAGGGCTTTTTCTAAGAGAGGTCGAATTTCTCAAGTATCTTTCAGACATCCATAGACTTCTTCTGAAATTTGCCTCTAGTGAAATGTGAGACAATGCAAAACATAAGAAATATTTGACAAAGCCCAAGGGAGGTTTTAATGTAAGCCAGGCAAATTTTACTTGGCTTGTTCCAGATATTCCCATATTTTGCTTGCTGGCAAAGACGCATACATATTTGAATGGCCCAAATAGTGTTGCATGTTTTCCTTCCCTGAAATAGCACAGCAAGAAGGCTACAGTTGATTCTTTTTTTAAAAAAAAAATTTATTTTATTTATTGAATATAAAAGGACATACATAAAAAGAAAAAAAGACAGCAACAAGAAACAAAAACAAAAATACAGGCAATACATCCTTCGCATACATCCAAATACCTACATACTTCCTCCATAACATACTTCAGCCAACCTACCCTTTCGTCCCTTCATTCTCACCTATCATCCCTCCTATCTTGCATATCCTTGCAAACCTCGTATACTCCCTACAGACATCCTCAAATCATCCTCTCACTCCCTCTCCCCCCATCCCCCTCCTCTTAAATCCATTTTCATCATCCTAAACACTTACACTCTAACATCTTAAATCAGGCTACAGTTGATTCTTTTTTCAGGGTTGGGATGTTTTCAGTTGATTTGGCAAAAGTCATATTTGTTCGACTAAATTATAGAATTTGAACTTCATTTGGGGTAGTAGTTGTTTTAGTTGATAGTGGCAAAAACTACTAAGATGTACAGAGGAGAACAAACATAAAGAGACATGTATAGAAGAGGGGAACAGTGATGTTAAATACAAAAAAAAGTCAATTAACGCCTAAATGAATGTGAAAACAAGCAAAGTGACCATTCACAAGTACAGTAACTAGAAATAACACAGCCATCTTAGCATTGCTAAATAAATTAACATCTGTGGCGTGAAAGAAAACTATTACTTCTATTCAAAGTTTGTTATCAGTTCTAATTCAGTTATTCAACCCTGGAGTCTCCCTCTGAAATACTTTTCTTGAACAATGGCAACTTTTTGAATATACAGTACTGTATTTGAAGCTCTGTTGTGAGAATGTTCAGATCATTTTTCTCCAATTGGATCTGATGCATGGAACCCAGGACTGAAAACAAGCCCTCTTCATGCATTCAAAAGAATGTGTGTGGCATAAAGTGCAAAGGAGGAGCAGGTGGGCATTGGTACCACACCCACCCACCTCCATCCCTCCCTTGACTCTAGCCCTGAGCTTCAGACTTGGAGCAGGAATGTCTAATGGAAGGTTCTAAGCACATTTGGCTGGTTGCACTTAGAAGCTTCCTTGCAATCAGGAGCCCCAATAACTCTGGATTCACAAATTGCAGAGGTGAATCCCCTTCAAACCTGCCTGCTTAGCATAGGAAGGTTGGAGATAATTGGGTGGGGCCAATGCACACTCACTCTCCCTATGTACTTTGCACTTCAAACAAACGTGAATAGTACTCTTCTACCCTGATGCTCTACCTACTATATCGCATTGGGTTTAAGTCAGTATTTGTTTCGACTCACTGCTATTTAGTACTGGCAGAGCATGCCTCTTTGGAGACCTGTCCTGTTTTGTGGAAACTATCCTATCGCAATGAACATGGAAATCTAAAATATAATGTGTCCATCTTTAATAAAATGTCTTATTAAATAGTGGGAAACAAGAAAATAATCCATTTTTATTACTCTATTATCTCTCCCAGCCAACTGCTACGGTAATAAAATTAAGCGTTCTATTTCATTGAAAACAAGGAATGTAATTGTATTTACCTTTTTTTTCCATCGTACCCCCATGCATACATGCACACGAGAAGCAATCAGCTGCTGGACTCGTTAGGTTGCTGATTAAATACTTTGCCAGTTAAGTCTGAACTAATTAAAAGAGAATTGAGGCTGCCTATGCATCAGCCAGCAAGGTATTAACTTTAACTGAGCTTTCCCTCACGTTTCATTGCCTGAAAGAGTCTGTTTGGGGTACTTCTAGAATGAAATGCATATCCTTAAAAAATCCTCACATTCAGGTTTCTAGACTAAGAGATCTAGTATCACTGTTTTGATGTAGAGTCCTACCTTTCAGATGTGCCCTATTGGGAAGGGTAGAATTGTGAATTTAGGTTGGTGGAAGAAATATTATAGTATAAGGGCTTATTCACACTTACCTTTCCTTCGCACTTTCCAGGCATGCTCCGTGATTGTCCGAGTGCCCGTTTTTTGCTCTGGAGCTTCCCCCACAAAAATCTGCTCTTTAAAGCTCAATCAGAGCAAATGTCAACCCATTGAAAATCCGAATTGATGTTTGCTCTGATTCAGGTTTAAAGAATAGTTTTTTGCTGGAAAAGCTTGGGGCAAAAAAAATCTGGCAAGATTCCCGCATTCTAATATGATACTGAATTGAAGGGCTTCTATCTCCAATTAGACATCGACTCCATAGTGCACAACTGCCTCTGGTCTGTTGTTTTTTTTAATTCATTCACTCACTTGGAAGTCCTGCAGGCTGGAGTGAACTGGAGAAGATGGGGAGGAAATGCATGATTATTCTGACTTCCACAGATGTTGATGTAGTGCTTTACTTTTCTCTCTTTTTGGTCCTTTCATGAGCTTTGACACTTTTCCTTATGTTCTTTGTCTAGTTTAAGCTGCAAGCTTCTCGGGTGTGTTTGTAAAGTGACAGTGACACTGATATGAATAATGCACTCCACATGCTGCAGGAATGCCATTTTTATTTTATTTTTAAGGAATGTGTAACCACAGAGATGTGGTACAAAAGAGAGTGCACTTCCACTGGATTCCCTACCTGGTAAGACTGATCAATCTCCTACTTCTCATCTTTCACTGACAAGACCAGGCAGCGATTCCATCACCACCACCATTTATTTATTTATTCTGCACCTTTGAAAGCATAATATAACAATGTTTAGTATTTCCATCCATCTGGATTTTTAACCTGGCAGACCTCACCAGAAAGGCCTTTTGTCTTGAGAACCTATGTAACTGCTCATATAATTGTCTTAAAACAATACTCACTTCCAAAACTCCAGGCCTTAAGAAGGTTAGGCTCTGACTGCTCAGTTTCCTGAACGAATCAACCAAGATCTAATCTAACTAGAAATGATAAAACTTCCATAATTCATGATTATCTATGGATGGAATTTAAAAAGCTATTTTACTTGTGTCCATGGTGGATAACAGGCAGCACTTTAAACTCTTTTCAAGCTAAGCTTGGGTATTTAGCAATGCCAATCTCTAGCTTTGGTTCTTTGGCTCCCCAGCTTTGTTCCAGGCACTTTGCTGTGTCCTCTGGCTCCTTGCCTGCCTACTTGCCCATATACAACTTTGTTCTAGGCCCACCACAGTTTGAATATCACAGCTTCATCTCTTTTAAAGCCTGCATCAATCCTTCTTGTATGCTAGCATGGTCTGCCCAATTCAGGTCCCAAACTTGCTGGTCTCCACATTCTCAATGTTCTAGCATAACCTTTCCCTGACATGCTAGTTTTCTACATGTGGGGTGTTACTTGTTGTTGCTGCTGCTGCTATATATAAATAATGGTTTCAATCAAACTGAAGCATTCCGTCCAAGGAGTGAGGTAACCCTATGACATTTCCAAACATACAGTTTGTCTCTTAAGAGACAGCGTACGTCATATAGAGACGCCAATGACACCCATAGGGCTTGTGTCCAAATACGAGATTTGGGTGCTCTTTTCATATAAGAATCAAGGCTTACAAGTTTTCTGATATTTTTTGTCCCCCAGCTTAGATTTTAAATGGAGTCAGAGAAGAATTCTTGGCTTACCTACTCCCCACCTGTTCAGCTATTCAGTCAGCTCCCAACACACACACACACCCAAACAATTCCTCTTTGCTTTCCACATGACTTAAACAGGAGGGTTGGGGGTTTCAGGAGTAGTAGTGGGTCTACTGAGGGGGAGGCAGAACAAGGATTTATCCTCCCCCTAAGACAAAAGGCCCTTGCTGGTCCTTGAGGAATTAAGTTCTCTCAAGGTCAACTTCCAAAGATGGATCGGCTCAGAAAAATAAATAAATAATTTGGAAATAGCTTGGTTTATTTCGAAGTTGTGGGGCTTATTTTTCTAAGCCAATCTGACACCCATCTCTAGTGTCATGGAAATGGCTATGACATCTCCAAACTGTTGAAGAATTCTCTTGCATCAACTGAATTCTTGAAAGTCTCTTTATAGAAGCTCCCCAGCTGCTATGCACCAGACTACAAGATGATGATGGAGTGTTTATCTCACAGTAAATGCTGCAAACACTAAATTCATGTACAGGAGGTGGAAGAATGAGGCTGACATCTGTTGCTAGGCAGGATTAATTAGGTATTACTTTAAATGATGAATCCTGGACCATTCCCATATGAACAGTTGGTAAATGCTCTGTTCTAATCAGAGATTTTGAAGATAAAGATGTTCTGTTACAAGTCCCATGCTGGCTACTAAGACCTTTATTAGTTGTATTAAGGCTCTTATCAGTTTCATCAACCTATATTAGCATGTACATTACACAAACTGTGTCACATTTGCCTAAAGAGATCAAATATTTTATATTATGTAGCATTTCCCATTTTCTTAAGTTTTTAAGCTTTGGTCAGGATTGATAGATTGATTGCTCTACTGCTATTGATTTTTAGGTTGGTTTGATTGGTGATTGTTTTAAAATCACTTTTTTAAACACAAATTGAACAGCAGCTTCTTCTCCCACAAGCCCATTTGCAGGAAGTGAAAATGCGACAAGGGGATGTCCATTTTTTTTCCAGAGGATGGATTAAATTCCCTGGAAGACTTGGAGCTCAGTAGTAACGGTAGTGGTTCCAGTAAGGAGATGTACACTATGATGGAGAGAAAATACACACAGCCGTGGGAAAGCCCAACAGGGCCCAGCAGGCCACAGAATATTGAAGGGGCCCTTGAAAATTTGGGGGGCCTTGGCCCCTCAGCCCCTCTTAGATGGTTCCCTTGTCCTCGAGCCTTACTAATTGAGACTCATCCGGCATAACTAGACAGTGGTCTGGACACCGCTTAAGGTTATCTGTGGTTCCCCAGTCCCCACCTGGCACTGCCTAACCAGAGGGGAGAGAAATGATGGAATATGTTAGAGGTGTCTGTTGTAGCATGGGTTAATGATTTCAGCAAGTGATTTCAGCTCTCTGACATAGCAGGCAGGAGACAGCTTCTTCATGTAACAACTCTTTATTCAGGCAAACAAGACTGAGGGAACTGAGGGTAGGGAAGCTACATTTATAGGGACAGAGGACTGACTAGGAAAAGATACATTTTGGAGGGAACAATCTCAAGCAATCACACAGCTGCTTTTTGGTGGGAACCAATAAGACAGAGGATCGAAATGCAGCAACTTGAATGCACCAATAGTAACTGTTCCTTCTGAGACAGGAAGGTAGTTACTTTACCCTAATGTGATTACAGACAATAGTAATACAGATATGATAACACTCTGAATCAATACACAACAGTGTCCACAGGCCTCATTCATTGAAACAGCCAGGTCATTATGTGCCCATCTGCATAAGCTTCCAGCAGACATAGGAAAGCAGGACTAGATTATGCGCTATGAAGATCCCTGTGTAGCTGGGCACTGCACACTGGTTTAGATCAAAATCTGAATGTGTACGGGGCACTGATTTCATAACTAAGTATTATAATAAAACTTGTTACTCTATGCCTTAATAGTGTGCTGTTTCTCCCCCAACACACACACCATATATTTCAGCATAAGCTCCTGTGTTTTGCTCTTTCACCAGCCTCTGAGAGTAGGTGAATTCGTTCCATTCAAATGTATTGCATCCAAATTCATTTTGGAGTAGGTGCCTTCTAAGTGCAGTGTTGAATGCAATCCATTCTTTTCCCTTTCTCTTCATGCTGCTAGGTGTGCCCAGAAGTTTGTGGAAGAGTCTGAAAAGCATCACTAATAGCAGAGAAAAGTGAGACATAAAAGGCTTGAAGAAATCACCTCCGGATGAAGGAGGACAGAAGGGGACCATCAGATCCAGCACAACCAAAGTGTTCTGTAGTGAGAGGATTCCCCTGGAGCAAAATAAAAAGGACATAATACAATAAAAAAAACCACTTTGAAGGCAGAGTGGGAGAAGGAATAAAACTGCCATAGCACATATAGAAAGGAGACGGTTTTGAAAAGCAAGGAAAATTGTGTGTGTTCTGACATTTCATCAGCTGCACAGCTAACATTGGTTTGGGGGAAATAGCCTGGTTTCTGCAACAAGAGGTGCCTATCTTCCTTACCTATGATTTTCACTTGTTCCTCAAAGAGGCAATGCTGCAGAAACTGATCATTTGGTCATAATTCTCCACCGGGGGGGGGGGGGAGAGAAAACAAGAAAAGGAACATTACAAGGATGTACACAACCATATGCACCACAACTAAACAGGACCACAGCAGGCTTATACCAAATCACAGCCCACTGGTTTATCTGCATGGTATTGTCTTTACTGAAATGCAGTGTCTCTCTGGGGTTCTGAGCAGGAGCTTTTGCAGCTCCATGCACAGCCGAAATGAGGGCAGGGAGCTGAGCCGACAAGAGGAATAACTGGCACAACAACATTCTGGACTTCAAAATCGCCACAACCTTATTGATTACAGATGTTGGCAGATTACAGATGTCGGATGGCTGTCATTGACAGGGTCATGTCTGGGTTAAGGGTCATCCCAAGACACCTGCCAACTGAGCAGACCCACCCCCCAGGCTGGAAGTTCTATGGCTCATCAGCTTGCCATTCAGAGAGGCTACAGGTGCCAAGGTGCCAAGGTGGGCATAGCTCTTGTCCAGTAGATGTTGGCATTTCAGCAGGTGGGCAGCTCATGAGACAGAGGTGAGAAAAGATGCTTGGAGACCTTCTAGATAGCAAACAGCTAATACATTTAAATGTATTATTATTATTATTATTATTATTATTATTATTAACATTTGAAATCCCCTCCCATTAAATATCAGAGAGACAATGTCTCTTTTGGGCACCTAATAAATCCTTTCCTTTTCCAACAGGTATTTGAAGCAAAGATTTTTATTCTAGTCTGTATCTGTATTATTTTTATAGATGAAATTGTTTTATGCATGTTTTTATTGTTAAATCACTCCGAGGTCTTAAAAAACTGTAATAAATAAATTTGCTTATCCATTTATTGTTGAATTTATATCCCATCTTTCTTCCAAAGAGCTCAGGGTGGCACTCACAGTTTTTTCCCTTGCCCGTGTTATCTTCACAACAACCATGTGAGTTGGGTTAGGCTGAGAGATGGTAACTGGCCCAAGGTCACTCAAGTGAGCATCATGGCCCAATCAGCATTTGAACCTGGGTCTAATCCAGCATGCTAAGCAGTGTGCCAGATTAAGCAAATGCTGGTTGTTCACTATGAACTCCCTGACTTCACATCTCTTAACTTTGCAAAATAGAAGAGCTAAAACAATATATAGGTAGCTGCTTAATCTCACTTATTTTAGTGGCTAATTTGCATATTACCGGTAGTTATTCCGTTCACTGTTATCAGTTCTAGCATGACAGAATGCATGGGCTATTGCAAATGTATTATTTCCCTAGGGCACTGTTTCGATGAGTTCACAACACGTGGCATATTTTCTAAACTAATGTGTATTCAGACGTGTTATGGGGTTGGGTTCTGCATGCAGTTCCCTAGTGCAGTAACTGTAGCCTTTCCGAATAACTGTACAGCTTTTTGAAGATATGTTGAAGATGCCCTCTGCAAAAGAGTCGTATCAGTCTGTACAGTTTCTACAATGGGATAAAATCCCTCATAGGCATTTGATGGTGAATAAAAACCCTGAAAGCAAAGCTCCAGAGTTTTCATCATGTCGCTAAAAACATCAAAGCAAAATTGCAACTATAATTTATGTGCATAGTGGGAACAGATAATTTATGAGTGCATGACTTAAAAGCTACTTCTGCCCTTCCACTAATTGGTCTCTTGTCTTCCTTCGCATCCCATTCTGCACATCCTACCTAAACAATGAAGTGTCACTATGAATCTCTATATTTATGTAAAATTGAAATTATTTGGAATTAGTGTTGGTGGGGATTTATGTAGGGATTTGCCTTCATTCTGTGCCTTACCCTGGGGCCTTTCTGTTGTTTTCTACAGTTTAATTTCAAAAAAGAAGAAGACATTAATAAGCCAAAGTCTAACAGAGCCATCAAATAAATACATGCTGCTTTGAACAGTATGGTACACTTTCAACATGCACTTTGTCACAGTCTAAAATGGTTGGGATGGAGGCCATGTCAAGGACACTGGAGCTAAGTTCATGGATCAGTAAACCTGAAACAGCAGAAACAGGTTATGAAAGCCAGGGGCAGAGGAAGGGGGGTGCGGTAGGTGCGGGCCGCCCAGGTGTCACCACTGAGGGGGTGACAAATTGCCAGGCGGCACTCACTGGGGCCTGCAGCACGCCCGAGCCACGCGTCTCTCCTGGGAGTGATGCGGTGGCTTGGGCACCCGCAGGTTCTGTATTGCCCCAAACAGTCCGCCCACCGCCTCCCCCTCAGCTGTAGGGCAGCTGAGTGAGAGGACGGAGGCAGGCTCCAGAGGCCCCATGGTGCGCCCTGCCCTCGCTCCGCCCCTATGGACAGCTCGCCCCACCCCTGCCGTGCCACTCTAGGTGACCAAGCGGCTTCCTCCACCACTGATAAAGCCAGTGCCTCTTCTTCTCTTCCACCTCCAGGCCAGCCCTATCATTGGACAGAGTAAGGTGATCATCAGAGGCAGAGGATGTTGGAGGTGAGGGGCTGCAGCCCTCCAGTCATTCTCCCTTAGCCTTTTGGCAACTTAACTCGGTTGGAACTCAAGTCCCTAGTTCACAGCACCAGGGTAAATAAAAACTGAAATAATCTCAACATGTTTAAATGCACCAAGCACTGCGTCCGACTTAAGCAAATGAAACTCCCTGAGTAAATCAGAGGAAGCAGAAGACCGAGACAAGTCCCATGGTCTATCCACTCACAATTGCGTGAGTAACTTTACTTGTGTAAACTTCTTTGCGATTAGCTTTCATTAAGAAATTTGGCCGTAAAATATCTGGATTTTTCATAAGCATTTATCCGTGGCTTATCCCTTCAGTGTTTTTGACTTCATCACCCTACATAAATCAGAACACAGCTCAGAACGGTAACTTTAATGAACCTTTTCATCATGTCCTGTAAATCAATCCATATGGGAGCTGTGTACCTTGACTTTTTTATATATACAAAAAAAAGCTCTGGCGGCAGAAGTATAAGTAAATGCAACCAACAGGCTGGCACATTTAACTCATGCTCCTCAACACAACTGGCATTGTCCTCTGTGGCCAATAAAGCTATGTACCCACAACCAGAAGTGAGCTGGCTCTTCCTCATGCAGTAAAAATGTGACGAAATCACAGACCAGTCAGCATTTCCCTGTCTTTCATTTTGGAGTCAAGAGACCAAAAAATGTGCCAGGGATCACTGATAGTTCCCAGATCAATTTAATTAGAGATGAGCAAATCCATCTGCTTCTAGTCCTTGTCTTGTTTATGTGTTTTAACCATGATTCCATTGCATCCTGTCTCCACATTAATCTGTGGGTTGTTGTTTTTCTTAAGAAACCCTCTCGAACTACATATTGAAATGCGTGCTTTCTTTTAAAATATGTATTCAAATGTACATTTTCTCTCAAAATATGTTAATGCATGTTTTGACACATTTAAAATGTCAAGGATTGCTTAACAATATTCAGAGAAGTGTGAAATCCAGTGGGGAGCCAGTGTGGTGTGGACATTAGAAGAATCATAGAATCATAGAGATGGAAAGGTGTGGATTAAGTTATTCACACACACAAAAAGACAGAATTCCTCAAGCATTCTGAAATTATTCACTACCAATCTAAGTCATTCAAGAGATTGTGGAAAGGCAGTATCCGTAAACCCATTCCGGCTCGTTTCATTTCTACATACCTCCAAATGCTACGCAACTGAATTTTTACACAGCTGAGGGAATTAAATTAAATAAAGTGTCCTAAATCCCAGGGAAAGCAAAGGAAATTTGCCTAATTGTATCTGGCTGTCACCCTGTTAGTTTCAATGCACATTTGAAAGGGAGCCTTAGTGATGGATGCCAACAATTTGAAACCTGGCAAACAACCCGGCCCCCTTCCACGCACCTAATCTCACTGATTCGCAAGGCAGAGGAGAGAAGTAATCAACATTTCTTGAAAACTGTGCCACTGCACCACCAGGTATTCCAGCTCACTCCAAAATCAGGTGATGGAACTGTAAGGTGGCATTGGCACTATGCCACATCATTGCTGTTTTACCGTGCATGGAACTGAAATGCCAGAAAAAACTAAACTGGCCGCTAAAGTGTACCAGAAGAGATAGGTTCACACATGTTACAGGGGGAGGCATTCTAAGCTGTATCCTCCAACGTGGTGCACCAATTAATTTCCTCTATTGTCATCTCACTGGGGGAAGGGAAAGAGAGCAGGAATTTAGCATACTGAATTATTCTGAGTAAGACCATTGGCCTGTCTAGCCTAGTATGCCAGGGGTAGGCAACCTAAGGCCCGTGGGCCGGATGCGGCCCAATCGCCTTCTCAATCCGACCCACAGACGGTCCGGGAATCAGCGTGTTTTTACATGAGTAAAATGTGTGCTTTTATTTAAAATGCATCTCTGGGTTATTTGTGGGGCATAGGAATTCGTTCACACACACACACACACACCCCCGCTAAAATATAGTCCAGCCCACCACATGGTCTGAAAGACAGTGGACCGGTCCACGGCTGAAAAAGGTTGCTGACCCCTGGTCTACACAGATTGGCAGTGACTCTTCAGGGCCTGAGACAAGAGGCTCATTTCAGCCGAGGATGCTGGGGATCAAAACAGCTGCACCAACAGCTGGACAGAGCACTGGACACCTCAGCAGAGTTGCCTCCCTTTTGTTAGTACAGGATTTCAAGATGAAAGTACCAAAAAGTGAACTGTGCACACAATTTCTTTCATAGGAATTATAAAATACAAAACAACTTTATTGTCCTCTCATGGGAATCAATCATCACAAAAGCAAAACCTGAGCACTTTGTTTCAGCACCTGTTACTGGTTCCAATGTCATTGATTTCTTTTGGCAGTTTCCACCAGAAACAATTAAATGGTTCAGTCTTAATTGCTGTGCTATCTTCCTTTCAGTGCACTCACTGATCTGTGCTGTCCAGTTTGGGTAGAATTTAGAGATGTGATTAGCAAAAAGTTGGTAGGAGCATGAGTGGAAGTCAATGAATGGGACACATATTCATTTAGAAAAGGACTAATCGTCTACTCCTAGGTCCATGCATTTGAAAATAGGAGTTTGTTTAGACCAGGAGTTTTCAACCCATGGGTTTCCTCATAAGATTATCAGGGATTTGTCAGTGTAAAGATCAGTAATGGAAGATAAGCATCCCTGAGAGGCAACATCAATCGTGATCAATATGCCTACATCAATCATGATCAATATAACCATGATTTAGGTGTTACTATAAGTATATAAAGCCCTTAACAACTTGGACTCATTTTACTTGAATGATCTCCTTACCCTATACAGGCATCCCTCCCCACTTACGCAGGGGTTGTGTTCCGGGCCCCCGCGCACATAAGTAAAATAGCATAAAGTGGGGAGCATCCTCTAAACACCCTCTTTGCCACTCTCTCTTCAATCCAAACTAAAAATACTGTATCTGAGAATATCCACAACTAGAATTGAAGCTCTGGGGCCATCAGGAAGCTGGAGGATGCAAGGGAAAGCAGCTGTTGCTGCTACTGCTGCTGTGCTACCCCGCACATCAGCTGTTGGGCAGGGAGGGCCCCTTAGAGTTTGTGCCTATGATTTGGCAGGTGCATCACAACTGCCTCTTTTCTACAGCCCCAGGGAGGCAGCCAATACAGGAGTTGTGACCATCATATTTTGCAAGCATTGTGTTTTTAGTGTTTTCTCTTTTGGTGAGATAACCGCAGCTGTGCTCAGAGCAGGTGAAAAGTGATAACAAGTTCAGAATATATAATAAAAGTACAGGATACTGACATTTTAACAGGAGGCACATTCCTCTCATATATTTCATTATCCTGTTTTTGTTTTGTTTTTCCCCCAGAGAAGAGTACTTGGCAGTAATCCAAAAGTGAGAGGATACATTTTTAAATGACTAAATAAATGAAGTTCACATGGATATAAGAAGAAACATTATCTCCTACGGTATTTCTCAAACCAGTTGCCAGATTCCTACATACATTCTAATATTAGTAGATTAATGCTGTAACACAAAACTGAAAAACATGCAGGTGGGTGTGTAAGGCTGCATGGTCAAGCCGTTAAATGAAGCATAAAGGAATAAGATAATGAGCGGGGGGGGGGTGCATTCATTTCTGGAAATTTCTCTCATGGCCTTATATCTCACACCCCTTTCAGAAATTAAAATGCAGTAAGTTGAACACTCCACACCCCAACAGGGTTATCCTACCTTTTGGCAGAGGGAAGTCAGGAATGGGGGTAAAACCTTGGAAAATGGAGCTGTAGATGTCATATAATTTGCCCTGCATCTCTTTGCCTGTGTTGACATAAAACGGAACTGGCATTCAGATGACTGCTTTATGTGCAACGGGAGGATGTTGTCTTGTCCTGTGCCTCAGGTAGAAAAATGTTTTGGGGTGACCATGCAGCCTCTGCAGGATCTTTCCCAACTCTTCAAAAGGACAGGGGGTTGGTTGACTTGTCTGACATTTCACTAGCCTCTTACTAGGTGCTGTATCTGACAAAGCCATTCCCGCCCTAAAGGGAAGTGGGGTTGCGGGAGTCACAACCCCTCACGTGCTCAGGGGATGGATATCCATCCCCAGAGCCATTGGGGGAGTTCCGGTTGTGTCACACCCTTGAGTGACCAATCAGGTCGCTCTGGGGGCGGGGCCTGCTGCTTTTAAGCAGGCGCGCGGCCGGAACTCTCCCTCTTGTTCCTGCACCGCCCAGCTGACTCTTTAGTCTGTTAGTTCCAATGCCTAAGCCAATACCGCTCATCATCCATAACCAATAAAGTTGTGGCCTATCTATGCCCATTAACCTTATATTTCGTGTCCCGTGTTTTTATTTCCACGATGGGGGGAGAGACATCGCCACGCAATGTGCTTTCTGTTGCACAAGGATTTTTGGCTGTGCAACAGAATTTTCTCTCCCTCTCTTCTCCCCACAATGTCCTTAATTCTGTTCCAGGCGTTTCTCTCTCCCCTTTAGTGCACTTTTCCTGCTTCCGTGTTGTTTTCTAGGAGTCAATGGAATCTCCATAGTTTTGTCCTTCCTTTTTTCCCTAGCAATAGGATCCATCTTTCCTACACTGGGTTCATCTGAGATCAGGTACTCTCTAAAGGTTATGTTCTGCAAATGCCATAGTTAACTTACAGTACTCTGGCATACATGTCTGCTTAGAGGGACGACTCTTAAAATAGGCTTAATTCCAGGTAAGTGGTTACAGGATGGCAGCATATGCATGGATTTAGGATTAGCACTGGGGGGGGGGGAACAGAGTTATTGTGCCTTTAGCAGCTTTATCTCCATAATTAGCACCAGCAAGTCATAGTCAACTTCCCATGGTATGCATGAGGTTGTCTGGGAAGTGGATGCAGAGAGAAGCAGTAATGATTCTTATACAGGGTGAGTCTTTTAAAAGGGGCCCCATGGAACATGTGTATTCTGTATCCACAGGGCCTCTTTTAAAGGACTCACCCTGTATTATGCCATGCCTCAATGGCGGCTATTTTATGTTATGTCATGCCTCCCCATACATGGCAGTCATTTGGTGACTAGCACTCAGAGCACCCTCTCAAAATTCAAAATGTGCTATCTGAATCAGAAAGGTTGATAAAGCTTGGTGAAGAATATAGACAAAAACACATTGTGATAAGCCAGTCTTGTTCCTTAATGAATACCGGTGTTAAAAAATAATGATGATGTAAATGTAAGTTATGTTTTATATTTTAACAGTGTACACTGAATTGATATTTTATGATATGGTGGTATAGAAATATTACAACAAGTAAATAAGTAGAACACCTTTCTTAAGATTATTAAAGGAGTGTTGCTTTTCTAAAAAGAATCTTTTCCATGATCATATTTCTCAGCTGTCCCAATGGAGACGAGAAGAAGCCATGCTGAATAATAAGGAGCTTTCACAGCCCAAATTCCAGGGAGGTTATTGTGGAAAGAACCTAATGCACTATACAAATTTCTCTATATTTATAGAGATTTTTTATGGGCTTATGGATCAGTTAGCAAAGAAAGACATTAAGCTCAGCATTATTTAATTAATAGCTATTAATTTTATCACGAATCTAAGCATATTCCAACAACAGGTTTCCTTTAAATTCCAAAATAAGATATTTGACATTTAGGTCATGGTTGAGCTACCTTTCTTTGATCTCTATTATCTTTCGGCAATCTAACCATGAACTGATATTCCCTTCACTCACAGAAATATTAATATGATTTATTCATTGAATTTATATACCACCCTTCATCTGTCGATCTCAGGGCAGTTCACAACATAAACTATTCAATCAAACCAATGCTCATTTACATCACAAGCAGAAAATATTAACCGTAGTATCTTACCAGCTAGGTTTCTTCTGAATTCTTACTTACTACCTTAACCATCGCAGCACCATTGGGAATGGTATAGAAACAGGGGTGGCCAACTCCTAAGAGACTGTGATCTACTCACAGAGTTAAAAACTGGCAGTGATCTATCCCCTTTTGGGGGGTTCAGGTCAAAGTTGTTGAGCTTTTTTTTAGGAAGGAGGAAGGTCTACTGATCTACCGGTAATCTACCACAGGCATCCAGTGATCTACCGGTAGATCACAATCTACCTGTTGGACGTACCTGGATGGATATTTCCCTTTATTTGTTTTTAAGCCACCTGAAGTAGCAGTGTGAGAGAAGTACTTCTAAAATGGCATACAAATATGCATCCTACACAACTTTGCTGTACTGGATAAAATGCTGCTGCCTTCAGGCAACCACTCCAGGAAGCTTCTATAATACGTATACCTCATTCAAAATGCTTTCTTGATGCCTCTGCTACAGAAGAACCATGGAAGGGTAATATAATAGGGTGGTGGGATGGCATTAATTTTTCCTTAGCTGGCACAGAGACTGATGCTGCCCTGATTTTCTCAGCAGCTTCTCCTAGTGTGGTGAGGCATCATGGCAGCTCACCTGTGTGGGGCTGTGGCAGGGCAAGGAGGTGACATGTTTGGGGCTGGGTGGATGCACCCCTCACCATGAGAGTGCCAGATTGGCTGTGCCACTGCACCACACAGCCCAGACCTCTCCACTACCCTGGCCCACCTCAATCCTGACCAAGTAACCTCGCTACTCCAAACTGGTTTGACGTATAAATGTGTGAAGATGCCTTATCTTGAGTAAAAGGAGAAGATGGAGAAGCATCAGAAGAGAGAGAGACAAAAGATGAAACCTTCAACAGATGCTAGGAAAACAGTAGACTATGGTAAACACAATGCAATCCATGTATGACACCCAGGGAAAAAACTAACTTAAAGAGTGCAAAACAGAGTTTTTAAAATGTGTGTCATTAAGAACAGAATACTCTGTTCAGTAGCATTTGTTTATAATCCAAGGTTATAGATAAAAAGCTGTCATATTTTGTTCTTGAATAAAGCTTTAAATTCTTTAACATTATGAAAATAAAAAAATGAAACAACCCCAACACAATGCATTTTCCACTGCCTCTTTTAATTTTTTTAATTTTTGTACCTTGAATTCTGAAAGTCTACAATATCCTAAACTGTCCACATGCTTATTATGCTTGTTATGAACATGCCAAAATGTGTATTTATGAACTCATCCATTCCCCAATTTCTAAGAAGAAAAAGACACAATATAAGAGAGCAATATCAAAAGGGGGGACCTGTCAGACGTAACATTAAAATGCTCTCTGCAGAAATCCATTGTGATATACAGTGGACGCTCGGGTTGTGGATGTAATCCATGACGGAGGCACGTCCGCAACCCACAACGTTCATATCATGCAATGGCATGTCTGCACACGCTCATGACATAATTCGGTGCTTCTGCGCATGCGCGAAGCACCGAAACCCGGAAGTAACCCGATCCGGTACTTCCGGGTTTACGCGGAGCGCAACCTGAAAAGACGTAACCCGCAGCGATCGTAACATGAGGTATGACTGTATCTGCATTTTTACACATAGCAACATGAGACGTCTTGACTACAACAGAAAGGGAGAAAGAATCAGAGTTTACCTCCTCACAGAAGTCTTCTACAACATGCTACCTCATGTACTGACTCCTATTTTGTCTTAGTTAAGGGGAATGTTACAGAGTGGAAGGGGGTCTAAAAAACTTTGCAGAATTCCAATTACCTTGTTAATGCAAAACATCCAGGTGTATCACATTTAAAGAGAGAACGGGTGCCTTTCTCTTTAATCCATACAATACCTTATTATAGCGTTAACAATTTTACATATCATTTCATTCATTTATTAGACCTATTAGTTGCTTTCCACCAGAAGGTCTGCAAGCAACTTACAGCAAAAAGAAAAAGAAAAAAGATATACAAAAAGTTGGGGGGGAATCATACAATACGTACATTAATATTTCATATAACATAACATCATTTTCTATTTAAAAAATCTCAAATAATAAAGCAATAATCAGACTAATTATTAACCCACTAATAATAAAACCCACTAATTAACAAATAAACAAAAGCTCAATCTCCCCAAGTCCAAAACTCATTCACATCAAACCAATAATTTCCCCCCTTTAACCTCCTCACCCCACCCAGAAGTCTGGTGTCAAGGCCAGTTGTTGCAAATCAGTGGTTGGTGGGTCCAGTGTCCTCCAGGAGTAGTCCAGTGTCTCTCTTCTCCCTTCAGTGGGAAGCAGTAACAAAACAAAGCAGGAATATGGTAACAAAGGTTTTACCTGCTTTACAGTTGTCTCAGCTCCTGCTGCTGGTGGGGGTGCAGATTTTCCTCTTCCCCAACTTCTATCACTCTGAAAGCCAATTCATAGTGAAGGCAATGTTTTTTACCCTCATTCTGAATGTTTAAGCATTCATTCAGATATGGTTATATGACACTATAATCACATCATACATCTCCCTGCCCTCACTCCTCATTATTGGCTGACAGTATGAAAACCAGATAATATCGTGATATGTCATGGACCACGTTACAGGGACAGAAGATGTGGTTGTCTAGTCATGTGGTTGTCATTCTGCTGGGAACCTGATGCTCATCTCATTTGTTTCTGCCTTGAAAACACACAGAGATTTGGGCATCATCATATACTGTCCAAATAACAAGAGCCCTTTTAGAGAAGCACAGTTTGCTCTGGGGAAAATGCCAATCTCTTTTTCTCATGGAAAAAATAATAGGCAGACATTGTAGAATCTATACACCTTGATGCAGAGGAAATTAAACTGAAATATGGATGAAAGAATTCAAAAGCTTATACCCTTGGATAGATTTTGGCATGTAGCATGGTGAGGAGTTTAATTAAGATGAGGTCTTCTGTGTAACTTCCAAAACAGTTTGGAGATCACAGCTCCTGACATGCAAGCACACCATGTCACAAAGAAGTGAAAATTCTGGGTCACTGCACTAGCCTGGCATTTTGGAAGGGAGATGACAAAATTTGTTCAACTTTGCATGAATCAGAGGCTGGTTGCCAGATGGGAATTAGCAGTAGTTGTACTCAAGGGAGCTCGGTTATACTGCTGAGTCAGATGCATTAGAAGGGCAGGTCATTCCCGTACAAAAGCCAGTTATGACCATAGTTTGCAGAAATTGGAATCAAAATGCAAGGGAAGGAAGGAAAGAATAAGAGACATTAAAACACATTTGGCTGAAAAAAGAAAACATATTTCAAATTGGCAAGCACTGAAACCACTGCAGTCAGTGAAAATTCCATAAAGTAAATCTTCCCATAACAGAGATCTACCAAGGGTTTTCCATTTTTTTATAGCCTGCAATTTGTGTGTGTGTGCAAAATTGATGTTCAATCTGACAAGATATTTATGACTCTTAGGAACAAAGTGATTCCTTTCCTTTTGGAGTTACAGCCTGATGAACATCATCTGATGCTCCTCTAATTCCTATGATCAATCCCTTAAGGAAGTCCTAGGTAATAATTTGAGGAAAGTGGTTGATGGAGTTTTGAAGACCATCTCTTAAAGTACATAGAAACAGTATGCATCCAAAATGAGAATCTAAGGCTGCAATTCTATGCACAATTACCTGGAAATAATCCCGACTGAATCCAGTAGGATTTACTTCTGAGTAGCCATGCATATGGTTGCATGGTTGTAAGAAATGAGCTCTCATGCACCACTTTATTAAATTAGTCCCTAAATATTTTTTTACTTCAGTGTATTTTTTTATTGGAAATGAAATTCTAGCTCAATTAATTCTTACCCACAAGTCATACTTACATAGCTGCACTTCCTTGAAATTTTCCTTAGTTACACATATGGCCCTTTCACAAAGAGATATGTTCACATGCTGCTCTTTCATTCAGCTAATTTCTAGACATAAATCTATAACTTCCTAAAATTATGGATTTGAGGTTTATGTCGCAATACCACCCTCTTTTTTTCTGAGATGCTCAGGCACTGCCCACATTCTCCTGGACAACCTTTCTTTCAAGCTGTCAGCCAATCATCACTCACCTCCAACATTCAAAGGCCCTTGCTCCACCTCCCTAACATTACCTTAACTATTATACTTACCATTATGCAACATTACTTTACTTAGCATACTGCAAGTACATTCAGTATTATATACAAACACCAGAACATCACAGCTTACATATTTGGGAGATAGATATCATTGACACAAGGTCAGCATGGTGCAAACACACCAATGGATCCTGCTGGCATGTTTCCACCACTCCAGCCTCACGACCACCTTGCTTCTGCCTTCTCCATCATGGTACACAGCAGCAACTTCCTTGGAGAGAGGCCAGGTGAGCTGTGCAGCCCCACCGCACCATCTACTGCTGATGCCTTAGATGATGAGATGATATGGGAATCTGCGGCTGGGATGCGGGTGGTGCTGTGGTCTAAACCACTGAGACTCTTGGGCTTGCTGATCCAAAGGTCGGTGGTTCAAATTCCCACAATGGGGTGAGCTCCCGTTGCTCGGTCCCAGCTCCTGCCAACCTAGCAGTTTGAAAGCACACCAGTGCAAATAGATAAATAGGTGTCAGGGTTGAGTCAGATGAGGAGGAGTGGTGGCAAGCCCCCCTGACGAGGAGGCACCCACACAGGAATCTGAAGAATTCACACCTGGGGAAGACTGGTGGCGGCACTCCTCTGAAGAAGAGGAATCTGGCAGGGAGGAGGGAAGTCCAGAGCTGGGGGAAGAAGTTCAGCCAGAACCAGGCCCCAGTCAGGGGGAGTATCAGCCGATCCCCTCTCCTCCTCCCTTCTCTGCTGTAGAACGCCGAGCAGAGAAGCGACGTCAGCAATTAGAATCAGCTGCAACTCGTAAACGGGGGAGTGACCCAGCTATATAGAGAAGCTGACGGCCCCATTCTCCAGCGTCTGCAACAAATGTGCTGTGGAGACACTACCGGTACGATCTTCTGGCAGCTGCCTGCTGGCCTTCAGCCCAACAACCTCAGGTGCCCTAACAATAGGTACCTGTGAGGTGGGAAGGTAATGGTGTTTCCATGCACTCTGGTTTCCGTCATGGTGTTCTGTTGTGCCAGAAGCGGTTTTGTCACACTGGCCACATGACCCGGAAGAAGAAGAAGAAGAAGAAGAAGAAGAAGAAGAAGAAGAAGAAGAAGAAGAAGTAGTAGTTTGGATTTGATATCCCGCTTTATCACTACCCGAAGGAGTCTCAAAGCGGCTAACATTCTCCTTTCCCTTCCTCCCCCACAACAAACACTCTGTGAGGTGAGTGAGGCTGAGAGACTTCACAGAAGTGTGACTAGCCCAAGGTCACCCAGCAGCTGCATGTGGAGGAGCAGGGATGCGAACCCGGTTCCCCAGATTACGACTCCACCGCTCTTAACCACCTCACCACACTGGCTCACACTTGGAAAGCCGTCTGTGGACAAACGCTGGCTCCCTTGGCCTGAAAGTGAGATGAGCACCGCAACCCCATAGTCGCCTTTGACTGGACTTAACCATCCAGGGCTCCTTTACCTTTTATGGGAATCTGCACAACTTTTTGTGCTGTCCGCCCATGCTCCTCCCACTGGCAACAATGAAAGGGAAATCATTAAAAGGAAGGGGGGAAGCCCATAAAGGAAAACAGAATCACTTCTCCATTCTACCTTCCACCCTATCAGAATGAGACCAGCAAGGCAAGGCATATTCCAGATCCTCTGCCATTGGTTTTCCCCACCTCCCTTGTCCCAATGGTTGGATTGTTCTGTTAATATCCCTAACTTCTTTAAAAAAAAAAAGTAATTCAGAAAAAGAAATATGAGAAGTAGAATTTCTTCAGTATTTTATTACGCAATGCAAGCTATCAGAATGCCTCTTTGAACCAACCACAGTGACAAAATTACGTTAGCAAAATTAATTTTAGAGCAAAATATTCTGTATGTAAAAGTATTCAATTAGGTTTCCTGTTTCTTCTTCCTAATGAGAAAAAAAGATGGTGGTGCCGCCAGGGCTAAAGGGAATCTCCAAGCAAATGTTATCATTCATTATATGGCATACAGCAGCAGGAAGCATAAATCATGCACACACAAGGAAGGGGTTGTGCAGTTATTAGAACCCAAAACAATAACTAATAAGGGTGAAGCACAGTCCTCAGAGAGAATGGCATTGGGTGTACAGCTTCCTTTATCTTCATTATAACACCATTCAACCAGCTATTGATATAACAGGAAGGTGCTCCTGCTGTGGCAGAAGTGGCAAGACAAAGGTGGAGGCATTACTGTCAGAGAAAATTAGCAAGGCAAATGCAGCAAAAAGAATCCCAGGAGAATTAGAAACCAGCATCACAGCAAACCAAGGAGTTATTTTTTTCAAAAAAATGAACAAAGCTACAGCAGGAGCAAGGACCCCAAATCAGTGGGGGAGTTTCATTCCCAAAGAAGAAAGGGTAATATCCAATTAAGTCCTACTCAGAGTAGATCCACTGTAATCCATGGGCCTACATATATTGGTATCAATGGGCCTACTCTGACAAATGCTGAATATCATCCAAAATTCAGCTTTCACCTACAGTATGGTCAGGAATGCAGGGAGTCAGGTGGGGAATAAAGAACAGAACCTCAACTATGCAACTGTTCTGGCTTCAGCACAGATCAAGGCATAGGCAAACTCAGCCCTCCAGATGTTCTGGGACTACAACTCCCATTATCCCTAGCTAACAGGACCAGTGGTCAGGGATGATGGGGATTGTAGTCCCAAAACATCTGGAGGGTCGAGTTTGCCTGTGCCTGGATTAGGCTGTGTGTCTATCCAGAGAGCTCAACTCACATCTAAGTCTGGCTGACTTCTGTACATAAAGTAGTGAATTAACATGTTGTTCTATATTTCATCTACAAAAATGTATTGGGCCAGCCCTGCCCACATTTGACTAACTAACTAACTAACTAACTAACTAACTAACTAACTAACTTATACCCTGCCCATCTGGCCAGGCCTCCCCAGCCACTCTGGGCGGCTCCCAACAACCCCTTCCTTCTGATTCATGTGGGTACCACAATTTAAGAAGGATATTGGTAAGTTGGAACATGTGCAGAAGAGGGCAACCAAGATGATCAAGGGTCTGGAAACCAAGCCTTAAGAGGAGTGGTTGAGAAAGCTGTGTATGTTTAGCCTGGAAAAGAGGAGACTGAAAGGAGATATGATGGCCATCTTCAAATATCTTAATTCTTCGAAGAGCTTTAATTCAATTTGGCAATAATTTCTGGAGTTATTTATATACTAATTCTCATTACTTGCTCTATAGGATGTCCATCCACGACCCATCTGCTTTTCACAGCACTTTTGGATAATATCATATTCTTCACTTTAGAAATGTATGTGTGTGTACCGTATCTGGTTGTTGGATTCATCATTCCTACTTGGGATTTAATTTTTTTTATTTTAATTTTGAAGGCACTTATTTTATTTATGGCATTCGTATGCCACTCCTCAGCCAAAAAGCCTCCCAGAGTGGCTTATATAAGTTAAAACAAGATAGTCCCTCCCTGCAGGCTCACAATCTAAAAAAAGCATGCCTCACAAGGAGAAGGACACAGGGAGAGAAGAGGGGGAGACTCAGGCACCAATCCTTAAACAGTTCTTATAATGGTCATCTGGCACAATTCAGGGGTAGGAAGTGATTGATAAAGCTGGTCTTCCAGCAAAGCTGATGGAACGAGCCCTATTTCCTATCTCTCCCTCTGAGGCAATAGGTAAGGTTCCTGGTAATGGTGGGGAGCTTAGTTTGTGATGGCTCTAACTCATGCAACGTTCTCCAGCAGAGTCAGTGTCTCTCATTTCCCACATGGAGTGGCATCTACTGTAACCGGAAGTGACATCACCTTGTAAGGTGGAAGAACAATAATCAGTATTTTGTCTCCTAAGTTTGGCTGGTGCTGGAAGCTGGAGAGAAGGAGGCATGTCTGCTCTGTGCTGGACCCAAAGCTGTGACTTCCCTGGAAACCTGTTCATATGAGTGCTTAGCTGTAACTTTTTCATCCTTACCAAGGGCTATTTCCTACCCACGCACTTCACTCTTCAGGCACCACATGTGTTGGGTCAGTGGTGGATAGACTTCAGGCTTGCAGGATCTTCTACTTCGTTGGCTTAATTTTACTCACACATTCCCGGATGCAGAATTTGAGGCAGGATAGGTTGGGGTTTAATGGGAAAAGAATGCCTCAGTGGGAATGATGGTGGCTGCCAGCAGATGAGTTCTCCAACCTACTACTCCAATTCCCCCCCCCCCCATGCTTAATAAGCTGATGGGGGGGGGGATTCACCTGCCCCTTTCATAACTGAATCCACGCTGTTCTGAGAATCTTTCAGCCAGCTCTAAATAAAAATGCATAGCGCTTACCCCCATCAAATTAGGCACAAATCCAGTCAAAGCCAAGCACTTTCAAGCCCAATTGATTTCAGCAGAGGAGCTAAACACATGATTAAATCTCTCCCATGGAAACCAACGAGACTGAAAACTGCTTAAATTTAGCTTACTATGTCCAGTGTTCATAGCCATTTTGATCCTACAGAGAGCCATAGATAAATTGATTTATATATTTTTCTCCAGTGTTTACTAGAATTGAAAAAATGTTCAGACAGTTTAAACCTACAAGCTCTTCAGCAATTATGGTTTTTGTTTAGAGCTAGCATCAATTTTGTTAAGGATAGAGCAGCATTCTCAATCTGGTAGTCATCAGGCCAGAAGTGTGACTTTTTTTCTTTTATTTTACCATAGGCATACAATTACAGGGCTTTTTATACTGTCGGACCTTGCTGACAGTGTTTTTTGAGGTCCATTTTTGTCAGATTGACTAAAGTTTGCAACCCTGAACAGTTCAACATGCTATCATTATTGTATTTCACTCATGGCACTGATTGGGCAGAGTGGTATGATGGCTTAATGTGTTCTGTTGGTCAAAGAAATGTTTAATTCAGCAAGAGAAGGGGAAGTGGTCATTTTGTCTGGGATTCACATCTTACACTGGGGCAGAATAAAAGGCTCAAGGTTCAGGAAAACCACTTTAAACACTTTAAACCCCAAAGAATCCTGGGAACTCTGGTCTGACAATGGCAATATTCCACTCACAGAGCTACGATTCTCAGAGTGGTTTAACAATCAATTCCTCTTCCTATGGAAATCTGACATTATAGCTCTATGAAGGCAACAAGGATGTCCTCACAACTCTCTGCACCCTTAGCTAACTATGATTTCTACGATTTTTTTCAGGGAAGCCATGGCTTATAAAGTGGCATGTTGTTGCTTTAAATATATGGTGTAGATGAGGCCTAAGTCTTACTCTAAGCAGACTTGTTGAAATTAATGGACACAAATAAATTAGGTCCATTAATTTGAATAGGTCTACTCTGCATGAAACGTGACTACCACCCATCGTGACTGGAGCCAATATAATCACTTTATTGGGGGGGAGCCTGCCTGCACCACCCTTTAAGCTAATCTGTTGTCCTCAGGTACACTGGAAGACCCTGCTCAGCCAGGGCTGAAGAGTCAACTTCCCATTTGGTCAGTTACCATATGTTGAATGGTGATATGTCGTTGTGGCCTTTGTCTCAGACTGAAAAAGTGGCTTGGGCCATCACAGATGTCAACACAGAAGTCTCACCAAGTTCAAGAGGATTTTCTCCCAGGTAAGTGTATATGGGTTTACAGACTTTGATGTTCTTTTTGTTGTGTGTGTGCATTTTAACAGTGATTGTAAATGAATGGGTTTTGTAATATTTTGTCCTTCGCCATAGCTTCTAGCCTAAAAGGTAAAAATAAAGGACCCCTGACAGTTAAGTCCAGTCGCAGATGACTCTGGGGTTGCAGCGCTCATCTCACTTTACAGGCCGAGGGAGCCGGCGTTTGTTCGCCCACAGTTTTTCCGGATCATGTGGCCAGCATGACTAACAGAACACCAAAACCAGAACACAGAACAGAACAAAACACATGCAACAGAACACCAAAACCAGAGCAGCGCACGGAAACACCGTTTACCTTCCCGCTGGAACGGTACCTATTTATCTACTTGCGCTTTTTGGCGTGCTTTCGAATGGCTAGGTTGGCAGGAGCTGGGACCAAGCAACAGGAGCTCACTCTGTCACGGGGATTCGAACGGCTGACCTTCTGATCGGCAAGCCCAAGAGGCTCAGTGGTTTACACCACAGCGCCACCCACGTCCCTAGCTTCTAGCCTACAGTGCAATAAGCTTGATTCTGAGAGCCTAACCCCATGTTACATGTCGGTGCGATATTCTTTTCTCTCACCAATTTTTCTTTTTTCTTTTTCTTTTTTTGGCAGAGAAGAAAGAAGAAGAGGAGTTTGGATTTGATATCCCGCTTTATCACTACCCGAAGGAGTCTCAAAGTGGCTAACATTCTCCTTTCCCTTCCTCTCCACAAACAAACACTCTGTGAGGTGAGTGGGGCTGAGAGACTTCAAAGAAGTGTGACTAGCCCAAGGTCACCCAGCAGCTGCATGTGGAGGAGCGGGGAAGCGAACCCGGTTCCCCAGATTACGAGTCTATCGCTCTTAACCACTACACCACACTGACTCTCAGAGAAAAGCACTCTTAGGAGACTGGAATCCTGTACAGAGGACTGAGGAGAAGGGAATGGGATGTTTAACCCCTTTCCTGCCAGCAGTTTGCTCAAAATTCAGTCCCTGAATCTTTTGTCCCACAGGAAGGGAGAAGCAACTGAAAAGAGGCTTCATTGAAAGGGAGTGATGAGCATCATCCACACAAGGCCAACCTCCTGATGGGGCCTTTGCTTGAGAAGAAGGGGAAAACTGTTGCAAAAAGGAATTGCAATTACATATAATGTATAATTTGCCCCGATTTCTGATTTTGTCCTGGATGCTTTCATATATTTGTCTGAGCTCCTTCAGGAGGAAGGGCAGGTTTTATACACTGAATAAATAAATAACTTTTTTGCCAGGTATTAAACCTGTTGCAGAATGAGAATTCCTACCATCATTCCAAACAAGAGCTGTTAGGTCAGCTAGGGTGAGGAGGGGAAATCTATTTAACATCCTAAGAGCTAAGCCATGTTGAAGCGTCACATGCAACCAACTTAAAAGTCACAAAGCTGATCAGGTAATGAAGGTTAAGTCAACTTTGTGCTGGGATTACCTCGCCTGTCCATGTCTTTCCCTGGTCAGGACTAATTTATGAGATTACCTCTGTTAAAAACAACTCTCTATCCTACTTGGAAGCCTTTCCTTCCCAAGGAATAAAGTGCTTACGTTAGTCCTTTAAAGCTGGTTAATCAAAAGGAGGTCCAGATTAATTTCCCTTACATTCTTTTCACAGCTTGAGATTCTAATTGATGTCGCTCTCAGCTGATCTATCTATTCCGTTATAAAACAATAGCATGGATTTCTGGGTCTTTCTAAGTCATTTTTTGCAGTTCAGAAATGTTTTGTGCATATACATATAAATCTAACTCACATTTGTGACATTGGTCAGGCAGAAACAGATGCCTTTGCCATTGCTTGCTATTAAAAATAAAAAGCTTTATATTGCATTAGGAATAGGCCCTATTTGCATCATAAGAACACATAGATGGAGAGCTTATTGAGCTCCTACTGAATGCGAAAGATCAACCTCACCAATATAGTTGATGGTCATTCAGTGCTGTTTGAGTGTGAAGGAGCAACCCAGGGGATACAACATAGGAAAAGAATTAACTGTGAGTAACATAGCGGAACACAATGAATTAGTACTCAAACTTTGCTATATGCACTGCAGATTCAAATACCTGAACATAGAACAATTTTTAATTCCTTGTTTACCTTTTGCTGTTTAGCTGAAGAATTTAGGGAGTGCGGAGGAGCAATTACAAATAAGAGAACTTTTTTTTTCTGGGTTTTTCTAGGCAGGTGGCTTTGGGAGGGTTAAAATTCCATGGTCAAGAATGCATTAGCAATTTTCCTGTAGGAATCCATGGAAATCATCCACTCATTATGTGAATCCTTGCCTAATAATTGATGTCCAGGGAACACATTGTGTTCAGTAAGCAGTACCTGTGTATACAATGAATGTGTGTTTCTCCTTCTTGTGGCATTAAAAATTCTGAGTTGGATCTAGAGTGTCTCTTCTATGAATAGGAGGTTTCTTTCCAATTATGAAAGGGACTATGATCTAGTGGCAATTCTTGCTGATGAGGTGAGACAATTTTGCTGCAGCCCCCAGAGCCATTTCCCATGCTATTCCAGAAGGTCTCCAGACCCTTGAGAACAAAATAGAGTGGGCTATCAAGGGGAAGAGGAATGAATAAATATCATTTTGTCCCCTTCCACCAGCAGAAGCATCCTATGAGCTTCTCACTTATGGGAACTAAGAACTGAAGCCCCTATTTTTATACCCACTACTATCCAGCTTTCTTTGGAGTTGTCCAAGAAATCCATGCAGAGCTGGAAAAGCTCAGATTGTCAGATTCTACCCTTAACAAGTTGAATGAAGTCAATTTAATCCACTGAAGTAAAGTGTCACAGTGCTCTGGAAGTGGGGGAGCCATGCTATTTAAATAACATTAAAATGTACATATATTCCTACTCATTCAAGTGAGGTCTGAAGACATTGTTCAACATGGCAACTCGTTCTTCAATGCAAAATCAAACCATTAAATTCTAAGAATTAAAATCAATGGGGCACTATATTTCTATCCACAACATCACAGTTTTAAAACCATTCCCCCCCTTTAAAAAAAAAGTGGTAACTGACTGCATTGCTACTAACTACTTCAGCACTCAGCCCCCATTCATCAGCCAAAGGAACAACAGCCACCAGTTGCTTTTCAAGCAAGAACATTAGCAAGAGAGGATCAACCTAGCCTGAACTGGATTAAAATGAATGCTTATAGCTCACTACTTTGTGAGCTTCACCCTCTGTCTTCTCCTTCATTCACCTTTCCCTGCACATCTTAGCATTTAAGTTTTTAAGCCTGATGATGCAACCCACCTCTATTTAATTCATGTACACCACTTTAAGAGACAATAATTGTCTTAAAATGTGATAAAAAATACCATTAACTACTACTTAAAACCGCCATCACCACCACTGATTTAAAGTCAGTCTTGCAATCAAAACTGCTATGTAATCAAAAGGCTGAGCTGAGAGCATAAGAACTGTGGAGACTAGCCATCCTTGGTGAAGGGCCATAACTCAGTGGTAGAGCATCTGTCTTGCAAGCAGAAGGTTCCAGGTTCAATCCCTAGCATCTCCAGATAGGGTTGGAAGAGAGTCCTCCCTGAAATCCCAAAGAAAAGCTGCCAGTCAGTGTAGACAGTAAAGAGCTAGATGGATTAGTGGTCTGGCTCAGTAGAAGGCAACTTCCTCTGCTCCTATGTCCCAAAGAGCAGTGGGAAAATTCACCATCATTCCGCTCCACCATCTCTCTGTGCTACTAGGCTGGCCAGCTATTAGTAGGGAAGGGGGAAAATTAAATTCAGGTTGCATTTCAAGACAAATATACTAAAGTCACTCTCACTGAAACAAGACATAAACTGAAACAGTAATCATTCTAATTTCGCACACCTCTGAATTTTGCAATACAGCTTTCCAGCCAAGCAATGTGTACAAAGTTGCATATTGTCATTGGAGAAAAACATATTAAAAATGAAAAATGGTTTGCAAAATGTGTATATTAGGCAAAATTGCATACAAAATGTGTATGAAATTCACACCAAAAAATGCTGCTGAATTTTCATGAGGACTTTAGAAAAATGCAAAATGATGTGGAGATGTAGTGGACTGAATTTGAGAAACTTAGTGAAACTGAAATTTACAGATTTCCTACTTACTAGACAGAGCAACAATCTCTCACACCTATGTCATGGCAGAGCATGTGTGAATGTGTGTTTAAGGGCTCTTGAGTAAATGAAATGAATAAATGCTTTTGAGAACTCGTAACAATGTATTGGTCTCTGTGTTGTTCTCCAATGCCACATTGCCTTCATGATAGCTACATCATTAAATTATATTGAATTAACAAGCAGTACTTGCCAGTTCCAAGGAAGAGTTATGCGGAATTTGCTTCCAACAGGAAAGGAAGGGAAAGGCCAACATATTGGTTTTGTGCTTCTGCTACACAAACAGCCTCCCAAGTGAGTTGTCCTCCCCATTGGCGATATGCTGCTTACTGTTCATGAGATTCCACAGAGATGAGTGTGTAGGGCTCTTTGTAGTAGCCAGTAAAATGGAACTAATTTGAGAGGGTTGATTGCCAAGCAAGCAGATGGAAAGCCATCAGATCTGCTTTTTCTCAACAGGTGTTCCAGCAATATTTTTTTTATGAAACATGTTGGCAGGAAAGGGAGACCATTCAAATTATTCTCAGAATGCAGCACTTGCATGGAGTCACTTTCATGACCTTTCATTTCCAGGAAGATTCACCGTGTAACATTGAGGGAAATGAGGAACACTTTCTGACATGTCTGGCCCCAGGCATGATGCTCTGCAATGTACACTAATAATGTTCTAGCTGGACTGTGCATAGCTTTGCATTCCTTCTGCCAGGTTTTGACTGCTACCAGATCTCCTTGTGTGTCTATACCCGCATCCACGCAAACACACATATTACTTGTATTCAAAGGGATATTCTTTGGAAAGTTGTGCGCCACAGACATTGCAATGGACACAGCATTGGCTTGCTTATGTGGGGCAAATTCACAAAATGGAAAATACTATGTGAAATGGCTTTGCAGCTTGAAGCACCAGTAATGAAATGTAAAGAGCAAGGTGGGTAGTTGTTACGAATCACACAGACTACCTGAAGTCATGTTATCACAAACTTAATCTTAAACAGTTTCTCTATGGCACATTTTCTTGTGATATAATGCTTGTGCTACACAAAGAGAAAACAAGAAGTAGTAGTGCTGGGAAGAAACAGTGAGGTGAGGGGCGAGGAAACAAGGGTTGGACTCAAGTTAATCTGAAGATTAGATCTGGCTCCTGCAGGCATTCACATGTTGGAGAAAGCTTGAAGTAGAGTGAAGCAATCCAGTGAGTTGAACACCCAAAAGACTGAAAAACGTATGGTTTGAGAGGTACCGAGATATAGTAAAGAGACTTCCTGACAGGTGTTAGATATAACACAAAAGGTGATTTTATAGAATGTAGGGCTGGGTGGGAAGGGGGATTAAAGGATGTAGGTAATGAGCTGCCATTATACACCACAACATTATTTTCCCACAAGACAGTGGCAGGAAGGCCAGAACTAGCAGCCAGATGACTAAGATGTCCCTCATGGGGAAAGGTGGAAACTTTTCCCAGGAAATGTAAATTTAGACTTGCCAGTAGAAAGTGCAGACTGAAGTAGGAAGACTTAATCCAAGGGTAGCCAGTGTTGTGCTCTCCAGATGTTTCTGGCCTGTGACTCCCATCACCACTGATCATTGGCCAAGCTGGCTGGGATTGATGGGAGTTGGAGTCCAGTAACAACTGCAAGGCACAATACTGGCTGCCCCTGACAATCTAATCTCTAGGGAGGTGCTTGCTGTAGGAGGTTCATTGTTACTTTTCCTAGAGCTGCTTAATATTTGGATTTGGGTGTTGAGATGGATTCCTGAATTCGCAATATTCAAGGTTATGGGGACTATTTAGGCATGCATTCATGCTATAGCAAAGAAACTCCCTGCATGGCAATGATCTTTGCCGGGAATGGCTTTCTTTCTTATTTAGCTTCAACTACATAGCTTTCTCTGGTTCCTTACAATAGTGCTCAGGGCATTATGCTCAGAGCAAAGCAAAACAAACAAACAAACCTCACAGTGGTCTCAGGGCATGTGCAGAGTTCCAGTTGAACTAAGTTTCTCGGTAACATAACCTTTTAAATCTTTAATTATTGCACAGGTGGGAGAAGCTGAGTGACTGCCTCACTACAGCACTATACGAATAGACAGATTTGCAGACCACATTTTATTTTGCGTAGCCATTAAAGACCCAAGAGGTACCGGTATATTTGAGTAGAGAAGATGGCGTCCATGTTTCCTGAACTAGCACTCATCTGACAAGCACTCCGAAGGACAAAATATTCTCAAGCAAGGGTTCTGAAAGGACAAGGTAGTCAGAAAGCAGCAGCAAGAAAAGAGAGCGGCTCTGAGTCATTGCCTTGGATATGCTGCCCTCTCAGAACACATCAGGCTCAGCAAACCTTTTGGAGTGCTTCTCTAATCAAAGGCTAAATAGCACCTCTTGAGGCTGGTCTCTCTTTTCGTTGGGCAAAGGAAGACCAAAGCTTGGTAATTTCCTCAGAGTTGGAAAACCCCAAATTACATGAACCAGAGAGCTGCATTCACTAACCTGTAGACCTAAGGTTTTATAAAAACCACCTCATGTATGGAATGTTTATAAGCTTGGAGGGTGCCAAAGTGCTTTTCCTGGACACATTTTATTGATAGTCCAGTAAGACTGCAGCAATTCCTCCCGCTCTGCAGAGCCTGCCTATAGGCTCCTCTTTTCTTCCTCCATTCCCTCTCCTGGGTGGAATCTACACACATATAAAAACCATTCTGGAAATGCTTTTAAAAAAGGCTCACCATCACCAACTAGGGTCACATTGTGTATTGCACTTAAAACACTATTACAACGTTTTCTTTGCAGCTGTATAGCTGAGTCCCCAGTTTCCATTCCCCTTGCACGCTCTTACCTCTGATCTTCTGCTCTTTCCCTCATCCATTTCCAGAAACAAGGTAGCAAAGCACACATCACCAGCGAAAGAAGAAACGCATCATCAGCCAAAAGAGGACAAGAGAGGGCACCAATTTGCATACAAATTTCATGTGCTAATTTATATGTATAGATGCAGATTTAGAAATAATGACTATAATTTAAATAGAAATGCCATGCATGTCACCATGGTGGGGAAACTGCAACCAGGTAACCTTTGTGCCTTCTCAGTCTCCTGCACAGATGCTAACTATTGATGGGTAACTTCCTATCTTAATGTTGGGTTATCTTAATACTGGATCTGGACTAGACAGCCCTTCAAATAGAGGACAGTCGTTTGAAAAGCCCTTCAAATTCAGGACTGTCCTCTGAAAGTAAGACATATAGGCCACCCTGTTCTGAAAAGCCTGATTCACATTACTTGCTGCCTTCTCTACCTATTTTATCCTTTCCAATGGCACTGCTTTTACTATCCTTCTTTTCCTTGACCCTTCAATCTGCCATGACCCTTCCTATAATCAGAATATGATAGCGGATGGTGATAAGGACCATTTAGCGAATAGCTGTCAAAGACCTGCATGCTTGTCCACCCTTTCTCCTCTGTGCCAAAAGAAGAAGAGGAGGAAGAGGAGGAGGAGGAGGAGGAGGAGGAGGACAAATAGGCACTATGGAAAAAATATTTTAGTGATTAACACTAGAGAGCACAATCTTCAATTAATAATTCCTAATGATTAAAAAGGGGATTGCTTGGGGCATTTCAGAAGAGCCAATAAACAGTTTGCCTCTAAAGCAACCAATTAATGTAAGAAACTGAAATGGCCAGGGGATCAGTAAGCACTATAACACCCAATGAGAAACCTTTAAACCAGGCATTTCTAATAGTAAGAGCAAAACAACTCCCAAGAGATATCATCACTTTGAAAACCCAAAAGCAGTTTAGGTTCGGACGTTAATGGGAATGTGTTGGATGTTTTCGTTCAGGCAGGGGGCAGACGAAGTGACTCAAATGGTCCTTTCATACCCTAAAAGCTTTGATTTCATTTTCAGTACTAGGGCTGCCACCCCTAACCACCACTCTAGCCTAACCTGCCAAAGCCTTGCCAACGACTCCCCCTTCGATTACACCTGGCCAATCCCTGCTTCCCACTCTCTTTACACCTCGCACAAACCCCTTCCCCCTTCCTTTATAGTTCATCCAACCCCTCTTCCATTTAAAGCTCACCCAAACCCACCTTCCCCTCATAGCTCACCCAACCTCTACTTGCTGGCCTGGGCCGCCCAGGCACTCACTCTCCAGTTTATGTCTCAGCTCCCCACCTCCTTGCCCCCTCACCCACCTGCCAGCCTGTTTGACTTTATGCTCGTTCACCAGACTTAACCACCCGCACATCTGCTTGTCTCTGTCTCCAGTTCCCTCCTCCTCATTTGTCTTCACACTATAGTTTGCAGTGCCACCTGTTGGTTGGCAACACAAACTGCAGCATGATGACATTCTTATATTTTTATGTATATAGGAAGATTTATACCACAAAAGTGGAACATACAAATCTGCCTCATAATGAGTCGGACCATTGGTCCATTAAGCTCAGCATTCTTTACATTAACTGGCAGCAATTTTCTGGAGTTTCAGAGTATTTTTAAGCCCCACCTGAAGTTGCCAGGAATTGAACCTGGAACAATTTTATTTGTTTCTTTGTTTAGTACATCTAGGCCCTACTTTTCTTCAATCATGAAAATCAAGTAGTGTATTCCCACGTGGTCTCCCATCCAGGCCCATGACCAGACCTAAGCCTTCTTAGCTTTAACAAGATAGCTATTTCTTTTGCCCTGGAGCAAAGCATGCATTGAGATACGACCCTCCCCCAAATTAACAAATCCTTAGTTAGTCTCTCTCACCTAGGCTCTCTTCTCATTGAATTCTATTTAAGTTAATGCTCCTAGCTTACATCATCTAGTCACCCACTCCTTAATATGTCATTTGCTGCCAGATAAATCTGTTCCTTCCTGTATCTCCTCCTCCTCCTCCTCCTCCTCCTCCTCCTCCTCAGCCTTACAGTAAAAATTTAATGCTGAATTTGTAACCTCTGTGTTTTGTAACTCTATAAATCTGAGTGTGATAGTGATGATTAAAAGTTTTATGAAAATGCTGAGTCAATTTTATAACGTTTCAGCTTGGTGCTATATACATGACTGAAATATTTGGTCATAAAATTAAGAAAAGAGTCTTGAAATACAGTCACGGGTTGTTCCTTTCAGAGAACAGTGTATGAACTTTAATTCAAGAACACCCTGATCAATGTTGAACATTGCTTGGAAAACTGGAAAGTAAAGGGGCTCCCCTTTTTTATTAAACAACAGTAGTGGGGGTCACCCAATGAATGTCATAGTAGTAATTGTAATAATCAGTAAGAATAGTATTGGGGAATTATGAGTTGTAGCCAACTGAGTTTTACTCAGAGTGCACGTACTGAATTTAATTAACACTATTCTGTTAGGTCCATTAAAGGCCTACTCTGAGTAAGGCGTAGTTGAATACCACTCTATGTGGCTATGCCCTGGCAGTTGTGCTGTGAGATGCAATTTTCTCCCCAATGTTGTTTAAGATCTATCTGAAGGGGGGGGTCAATAGAAAATTTGGACCACAATGTCACTAATACACTGATGACACCCATCTCTAATCCTCTGTTACCTCTGAATTGGGAGACACTGTTACTGTTTTGAACCGGTGCCTAAATGCTGTGGTAGGCTGGGTGAGGGCCAATATATTGAGACTAAATCCTGATAAAGCACTAAGTGAGCATTCACACACACACATTTTTCACCCCAAACCTTTGGCCCCAAGAAGTTCAAGGCAGTTTTATCCAACCCAGGCTGTTTTAACTTAGCAAGGCACAAGCCCGCCTCCTGCCTGCATGTACAGTTAGATCGGGGCCCCAATCTTCCCCCCCAAACCAGTTGTATCCATTGTACTCTTTTAGTATTAAGCAGTTCTTTCTTCCTATGGGCTGTCAGCCTTTTGGGGGCTGATGTGAAGTGACTGGAACCATAGCTGTTTTAAACTAACATTATCACAACATATTACGGGCATGGCAAAATGCTGAAAACAACTGGCCGGTAAAGACACGTTGATGAATAGTTATTGACAGGCCTTGTGGAGGCATGCATTAATAAAAACTGCCAGGCCATTTCTGCAACATTTGGAAAGAATGAAAATAAGAAGCCTGAATATGTACAGTAATGATAATATGTGTATAGATCTAGGGGAAATAAACAGATCGTAAAATCTGCAAGCACAATAGCATTCTTCACAGGTGCCCTCTAGGGAGAGAGATGTACTTTGAAAGAAATGTAAACATTTTGCAAATATTTTCCCTACCAATACTATGTATTGAGTTGCTTGCTGAAATTGCAGCTGCATGTTTTCATAACAGAAGGGCTATGCACTGCACAGTGGAAGCTGGTTGAAACCAACAGATCTTAGGGGTTCATCAACAGGAAGAAATGTGTGAGTGTTGCGATTAGGGATAAATAAAGCAGTGCAAGTTGGGCTGCTGTTTATTCAAAGCTTGCATTGAAAGGGACATCAATAAAATTCATACTTTCTGAAGCATTAAGCAAACTGAAAGAGAGTCATCCTTCAAAATTTGTACTTTTCCTGCTAAGGAATATATACAAAAATGCACACACAATGGTAACGTGTGCATAAAAATGTTAAAATATTTGTTAAACATGCATTAGGGGGAAATGCTTGCAGAAAATGTGCATTCGCAGCAAGATTACATGCAAAAATATGCACAGTAAGAGAAATTTGGACTAAAATGCTAATTAATTTTCATGAGGGCATTTTTTTTTAAAAAAAATGCAAACTGATATGGAAATATGGAGAACTGAACTGGAAAAATTAGAAATTGCAAAAAAAACCCAAAATTGACAGATTCTCCCATCTCCAGTTGTCATGCTGCCAGACCACAGAATGTTCCTGTGTTTCTTTCCTTCTTTCTCTCCTAGTTGATTACTGAATGGTGTCTCTACCAAGAAAGAGCACCACAAGAACAATGCTAGCTGTTCCAGATGTTTTAAAAGATGGTGGTTGCCTAAGTTACCAGCTCTTCCCTCACAATCGCCAAGTCCTTGAGCACCACCCACCCACTGAATTACCAAAACAGGTCATATTCTAGCAGGAATAAAAGAGCATACTAAACAGCAGAGCAAAATATACAATAGAGTTCACCTGTGCTGAGAGCATAAGAAATGCTGGACCTGCCCAGAGGTGCCTCTTATTTGGCGCGAGCAAGCCATTTCTACATCACTTTATGCCATCTGGCTGAGAAACTAATTAAAATGGAAAACATGTCACTCAAGTACTGCTCACAGATCAGAATAATCTCTCCACGTTTTGGTATAATCTTCGGAATCAAGCCAGGTAACCTGCAGGAGCACACTTGAACCACCCTTTGGGTAGAAACAAGACATTTCTCAATGGGGCTGGTATAGAAGCAGCAGCACCACATTCAGTATACATGTAAAATAAGCATAACAGTGTGGTGTGTGTGTGTGTGTGATGCAGCTTTATTTAGCTAACAAAGGCAATCCTGTTGAGTGTCATCTTCTGTTAGATCTCTAGAATGCAACCCATTTGGGGTCCCTATGAGCTTCTGTAGGTGATTGAATCTCCGGAGAGATTCAACCTAATTTATTGGACCCTCAAATCTCCTTCTGATTTGTTGTTGTTAAGGTCATTGTCCTAAGGTGCTTACAATCTAAGTTATTTCAGAGGAACTCAAAGAGAAGGACTGGAACAAAATGAGAGACCAGAGACTCAGCTATACAGACTCAAATAAAACATTTTAAGTCTTGTTTTAAGTGCAGTCTACAATGTGACACTAGATGGTGATGGTGAGCCTTTTGGAAAATTCAATGTATTTATATTTTTAAAAGCACTTTAAGAAGAATCATTTTCAGAACAGTTTTTATATGTGTGTAGATTCCACCCAGGGTACTAAGGGTTTAATGTGGGCAGTTGACTTACTTATTATTGTATCTGTTTAAAAGCATTTATAAACCACTTAATATTTCAAGCACCTTAAAGTGGTATACAATCTAACAATATGTCTAGAAAACATGAAAACCAAAGCACAATAAAACAGCAATGTAAGCACACATAAAATCATATAAAAGTGGATAAAATAGAAATTCAAAGGATTCAAACACATAAATCAGGACCAGCCTGATGGGTCAGGGCCAGAAGGTAAGTCTTCACAAGACGTCTGAAGCTGTCTCATGTATGGCAGAAGGAAGGGCATTCTGCAACACAGGAACAAACAGTAGTGGCCAACTGGGCAGTGCAAGTTGGGCTGCTGTGTTCTCTACAGCCTTGCCCATCCCCCTTTTGGTAACTGGCAGTGGTGTGCAGCATTGGGAATACAACCCTGCCCGAATTGCCCCATTAGCCTCTACCAGGGGCAACAGCAGAAAATGTCTGTTTTTGTCATGAGCTGGCAGGATGACAGGGAGGAGGAAGAGGATCCCGGCAAACGGTTTTGCCGGGACTGGGATACACTGAGACAAGCAGGAGATGGGGAAGGGGATGTCACTCACAGGGTGACAGAGGATGGTGAGTGGATGGGGATCTAAAGCAGGCACAGGCAAACTTGGCCCTCCAGATGTTTTGAGACTACAACTCCCATCATCCCTGACCATCCCTGTTAGCTAGGGATGATGGGGCCGAGTTTGCCTATGCCTGGTCTAGCATAGGGAGCAGCGGAAGGGGCACTTTAAGAGAGGCAGGCAAGAGACCACAGCCCAGCTCTCTAACTGGCCAGGTGACGCTCACTAGCTCTGGGAGGAGGTGTTTGATTCCTCAGCTGAAGTAGGCTTGGAACAGGTGAGGGTCACATGCTTCATCCAGCCCAGATGCTGCAATCAGCATGCAGAGTATAAAAGAGCAGCAGAGGTGAGGTGCTGGGTCTGTGTAACTGCCTAGGTTGGTGGGCCTGTGGGACTGTACTTTTGGTTTGACTCTGGACTGTGTTTCCTGACCTTTGGACATTGCATGTGTGGGTTGACCCTCAAACTTGGCATACTGTCTTGCTGCCAGGTAGGCCAAAGGTTTGGGACAGTTTTCAGGGCACCACCCTATCATATTCCATAGTTGAGATTATTTAATATTTGCATCCTGCTTTTCTAACAACAAATGTTGAGGTCAAAGCAGCTTAAAATAATCACAATAGCATTTTTTTAAAAATGCAACACTATAATATTAAACGCAATAGCATATAAAACAAACAACAACAA
The DNA here is from genome assembly GCA_034641385.1 of Darevskia mixta. Lineage (NCBI taxonomy): Eukaryota > Metazoa > Chordata > Lepidosauria > Squamata > Lacertidae > Darevskia > Darevskia mixta. The sequence goes on from JAWWNH010000149.1 coordinate 4,330,789, forward strand.
ATTCATCACAAACATTAATGCAATTCAATAAGGTCGTAGTAACTCGTAGCATTGCCAGGATACACCCTAATCACATGGAATCTTACTCCAGAACAACAGAATGGATTAGCTGTTAGGTTATCAAATGCATTGTTTTTGAACACTTCATTGAGTGGCAGCCTCATTCACTGTACGTTAATTATAGGCTCCTGTGGGTTAAATCACAGAGTCTAGGGCTTGCCGATCAGAAGGTCAGTGGTTCGAATCCCTGCAACGGGGTGAGCTCCCGTTGCTCAGTCCCAGCTCCTGCCAACCTAGCAGTTCGAAAGCACGTCAAAGTGCAAGTAGATAAATAGGTACCGCTCCGGTGGGAAGGTAAACGGCGTTTCCGTGCTCTGCTCTGGTTCGCCAGAAGCGGCTTAGTCATGCTGGCCACATGACCTGGAAGCTGTACGCCGGCTCTTGGCCAGTAATGCGAGATGAGTGCCGCAACCCCAGAGTCGGACACGACTGGACCTAATGGTCAAGGGTCCCTTTACCTTTACATGGAACTATACATTAAAAAACCATTTGGGGTGGATGGTCAAGTTCCTTGAGTCAGCGGGGCCTGTCATCTTCAGACATCTGTGGGGTGGAGTGCCATGAGTAGTGTTCCCTCAGACAGTCAAAGTCATTACAGGTCTATACACAGACAGGCAACTTAGAGGTGAGCAGGCTACATACAACTCTTCCTCTTCCTTGTAAGCACTGTTTGAGGTAACATACAGTATAACATGAAGAGGAACTTGTGGATAACTGCTATGATACTCTGTCCCACACTGTATGTACTTTGGAATGCTAATGCTCATAATTAGCATATGGAACTATAATTTCTGGATAGGCACATACAAAGACCCTGCAGTTTATTATTCATTACCAGATTCTAATTGCACATTTTGGGATGGTCCAGTGACAAAGTGACACTTAGTTGTAAACCCCCGTCCCCCCATTTCTGCACTGCTCAGCATGAAGAAGCTGCAAAATGTATTAGAAACCAGTGTCTTTAATGACTTTTTCTTGAAATGCGTTTCAGGTTATTCATGCTGAGAAATGTTTATCGTTTGAACTTTCAGACTGCTGGGCTATGCAAAATTAGTCGATTCTCTGTTAACTCATTGAGGGCCATTGTCTACTATCTATCTTCTATCCATACTCTTGGAAAGTGATTTCTCAGTCAGTTCATCTGCCCATCTGTAGGTTCAGTTGCCTCTTGAGAGATCATTACCAAACTCAGCACAAGGGTTCCCACATTGTGGGCAGCAGTTTTCATGGGTGTTGGGATTCTGGCCTCCATTTTGAATCAAGATGGCAGACCAAAACTTGACTTTGGCATGACTTTGCCCATTTTTGGCATGCCTCAGCAAACCTGGCCCATGGGTTCCCAAGGTGTGGGCAATGAACTTCATCACTGTTTGGACACCAGGCACCATTTTAAATCAATATGGTGCTCCGAAACATCATTTTGGTGTGACTTTGCCCATTTTTTGGGCATAGCTTTGGCCAATTTGATGTGACCACTCCTAAGTCTATCCTGTCACATTTCTGCATGAATCTGTTGCAATTTTAAAAATAAATAAATAAATGCATACATATTTTTCTCTCGAGATAGCCACTCTAAATGTTTTTTTATCTTAAAATAAACATTTTGATAGGCATTTTGGTATATCCCTTGAGCCAGGAACTGCATCACAAAAACTGAAGAAGTGTGAAATTCAAAGGATCACTGCATTCATCCCCATACATTAGTTCAGGGGGTTGTATCAGGTCAGTTCATATCAGAATTTGCAAAGAAGAAATCCATCAAGCATCCCTATTCACTCTACATGAGGTCCCAGGAAGGGGGGAAAGCATGCAGTATACTAACTTGGAAAAACAAGTTTTGTGTGTGTGTGTGTGTGTGTAGTCATTGTTATTAGGTGATTCTAGCACTTATTAGGTCATTTTTAAAAGCTGGAGATTTGAAAGTCAACCATGTATGGATGCTTCTGCAGGAACACTTTACCATTAGAAAACTGCAGACTACACATGAAGTGGCCATGTGAATTGGCCTTCTGTATGGTGAAACAAACAAGTCCCTTACAAGTCACTGGATTTGTGATGCTTTCAAGGCTCAAATACTAGCCCTTTCCCCTATTAAAATTAATTACATGTGAAACCTATGGGAGTAATTCTCTTTCCTAGATCCCATCTATGGATAGTCAATTTTCCTGTTTGAATTACAATAAGTTATTTCTCCTGCCATTCCTTTAATGTTGCTCATGGGAGTATTTCACTCTAGGCTATACTGCGGTCATGGTTTTTGTGGTCTTAGCAGTCATAAATTCTAAGCTGCTGTTTCACATGCATATTTACTCCAGGTCAAAACAGGTGGAGCAAAGTTTGATGAGATCACAGGAGATTAGGAGAAGATAACACTTGAATTCTTGCAATCAGAATTAAACAGAGAATTTGTGAATTTTCTTCCCACATTTGTGTCAACTACAGTATAGCACAGATGGAGAAGAGTTGATAGATATTTGGGTACTTCTCAGCCTTTTTTTTTTTTTTAGGGATGCGGGTGGAGCTGTGGGTTAAACTGCAGAGCCTAGAACTTGCTGATCAGAAGGTCGGTGGTTCGAATCCCCGCGACGGGGTGTGCTCCCGTTGCTCAGTCCCAGCTCCTGCCCACCTAGCAGTTCGAAAGCACGTCAAAGTGCAAGTAGATAAATAGGTACTGCTCCGGCGGGAAGGTAAACGGCGTTTCCGTGCGCTGCTCTGGTTCGCCAGAAGCGGCTTAGTCATGCTGGCCACATGACCTGGAAGCTGTACGCCGGCTCCCTCGGCCAATAATGCGAGATGAGCGCCGCAACCCCAGAGTCGGACACGACTGGACCTAATGGTCAGGGGTCCCTTTACCTTTACCTTACAGCCTTTTTTAAAACTGGGTTTTCAATCCACTTCTAATTTACTTTTCCCCCATGCTTTGCTGATGTGGAGTGGGGGCAGGGATACTCTGCCTGAAATTCTTACATTTTAAAAAAAAATCACATGCAACCATTGAAAAATATGTACTACAGACTCAAGAGGAAAATCTCACACGAGCCACTTGGGGAAGGCCATATTTAAAATTATAATCCAGGTCTCTCTAGCATCATTCAAATGAGTGGCAATTGTATTGAAGCATTTCCTCACCAGTTCTGCCACTGACAGAACAAAGCTGCCATTGATGTTTTTCGAGATACCCCATTTATCCATTTATCACTCTGCTATTGACAGATTATACACAGCTCATTAAGTTTTTGATTACAGCATCTTCTTAGCGTCTTTTTTTTTTTAAATAACTCTATTCCCAGTAGTCTGCTATATTGAATTTACAGACTAAGACAAGCAAGGAATCCTGATGATTCTGTCTAGTTAATACATAGACCTGTTTGGTTTTTTAAAAAATTAATTGTGGAAAGGCCATGTCTTTCCATTCCCCAGGGGGAAAGCTTAAAGATCTGCAGGAAAGGACAAAGAATCAGCAGAATATCAGGGTTTCGCAGTGGAGGCCTTTGACTGTTTACTTAGATTATAGTGTGCCAAATGCACTTCATTCTGTGTATGGGTGAATGTGAGCACGCACACACTGTTGCTCTTGCCTGGGGTGCATACAAGCAAATAGTAATGATACAAGAAAGGTGGAGGGGGTCAGATAATGTATGTGACATGCATTGATGATGATGATGCTGTTGTTGTTATAGCAGGCAGAACAAATATTATCAAAATGCATTGCTTTAAAAATAAATTAATCTCAAATATATCCAAGAGAGGGAAGCTATAAACCTTTCTAAGAATCTTGTCTTCTACCTGATAAAATCTCTTTGACCTTAATCTATACAATCCCCCCTCCTTTCCCCCCGGATTCTCCATGGATTGCTTTAAAGCACAGACCTGTTCCTGGAAAGTATGGTGCAAAAATAAGTAGCCTAGATGGTCCAGGTAAAAATTAATTAACCTGAATTGTTGTTTGCCCTGATTCGGCAGTAAATATTGAGTTTTACTGGGGAAAGCAACAGGGGCAAAAATAAATATGGATAAATACATGCAAATCTTTGTTTTGTGCAGAAATTCTGTTCCGGACATCCCCTCTCTGCATGTGCATTAGTGGAGTGTGCATAAGCCTGCCGCACCCTGTTCCTCTCCCGCCCCGGCCCACCTCATTCCACCCCTTTTCGCAACATCTTCTGGGGTTGGCGCCGTGTGCCATCATGCGTCATTCTGATGCACCTAAACTGTGAGTTGCCTGTATGAAGAACTTTGGTTCTAAGTACAACACCAAACGTATCCATTGAGACTGACTCTATGGTCTCCACCATATGATTCCCAATACACAAAAATGGAAGGAATAGGAGGCAGGTTTGACACTGTAGCATTGGTTTCATTTGAGATGAAGGATCATGGGTATGTGTCCTAGCCTTTCTGTTACCTGGTTCAAAATTATTTCTGTTGATTTTAGAATACACTTCATGGGAGACATACAGTTTCTCAGAAAGCAAGATGCCCTTCCGGGTTGCCGCAGGATGCAACACGAAAACACGTAACCTGAAGCGGACGCAACATGAGGTATGACTGTACACATCTTTTAAAGTGTCCTTTGCACCAACACCTTTTTCTATATATATGTGTATCTGTGAGGTAGAAGGCATGCAAATATTTTGTTAGTCTTTATTGTGCTACTGAACTCTTATTTGTCCCAACTATTCCAGGCAGACAATCTATTCCTGCAGAATCCTGTATCCACTGGATTAAGACATTTTCTCTCTCTCTCTCTAGCACCATTTCCCCCCTCCCCCCGGTCACTCCCCAGTCTTCCCTTGGGAGCAGCAAATAAAGCTGTTGCAGGCACTAAAAACACAGGCCTGGATCAATAGCCAAATAATCGCCTATTGATTGAGCAAATTGGGAGCTCAGTTAGGGCAAAATAAATCAATGGGAAATCAGATGAGCCAGCTCAGCCGTGGGAGCCAGGGACATGAGCTGTTGCCTTTTTCTTCTTGAACTATTGTTGTTGAATTGAGATGGAAGTGTGTCAGGGTCAGAGGTACAACTGATGACCATTAATATCCTATCCTTCATTTCCAACACCTTTTCTTAATGCAATCCCCACTCCTTGAGTGTTATAGTACCATATAGCAATAATGTGCCGTGTTGTTCTTTCAGACACAAAGAGCAAGCTTGGAATAGTTAACCTAGCATTTTTTATTTTTTTTGTACTTCTGGGAAGTGAGAAGATTCCCATAATCCACTCTGACACATACACTTAGCATAGATACAACTTTGCTATAACTTGGCTGAGAACAAAGACCACAGCTAAATCCTGAAGCAAGCTACACCAAAATCAAGGCTGCCATTCTCGATTTTCCTATGGGAAACAGGAAAGTTTTGTGCTTGGGGACACTGTTGCAGTGAGAAAAAACTTGCTTTGTTTCCCTGACCCACTGTCCCATTGATACAGCTGCCCTCTATGGAAGTATGCATCTCTGTACTCCCGAAGTCAGTGGTGAGTGGTCAATGGACTACGCTATTCCCCTAAATGATACCCAGGAACCTGCTTCCCAAAGCCCAGGAAACTTCTGCCAGGCTTAGGGAGGGAGGCACGATGCTCATGTGCATGTCAGGGGGCCCCCCATTGCCCTCGCCAGCTGGTGCCTCTAGCCCTGTTTCCCTATGAAAAATTTCAGTGCACACCACTGCCTGAGGCCCTACACACACACACAATCTTGTGCCCCTGCTGGTATGTTTGCACTGTGTCAAGATCTGCCACCTCACCCTTCACCCTCCCAGTAAGCAGCAGCAACTAAGCCGTCAGGAGGTTAGGTAAGCACCACTGCCCCAACATACTGCCAACTACTCTCTCCCTCTGTAGAACTGGCGAAGTTGTAGGAAAGTGCCACTAAAATATGTGACACAGGTTAGCTGTATGCTGATTTTTCTTGCTTCAGTTGTAGCAAACAAAATGGTTTTCTTTGCTAATATGCAAGTATGCGCTGCTGATGCATGGGCCAAGGGGATCAGTATCAAGGGAAGCAAATTTGGCTGGTCAAGGAAGAAAAGAGAAATGTGTTTGACTTTCAGGAAATACATAAGGCCAAGAACATACAGTTCGGGTCACTGTGATCTGGGAACAATATTATTATAAGGGATGCCATAAATGTAGAGAGGAGGTCAGCCCAAACATGCCATGTACTGCCAAATATACAGTAAATGTCAGCCAAAAAGTGTTTACAGAAGTCTGGAATTTAAGTTCACTATGATAGGCGGTTGAAGTTAAGCTCAGTATAATATGATCAACATGTGAACATTTACATATCTTGGGAATGTGAAGTTCATAGTGGTGAATGATTACCAACACATCCAGGGAGGGAGTAGCCATCAAGAGATTGTGAAAGACAATGGATCTATGACAACCATGCTGTGAGAAAGTGATTCTGTCGTAGTTACATGGGAGAAACATGAATGGATCTCTGATTCCTTGCAACAGTCTTGTGGGTCATGTTTGGTTCCTAGCAGGTCTGATTTTGCCTTTGATAAGATGAACAAACTCTGTCCATCTTCTGGTTTAATTAGAATGGGGATGGGGAACCTGTGGCCTTTGAGGTGTTGTTCAACTCCTATCAGCCCCAGCTGGCATGGTTTCCCACCTCTGCTTTAGAGCCCCCCACAATTAATTGGCATTCTGTATGCTCACAAGTTCATGATACACAGGGTTCCCCCCCCCCGCCCACCCTCAAATGTCATGTCCTGCATTTCTGCACCCCTAGCACCTACTTCGAGTATTCAGAAGCCACTACCATACTTTTGGGTGGCCCAATTTCGCTTCCAGACAATAGGCATTCAACCACTTGAGTTCACTATTATAGCAGGAATTGTATTATTCTGTTGTATTCTTGACTGATAATGTGGATAATGGCTGCCTTAAGAGCTTTGAACTGAAGGGTGTCATAGGAATATTCTAAATAAAGTGCATCACCAGTAATACTCTATGGTAAAAGAGCAGCACACATTCTTTGGATTTCAGGCTTGCGAGTCTTAAGGCTCAGTATTGTCAACAAGAGGTGGAAGGGCTGCAGACAGGAGTCTTCCCTGCCCTACCTGCCAGGGGTTGAATCTGGGACTCCTGCTTAGGGCATGTAATTTTAGGGGGTGTAACTTTATTTTTGCAAATTTCTTCAATCTTAAAAATATGTTTTAGAGTGTGAGAAATCCAAATTTGCTTTTATTTTTCTGACTGGACAACATTTAGCAAGTCTGCATTTGATGAGAAAGCACATAAACTGCTATCGGAAAAACAAATAGTTTTAATTTTTCTTTTTGAAAACGTTAGGTAATGCTCGATGATGATGATGATGATACATATATCATTTTTAAGGATTTCTATGCAGTTTTACACACAATTTACTTACCAAACAAAACTAAATAGTATTAATTTAACCACAGCTTTTGAGTTCCCAAGTCATGTTACAACTTTTTAGCACCCCTCATTTTTGGAATTTGAATGTTGGAAAAAGGTTAATGTATGCACTACCGTTGAGCTATGGTTCTGCCACCAAAGTGAAATGCATAGGTGTGCCTTTGGTTTCAGTGAAAGAGCTAGGCATGTCCTCTCCCAGTGAAATCACAGGGGCATTAAAGAACTTCAGCTGTGCTATTCTTTATTGTCACCTACATAATCTATTTCTTTAGAGGAAAATCAGGACTATATGAAGGAGGCCGTTGCCTAAAAAAAAATCATCACGTCACATAAAACCAATCAGAGCAAATGTCAATGTGACGCTATCAGTCACAAAGGGTGCAGACATATACATGTGCATGTGTGTGGTCTGGTGATGGTCGAGATTCAGGTTGCATAGAGTTGGAAGGGACCCCAGAGGTCAGGAATCTCAATTAAAGCATCAATGACAGACAGCCATCCACCTGTCATTGAAACCTCCAGTGCAAATCTGTCTCACTGTCCAACAGCTCTTCTATAAGAAAGCTCTTCCTGATGTTTAGTCGGAATCTCCTTTCTCGTAAGCTATTGGTTCAAATCCTTCGCTGTGGATGAGAAAAGAGGCTTGTTCTATCTTCCACGTGTGCATGCACACGAAAGCTCATACCAAGAACAAACTTAGTTGGTCTCTAAGGTGCTACTGGAAGAATTTATTTTATTTTATTTTGTTTTGACTATGACAGACCAACACGGCTATCTACCTTTATCTTCCACGTGACAGCCTTTTAGAAATTTGAAGGCGGCTATCATATCTCCTCTTTCCCAAGCTAAACCTACCCAACTCCCTCAACCTTTGGAAATCACTAACTTTACCTGGAAGTGAGGTGTCATTTACACCAGAGGTGGGGGGGACCTGCTCCCCTCTAGCTGGGCTGCAACTCCCACCCCACCCCTTGACCATTGGCTGAGCTGCCTGGGGGGCTGATGGGAGTTGGAGTCCAATAACATCCGAAGGGCCACAAATCCCACCCGCCCAGCTTTGCAGCAATCAGACTTAAATCTTAATAAGATGGATACGACTGTAACGGGCTGTGTACCGGTATGTATTAGAAAACACCTGTGCGTTGTTTAAAGCGAATGAATGAGGGGTGTGGTAGGTGCCGGAGACGCTGTGGGTGGTAAGCAAAAAAAAAAAGTGGAGCGGGAGATGGAGCCGGCTGGTGATAACATCGGCGTTAGGACCGCTCGGCGCGCTCAGGTCCGGAGGTGGTATAAGGTTCGCAATCTCTCTCGTCGCTGCCAGTTGCAGGAGGAGATTGCTTTTAAGTGAAACGGCGGTGCCACCCCCTCTGCGCCTTCCTCGCAGCTCGCCCTCCCTCTCGCATTGATCGCGTCCTGTCCTTAAGTTTGCGAGCTTCTTTTCGCCACTGCAGGGGCCGCGGCGAGCGAGCGCCCAGGAGCTGCCGGTAGGAGTAGTACCCAAGGAGAAATTGCAGTCCTGCAAAAGAGAGAGAGAGAGGAGGTGGGGTGTGTTGCATGTATATTTCATCCGATGGACTTTTCCCCGCGTCTCGCCGTCGACGCTGATGTGCAGTGACATTTCTGACTGGAGCGCCGCGACGCGCCCCGGAAGCGGCGGCGGTGGCGGCGGGTCCCTGGGAGAGGCGAGGAGGCTCTCGTCGGCGCCAAGGCTAATTGCGGTGATTTATGTCCCTTCCGAGCACCTTCAACGTCGGCGGCCGAAAATAAAATGAAAGCTGGGGGGGTCCCGCAGCGACAGCCGCCACCACCACCACGACGGGAGCTGCCGCGCCACCTGGAGCCGCCGCGACCGGCGGGCGAGCAGCGCGCGCCCCGCGCCTGCCCGCCAAAAGTTTGACGCCAAGAAGTGCGGCGGCCTGAGGGAAAAGCCGGCCGGGGAAGGGCGGGAAAGTCCCAGCGGAGCGGGACGCCTGAAGGGACGCCGTCCTCCCGCGCCGCCCTTCCCGCCACCTCTGTCCGAGCCAGGTCCCTCCCTCTGCCTCAGGATTTCCCGCCCCGTTGTTAGCCCAGCTGGGCTGCTGCTGCTGCTGCTGCTGCTGCTCCAAAGTGGCCGCGCCAGAGGAGTGGCTAATCCCCGCCGGGCGCCGCGCACGGGGGAGCGCCCAGCCTCAGCCCGAGGCTCGCTTTGCTTTCCCTCGCCTCGCCTCGCTCGCGCAAGTCACTCTTTTTGGGGGGCGTGAGGTGTAACTTTGTTAGCTAGTCGCCTGCGAAGGGAGAGCGGCAACGGCACGCGGGAGGAGCGGCCAGTGAGTGCAGCCCTCGTTCCCCCCCCCCCTCAGAGTCCCTACACTGCCGGAGAGGCACCACAGCCGCCAAGGGGGTCCCGAACGAAGGCGGCGCCCGGTTCCTCGGCCTCGGCGTCTCCTCCTCCTGCGCAGCGATCGCCCTGCACGGTGAGTAAAACCGCGCGCTCCACGCGAGCCCGCCCGTTGCCCGCCCTCCAGACGGCGCTGTGCAAAGGAAGGAAGGGGCAAACTTCCCCACCCCAAAACGAGGTTTCTCCCCACTTCGGCTCGCTTGCTGGAAAGACCGAGGACCCTTTCGCAGCCTGCCCGGGGGAAACTTCGCTGTTGGCCAAAACCCAGAGGCACGAGATCCCATCCGAGGTTTGTTGGGACTTTCCCATCTAACTGGCTGCTGCGCCCTCCTCTTTCCCTTCCACCGTGCAAAGGGCTACCTGAAGTTGATGCTTTATTATTATTATTATTATTTTCTATCCCGGGTTGGAGGGATGGAAAGTGGGGAGCACCCGGTGGCCTTGGATCCGGATGCAGCGCTGTGCCTTGCTCAGAGGAAGCGGGTGTTCATCTTTCTTATCTGCCCATGTACTTTTATATATATATATATGCAGCGTCTTCAGATGCACATTTCCGTAGCAAGCAGAATTATTGTGCTTTTCTGGCGTTTCCTCTCCTCCGCCACCCCCCCCCCCGCAGTAACCAATTAAGAGATATTTAGAAGAGGGAAAGGAGATCAAACTTAGATACGAATAGAAACTGCGCCCTCTGCCGTTCGTCCGGGAGGGTCTTCCGTGGGGAAGGCGACCAGATTTGCAATCTTGGAGAAAGGGCGGAAATGTGCTAGGGGGGTATTTCAGAGGGGTCGTTTCTAGGAAAGAGGGAAATTGACCTTTTATTATCAAACACCGAATATGTTCAGTGGTGGTGGTGGGGACCCAGGCATCTTTTCTGCCAAGGCAATTAAGCTAGAGATATACTCCTTGGGCTGGTACCTTCTCCCCTGAAATGCATTGTTCTGCTAGTGGGGTGTCCTCAATTCTGAACCATCTAATTAAATTCTGCTTCATATGGAAACCTTCAATCTGTTACCTTCCTGCCCTGGACCTTGCTATCTTAGCATTTCATTTTAAAATCACAGAATCGATGTCACAAGATTTAAAGAAGGGAGAGAACCTCACTGTTGCAATTTACGATAAAGGGTTATCCTCGGCAAGATATTTCACTGAAAAAAATGTGTTTTGTTTTTTTTTTTTTAAAGAAATGATGGCAGGCAGTAAGAAAAGGGAATACGTTTGCTAAATACAGAATACTTTTTTAAATGGATTATCTGAGCCAAAGCTGCTAAAATAAGTGCACCGTTCATTTTGAATCCAAGTAGCTTTTTCAGTTCTGTGAATAAAGATTTTTGTGCAGGGAGGAAATGCGATACAAAATACAGCAAAAAGACTCGGAGGGGTGGCTTAAGCCCAACTCCACTAGGTCTTCGTTCTGATCTGAAATGAAATACAATATTTCTAAATTGGTCAGATATAAGTGTTGGGGTTGTGGCGACGAGAAAGGAAAATATGAGTTTATCCCCAAAAAACAAAAGCATCAGATGACAGTGAGCTATGATGAAAAGGTGTATTCAACAGATAACAACTCTTAAAAGTTTGCATGCTTTACATCTTCCCTTAAAAAAAAGTATGAGCCATATATTGATAAATATTTGTTTCTTCATCTTTCTGTTTTTTCCAAATATATGAAAGCAGGAGAATAAATAAGACAGTGGTGCAGATTGTGGGCTGCCAGGCCCCTTTCCTCATAGGTTTCCTTGTTTTTAGGATCTGATTGAAAATAGCCCAATCCTAGACCCGCTTAATTGGAAATAAGCCACAGCGAACTTAATGGAGCTTTAAACCTTGAGTGGATATGTAAAAGATGATTCTGTCAAATAGATTTCATTACACAATCTTGTTAGACTCGAAATGTGTTCCTGGAAGTCACTTTATACAACATTATACAAATCCATCCCATACTTTTCTGTCAAGTTTTAGGAACTTGAAAGATTTCTGTATTTGCCCTAACAAGAGAGTTGGGTAAGTACACCACAAAATGTGTCATTTGAATCATCGTGGATCCTGTATGAACTATTTCCACAGCAGTTTGCAATTAAGAGATGGATAGTCATTCTCTGGCAAATTGTCACGCCTAAATCACATTTAAAAACGCAACTGCATTTGTGATCCAAGGTGTAGAATTATTACTATTATTTTAAACAAAGCCAGGGCTTTTTAGCTTATTGGCAGCCAGTTCCTTGCATATATTTAAGTGGTAATAAATATTGAAATTCAGCTGGAAAATTTTCTTACGGAGTGTCGTGAGAAGCCATCCTGTACTCAGGGTTGCATTGCTACATGCAGGATTGTTGCCACAGTTTGTTACTTTCCAACAACTTTTATTACATTGGGCAGGCAACAATCTTTCCCTGGTAATTGTGCCTAACTGTTGCAAGCCATAGGCTATTCTGTAGCAGCTACTTAAATGAAGGCGAGGCGCTTCAGCAATCTATGCTTTCAACAGTGACTGGTAATATTGCCCTCGAATGAAAGCATGTGATTCATTTTCCTTCCAGTTTGAATACTGTGCTGCGCTATGAGGCATTTGTGTACTGTGTTTTCCTGATAATGCTGCAAGACAGAAAAACCAGAACAGTCATCATTGGGGGTTAGGTTGCTTTAGAGCCCTTGGTTTTCGTGATTAAATTTCAAATCTCATCTCCCTCCCCCCCCCCTCTCTCTCTCTTTCTCTCTCCAACTTAAAAATCCCGCTTACCTTCCCAAGGGAAAAATATCTGCACTGTTCCACAGTTTAAAAAATTTAATTGCTTTTTTTTAAAAAAAAAAAAAGCTAGACTCTTTACCATCAAAATCCTCTTATATATTTCACCCACACCCAATGCATTTTACTACTTTCCAAGCCTAAGGGTATAAAGCATATACCCAATTATCCATATGGTCCTATTTTTGCTTGTTCAGCAGCTAATTTAGTATTTATGAAAAGCAGTGGGCTAGTTCTAAATGCAGAGGTTTCGCATACACCAGGTTTCCATAGTCGCGGGGGCACTGTACAAAATTGGCATTTTCCATTTTTGATCCCACATCCAAGGAGGTAAAGTGCAAACCCTATTTTATATATATATATGTTCCCTTTTAGCTTCCAAAGTTAACTGAGCTTGACCTTTATTTTATTTTTTATGTGGGCTAGTTTTAAATCCTGGCTTACCCTACCAGATTTGATTTCCTGAGTGGTGGTGGTGGTGGTGGTGGGGAGTGGAAAATTGTGGTGGTTTATTGCATGTTCTGGATTGTGTTCATAATGGTATTATTGGAGCCTTTGAAGAAAACACCACCCAAAATGCCATGAAATGTTTTTTAAAGAAAATCTGTAGAGAATAGCATAGCTGACACATATCTGCTTCATTGTTTCATTATCTATCTACCAATCTATCTGCAGTACTAAGTTATGTTTGATTTGCATGTGACAATGTAACGAAAGGCTGCAAACCTGACCACACTTCCTTAAAATGCATAAACGCTTTACTTCTTTTGAAGTAAATATAACTAGAACTGGTTTGGGTTCTTTATTTTTTTTAATTCTTTTAAAAATCAAAATCAAAATCAAGCCAAGTAGTAGAGGCAACCCTCACCTGGAGAGTTCTCCTGACAGCATCCCCGATCATCTCATTCTTGGGTGACAGTTTTTATAATGAGATGATTATTATTGCGAGTGTGGGAAGATGGTGCTGTTCCCAGTGACCAAGCCTACTACAAGAAGCTACATTTGCCAGCAAAATGCTAATGAGAATTGACAGTTCTCTTTTATAATAATTAATTACAGCTGGCATTCGCTTTTGGTGTCTGAGCTAGGGTATCAAATTTGGTACGCGTAATGAATGCAACATGCAAGGCTGGGCATCGATTACCCGTCCATACCTAAGAATAGATTGCTGATTACGAAGCGATTAATATCACTGTTTTAAGTCATGATAAATGCAAGTTAAGAATGTGTGTGCTGGCTCCTGGGGGTGGTGGGGTGTGAAATGCCTGCTGGCTTTTTTACAGACACTGGAGGATAGGGCATAGGTGGAAAATTTAAGAGTCAAAGTACCTCGGGAGTGATGAGCTATCAGAAACAAGGGACAGCTCCAACGCACTGTGTGTTGTGGCTCTGTTGAATACAGTTAGCATAATCCATTTATTTTTTCCAGCGGATTGCAATTACCTTTCCTTCATCTAAGGAAGATGCTAGATTTTGTATGTGAGATGTTGTGGATCAATTCAGTTTAATATGGCAGATTGCATGATTGGATAGTAGGCAGAAGTTATAAACTCTTGAGAGGATTCACAACACCAGACATCTGTCAGTCATTTGCACTTCGCTGTTATAGATCAAATATGAATTGGGAAAATGCTGGGGCGGGGGGCGGCAGGGGCGGAATCCTACTTGATTCTTCAAAGCTCCTTATCTCCACTACAGATGTTAATGTTCAAAAAGTTGATGATCCTAAGGAAGTTCAGCTAGGAATCTTATTTGAATTGTGCTGAAATAAACTGCTGTTCTGTTTAGGATCAAAGTGGAAATTTGTGAGTTCCTGCAACAAAATAAAATCATTATGACTGTAGGTAGCTGAGACCTGGCTTTCATGAGTTGCTCCCCACCCTCCCATGCATAAATGCAACATGGGTCACATGATGCTGTTGCCCCAAACACTGACGACCCTTAGCCTGCGATCTTAAGTCAGTATCTTTCCCTGTGTCAGTGAGAGCTCATTAATAATGAGACACTGCCAACTAGCTAAGGTATGCTACGTTAGCTGTTGCCAAAGCATGACATTTTTAATACATTAATAATATGTCTGTAATGTAATGGAAAACTATTAATCATGTACTGGACAGGTGCCAGAAATTTAAGCTATAATTGGCTGCTTCTTGTCAAACATGCCATTCACATGTTCTGGTATCTGTCTAATTCTCAAATCACCTGCAGAATCTTCTCCGCTTTCCCCTTGTCAGCACACTAAATTCGATCAGTGATACAGTCTATAATTCTGCGTAATGACCATCATCATGGCTCTAAACTTTCCTTAATGAGGATTCATTATACAGGGGAAAGGGTATAGCCTAGTGAACAGAGGGGCTGTAGCGTTCAGTGCTGCTCTTAGTCTCCACTTTCTGCATTTGTGCTTTGTGTGTCTGCTGACATCTTGATGAAAAAAAAGAAAACCTCCATGAGAAAGGTTAGGTATTTAAGCACACATTTGCTCAGGAGTAAAGGGTCCTGAAAATAATAGGGTTTACTTGAAGAAGTGCATCTTTTTATTCACAAAGGTACTTCATCATTTCAGCATTCATTATATATAGCTTTTTTTTCCTGGTAATCATACATTTGATTTCTTAAAGAAAATATCAAATAATACCAAAAAAGTGAATTATTTCTTTAGTAAACCCTTCCCCGCCCCAATGATGAATGGGAGCGGGGAAAGGAAATCTGCCTTCTTTCTAAAAAGGTGAATTTTAGACTATGCAATGGAAGAAACTCTAAAACAGTAGATTTGAAATGAATCAAATGCTGTTTCTAAATTACCGGTACCAAATGAATTGCATGAAGTGGCTTGGTGATTATTACATAAGACTAAGCATACCAAAACTGAAGGGAGATTTTGGACAAGATGGTATGGTTTTAAAAGTATGTTCATTGAAATATATATATATATATATATATATATATATATATATATATATATATATATATATATATATATTATAAAAATGCTTCTAGGTTTGTGACAATTTAAAATTCCAACATTGTGCAGCTCGTTGCTGGAAGGAAATTCAAGTAGCCAGAACACTTTCTAATGCAATGCAATGCATGTAACAGCTGTACAATACCATTTTATGAAATGAATATAATAGGAAATTGCACTTGCGTCCATAAGGCAATTATTGTAATTTGCTATGGAAACACAATTCAGCCATCTGTTGGCACTGCGTAGTCTCTGTAGCTAAGTTCAGTTTCAAGACGGTGCCTTCTTTGAATAGAAGGAACTTGTTTACAAAAAATGCTTTGAAGACCAGGTTTCCTTTCCCTGGAAGTAGATGTTTTCTGGAATGAGCTGTAAGAAGTTACTATAATGTGGGGAGCTTTTTTTTTCATATATGTGGCATCATAGTCTCAACTAGCTAGAAGATCAAAACTGACAGAGGTAAGCAGCTGTATGAAGCACAGGTACTTCCATATGCCAAGGGTAAGACTCTGGGAGAGCTGGTGGTGGATGGTGGCTTAATAACAAACAGATTGTTATGAATGGGGCTATATAATTAAACACATCATCTTGGGGGAAATTGCCAGAAAGAACCAGCTCCTTGTTCCCTTGAAGTCTGTAGATCAGGCTCCCAACGTTCAGGCAGCATCATTAAAGGCAAACAGAGTGGCATATTGAAATGCTTCCATCCCAGCATAGGTCTGAGGACTGTGGCCTGTACCAGGGAATAACTAAACTTTCATATTTTCAGGGGCCACACTATTCTCCAGGTGCTAGACTCTTAAGTTGGAACAATCTGATTTACTTGCAGATACTCTGGATCTATGAACCAATTGGCACCATCTAAAGCTAAAGGCTTCACAGATTTTGAGCTCAAACATCATATTATATACACATATGCACAAGCTGTATGCAAAACCCAAGAGAGATGTCACCATCAAGTGTGGGATGCCTTTACTTCTTGCAGCCTGTAAACTCACCTCCCCCCCCCCCATCCAAAACTCTTGGGAACTTTTGATCACAACTTAACTAAAATCTGGTAGAGCAGGGCTGGGCAAACTCCAAGCTTGTCAAATCTATATTCTTGTTGTTGTTTACTAGGACATATAATTAGAATCAAAGCAGAAGATGCCATAGGAATTTGTTTTCCATACCTGAGCTGAGCTGACAGCCCCTCCACAGAAAGTCCACTCCCAGTTCTCTTCATTTCACTTCATTTCATTAATTTAGGTGGGGAAAGTTATTTTGTTGCTGGTACTGTTTGACAACTGGCAGTCAGAAACCCTTTCTGATCTTCTACAAACCACCCAGAGATCTACCAGTAGATCCCGATGACCATCTGCCCACCCCAGAGGACAGGAAAGAATTTTTTTTGGGGGGAGGGGGACTTGATTAAGCCTGATGGCTGTCACGGTTCTGTGCATGATTTTGTATTGTTTTAAAAAAAGAGTTGTAGCATTTAATTAATTTACAGCACAGTGTTTTATGTCCCTCTCCTGTGAACAGAGGGGGTTTGAGAGGATGACTTCTGCTCTGGAAATTGACACATAAAAGGACATTAAAATATTAATAATAAAAAGAAAATACAGAAGGCCTATAGAAAGAGGAAATTATTATAAGCTGCAAATGAGCCAACTGTTATCTTTGTCATTAAACACAATTAAACAAAAGAAGCAAAGCTCTTCCAGTACTAATGAGAAAAAATCCAAAGAGACAGAAGTGTGCTCATAATATCTCTCTTATTAAGCTAACAAAAGCTGAGACGTGTACTAGACACTTGGAGCTGTCTCCCAGGCCCTCTTTCCAAGAGATGAAAAGCACACAAGTTGTTGTCAGCCCTTTGTCGCTGTAATAAAAGATCCACTACCTCTGGTGGGTTGGGGGTTTCTATCCCCCTTTTGGTTATGAAATTCAAAAGCTGTTTAAGGGGCTATTTCTTGCTCCTGGGCTTTGCCAAGATGGAAATACCATTTCTGAACCAAATAAACCAAGGGAAAGAGGGAGAATGCTACATATCTGTCTTTGTTAGAGAGGAGTTAAATCTTTCTTGTCAAAATAGTTTTGGTGATGAGTGATTCCGGTAGTTTGTTCACTCCAGTAAAAGCCCCTCCAGTAAAGGTTATCCAGATTATTCCAATTTACCTTATATTGTATCAAAGGCTCTTGAAATGTCAACATATCGTATATTTTTCTAATGCATTGATTCTTGGACAATAACTCTTACTTTTATTGTTTCTAAAAGGGTGCTGGTGCCAGAAGAAAAGAATGATTGATGGCAGTTAGACACAGGCTTGTAGATGCTCATCGTTTTGCTCCAACAACTGATTTATCGGTTTGGCTGGCCATTCCTCATGAGCCGGGAAAGAGGAGGATCGCTCAGGATTACTGACTACACAGCTGAGGACTGGCAGCGTTGCTAAGCTATCATCTGATTTTGGACGTCCTTTACATATGTGATTAAGGCCCTGATACGTTGTTGTTTTTAAGGCAATGGACATCCTTCAGATGAAAAACATCTCTTTGTAATGCCAGGCTACCACCAAAGTTTCCAACTTTAAAAAGCAACTCCTGTGACCTAACTCTTCTGCTCTGGTCCGGAACATGTTTTTACAGTAACTCGCAACTCCTGGTGTACATACATGTATAATATAGACTACACCTTTGATTGCTACTGGTTATAGCTGTCAAGGCACCTGTGAAGGATTTAGAGATGTATTTGTCAAGATTCTTGTCACTTCATGCCCTTTGGGTTACTGTGTCATCGGTGATACAGCACTACACTTCGGCTTGGGGGCATTACGATGTGTGTAAGACCCAGATTTACACAGATGAAGGGAAGTTTTGGGATTACACGGCCTGTCAGCCAGAAGCCATAGATATGATGAAATATGTGAAAGTGAGCCTGGATCCACCAGACATAACATGTGGAAATCCACCAGAGACCTTCTGCGGAATGGTAAGGCAAAAACCTGAATGTTGAATTGTGGCCTAAAGGATAGATCCCTCAGCACAACAAAGTGAATATCCTTAACTTCAGTCTTGTGGTCCAAGACCAAGGATTTAGGCTTATAGCAAAATTTGCATGTCACTCTATACTATAGGTCTGAAAAACCTTTGGCAAATAGCAGTCATCAGCTTTTTAAGGTGAAGAGGTGATAAGTAGTCATTCAGTATGTTTTTGTTTAGGTTCAGTTGGTATCAATGGCAAAATCATTACCGGTCCCTTTAAATCAGTGTTTTTCAACCACTGTTCCGCGGCACACTAGTGTGCCGCGAGATGTTGCCTGGTGTGCCGTGGGAAAAATGGAAAAATACTGAATAAAGTATTTTATAATTTTTCATATTTCTGTTTACTTACTATTTCATAATAAAGTAATTATAAAATACTTTCTTTGTGTTTATTTGATTCCTATTCAAGAGAATTACTTTATATATAGTCAATATAGGCACAGAGTTAAATTTTTTAACATTTTCTAATGGTGGTGTGCCTCGTGATTTTTTTCATGAAACAAGTGTGCCTTTGCCCAAAAAAGGTTGAAAAACACTGCTTTAAATGAAAGGTGTGTCCTTTCACAACTGCAATATTTTGAGTCTAAATGCACCTGGGTTCAGCTCCTGGTGGGGATAAAAATGCAGACTAGGTTAACAAGATTTGATTTAGATAGATCGGTAGATTATTGTCATTGTACATAGTACAACAAAATTGAATGCCATCCCAATCGAAACCAGAAAAACACAATTACAGCCACACATACATATACATACCCACATTTCAAGTGTATCTTGGTGTTGCCAGCATCATTAAGTGGTGCAGATCATCTGTACTCTGCCAGGTAACTTCCCCTAAGAAGGTAACAAGCTTCTGCAAAAAGTAAGATTCCTAGAGAAACATTCCTATTTTTTCAGAGCATTTTATTACAATTATTATTATTATTTATTAATTATTATTTCTGAGTGTGTGTGCTGCTTTCCTATAACTGAATGAACCCAAAATCCCAAAGTTGGAAGCACACTTATCTTGGGCAAGATGAATAACCTACTAGCTATTTAAACCAGCATTGGATAAAAATGCTGACTTGACCTGCGTATGAGTCCCTACAGTTTCACTAAACTGGTATATGTGTGTATACATACATTATATACGGAATCTCACCATTTGTAAACTTGCTCTATAATTTAGGTGCAGTGAAAACTTATGCCCTGGTTTTGTCATCTACTACTTTTTGTGCAAATGATTATGCATTGTTATAAATTGCATGCATCCCTGGGCTATTTAAATCGGTGACAAGCATTCATCTTGTGTTTTGTAATGTACACTTTGAGTTAACCACAGAACAAAGCTAGAAGAAAGAGGCAGAATATGCAAAATGCTGGACATATAAATTCTGTCTTAACCTGTACACACATGCTGGAAGCTCACTTTGGGCATAGTTTACCCAGTCTGTACCACATTGAAATGAGCAAAAGTGGTACAAGAGGGCTACAATCTCTGGTATTCATTTCATTTGGGCAGGAGAGCTTCCCAGGGAATTGTGTTATTAACACCTATAAAATAATATTGCAGATCCATAATAAATTCAGGTAATTTTAAAAAGTAAAGTGTGCTTTTGCAAAGAGTTGAGTGCTTTGCTTCTGAAATGACAGTTACATGTTTGGTGAAGGATGATAGTTCACTGGTAGAATGGTGTGCTTTGTATGCAATTCTTGGCATCTCTGGATAGGGCTGGGAAAACTCAAGACTCCTGCCTGAAACCCAGGAAAGCTACTTCATGCTAATGTAGACAGTACTGAGCTAGATGGAGCAATGGTCTGACTCCATATAAAGCAACCTCTTGTGTACTGTTTGCTGTGGTGGAGACATGCAATGTGATCTAGTCACAGGAAGATTTCATTTTTAATACTTTTGCTTTGAGGAATGTTTACATGCTGAGAATGGGATGACGGTTTCACAAGAATGTTTTAAATTATAGCATGTTGCAAATCACAGTCATGGTAGGCACATAGTTAGCATATGGCTTTCCTTTAAAGTGTTTTTGGCCTTGATCGAGACTCTTGACAGGTCACGTACTTTGTCTGGTCTCCAGACCCTGACCTGAGGTTTCAAAGAGCATGTGCAGTCTGTAGCCCAGGCATACGAATGAATGAAAATGTCATAAGAAGAATTTGATCTGCAGCTTTTTCTCACTCTTGCTTATTCAAAAAGTTAATAAACTGAACTAGAATGAGTGAGTTGTACAAATAGTGCAGCCTTTGGTTGAGATTTTGGTTTCTCTGTGCTTGTATGCAAAGAAGATATTATTTGTTTGTTTGTTTGTTTGTTTGTTTAGTTATACATACCCCACCCATCTGGCTGGGTTTCCCAGGAATGTATTCATCAGAGACTGCAGATTAGCTTCAACAGAACAAAGAGGGAGAGGATCCCTGTTGCGTTTTTAAAATAGCTACTTGCTTGATCACCTGCGGTAAACAGGAATTGCTTGTAGGTGACCAAAATTGTGGGCTACTCACTTTTATGGGTATCTTCACAAGGCTTCAGTGTCTAACCATGTATTCTTAACCCTGTCTACTCAGAAGTAAGTCCTATAGTGCTTACTCCTGGGTAAGTGGGATAAGGAGTGCATCTTACATTGTTAATCCCTTTTCTGCTGCAATATACTTTTGCGGATAACGTTATAAATGCTTGATTAAAAAACTGTCCAGGACCAACAACATACAGGAAGCATGGAATTCAAGTCTTTGCTGTGTCTCTCCTCTTTCCATGCTTGCTCACTGCCTGGGTACCAATGGAGGATGTCAACAGCATGGGAGCCAAGAGGGAGAAACAAGTGGGGAGGTGTCAACACGCCAAGGGGAACCTTGGCATTAAGAAAAGTCAATTAGGAGAAATAATGCAAAACAAGACTTGGAATACTTAATATTGTTAGAAAAGAAAGCTGGAAAACTAGGAATGAGGGAATAGAGTGCCCTCTTATGGCTTCCAGTACCCCAGAGCACCCTGACTGGCTAGAACCTGGAGAAGAAACACTCTCTTGCTAGGAAGAGAAGGTGCACAGCAATATTCTGTTGCAGCTCTTCCTCATCTGTGCAAGATTGTTCTTTTGATGATCATGATGGCTGTGGCACTGCTTGGCCAAGCTGATGATGGCTAGCATCATGTTCACCTGTGTAGAGAATGAAACCTTTTGTAATCATCTCCATGGGAGGAGGGAGGGATGAATATCCCTCTTCCCATTTCACTGCTGTACTGTGGGTTCCTTCAGCTTTGTGCTCAGCTCTCTTTTCTTTAGATTTAAACTGAGAATTTCTAAAATTATTTTCAACAATGAGCCGTTTACAGTTGATGCTTCCCCCCCCCCCCTCGGAAGTTTCCGGCTTGGAAGAGCTCATATATGCATTAATTAAAACTGTGGGTAAAAATAAGCTTCAGACTTTTGAAAACCGGAGGGGGGGAAGTCTGGGTGTTCAGAGAACCCCAAGTTTGTATCAGTGTTATTTTGTTTCAATGGATGTTTGTAATGTTAAAAAATATGAAGATTTTTTTTAAAGGAGCTTCAGACAGGATTCCCCCACCCCACTATTATTTTATCAATGCACACATGTACATGTGCACCTCAGTTAAATCACATCACAGAAAGGAATCTTGGGGGGCCCTTGTGTGACGTGACCACATCAAGGCTCCTTTTCATCCTGTGTTTTAAGGAATTGCACATATGTGCTAAGGCAGGGGGAGTAAGAAAGGCAAGCTATACATGAGCAGATAAAGCCCATAATAATAACAATATCAGATGAGGTCATGCTGCAAACAAGATGAGGTCATTCAGAAGATCAAAACCCAACAAAAAGTGCACGTGGGCCAGTTTCATCAGCATCACTACTGGGCCATTGCTTGAAGGTGGTGGAGCACGTGCAAGAAGTCCCAGGTTCAGTTCCTGGCATCTCCAGGAAGGACTGAGAAAGAGCTGCTTGTGGGCTTCCCAGATGCTGAACTAGATAGAACTTAGGTCTGAAAGAGCAGGATGCTGATGTACTTACTTCTCTGCCTACAACCTTGGAGAGCTGCTGCCAGTCAAGGAACACAATAAGGAGCTAGATGGACTGTTTGTGTGATTTGAGCCAAGGCAGCTCCCTGTATTCCTAATATTTGTGCATGTGTATTTCTCATGGTGATTTATTGTTTCCAGGTCCCTGGGTGGCTAGGTGCCCAAAGAACATGGTGCTATGCAGGAATGATTGTGTGAGTGAGGGAGGCAGAAAGAGCAGAGGTGCAACAAGCAAATTGCCAGTGTCCACTTGTAATTTGCAATAAGCAGTAGTTTATTGAAGAGTAATTGTTATGTACTGAGTTGATAGGATCCAAAATGCAGCAGTCTGATTGGTCCTAGAACAATAGGATTCAGAATGCAGCAGTCTGATTGGTCTGTAGGAGCCACCCAATCCCGCTCCAGGTGGAAGTGAATCCGCAACCTGATTGGCCTACAGGAGTACCCCGGAATTAGCCAATCACGTGGGACCCATTGTGTAAATAATGTATATAAAGCAGACGTTTTGGGGGAACTTCCATTCCTCGCTACTATGAGCTGAATAAAGAGCATCAAATCCACACTCAACTCCGAGTATATTTCAGTAATAGTGACCAGAAGAGAGGAACTCTTTATTTTCTTAGGCAGCCTTTACTGCCACAGCCCAGTGCAACATCCGAGTATCTTTAAAAAACTGCAACTTATCTTGGAATTATCTGCAGCATACTGCAATTTTAGTTTAGCTTTCTTTCTTTTTCCTGGAGAGGTTATACAACGACTTTGAAAGAGCCTACAGATGGAGGAAGTCTGTGTACGTTTGTACAATTTATAGAGCTGAGTTGCTGATGGCAGCGTAAAAGCAAGCCTTTGAGTGCCACTATGGATTTCCTAGCCAATCAAAACTAAATTAGGAAACAAAGATTATTAAAAAGTCTTCTGTGCATGTAATTCTAGCATAACATTATGAGTTGGACCTTAAATGTTTTCCTTGGAGATTTTCAGCGTCATTAATGCAGCAAGCCTTTCATTACCAGTAGGCTCGCATTGCTAAAAAATTAGGGAAATAAAGGGCTCTCTGGTGTAGTTAGCAGTGCCATGATTATGTTTACTGAAATAATTAAACCATCGGATTCCATTCATCAGACTAGTTTATAAGGCAAGAAGTGAAATGAATCTGGGGTTTCATTTGGAAATGCCCTAATATATGCATGGATGCCTAAGGACAACAAATCGATACAGCACTGCAGCAGCAATATCAAGAACAAATCTAGTATGGAAGGTTGGTAGCTAGTAATTTATCATGAAGGGGAAAATAACCCATTCAGATTGTATACCTCCCTCCTTTTCTTTCCTTCGTTTCTTGATGAAAATGGGGGGGGGGGTTGGTGAATATCTTCATGTTTTTATGAATGAAGGTTATGTGACCTCTAAGCACTGCATTTCCTTTGGTGGTAGTTCATTTTATTATGGTTGCATTTTGATGCTCATGATTTTTTTTAAGGTATATGAAGCCACTTTGAGTATTTTGAAAGGTAGTGTAACATTAGTAAAATAGCACTGTTTCCCACATGGGTCATGGGCAGTGTTAGATATATAAGCTAGGTGCCCAATGGCTCCTTAAACCAAAGGTTACAGTCGCCAAAATGGAATGTCTAGTTGTCATTTGGGGTCAGACAACTCTAAAGTCTTATTTTTTCAATGCGGCTTTTTGGTTCTTATTGTGCAGAACCAAAACATAACGCATAGAATTCTACAGGATGTGTTGCTAGTGTGTGAAAACAGTCAAGATCCAAGGATCCCTAGGCATGCAACTCCTGGCGCCTGGACATATTCACTTGGTTGCAAGTGGCTGATAGCCAGGTGCAAAATGCGCCCGGTGCCTGGTGAATTTCAAATGCTGCAAGTAGCTAGCCTTGCCTAGGGTGTGAAATAGCCTGGCACAGCACTGGTGGCAGAGCTTCTTCCTTGCATACAGAAGGTCCCAGGTTCAATCCCTTGGCAACTCTAGGTGTGGCCAGGAATGCCTGCTATCTGAAACCCTGGATAACTTCTGCCAACCATTGCAGACAATACAGAACTAGGTAGGAAGATAATTGATCTATGTTCCCCCGCCCCACCTTTTTCCATGGTAGGACTCCAGCTAGCATTCCTAGGTGCTTCTCTCCAATACAGGGTGCTGAGTCGCTGACCAGATCCAGACCTCTTTAGCTTCAGCAAGGTTCTTGTATTGAGCACCTTGTGTTTCCTCATAATTCCCATCATGGGGAGAACGCTCCATGCCAAGGTCTGCATGCACCTCTGTGGATGGAAAGATAATGCTTTTCTGAGCATCACACTTCATAGCCCCGTGGTGTGCATGATGGAGAGAAGGGGTGCATAACACTTCTTCATGCACATAGGAGCAATGCAAATAGGAGTAAGTTTATGAACCAATATGTAGGTTGTAGGCATACAGTTGCAGGTTGTCTGAGAGTGGATCTGGGAAGGGATCAAGGGGAATGAGTGCATTGAAGGAAATCATCTGAATCTTTTTTGCAAAGTCCTATGC
This sequence comes from Darevskia mixta, assembly GCA_034641385.1. Classification (NCBI taxonomy): domain Eukaryota; kingdom Metazoa; phylum Chordata; class Lepidosauria; order Squamata; family Lacertidae; genus Darevskia; species Darevskia mixta. The sequence goes on from JAWWNH010000149.1 coordinate 4,355,909, forward strand.
AAATGCACATTCAAAATGTCATTCTTTCTGGCCCAGCTAGAATACTGAATGAATATGTGTATAGTGATAAATACTATGTATGTTCTAGATGTCTGTGTTGGAGTTTTCATAGGCTATTTGTAGTGGCACACTTTTTGGTCTCATTAAAGGAATATAAATGCTCCTAATATCGCTAAACCCTCCGTGATAGCTTGCTGTGGGATGCTTGTTTCTTTTGCACCCTGACGGGAACAGCAGCAAAAAGAATATATCTTTCATGAATCAAAATTAAAAAGCCACATTCCAGGAAAAACAGATTCTAATGTCATTCATTAATCCACTTAAAAGCATACTTGTAAATTATTAACAGGATTATGCCATGATGAATTTGACTGTAAATCTGTTTTCTAAAAGCAGGGTTTTTTGGTTTTGTTTTGCTCCGTTTTCAAGAGAGAGAAAATGCAACTAAAGGAGCCCCCCCCCCGATCACATAAACACATTTTTAAAGTGAAGTCAGGATTTTATAAACAAATATGCTACTTGAGTAGTTGGATACCATATTGCTAAATTCTTACAAGAGTTATGTAAAATAAAATGGTTTTTAATAGAAACATGTTCTGGGGAAGCGCTTTGCATAGTGACTCATGAGTTCACTCATTCATAGATGATTCCATAGGCAGGAAACCCTGATCCAGATATCTATTTTTCAGTGCATGGGGTCTTCTAATCTAACCATAGAAGGGCTATTAATAATACTTCAGAATTCTAAGCCTGGTGTGGGCAGCTGGTTAACTCCCAGCCTGATGGGTGAATGATGAACTTGCCTTTGCTCCTTCGTTTTTATTTTATTTTTAGCCGTTCTGAAGAGAACGATGTGGAGAATGATGGTGTAGCCAGTGAGCAGCCCTTACAAACCCCTGGGCTCATCAGCCAATGCCCAATTTATCAGGTTGCTGGCGCTGGGCTGCTCATGAGGGAGGATGTCTTGCTGACAGTGTTCTCAACCTGGGGGAAGGGGGGTTCCATTATTTAAAAAAAGGAAATACCATTATTTCCTTATACAAGGGGTGGGGAAGCTTTGCTGCTGATTCAGGTGACAGTGCAGGTGCAGTCCAGGCAGAATGATGGCACTGCCATATACTTCAGACTGGCCCAGTGTGCGAATGATAATTTTAAGAATAATTTTATTATTTGCCCCATCCATCTGACTGGGTTGCCCCAGCCACTCTGTCCTGAGAAAAAGCAAGGTGGGGGACCCACAAAACCACCTGCCACCTTGTTTAAAATAATGGCAATTGCCCCTCCCCTGTCAAAAATGAGCAAAAATCGGACGAGGTGCCGAAAATGCTTCTCCCTATCTGCAGGTTGCAAATGGCACTACAGAGGTGTGTTTGTTTGGGTGTGTGTGTGTGAGAGAGAGAGAGAGACAGCCGTATGGAGACCAGAGTGGCTATTGTGAATAACAAAAATGACTAACCCTGATCTAAGCAATTTTCTTGATTGGTCAGCATCCATTGCATTGTCCAGATCTGGAATATAGCTGAAGTTGGTTTTAAACTAGCCAAATGACCCCCCCCCCTTTTTTGTGTGTGTGTGTGTGTGTGTGTGTGTGTGTGTGTGTGTTGATAAGAACCACATCAGGCATGCCTTTTGAGACAATACTTGTGTCCAGTTTTCCTAACTGAGCTTTGTACACAGCTGGTGTGAAGGACAATCCATGCAAGGGACCACATCCAGATAGAGACAGCTGGTCCATGCTTTGGTTGCCTTGCAGTGGCCTAAAGATAGGGTCGGATATGTTTTCTCCACAGGTGGTTGGTCGATTCATCCTTCTCACATCATACTGTTTTAAAGGAAAGCTGAAATTCCTGAAAGAGAGAAATCTTGCGCCTTGCAAATAAATCAAGTTAGCAACTGGACAGTTTAGCTAGGGGAGCATCAGCTCCCAATCTTCATACAGTATTTTACTTTGAAAAATTGGCAGTAATCTTAGATGCTTTATCTAATGGAGTGAAGCAGAGAAAGCTTGGGATAGAAAAATGTTAGTCTCTTAAGAGCAAAAGGTTCGGCAATATCCCCAGGCAGAAATATCCATAAACACATCATCTCTTAAGGTTATATTTTTAGTACTTCTTCTTTTTTTGTCTCCAGAATTTAATAAATCCACATGGGAACAGTCACTTGGCAGTGACACTGTCTTGATATTTAAGTCCTGACAGTGTGAATGTAATTATAGAGAGAGGCCTTTGAATGAATTTTAATAACATGTATGCCCTACGAAGAGGATAGTTTCTTGCACTTTTGGGTTATTAATCTCCTTCTTTTACTTGGGTGCTCAGTGACTTTCAGTCTGCAGGGGATAGTCTGAAGTCCAGTTCTGCACATACCTAAGCAGATAAGTAATTTTATATCTGATCACAAATCTACAGATCTCAGCATGGCGAGAGATATAGAAGAAGTAGTTAAAGAAGAAGAAATATATGAAGCCTACCTGGTAACTAGGGTTGCTCTGTAGGGCTGGGCAATAGCTGGGTTTCAACTTCGGGATATATCACCAGCTAAACATATGTAAATATCAGCAACCTATTATGGTTTAATAATCACAGGGCAGCACCAGTTTAAAAAGACTTGAGACTCTATAAAGCAGTATGCTAATGCAAAGACAAATCATCAGTTTTGCTGATAGAAAAACTCACCCATTCAGAAAATGAATCTGCTCAAAATAAATATGATACATATTTCTTGTCCTGTCTGAAAAAAGGAGTCAAATTATACCAAATGCTTCTGTTATCTGAGTGAATACCTGTTTATTTCTAATCAGTTTTATGATCATCCTGGGAATTTTTTTTTTTAGAGGTAGGAAGCTCTTCATTCTTCCAAAAAAATAAGCAGAAAGACTTAAACAAGCAACGAACTTTTCCACCATTATAGAAAGAAAGAAACAGAGCCTTCTACTTATGTTGACCACCTTGATCTTCCAAATAGAAAAGTAGGGTATACTCATGTGTATATTTGGTGGGATTACTGCTCTTTTATAATGTGCTTTGATCAGAATATGCAGGTTGGTTTTTAATTCTTGTCCGAAACCATTCAAGATGTTGCACTTAGTCTACAGCAGGGGTGGCCAACTTCCAAGAGACTGTGATCTACTCAGAATTAAAAACTGGCAGTGATCTACCCCCTTTTTTTGGGGGGGGGTTTCAGGTCGAAGTTGTTGAGCTTTTTTTTTGTAGGGAGGAGAGCCCTGTTTTTTAGGGGTGCAGGTCAAAGATGTAGAGCTTTTCTTTAGGGGGAGCCAACGTTTATGGGCTTTTTTGGGGGGAGCCAGTGATCTGCCAGCCATCTACCACAGACGTCCACTGATCTACCAGTAAATCTCGGTCTACCACTTGGGCAAGCCTGGTCTACAGAACCCTGCATAACTAAGGGCTCTGTTTACCGTGGATGCTATCTCTTTTCCTAAATCCCATTATGATCTGTAAGCTCACCTCTAAAATCAACACACCTGCACATTTTACAGCTTTCCTGTAACAGCTCTGTCCTCCATTATGGAAACAGAGGCTGCCACCAACAAAATCATGCTGCCCACATCTTCATCTGGGTCTCTTGTACCAGCATGTGGACTGGAGACTATTTAATCCGTCTGATTTGCATCAGTGCAGCTACACAAAGAGGAGGAGCAAAGCAGCTGCAATCTTTTCTCCAGGAACCTGCAGACAAACATTTCACGTAAGGCAGTAGTTGGTAACCTTTTTGGACCAGTGAGCACATTTGAATTTTGAGAGAGTGCTGAGGTGCCAGTCACAAAATGGCTGCCATGGGGGCAAGGTGGGGCATAGCACAAAATTAGAGAGAATACTGTCATGGTGCAGCTTTCCCCATAATTGTATTTCTATAAAGAAGGCTGATCGCCAAAGAATTGATGCTTTTGAATTATGGTGCTGGAGGAGACTCTTGAGAGTCCTATGGACTGCAAGAAGATCAAACCTATCCATTCTTAAGGAAATCAGCCCTGAGTGCTCACTGGAAGGACAGATCCTGAAGCTGAGGCTCCAATACTTTGGCCACCTCATGAGAAGAGAAGACTCCCTAGAAAAGACCCTGATGTTGGGAAAGATGGAGGGCACAAGGAGAAGGGGACGACAGAGGGCGAGATGGTTGGACAGTGTTCTCGAAGCTACCAACATGAGTCTGACCAAACTGTGGGAGGCAGTGGAAGACAGGAGTGCCTGGCGTGCTCTGGTCCATGGGGTCACGAAGAGTCGGACACGACTAAATGACTAAACAACAAATACTGGAAAGGGCTTATTCTGTTGAATTTCTGCTTACCATATGAACTGTTATGTAGCCTGCTTTTCCACAGGGTATATGAGGTGTTATGGGAGGGGTACCGGTAGTACCACTGGTGGGGGACACGCCATGTTCCTTCTGGGGTAGTTTGTCCCCACCATGCACTCCGCTCTCAACTGTGGCTCCTAGAAGCTGTCAGCATGTGAACAGTGACTGCACAATGGGGAATGGCTTTGACTGGCCGGCTAAACCTGGTGAGGGTAGCTGATAGGTTTCAAACCCTCAGTGAGTTAGGGACTTCCATTGCATGCAAAGACAGGCTCCGGTGGATTGAGCAGGTGAGAGCAATAGTGGGTCCAATGGTCAAGAAGGCAGTTTCTGCATGTGCTGTAGAGGGAAGTGAGGGGCAGATGGAGCTCATTAACCTGAGAAGGTAGCCCATCTAGGAGAAGGAAAACTCTGATCCCAAACCTCTGCTGCCTTCTGGGATAACTTCATCAGAAGAAAAGGATAAGTAGTAAACCCTAGACAAATCTGGAGTGGAGCCCACAAGGGGATTGGATGGTGCCTTGTATGCCTTCTGGCGATTTCTGCAGGCAGGCTTGTGCCAGATGTATTGCTCTGCTTTCCTTTGGACCACATCAGAGAAGCCAAGAGGAGGGTCTTGTCGTCTGGGCAGCCCAGGACCTCTATAGTACACACTGCCCAGGCTTGTGTCCCGGGGAGGGCACTTTGGTGTTGCTAATACAGAAGTTTGGTTTCTGCCCTGGAGATACACTCCATTGTCTCTTGAGATGGACGGGTGCCAACAATCCTGTTTCCCCCCAATGCCAGCCGTAAACCAAAGCCTAGGCTTCCATTCTGTACCCGTTTACCTTGGAGTAAGCCCCATTAAACTCACTTCTGAGTAGACATGCATACCATTGTGTTGCAAGTTAACTATACTGTTAATTCTTAGGGAGTTATTTAGCGCCTGCACAGCAGGACTTACCTCAGTCTCTATGCAAAGTTTTCACAGTTGCCTTTTGTGGGGAAGGAGGATTTTTCAAGATCCACCTATGCATACTGCATGATAGTATTTGCAGACCATAACTTTGACGGATTTCCTGATCTTAGATGAACCCAGAACAGGAAAGATGCCTCCTGGTTTCTAGGGGGAAAGGAAGGGGAAACTATGGAGATTCCAAGGACAGAAGCAGGAAGACTGCACTAAAAGGGAGGGAGAAATAGCACATCTTTAAGACATAAGGGATTCCTATTTGCTAGTGTGCAAACAACTCATGTATCTATCACAGCTCTGACTTAATTCATTGGTTGAAATACTGACAGGCAGGAGCAGCCAAGCTGACTCACTTCACAGGAATTGCTTAACTTGAGGGCTAGAGACTTAACTTTCTTTTTAAAAAAAAAATTAAAAATGAAAGCTGAGAGTCTTGGGCCAGGGGTGCCAATAAAGACTTTAGTGGCAGGGCACCCATGTGTGCCAGGTTGGCAATCCCAGCTTTAGTATGTTGGTGATCCCAGCTTTAGTATGTTGGGTGAACCTGGCCCATGTCAAGCATTCTGCTGGTGCTTTTGAATGCATGGTAGTCATTGTCGTAGTTAGAGGTATGCAAAACCTGTTGCTGTAGTCTCTGCATGTTTCTACCTTGCCATGCTGATGTCACATTTACCTGCAACAGTGGGCATGTACCGGTAGTTTTTACATTGGAACTAGAAAAAAATATGAACATTTGCAGATACCCTAATGGAAAACTCTGATTAACTTTGCTGTGGCAACGTCACCGTCATATTCTCAGCGTTTTAACTTGCATCCGCCTACCCACCCCCCCACCATGCTGCCGATATATGTCTTTGTGATATTTCTTTAGACATCTTTGCCTATACAGATTTTTAATTTGCATGCAAAAAAAACCAGCAGCTACTTTTAATTACATGTTCCTTTATTCCAAGAGGCAGAAGGTAAGCCTTTTTATAAGTAGGTAGTTAAAAAGCCATTAGAAATGACTCTTTATGATGAGAAGAGCATTTCCGTACAAATAAGGGTGGTGCTTTCTAACATTTGAATGTTTTAAACTCTTTATCTGTAAAACTGTTGAGAGCCATCATCCAAACTAATCAGTTTGGATTTTTAAAAAGTATTTTTTTTTTTAACACCTGATTGTATGAATCTTTCTTCTGGTGACTATTAGCAGTTGAGCTGCTCGCGGCTGACATTTACAGAGGACTGAAGTGGCGGGGGAAGAAAAGAAAAATCTAAACAGCAAGCTACTAAGGGAGGGGGAAATGATTCATATTTTGAAATGTATCATGTGTTCAGCCGCAGAGGGAGAAATACAGATTGCTGTTCTTGTAACAGATCAGAAGAATAAGATTTCGTGTGAAATCAACCCCTATGTTTCTTGTACCTTTCTCCACCTCCCTCCATGCTGATGTTCACAACTCTTCTCTCCAAATGTAAGGATGCGATTTTTAGTATTAGAGAGCCAAAACATCATTGCAAAAATGGCATGCGTCTTATCTGCACCTAAATCCACACCACATTGGCTGTTCAAAAGCAGAGAGATCTCACTAAGCAATACCCAGATGTAAAACATGGTTTATGCAGTACCATCAGTGGGAATAGTTACTTTACAGAGCTGCCCCTGAGGCATTAACACTCTAAATGCAGGGAGACAATAGAGAGGCAGGAGAAGGGAAGCGATGGGATCAATGGGAGCAAATGCAGTTATACATACTGAGGCTTCATTGCAGCTAGGAACATGGCTCAAAGGGTTAAGCTCAATGCCTTGTGTAGAAGACTATATCTGAGGAGTATCTTTGTTATTGGCTTAATTCCACGTCATCTTGCATGTCCAGTTACTGCCTCCTTTTGGGATAATCTGCAGTCTCTGGGTTTGACCATTGTGGATTTTTCAGGATCCCTAACTAGAAGCATCCTTCACCTCTATCTTCCTAGGGGTGGGGGAGAGGCCTTCCCACTGTTTTGGTAATCATATAAAACTGGTAAGCAGAAATAAATAGTGCAGAGATAACCCAACTGCAAAACTTCGGTTAGGTGTCAGTCATTCCCTGTGTCCATCCAAGCTATTTATTCTTTTTGGGGGATCCGAGGCTTCCCCCTTGGCCTCGTGCTTCACGGAACAGAGATAGCATCACTAGTGCAGTAAAAGCAAACAGATTCATACTAATTTAGGAATATCAGACCAAACAATTAAATCTTCTTTGACATTTGAGTATCGGCATCTGGAACTCTCTAGTGTGTTTATTTATGGTGTGCATGCTACCGCAGAAATGCACCTATGCAGTCTGTTCCGTGAATCACGGTTCTGTGACCTTGTAAATAATGCAAAAAGGAAACGCACCTCAATAAACTGAAGGCGTAATGAAGAAAAATGAGGCGTGTGTGAACACACAACCTCTTGTAATACATACATTGTACAAAACCATTTAATGAAAAATAGTGCCAATTAAAAAACAAGCAACATGTATATCTAATTGTAGCATGATTTGCTCGTATAACTTTTGCTTTATTTTAACCAAACACGCGCATGTGCTTACGCGCATGCACACACACATAATTTCCCATACCTCCCTTTTATCAATCTTGTAGAATAGATTAAACACAAGCATCCTTTGGATTCCCAGCTGGAAACCAAGGATCTGGAACATATCACTCACTCATCCTGACATTTTTATTACTTTTCAAAAGTGTCAAGGTTTAATTGTTTCTTGGATTGAGATTGGCAGTTTAGCCTGCTCTGGCAAAAGCTTCTTCCCAGCTAGTCCTTTGTTGTACTTTTAACTGCTGACCTTGCTCTTTGGCGAAAAAATCCTCAGACTTTTCAACGTCGTTTGTAGTAGCTCTTCCGATGTGCAAAATGAGTTGTCGCACTTGGTGCTGCTCTATATTGTCATGCTGGTTCGACTTTCGCTGTGAAATAGTTTTCAATTTAACTTATTATATATCACCTCTGTAGGATGGGGTGACTAGTAAATAAACTAATCAATCAATGAAGGAAGATGAGTAACTATGAGGCATGGCCTGGAGCAGCAATAGCCAACATGGTGCCCTCTAGATGCTGTTGGACTACAACTCCCATCATTTTCTGCCAGCATGGTCAATGGGGTGGGATGATGGGAGTTGTAGTCTAGCAGCGTTGTGATTATTTTTTAAATTTGTATACCGCCCTATACCCACAGGTCTCAGGGTGCTTCACAGCATAAGATCACAACACAGGATATGGTGGACTCTCCTTCCTTGGAGGTCTTTAACCAGAGGTTGGATGGTCCATCTCTCATGGATGCTTTAGCTGAGATGCCTGCATTGCAGGGGGTTGGACTAGAAGAACCTTCCAACTCTGTGATTCTATGATTATACACTGACTGGCAGTGGCTCCAGGGTTTCAGAAAGCAGACATTCCCAACCCCACCTGGAGAGGCCAAGGATTGAAACTGGGACCTGCATCCAAGGCAGATGTCTGCATGCAAGGCAGATGTCTGCTCCTGAGCTACATCTGCCCCACAGAAGTATATATGCTATTATTGTTTTATTTTGTAGTTACAAAAAGTTGGAGCCAATTGTGAGCACCGAACTATCACTCCAGTGAGCACATGCACCGATGGTCTCAGTAACTGGAAGCAGATGTACATGTGGGGATGTCATTGTGATGCGGTCACAGTAGCGGAGTTGGTTTCACACACTTGCCAATGTGTCTACACCACACTGACCTCCCTGCCATCTCTCCCCTTTCTCCCTTAGTAACCTGCACTGACCTGGTGTTGGGAAGCCAGGGAAGGCAGCCCAGCCACCCCCCACCTTGACTTGTCCCAGGCAAAAAATACAATTGTCATTTCACACGACTGCCTGAAACACTACAGTTGCACCAAACATGCATTACACAGTGGGAGTCATCATCATTACCATTATGCCACTTTTTCTTCAAGGAGGTGAAGGAGAATGTGGTTCCCTCTTCTATTTTATACTTAGTTTGTTTAGGCTGAGAAAGACAAATTGCTCCAAGACCACCTAGTGAACTTTGTGGCAAAGTGAGGAGCTGAAGTCTCATTCTATCAAGTGCACTTGTTAGACCATCCAACGGATGTCAAAGAAGTGAAAGGGAATGGTGCAAACCCAGCCCACCACCCTGAGAATAGAGTGTCTGTTGCTTCTGTGACTGCAAAAACTAATTACATCACATTAGGTCTACTAAATGCCTTGCACAGTTTAGCATCTTGGGCAGGTTAATCAAAGGACTCTTAAGAAACAATAGCCATCAATATTATTATTGATAATGATGATAATAATAATATACAGTGCCATTGATGCCATTGAAACATAATGCAATCATTATCGTTACAGTCCTGTAGCAACATTGTTGAAAAAGATTTTTTTTTAAAGAGGCAGGTCTTGTCCCCCAAAAGCTTGCAGTCTGTGTTTGACAATGGGAAGAGAAGGATGGAGGGGAGGGATGGAGATGCAAGAAATAAGGAAGGACAATGCAAGCAGAAGCAGCTACACAACATTTAAAATTGTTGTGGTGACTATAGTGTTTCTATGTCAAATATTAGAGAATGATCCAAACCTACCCCCCCCACAAAAAAAAAACCTACCGAAAAAGAAACAAACCACCAGCTATGCTATAAAAAGAAACTAAGCGTTGAGACCCTCTTTTCAGCTATGATTTCTTTGCCAGCTCATGATAAAAGAGCTTCTTTCCAGAGCCCCCTAAGCGGATGCCTGATAAAATCTCTCTAATCTCATTTTTGTATTCATTACCTAGATCAACCTTTTCTTGCGAGTTTCTTTCGCCAAAATACTGATCTGTCTCCAGCAGGTGTGGAAACCTGCAAGCAGAACAAAAGTAACGTGGCACTGAGATTGTATCAAAACTGATAAAACGCTATTAGAAAACTTGAAGGCAGCTGAGAGGTGATGGGGGTAACACGAAGTCCTGAGCTCTGTGTTGCTGCATTTGGGGGGTATTGCGATATTCTCAAACGAGCATACATGTGCTTTTTAGTCATTTCCCAGTGTGTGTTCTTTCTTAACTGAACTGGGAGGGAAAATATGAGAATTCTGTTGCTGTTCCTAATGATGTGCACTTGCAATTGTGGAGAAGGACTATGGAGTACAAATTAACAGTGCAAAATCCTGCTACTGCGTGTAGAAATGATCAGGCTATTTTTATATTCTATTAATGTTATTGTAGATAGGTTAGACCTTTTGGGGGGGGGTAAGCACCATGAAAATCTTGTTAAAATATAATGCAGGACAGCCCCTGAAAATGAATTGCTCTCAGTATTCTCTTGATCATTTGTTGACCTAATACAGCGCACTTGGTTTTCAAATGGTGGGTCACAACTTCATCTAAAGTGAGTCACCACAGTGGTGGCATTGCTATCTTTTGGGGGGGGAGAGAAGCAGAATAACACAGAGAGAAAGAGAGCAGGGTGGGAGGAGAGAAAAATGTGACAATCAGAGAGAGGGAGGGAGAAATCTATCCATGTATTTATTATACATACGTACGTACATACATACATACATACATACATACCTCAACCATCTGACTGGATTGCCACAACAACTCTGGGTGGCTTCTAGCATAATAAAAGCACAACAGAATGTGAACACTTTAAAACACATCCTATCAGCACAATGATTTATGTTCGTTCCTTGGAACTTCCTTCACCTCCACTCATGAGTCATGTGCTCCCCAAATCTGCTCCAGAGGTTTTGGGGAACCCCTAGAACTGGTTTAGGGTGCGGTGGGGGAAAGGTCCATTGTGAAAGAGTAAGTCTTTGAACTGATGGGACGCATTAGCCAGATACTTCCCATTCTCAGTGCTAACAAATTAAAAGCGGGGCAGGATAGGATTAAAGTCAAGCCTTCACCCTGGATCTGGAAAGACTGGAGCCCGCTGATTAGGGGTGCTCAAATCAGTCTATTTCTGTTTTGTTTCATTTGCAAATGTTTCCACCTATAACTCAGTTCTGTCCTGTTTCCATGTCAATCTGCTCCCCCCTCCAAAAAATACTAAATATACAGTAAAATTTGCATTTGCCTACTTATTTAATTGCACAACTGTATTTTCCAGCCTGCACATTAGTCTAGGGGATGCAGATCCAGTCAGCTTGATTTGCAATTGGCAAGGATTGGACGCGTTAAGCATCCTTGCCACTGATATAAAAGATCGCAGTGGGACGTCATAATGGATGAGGCAGGCTCTTGGGTATGTTAGGCACACAGCATTGAAGACAGGCAGGAAAGCTGGGCAATTCCCCCCCCCCCCATAACTCATCTGAAGAACACGGTGGAAAGGTATATCTCTAAGCACTGGCTGCCAAAAGATAAATAAAAATAAAATAAATTGCAAATTGCAGCGTCTTACAACTCTATTAACCAGAAGATGGGGAAATAGCCAGCTTTTCATTTTAATGAGATGTCAGATCTCACCCTTGCTGTCCCATGCATCTTAAAGCACCTGGCTGGCTGCGCCGACTTGGGGACTCAGAGGCTTTGTCATTATTCGGCAGTGCCTTTCTCTAATTTCTTGTGACACATGGTGCTAAAATCCTCCAGAAATGTGAGGTGAGGCAGGAGAAGATTCTTGCAGACAGCCTTGCTGTGAGAGTGCTCATTTGCATTATTCATTAGGCAGGAGCATTGATTTGCATCTCGCCGTGGCTGTCTCTGTTTCGCGGCAAGAGAGTTCTTGAGATTACTAAATTTTTACGATATTAATATCGCCTGTTTGGGAATAGAGCATCACCATTGTCTGGCTTGTGGGAGGTGTTTGGGGGGTCCCTGTGCTGATCACAAAAGGCTTCCAAAAACACTGCGCCATCACCTCTTTATGTAAAATTCAGTTTTCTGCCGTTTAACCGAAATATATGCTTCTTTCCTTCATTGTGCAGTTAAAAAATATATTTATATGACGGAAATATAGCCCTGTTAGCCGGTGCATCCAATTAGACCCTAATTGCAGGCTGGTTGCTAGTTTTATAAGGCAATTCTTCAGATATGCGGGCTGTTCCTGCTGCAGTGTTTGCACACTGTTTAATAACATCTGCATTACTTTCTGCCATTTAGGTTGTCTGAAGTACTAGCCTGTTAAGGACGTTATGTCTTTCATTCGATAGGACAGCTGTTCTGAAAGTTAAGGAATGCAGGATTGAGTTTCCTCCCTCCTCCTAAATCTCGTTAATTAATTTACATTGTGCTTAGCACTGAATCACAGTTATTCAATTAGAAAAGCTTGGGGGGGGGGAGGGAAGATCTAACGAGTTTCAGACTCGCATATGCTATGCACATTTTTTGTTTTCCTTGTGCGTGGCATTATTGAACTGTGCCAGGCTAGTTTATTTATAAAGAAACGAAGCAATAGTTTTTTCCCTCCCGTGTTTCTAATGGAGACAGTGTGAGTGCTAGTTAAAAGATGAGGTTGGCCAGCCAAGAGCAAAGAACAAGCTGCTGTACTGTTCTCTGATGCATCCTGAAGCATTTATACGCCACTATTCTTGTCAGAGAGGGACCAGGTGGTGCTGTGGGTTAAACAACAGGCTTGCTGATCAGAAGGTCAGCGGTTCGAATCCCTGCGACGGGGTGAGCTCCCGTTGCTCGGTCCCAGCTCCTGCCCACCTAGCAGTTCGAAAGCATGTTAAAGTGCAAGTAGATAAATAGGGACCGCTCCAGCGGGAAGGTAAACGGCGTTTCCGTGCGCTGCTCTGGTTCGCCAGAAGCAGCTTTGTCATGCTGGCCACATGACCCGGAGGCTGTCTTCGGACAAATGCCGGCTCCCTCGGCCTATAGAGCGAGATGAGCACGCAACCCCAGAGTCGGACACGACTGGACCTGATGGTCAGGGGTCCCTTTACCTTTACCTTATTCTTGTCAGATGACGATGTGCAGCATCTAACAATATGCAGTATATTGGAACAATATACTGATAAATCCAAAAACAACTGAACGAAACAGAAAAAGATAGCTGAAAATCAGAAGCTAAAGCAGTAGCAAACACTTTAACAGCCAACCAAGCTGGGGCTATAAAAACAAAACCCAATAGCAGAACCAACACAATTTTTACCCAAAGGCTTTACAAAACCACTTAGCTTTTAGCCTGTGGCCCTAGATTAAACAGCTCAGGACCTCAAAGACCGCCTTTCTCCATATGAACCTAGCTGGACCCTGAGATCATCTTCTGAAATCATCATCTGAGGCCCTCCTTTGTGTGCCTCCTCCACAAGAGGTCCGGAGGGTGGCAACATGAAAACAGGCCTTTTCTGCAGTGACTCCCCGTTTGTGGAATGCTCTCCCCAGGGAGGTTTGGCTGGCACCTTCATTATAACACCTTTAGATGCCAGGTAAAAGCATTATTCTTTAACCAGACCTCTGGCTGATTGGCATCCAATGCCCTTTAAAAATGTGTTGGGGAGGGGGCTATTGCTGGGTTGTCCTTGTTTTTTATTATGTATTTTGTGTCTTTATATTGTGATTTTATCTTGCGAACTGCCATGAGACCTGTGGGTATAGGGGGTAAAATGTATGTATGAATGAATGATTACATAGTGTAGAATTGGTGCCACATCTGAAAAGGCCCTGCTACTAGTGGACACCTGCCTTTTCATTTGTCAGAGGTGCCAGGAGCAAAGCCTCTGATGTTGAATGGAGTGCATGGGGTGGCATGTATGGGAGGAAGCAGTTTCTTATTAGGGCTAATGTAGCCCGGTGGGTAGGGAGAAGAATTTCAGGTTTGATTAAATGTATTTAGGCTACAGTCTTAAGACTGGTGTGTCTGTGTGTAACAGAAGGCAATACAACTGTGTGTAACAGAACGCAATACAATCCAAAGCCTTTCTGGGATCTTGCTTGCAGGGTGGACATGAGGCCAGAGGAATGTTCTTGTATGCTCCTGTCCTCTTTCCTTCTTTTACCTTCCCGTTATTTCCAATTCACAGAAGGGTTTGATGCCATCCCCTGAACTGTCATCCTCTTCTCCTTATTTGGGAACATTGACAGAGATCTGAGAAGGGTTTGGATTCTCCTGGCATGTCCCCGTATTACACGGGCCACACCCTGACACATCCTCTTTTTGTCTTGGTCAATATCAGGTGTGCAAAAACAGTAGAGGCAGGGGCAAGGATTCTTCTGCAATGCTGGTGGTAACTTGTCATGTCTGTGGCGCCAACTTGTCTATGTCCCCTAGGATGCCTTCCTGGAGGGGGCATAGGATTACACTTAATGGTTAAATTTACACCCTACCCCTTTTTCTAGGAAGTAGTCTTAGCCTCACAAGAACCCTCCGAGGTGAGTTAGACTGAAATATAGTAATGGCTCACTGTTTGTTGCTGATTTATGGTATATTGCTTTTTATGCATTTCTGTAGATTATCAGAAGATTATGCTTTCTCAGCTTTAAGAGCCCATAGAACTTTCTGTCTAGAACTGATGCAGCCTTGGAGACAAAAACAAACAAACAAAAACCCAGTAGCATCAAAGTATGGGTGTGAATGCATCCTGTAACAGCCATTTCTATTATGGTGCTACCTATTAAAGATGCTGCTATGATTACTGTTATCGTTATCTTCACACACGAATCTATGGAGGATGTAGGCATACAACGCTTGCTAAAGTTTTGGAGAGTTGCAGGGGAAGAGAGAGGACCACGTTCAGGAGGATGGTGTAAATGTTGGTGCACAAAGCATCAGTTGCACCACTTTAGCACATATCACTTTTAATCATCATGGGCTGGAATTGGAAAACATTAGGGTGAAACCTCTGGCCCAAATAAATTCAGCATACATCTCTCATAGCCTATCATGGTAGCTGGCTGGCTATTGCTTTTCTTTAAAAGAAATAAAATCTGAATGCTGCAGAAAGATTATAGTGTACATGTGCATGCATATTATACTACATATAGCAGACATAGGCAAACTTGGCCCTCCAGATGTTTTGGGACTACAATTCCCATCATCCCTGACCACTGGTTCTGTTAGCTAGGGATCATGGGAGTTGTAGTCCCAAAACATCTGGAGGGCCGAGTTTGCCTATGCCTGACATATAGGCTTCCTTGTAATCCTTCCCAACAGTTAATGGATCAGACATCTTTCTGAGAGTTTCACAAATCCACATAATGTCCCTGATTATTTAATTGTTCACTAGGACCCCAAATTTACTTGAATAGATGTGGATAACAACCCCCTTGTCCTTACAGCCACGTATGGAAGTCAGAGATTTCTCTGCTATCGACATATCAAGGATTAAACAGGAACTCTAGTTCATCACACACACACACACACACACACACACACACACACACACACAAACACACTATCCCCTCTTGGCTCATCCTGTTTGAGTTAGCAGCCTGTGGAGAAACACTGCTTTAGGACAATTTCGCACGCCAAGGGTCAAACTGTCTGCTTTTTTTGAGGATACTGCCTTCACAGCTGTAGAAAAACCTGAGGATGAAAAGAGAATCACCCCTTTTGGACCAATGTATCTTGATGTAACTAGGACAGCTGGTGATAGCCCCATAAGTGCATTGCTAAAAAGCCAAATTACAAAAGAGGGCATAAAAATAGCAGCTGGCTCTCCGATAAGTTCTTACCAATTGCCAAAGCCCACTATACTTAACAAGCAAAAAAAAAAGCCCCCACAAAAAGTGCATTAAAACACAGTCCTGCCTTTCATATGCACACTTGATATGTTTCCAAAAGCAGTCTGTGCACAACTGCTAGGTTTCAGAATGACTTTTAATAACCTGAACATTCAAGCGGTGTGTGGCGTATGCACTCCATTAAACTCTACTGGTTTCATGGGACTCCTTCTTAGGAGATTTATATTGTAATAGTTCCACTCTCATCATATTTGTCTGGAGTAAATAGACACATCTTGCAAATTCTCAGTATGCAACATTGGAAGAAGGCCAATTCCTGCCTCATTTTTCAGCCAAACTCCCACTGAAATGAGTGGCATCTTTGCCTCATTAAGGAGTTCGGAGCCAGGCCTGCAATATGCAAAATCCCACTGCATGTTGTTTTTGCATATCCCTCGTGAAGGAGGAAGCAAAGCTATCAAGACAGGGTGCAGTTCTGAACCCTTGCCTACTCGCTGTCCATTTTCACATCTTTTAAAACACCGAGCTACTTTAAACAAAACACCCTGCAATTATTCTATCAATCTAACGGGTGTCTTGAAGCCAGCCATGCCGACATAAAACGATAACACTTCCAGGCTGCACATGTCTCCAGTTTCGCAAAGGGAGCTGTATTTCGTTCCCATGCAAATCAACTAATTTAAAATATTGTTACGATGGCAAAGTGAACCTCTTCCAAATCAGGGACTGCCAAAGTCAAGAGTGGCAAAATAAGCCAAATTGGTTCCCTTAAGGGTCTTGTTTTTTCTTCCAGACTAGATTGACTAATGAACTTGGATGTGGAGGGAAGTGTTGGCGTCTTCTGTATGTTTGCTGTCTCACCTGCACAGCCTAGTTGAGGGGGAAAGTGCACCATTTTTTTTTTCAAAGATAGAGGGATGCTGTCCTCTGCCCAGATTGCAAGTCTGCCTGGTTTCCTCTGAACTCGGTAGCTCCACCTTAGAAGACATTAAGCTTTGCTCCTGTAGCAGAAGAGTCTGGGTGTGTGGCACCACGGCAGCAGTCTTTTAAACTGTGAAAGCTGAATATATAGGAAACAAAAATTAAATCTTTGGCAAGGAGGCATATACGGCTGTAGACTGGAATCCAGATTATGGGGAAGTTGGTACCAAACATATAGTTTACTGATCTGAAGTGTAAATAAGATGGCAGAACATATTGTTCTAAAGTAGCCTTCACCCACATGGTACTATCCTGATGTTTTGGACTACAGCTTCCAATTCCAGCACAGCCATTTAAAGTCCAAAACATGGCTGCCATGCTCTCATGGGAGAAAAAAAGAGAGAGAGGATGTCCCGGGGGGGAAAGATGGCCTGGTTTTTTCGGGACACTTGCAGGGTATGCCATATTGTGCACAGCATATCTTTAATCCCAATCCTTCAATAAGGTAGAGTTAGAGGGATTGTGAGATCATACTAATTAAAATATATATTATTTATGCATTTGTATATATATATATATTATTTTAACTATGGATTTACCAATCTGTCAGTGATAATTTACATATGTTATTAATTCACTCTTTAATGTATATTGTTGTATAATTTCTTTAATTTCTTTCTTTCTTTCTTTTTTAAAGAGCACCTCTGTGTTATCAGAAACCCTAAGTGCATTTAACTGGGTGCATGCAGAAACTTCGATTAATAATAATTAGGAATAATAAGGAATTAGATCTTCATACTCAATATACAAGGGGCCATGTTTGTATGTTGTAACTCTTCATAGCTGGCAGTTGTTCCCAAACTTGGTACCAAGGCATAAATGGCTTGCTTAAGCCACTTCTGTACCTTCAAATCTTTTATTTCTTATTCTTCCTTCTGGTTCAGAGAGGGAAATTTGCCACTTAAGGGTTAGTGTGCACAGAGTACAATTGCAATTTCCTTGGGGAAGGTATCCATTTCCAAAATCTAGATTCACAACACCCATCCTATATCATCCCTCGTTTCTGAATGGCCATCAAATGACAACCTTTGAACAACTCTGGCTCATGTAACAAGCTATGAAACGCTTCACACATTCCCAACTTAAAGCACAAGAGCAGGTCGCTCTTTTTCTCAAATCGAATCAAACCTGGTTCAGGGGGAAACACATCAAAGAACAGTGTCTAATAAGAAGAAGCAGGCTAGATACAAGACTGATGTGGGCAGATATGTGTACACTGCTTCCCAAACCAGTGGTGGAAGCAAACTGGATGCAGAGTACGGTAATTGGGAGTGTGTACGAAGCCAAGGCCTTAGAGGCGCCCAGGGACATTGTGAGTAGGGTTTGTGTGCAAGCCCAGACTCCTCTACACTGCTTTATACCTTGTGTGTTCATGAAAATGCCTCAAAAAGGGATAGAGTTAACATTCTATTGGCTTTTCCATGCTCCTTATACATTCACTGCCAGGAACTGCAAGGAAAGTACAGAGAGAGAGTGGGGATGAAGAAGGCAGAAAGTGATTTCTTGGTACAGCCAAGTGTTCATTCAGCCTTGCATATCCACAGATAAGTACCAAAGTGAATGTTTTAATAAATGAAAATTACTACCTGGCTAGTAAGTTGAAAAGGCACCTTGTGTACTGATTAGGGAAGGGAATGTGTGGGTGGATTTTGGGGGTGGGGAGGAAAGGGAGTAAAAGTATTATTCTCTCAGCTGTAATAATGAAAAGAATGCATTCAAAAGTAACCCAATAAAATAATAATAAATTGGTAAGGATGGAGCAGGGAGGAGACTTCAGTTAGTCGGTGGTGGGGTAAAGGCACTCTGTTGATTCTTAGAGGAACTTTCCTCATATTCTAGGACTTAGCATTAGTACATAAAGCAGACCGAATCCTGGTGAATTCTCAGCACAAATTGGAATGGAGACATGGAGAGCTTTTCTGTCCCTGACGACAAGAGGGGCATCGAGTTGTAAAAATAAATCATCAATCTGTTTATATGAAAAGCTGCTGAATTGGGGGGAAATGAAGAGCACAGTTGTGTATGTATGTATGTATGTATGTATGGATTGTGTGGAGCCTGCAATTGCTCAGTGGTGAGAGAAAAGCACTCTGAATATGCTTAGAGAAACACTAGTTTCCGCTAGTTTTGCTTAGAAGTCCTACGTTGTGGATGTTAAGAGAACCAAAAGCTAGCTTTTGTTTAGTTAGATGACATGGACCACACATGCGGAAGATAATTGGTAAATCTGCAACACGCACTACTATGATAAGCAAAACGGAAAGCAGAGCAATTTGCACCATGTGGGTTACCCCCTTGTAGCCACTAACTAAACTGCCCCCCTGACATATTATGAAGTGTGGTATATGAATAATCTAAAATAAAGAACTGCTTCATATTTAGGTCCCCCCTCAATCATAGATGGATGGATGTGGATTATAATAGCCATCCAAAAGAGTTGAGAACAAACTGTGTGCCATCAGCGCCTCTTGCTCCAGCTAGGAAAGCAATATTTACTACATTTTTTAAACTGTGTACACTGCGGAAATAAACACTGCTATCTTACTTAATTGGACACACAATGTGTGGGGAAATGTGCCCTTTTCTGAATAGAGATGAGGGAGTTAGCCTCCTGGTTTCAGTTAGGATAATTGCAATTGTAAAGCTGTGTTTTCCAACTCCCACCACCCAAAAATATACCCTTCCAACCCTTTAATTAAACCAAGAGAAATGCTTCATTTTTTCTGGTTATTGCCAAAACATGTTTCGGATGCCTGGAGGAGTGTTTGATTGTGCTTTCATTAGAATTCAATTTCTACCAGCCATACAGGTGCAATGAAAGAAATAAAAATTAATTAAAACTGTGGACATGTTTATCCCCTCCAGGTGCCATGAAAGGTAGTGGCAGAGACATTTTTCAAGTAATTAAACAGACATCTCTCTGTTTTCTAATGAGTTACTACTCGCCGCTCTAAAAATGCACCGAGCAGGATTCATCATCAGTCTGTATCAGGTGATGGGAGAGTTCTGTATTGGAATAGCAGCAGGAGCAGTTGCATTGTCTCCATTGTCTGGCTGCCCCATAAACAGACCAGCATAATGGGGGTGACTTTATTTTCATTTAATGAGTCCCTGAATTCCCATGTGCACAAGCATGCAATATCCTCAGTTATATCAATGGAATACGGCCTTTCCATCTTCCTTTTTGTACAAATGGGGCATGTCCCCTTTCAAATAATCTCTTCTCCAAACGGAACACCTTCTATCCTCATTATTCCTGGGCTCCAGAAGCAACCACTGCAGGAAAAGAGAGGCTTCCTAACTCCTCTCTCCTTTTACCCCTTACTCTCCAGCTATGCCCAGTTCCTGGCTTCCTTGTGAGTAGGCTCGTGACCAGGTCTTTACTTGCAAGTAGACTATTAGCTCACAGGAATCCTTTTAGATCCCCAATACAGCTGCATCCCATTTGCCCAGCAATGAGCAGATGAGCGGGGTGTGGGTGGGTGTCAATCACCCACAGACCAGCATTCCAATTTCAGGGCAGGCTGGAAAGCAGTCTTAAAAACAGCTCCTACAAGGTATTCATAAATATATTGCGTCAAGAAAGTATTACGCCTAAATTGCTAGCTTGGAACTGCCCAGCAAGAAGAAAGGACATTGTTAGAACTTGCATTGTGCTTCTCCTTTATGTAGTAAAGCAGGAAGTTGAGCACATTCTCTGCACCTCTTGTGGATGTTCCACGGTGATGTCGTTTCTGTAGCAGAAAGAAATAAAACATTTGTCTCCTAATGCCAAAGTGTGGACATATTGCCAGTTAAGATGAATTCTCCAAGGGATTTTTCATTTAACAGTCTTTCTCTCTCTGATTCATCATTTTGGAAACTTTCTTTAGGCTTCTGATTTTTATTATTTTTTTTACAGCATGCCACTAAATAATATCAAAGGACTTTTTTTCTTAGGAAAAAGACTTTGTGGCACGACCTTCAAAACCTTCACCTGGCTACACCAGAAATGATTATAAAAGATTGTGGCTGCAATCCAACAAAGTGAACTATGAGCAAAGTTTGAAAAGCAATGCTGGTAATTCATTGCAGGGAGTGAGTGTGAAGGCACTGAATGGGGAATATACAGACGAACTCAATGGTGTGTGCAGACAGTGGCTGGTAAACACTTTTGTATCATAGCCTGTGTCAAAAAGTAAAATGGTTAGCAGACACTACTTTCTTTTAATTCTCTTGGATGCTGCTGCAGACATTTGGTGTTCAGGGTAGAGTGTAGCTAGGTAGTCACAAGGGCAAACAAACATCAGAGGAATCTGCTATAGAAATTTGCCTATAGAAAAATGTGAGGATGGAAGTTTTTGGTTTGTTGTAGAGTGTGAAGGCTTCAGGGGAAACAAAACAAAAAAGGAAAAGAAAATAGCAACCCACCCACCCTCCCCCAATTTATCAGCCTCCCTCCGTTTTTTCAGAAACTGATCAGGGGAAAACAAAAATGGAGGAAAACAGATCCTTGCCTCAATTTTCCTGTTTTTCTTCTGGGCTTTCACATCTCTAGTTTATTATAAGGGGAAATTTTTCCCAAGATAAAATTGGACTCCAGGTGGGGGGCGAGGGTTGACTCTTGTAAATTACTTTTGTTCTTGTAAAATGATGAATAAAATCAGGTTCTTTTGAATGGTTAATCAAGAGCAATTTTCTTTCTTTTTCTGCATCATTTTATATTCAATAGTAGGTATTGATTGCCCACTTTGTAAGCAAAATCAATTATGAGTGAAATATAAATTCCTTGGTTTTATAATTACACACCTTATAACAGAATGCATTAATGACACCCAGCTCCAGAGATACCGTCTGGTCACAACAAAAGCCTGTTTTAAACCAGAGTTCAAAACATATTTACATGATTCTGAATCTGAATTTTGACATCTTCAGAACTTTCTCTGCTCTCTTGACAAGGTCATTGTTTATACAACAAATGGTAGGTTGTAGTTTGCATTGCTTTAATATTGCAAGCACATTATCCACTGATTAAACAACAGAGCACAGCTATACATCATACCCTGCCGGTCAGTTTTCCAAGGTCTATAGTTCATCATTGTTGGGCGACAGAATGCCAGACTACAAGAACCCTTACTCTGATCCATCAAGGTGATTCTTATGTTCTTACATTAAAGCAGGGGGTAGGGTAGGCAGCATGGTGCGCCCCCCCCCCATGTTTTGGACTAAAGCTCCTATGATTCCTTTCCATTGGCCATGCTAGTTGGGCCTCGTGCAAGTTCTATTCCACAACATCTGGAGGGCACAACCTCCAGAGTTTCCTGTTCCTTATTAAGGCATATGCAACAAATGTTGGGAATAAGAATTTGAAGACTGAAGAAAGGAAGAGCATTAATTATAGTGCATGGTGCAATGGAGGTGTGATGGATGTCCACTTAGAGTTCACACATTGAACAGAGCTGACATTGAAAGAGCCAATCTGCCACTCGTCTTCTCTTTATGACTAAAACAGTGGTCAAAGCTCTGTAGCATTGCACACCTTGATTATATTGGTAGAGGAAGGACTACAATTAGCCCAGTGGCCACCTGAATTATTTCATAGGAAATACCAAACTTCACACTGTCCCCTTATATCAGGGATATAACTGCTGATCCTCTGCATGTTGGACTCCCTTCTCCCAGCACTACACTGGCCATGCTGTCTGGGGCTGATAGGAGTTGGAGTCCAACAATGTCTGAATGGCCACAAGTTCTTCATCCCTGCCTTATGTGGATATATCATAGCTGTCTACCATGAAGAGTTAGGCAGGTGGTGAAGAGAAGGCTAGATATGGAATGGTTCCTGTGACATTAATTTGTTTATTGGGTTTATTAGGGTCCCATCGCTGGGTACAAGAATGAAATGAAACAATAAAGTGGCAATTAAAACCAATAAAAGCTCCAAGGGCCTTCTGATGGTTCCCTCACTGCGAGAAGTGAAGTTACAGGGAACCAGGCAGAGGGCCTTCTCGGTAGTGGTGCCTGCCCTGTGAAACACCCTCCCATCATATTTCAAGGAGATCAATAACTATGCAACCTTCGGAAGACATCTGATGTCAGCCCTGTATAGAGAAGTTTTTAATGTTCAATGTTTTAGTATGTTTTTATATATGCTGGAAGCCACCCAGAGTCACTGAGGCAACTCAGTCAGATGGGCAGGATTTAATAATAATAATTATAAATAATATACGATAACACATCAGCCTGTGGAGTGTATTCAAGAAAGTATGCTTGGCAGCAGCCCCACGCTACTCCTGCAATCTTATTGCTTGTTTTGTTTTGTACACTTCCCTTAAGAATCCTGATACTTAAGGGCAGCTTATAACTTGTCAAAGTAAGTAAAGCATTTTAGGGAGAGTCTCTGCAGGTGGGCACCCTAGAAACAGATCTATGTCAAGCTGCAATATCCTGAATAGTATTGATGGCACTTGGCTTGCCCCAGGACTCCATGGTTGCACTGTACAAGCACAGTAACTGGCGTTGGGGGGAACATTCATATACTGAGGCTCTCAACATTCACCTTTCAAGAGATCCCTCAAGTCTGAAGAGAACAGATTTCATTTCTCAGCAAGGATGATCCATGTCCTAAAGCAAACTTCCATTAAAAATGACTACTGGTATCAGAAAGGTTTCTAGTGATGCATACAAGCTAATACAGGCCCAAAGAGCTTGCTTAGACCAATCTGAATATTCTAGTTGACAACAGCCCCTTTTTCTCATGGCTTTGATACATTTGCAATTTGTTTTTCAATTTTGGACATTTTCCTTTGTTTGTTTGTTTGTAGAAAACCCTGCTGCACATGGAACAGGTGTTTTCATTGAGCAAGGTGTCTTCTTTCCAAAGGTTTTGTTATTATTAATGTTTGTTTACTTGGCTTCGCAACTGTGAGTATTCCCAAAGCATTCTAATAGCATCCAAACTTTCTGAAGCTTGCAGCGAGGCTTCCTTGGTAATGTACGTTGTAAATGAAATGCAGCACGGACAGTTTCAAAGTCCATAAGAGAGGAACTTTCTGGGAAAATCAATTTTAACAATTGATATATTACATCCCTTATTGGAAGAGAAATGTGCTGGTAGCATCTTGGAAAACAGTCAGGTTCTTATAGTGCGTTCACTGACAGGCCCAATCTCTTGCGGACCCTTAAATTCATATATAGAAACCTTTCTTGCAGACGTGAACCAGTGGACTCACATTGATGCACAGATACACCAGCAATGCAATTAATCGCTGCTATGGAAGTAGCATACTTTCCTCCTAAGTTGTTTCACATCATAATATGAAACATCCTCGACCAAAGAAACTTAAGGTCATAAGCAGTGTTAGAAACTCAGATACAGTATATAAGCTAGGCGCCAAATGTAGCTTTTATTTATTAAACTTTTTGTTTTTGTTACTATGTTAATATTTATTATTGATACGCAAAGTAGCAGAACTGGTATGGCTCAAATTCCAAGTATCTTCGCTGCTCAGCATCTATCAAATGGAAATATCATACCATTATCAAAAGGGAGGTCATTTTGCATAACAGTCTTCTTATTCTTATTCTTCTTCAGTGATCACTCATGGCCGAGTAAGACTGTCTTCCATGAACACGGTCTTAACAGTGAGTCCGTAAGTGACTGTGGAGGCCAATTCTGGATCCACACGTCCTTCCGCATAACAGTACAGTAGGACTCACAGGGGTCCACAAAATTGTGCTTAGCATTGGTGGCCTG
The DNA here is from genome assembly GCA_034641385.1 of Darevskia mixta. Lineage (NCBI taxonomy): Eukaryota > Metazoa > Chordata > Lepidosauria > Squamata > Lacertidae > Darevskia > Darevskia mixta. The sequence goes on from JAWWNH010000149.1 coordinate 4,380,512, forward strand.
CCTAAACTTTTCAGTCATTTCAATCCTATGCCCTCCCTCGAGAGGAGTGCCTTATCCTGTATCTCGCACCATGTCTCAAAAATGAGAGGTTGAGGAGGATTGTGCATAGTGTGAAAGCAAGCCCAGAGCTGTAGAAGGAAGTGGCAGGGCTTGCTTTGGCTGGTCTCTCCATGAACCCAATAATCGCAGATCCAAAAAACAACAACCCCACACTCTGTCTTCCTCTGAATTTTGGGAGCCGAGGAAAGTCGGAGTTTCCCCATTCTCTACAGAGTTCCAAGATTGGGAGGAAATCTGAATCTATCTTTGTCGTCAACATTGATTCTAAGAACTGAATCTGGACTGTGGCTGGTAATTATGAGTAACATTGGAGGGGGGGAAATGGTTCTGTTCTCAAGGTTTCTAAATCTGGCTGTAAACATTACTCTTCCCTTGAACCCCAAGCTCTTTTTACTAGTGGCTTCAGCTGCTTCTGTAATGGCTTCTGTGGTAGCAGTGGAAGTCTATCCTTGTACCCTTTTTCTTTTCTCGAATGCCTCAAATGAATACTGGTTTTGCAGCATCTCAGCTGCCAGCATCCCAGGTGTCAGAGACTAAAGGTAAAGGTAAAGGGACCCCTGACCATTAGGTCCAGTTGCGGACGACTCTGGGGTTGCGGTGCTCATTGCTTTACTGGCCGAGAGAGCCGGCGTACAGCTTCCGGGTCATGTGGCCAGCATGACTAAGCCGCTTATGGTGAACCAGAGCAGCGCACAGAAACAGCATTTACCTTCCCGCCGGAGCGGTACCTATTTATCTATTTGCACTTTGATGTGCTTTTGAACTGCTAGGTTGGCAGGAGCTGGGACCAAGCAACGGGAGCTCACCCCATTGCGGGGATTCGAACCGCCGACCTTCTGATTGGCAAGCCCTAGGCACTGTGGTTTAACCCCATGTCAGAGGCTAGGGGAACACAATTTCCCCTGACATCAAGCAGGCTGTAAAAATAACATTTTCCAGGACTCCCAGAGCTCCCAAATCCAAAACTGGATCCCTGGGCTAATGTTAACAGCTTGGGCACTATTTGATATCAGGCTTACATTGTAAGCCATTTACTGAATAACTGCCTTTCAATTAACCAGCAAATGTACATATTAGAATAAATTAGAGTAATTTCAGACAGACAGCAGAAGGGTGAATAGCTTCACTCAGCTAAATTATATAAAATGAAAACAATTTTACATGCATTGAGTGGATTTAGAGAGACTGCTTTTGTCAACGACTTTAGTATTGATCGTGCCTCATATGGCATACTGCTGTTTACAAAGAACACAAATCTATTAATATTATTCTATTCCCCCCCCCCCATTATTCTTTTACCAGTATTAAGAACATAGAGTTGTTTTCCACCCTTGGCTTTTCCATCATGTAGTATATTGATTAAGATATTTTATGATTAGCTTTCCCAGGAACTTCAGGAGTTATGCTTTAGTAAGAGGGTTTTTGTTGAAGTTTGAGAGCTTCTGGGCTGGGAGTCTGACCTCTGCATCTGACATCGTTACAATTTCTAAAACCATCCGAGTTTGGGTAGCCCAGGATTACTATGACTGACAGTTCAAAAATACAGTGATCTGTTGTGTCTAACCTATGTCAAGCTGGAGAATATTTAAATCAATAATAATGCTATCAGAAGTGGAAAATCAAATGCAAAATAATTCCCTAGGCTTCCTGTGCATAATGACACTTGCTCTTTTGATGAATTGCTAATGCATTCTTGCACAGGAGAACAGCCAAATCTGGGATAGAAAGAGCAAGACTGGAAGAATTTGTGCTTTTGTTGCCCTTACTACTGTTCACCGCTGTTTATTTTTTTGTCTAAAAATGTAGAATTCACTGTTTAAAAACCATATTCAAGGCAGCACAACTCATACTAATTACCATTAAAAGACAAACAAATCCACCCAAAACCACTTTGTTTATCTCATCAGTGGTTATGGGCTTGTTCAGAATTTAAAAGCTGGGGGGATTATAACAGCCATTCTTCCATCTCTTCATAGAAAGCACTTGGCACAGCCCTGATGGAATTCTACCACATTGGAAAGCTGGCAGAGGAGCTGTACAACTGAATACTCTCCACATCACAAATTCCCTGCCCGTTGAAACCTAGCATTTCAGGGACAGCGGTCATCCCAATGTGCTCATTTTCCGTTCAGTGAGTTTTGGATGTGCACGAGCCTTTAGTGATTCTATTTCCCATCAATGTTCTGTAGCAGCACAAGCTTAAAGATTTTTTGATTCTCTAGAAGTTCATCTCTTATTTGGGGGGGCGGAGCTGAGAATATTTCTGCATCTCATATTTAGAAAGAATAGGTTTTTTATTTTTTTTAAAGGATGGAAGAGCACATGAAGGCTGAAAGCTAAACAAAAAGGGGGGGGGGAGTCCGTCTCTTAAAACTGGGGAAGCTTCAAAGAACATATATAGTGTCAGATACCCAGGAGATTCTAGGCTTGCCATAACATATTGATTCGAAGCCCGTTTGAAAGTATATCTTTTCTGGCATAAAAAGGCAATAAATATTTGGCAGAGGTGTGTAGCCTTTCTGCACTTAAGGTAAGAAGGGCGCATTTTGCCAGTACATCCTTTAATATGTACTAGTTGTTAATTAAAACAGACGACTTCACTAGTTCATGTTTTATGCATTTGTGGGATTTTAATACAGCCACAACTAAAAGGTTTGGTTCAGGAGCTTGGAAGCCTCCTGTAACCCTTTAACAAAGCACTTTTCGACTTAATTGATGTGCTTAATGCTGCTATGATGCCTACTCAAGGTGCTCTAGGGACGTCAAGTAATGAAAAATGAAAATCTACTCCCACTCTCTTCCTGTGTGCATTAATGGACACCATTAATGATGCAATCGTTTACCTTTCTACTCAAAAGTAAGCCTTGTTGTTTTTAATGGAGCTTGCTAGCCTTGCAATAGCCTTCTCATGCATTCAGTGTATTAGCTCCACCCCTGCTCCCAAACTGGACGGCAACTTTTTGAAGCCTGTAGTACATGTTGTTGCATGCCACCCCAATCTCTGAGTGGTGCAAGATTCCAGGGGTGCTAGGCACTTTACCTAGGGTCCATGTTTCCTTTTGGAATTGAGGCACAGCAGAAACTGTGGAGTCTTGATTTATGGTTGATTTACACCTATATGTAAATCAACCATTTACAACCTGAGCTTGGAGAGGTTCACAGCATTAACACTCCAAGAGAGACTTGTTTTTCCACAGTCATGGATGCAAACAGAAGCCAACCATCATGCTCCAGCCCTCTCTCCAGCTTGCTGTCTTTTCCAACCTGCAACCTTTTCCACATCCCAGCCAATTCTAAAAACTCTGGCTTTGTCTTCTAACTAACTTGGAGCTGGAGGAGGGGCCCCACCCACTTGCCATCTGACACAGAGCCTTTGCCTTCTTAATGGGCCATTGACTTCCCTTTGTTTTCCTATCACTCTATCGCTCATCACTCCAGGCGATTACCTCATCAGGAAACCAGCCTGGTTTACAATTTAATCCCTGCTGGATCCAGGGGTTCAGGAGGCTTGATTAAATTCTAGCACTTATTGGATCCAGGAATTTAGGGGAGTCTGGCACGCCACAAACGCAAAACACTACAAAGACTCAGCATTAAAACCCCAGGGGTGCATGGAACCACATTTCAAAAATATAGTTGTGGTAGGCTGTATCAAAATTGTGAAGTAGACTATAAATGCAATTATACAAAGTATTTCAAGGTTGGGGGGAAATGGAGGGTACATTGAAGACACTCCTCACCTGGAACCTAATTTGGTCTTGGGTCAGTCGGAGCAGATGATATTGGGTTATGTGGATCAATTGTCTAACCCAGTATAATGACCTGACCTGTTTTGGGTGGATAGGTGTAAGGGGCATGCAACCAGACAACAGACCATCAAGCTTTAGGCAAGGAAGAAAAATAATGAGATAAGTGAAGATGGAAACAGCCACAATGGCCAAGGCTTAGAGACACAGCAAGTTGACACATGGAGTCAAATGCATCTAGCTCTTGCAAATTCTAGCACAGTGTAGAACAAGCCTGGGGAGTGTACAGTGAGATTTCTGCTGAGGGGAAAACTTCAGGAAGAGTCTGGGTTCCCTGTGGAGTGTTTCAGGACACAGCTTTGCCTGAAGTTGTCCATATCTAGAAGTGTTCTCAAACATCCCTCCAAATCATAATCTCGTTGTTTGTGGAGATTTTTCAAATTCAGTTAATGGGGAGAAAGATGGGAACATCACTTGTTTGTGGAGACTTTCTTTAAATTCTCTGGTCTCACAAGAAAAGGAACATACAAAATACTGGAATTGCATAACGAATATTTGTCCGCCTTTGCCCACTACACTCCAAGATAACAGAAGAGATCAGGATACATACAAACAAAGGAAGCATTTTCTTAATCATTTGGCAACACAAAATGTTGGCTGTTTTAGTTGATTTGATTTGCTCTTCACACTGAGGGAGAAATCCTGAAAATGGCAAGAAATGTCAATTTAATATGTTCTAATTGATGCTTCTGGAAAACTTGCACCATCATAGGAGAAAGCAATAGACAGTGATGTCATTTCCATACCAGCGTGAAAACCCATGTTTGTTTCCTGATGCCAAAATGTGGACATTTTGACAGTTAAGACGAATACTCCGAAATTATATTTCATTTTACTATCTTTCTTATGCATCATTTTTAGAAACTTCCTTTAGGCTTCGCTTCTAATATTTTTGTTACATACCACTGAATAGAATCAAAGGGCTCTGTGGCACTGCCTTCAAAAACAGTAGAAAAGACTAGGCCTTTTGGGATGAAAGAAAAATAGAGCAATAACATTTTAATCCAGAAAACAAGTGTGTATCAGAAGTTTGGGATTCATAGAATAGTAGATTATTAGCACTGAGCCTAACTGTAGGTACCTGGCCAACCCTTGTTTTTCAACCCAAAGGTATTATGATGCATTTTACAGTGATTCAAAACCTGCCTGGTGTAATCCTCTGCGTATGGATGTGGGAGGGAAATCGCCTTCTTTTTGCTCAGGAGTGCTAGCTAGCAAACCGCTCGATCTGCAACCTTGTTAAGATGAAGCACTTGGACATAAACAGATTGGGTCTTCCCGAAGTCATTGAAATTAAATTGGTTTAAATCCAAGCATTTAAGCTTAATTGGGGTGAGGATTTAGGTTGTACATCTGACAGTGCATATATTCGTGACAAGTGCCAAATTCGCTCTCTCGTTCTCTCTCCACCTTGCCATCGTTTTCATTGGGGATGAGAACTACGAGCTGCATCGGAATTGCCTTGAAGGGATGCTCTGGCATTGTCCGTGTGATTTTTCTGCTGCTCGGCTTCCCTAATGAATCTTTTATATCAGGAGAAGAAGTGCAACAGGGCTAGGGAGGAAAACATGGTTGTTGTTGTTGTTGTTGTTGTGTTTTGTCTCCATGTCAGAGAGCAAAAAAGCCAATAGTTCCCCCAGCCCAGTTTGTCACTTTAGCTCCAGTTAAATGCTGACCTATCTGAGATTTTTGAACTTTCTGTTGACATCTCTATGAACTTGCTCTCTGTAGCTTTGAGTCAGCTTGCTGGCCTCTGCTTAGATCCTTATGCTTCTTAAATCTTCAGTTCTGTTTCTTTCATCTATTTTGCCCCTTGATAAGACTGTAGGAGTCTTGGAACTGGTTAAGGAAGAAGAGAAAAGCTCATCCACTGCTGTTTTCTTAGCACAGATTTTTTATTTTTTTAAGAGAGGAATGGGAAACAGATAGGGTGGTGGAATATCATCGACCCCATAAGAATAGCTTTAGTACCATAGGCAGAATGGCATGTTCTCTCCTACAATTTATAACGTGTTTTATATGGGAACAAGAGCAATCCTGTCCTATTAGTGCCAAATTAGAGAAAACATTAGATCTGCATCTTTGTCCTTAAGTGCAAGGCTTTTAAATGCAAGTTGCCATGGTGAAGGTATCAATCTGGACTGGTTCCCTACCACAGGAAAGGAGTAGTGCCAACTTTTTGTTGCCTACTATGGTTCCAAATCACAGGACTCTATGCTGGCAGTTTCTACAAGGAAAATAACTCCCACAGGATTCAATTGGTACCCTCCCCATGGAAATTGCAGGTCCTGGGTTAGGAGAGCTGACCAGATTGGGACTGAAGCAGGGAGCAAAGGCTGAAAACCCTCTAAACACCTGACCACCACCACTGCTTGGGTCTTGCTCCATGTTGGGGACCCTGAACTGGCAATTTGTGTTATAAATCAACAACCTTCACTTAAGGGCACATACATGGAACTTAAGTGTCACCTAGCTTGTGCCTTACCTTCTTCCATCCCCCCTTTTCCTAGCCAGCCAGTCCCCCTACCTTCCCTTTCATTTCTTCAAAAAAATACCTGCTGGTGGCTTGGTAACAGAAGAAGCTCCCATCAATGGCTGGTGTAGAGATGGACATTGTTTTCTGAAATGCTAACCTGGCAGCTGGGCTCTGGTGCCCAGCAAACTGCTGCAACAGGTATTTGAGGGCATAATGAAATGTTTAAAAGGGAAGTGGGTGACTTTAGTGAGGGCTGTTATTTTGGGCTAATGCCAAGCTCATTAAAAACCAGATCTGATATTTGCAGGGAGGAAGGGGTGGTTGTACTGGGCTCCTGAATTTTTTTTAAAAAAACACCACAGAATTTGTTTAAAACATATTTCTTATGAAAAACTCCCTTTTTTCCATCAAAAGTCTCAAGATTTGTCAGCTTTTTGCCAGCATCCCTAGGGGACTGCCTATCCACTTTGAAATACCATCTGCTTCCACTGGGACTAAGGCGAGGGACTTTTTGATTTGCACCTTCAAATGTTGAAATGTGGAACCAAAAGAAACAAGGGCTCTATGATGAATTCCAGTTTTGAAGCCTGCCTACACAAGAAACCAGAAAGTTTAAATTCTGTGGTCCAGAGGCAGACGAATCACTGATTTAATCTCTCTACGGTGGGAGTGGGCAATTGGTATACATAAAGTGGTCTTTCCTCACATTCTGGAGAACCATTCTTTATGTTTTCCCATGTTCTTCACTTGTGGTTAAACCAAGGTGCTTTAATTCTGCACTAGGTGAATATTAAGCCTCTTGGTTCCGTATGTGGCCCTGTGCCTTTAATTAAAGAAAAGGAAAAAGACAAGCGTATCAGTTGATGCTGAACCTGAGGCCACAGTAATAGCTTTTCCCTACTATTTGTCTCATTTAATATTCACAGGCCACAAGGCTCTGTCTGTCATTTGTGGTTAGGAGTCTACATTTCCCCCTTTTTAGTTGGAGAGAGCACTTGTCCTTTTTGTTCTACTTTGACACTGACACCGTGTTTCGCTTCACTCTGAACACAAAAGCATGAGCGCCCCGTGCTGTTTGTACATTGGTGTCACCTCCTCCACCTGAAATTAGCATTCCCCAGTGCCAGCCAGCATATTTATATGGAGCATAACGTCCTAACTTTGACAAGTTAGGAAACAAAAACCAGTGTACAATGAGCATGCCAATTGAGGCTGATTATATTAATTGCTATTCAGGTCAGCGCTCAGATTAATTATTATGTTTGTGTAGCGTGTTTGTTAAGTGGTTGCCTGATTGCTGTTCAGAAGATTGATTACTTGTTACATTTACCTTGTGGCTTCTGCGGGAGAAACCATCGCTTGCATTTCATCAGTTCAAAGCACACTGAGGTCAGGGAGGGCAAGTGGGAATTGCGTGTTGATCTCTTGGTAGAAGCTTGTGCAGACCTGAAATGGCATCAAATGCTTTGTTGAGTTATATGTACCCTTTTGATCTTCCTTAGGGACATCCTGAAAGCATGTCACTATGTTTCAGGGATTTTAAAATCCTATATACACAGTTTTTAAAAAATTATATTCCTCTTTCGTCATTACTAGAGATGAGCTGAAAATACTCCGAAGAAATCTTCTTTCTGAGAAAGTTACTGGGATTTTTCTTATTTTCTATCTCTCTACACACACACACACACACACACACACACACACACACACACGGTAAAAAAGGGGTGGCCATTTTGCAGACCATTCTCCTTCCTTTACCTTTGTGTGGTAGCAGCCACTTCCCCTTGGAATGCCCCAGAATGATGGCATCCATGGCATCATGGGATATGCAAAATGTTACCTAGACTGCCAACACAGCTAATGCTGTTCACTTGCAGTAGCACCAAAAACAGAAGTGGGGAAGCTGTGCTCCTGGGCACTGCCGTTGTCAAGATTCATCCAGGTTAAAATGTGGGAGAATTTCTCCTCTCCTTGGGATAATTCAGTGAAAATTTCCTTGCAATTCCTCTGCCAACAAATAGGGCAGGGAATTTTGATGTACCAGGTCATGGGGGAAAAGAAAAAGAAAGTGTACCCTCTTTGAATTCTGTAGTTTTACAAATGAAGGCATAATAACAACCATCTGTTCCTTAGCAGGTCTTAAAATTAGGTAAATACAACCTCAGATGAACAACACATGACATATTACATTGTGTCATGCAGGACATGCAGATAAACATAAAATTTCTAGTTACGTATGTGGGTCTGCATGACCTTGTACCTTGTTACACCAGTAAATCCTCTTTATTTATACAAATTCCAGTACAAAACTGAATTATTTCCTTATGCCAAGAAAAAATAAAATAAAGGAATGCATATCCCCCCGTCATTCTAGTTTAAGTAGTGCCTTTAAGAATTTCCAGTACTTGCTTTGCATCCTCTGTTCTTTGTACTTTGATCCAAGCTATTTGGTCTCACATTTCCATAAATGCAGTTGTTCACCCTGGAGAAAGATAGCATCAAATAATTTTGTAAAGGGCATACTGGGGGGGGGGGTTACAAAATACTTAGGGATTTAGGGACGAGAGGCTCTGTGATTAGAGCAGAGTGTGGAAGAGAACTTGGTTTTATTATCATTGAACATAAATGAAATATCCTTGGTGACTGGTAAAAAAGAGTTGTCGGTGAGCATATAAAAATAAACAATTATTTATTTATTGTTATTGTGGTAGTTATGAAGATATTCAGAAAGTTGTTTCAAATATCGAAAGTGTTTGGCTATAAATATACATTTACTAAACATGTGTCAGAGTGTCAAATGGCACCTGGTTTTTTGGAGGCAATACCATAATAGAAATCAGAGGAATTATATTGGGACTTAGTCCAATGTTGATTTAGTTTAATTGGATTGAGAGGCTATTCCAAACTAAGTGAAATCTTTAATAGTAGCAGAAAATAGTGTGGCATCCCAAGTGGAAACATCCACAAGTTCCATCTACAAGGAAATGACCGATGAAGTTTTTAGAGTTGGCAGAAAAGGATAAATTAACTGATTTGATTAATAGGCAGAAAGGAATTTAATGCATTCCTGAGAGATGGGCATGCTATTTACTGTGTCACAAATGAGAAAGTGTTCTCAGAGGCTAGAGCCCCAGTCCAAGGAGGTATAAACCTGCTGCCCAAAGCACTCAAGAAAGAAAGCAGGGGTGGTAATGTAACACAGCTCAAAACAGCTGGCGTCAAGCACGGAATCTGTTCAATTGGTCACTAGTGGAAGGTTGTACAATTCTTCAGTAAAATACAATAAAATCTCAAGCTTTGAATTCTGGTGATTTTCTAGGGAAAGGAAGTTTCATATTTGTGCAGCAATTTTTAATCTGCACCCCCGGCTCCCAAACTCTCAGTTCACAGAAAAAAATTACTCACAATCTAAGATTTAAGGGAGGGGATAGACAATATCATCTCATAGCATCCAAATACCCTCTGCATTCCATCCCCATGTCCCTCTTAACTTAGTTTCTGGCGGTGTGGTGCTAGTATGAGGAATAGTTGCAGTATGGACTTCTTGTATTACCACAGCAGCATGGGAAGGAGGCTCAGGGATGGGGAGCTTGTGACTCTCCAGATGTTTTTGGCCATGCTAAGTGGGGCTTGATGAGAATCCAAAAGCATCTGAAGGACGACAGGGTTCCCCATCAATGTGACATCTCCCACATCACTGGTGTAACATGAGAAGAGTGTCACAGAACAGGGAGGAGGAGAGAGGAAAGGCTAGCAAAGAATGAATGGGAAAAAATGCAGTTTAACACTAATAATAATAATAATAATAATAATAATAAACTTTTATTTATATCCCGCCCTTCCCCGCCAGATGTTGTTGTTTGCACAATGGGTGGGCATGTAGCCTAGTGATGCCGCACCATCGATGTGCAAAGCAGCTACCCTCCTTATACACTTCACAGATCCCACAGCACACATACTTTTAATGTACAGTAGGTGGAGGTCTGCTTTAGTTAAGCTTTGTTTCAGTCAGGGTTTAAAAAGGGAAGCTTTTGTAGGGGGATTTTTGCAAGAAATGTCTGCTGTTCAAATGGATCATACTCCAGAGATGCAATATGTTTTTAATACCACACGCTTGGGTGACAGTGAGGAGTAAGTTCAAGTTAATGAGATTCTTCTCATTGTCTTCCTGGAATTCTTCCTTTAGCATCAGGGGTTTATACACACAAGGGAAGACATAAGCCTTCATCCTATGCCATCCCTTGGAGAGAAGATTCATAAGTAGGCTGAAATCCTATGTGCCTGTGTGGTTTTTTTATTGGTTTTTTTTAAAGAAATAAATATATAAAATGGATTAGAGATGGGCATGCTATTTACTGTGTCACAAATGAGAAAGTGCTTTTCCATTTTCTGATCACTCAGAAAAGTTGCACAGGCAGTAAAACTTAGTTTAGTTACAAAGTTTTGAAAGTTCCTACATTATTAATATAGGAACACAGGAATGGCTGGTGAGAGCCATATGACTGAGCTGAGGCAACCAACTCAAACCTCCTCACAGGCTGGGTTTCTCAGGTAGACAATAGGCTGGATTACTTATTTCCTCCCAAAATAAGGGAAATGACATCGCTAAGCCTGGCAGGGCAGCATACTCTATGGTATTAGACCCTTCAGTCATTCATTAGACATGCTGGTTATATGAGGCTGGTTATCCCTTACACCTGTGTTGCTTTATGTGTTTACTCAAATGGTAAAAGTGTTAAGGCAACAAACACCTATTTGTAATGTTCATTGTACAGTACACTCATCAGGAATCCATGAAAGACTGCCGGTTCCTGCTAAATGTGCTCTCAATGCAACCTGTGTTAGTCTCTTCATGTGCCAAATAGCCCTTAGGCTACAGCGCTATGCCCACTCACTTGGGAATAGGTCCCATTAAACTCAGTGGGACTTGCTTTGAAATAGTGTATAGGATCGCACTGTCAAAGCCACTTCATACTTTATTAGGAAGCAGTGCTAGGTAGTGCCCCAAGTGAGGGACAGGTGATCATTATATAATGCAAAAAAGGGGGGATCCTGAAAGAAGACATGTAGGGGGAAAAGGGGAAACTAAATGTAAAAAAAACACTGTGAATGGGTTAGTGATTGCTATTTTACAGTGTAAGACTCACAATGCGCAGGCGAAGGCGAACATTTAACTTCATTTAAGATCTTTAATTTTAAAATGTTGTTATGGTTTAATTAGTATTGAAAATGTCCTCTGTTTATTTACCAGTTTGTAGAAATTGATTTGGTCTGTGACCGTTTAATAAAATTTGATTTGACTGTGTAAGACTCACAAGTAAGAGGATATATTCATGAGTGAAACTTAGACTTTTCAGTTTTTCTTACCTATTATTTTTACCCTTCCCTGACCTGCATTCTTTCCTCTTTTTTGAATGAGTTTCCAGCACTGTAGGTGAAACATGTTATTCGAAAAGAAAACTGGCTCTATCCATCATATTCAGTTGAAAGGCCTTAGCAAACATCCAGCAATGCAGAAACCCAGCCTCAACCCCTTGATCCAACAACTCTTCCCAGAAGATTTTTGTTTAACTGTAAACACTGTGTTTAGTGTGTTTGACCCTGTTACATTATACCACACATTTTTCATTGTCTTACAAGCATCCCTTATTATTATTATTATTATTTTGCAATATTAAAACTTTATTTTTCAAAAATATAAATAGAAATTTTACTCGGATCTGACAAATCTCGCCAGCATGGAGACACTCCTGGGAGGTAATCATGACAACGGACATGCTTCAACTGCTTGAAACAGATTACTCATTTTCACCAAAAAGATGCAAGTCCCTACATAGAGCAAATCAATTCCTTGCAGTGACAGCCTATTTGTTCTGAAAGCAGAAAGACGGTCCCCTCAGACTCTGAACCAGCTGGCGTTAAACCCTTGTGCCTTTTCTCTGGGTTGCACACATTACATAATGCACAGGCCTAGTTTTTTCTACTCTGTCTCACTCTTTCAGAGCACGGACCTGAGAGGTAGTTTGAGTTGTTTCATGCTGGAGAAACATTATAGCCATGACTGTTATTGTCGGTTGGCTGGTTCTTGCTTAACTGGAAAGACATAAATCTTCTTTAGAAAGCTGGCTGTTGTACACACTCCCTTTCGCTCTCTCCCCTTCAGCCCGCCCATGCTGTTAGCTTTGGACATACTGAAATGATCTTGGTCTAGCATCAAAGCCCTCAAGAAGTAATGATGACAGGTGATCTAAACTCATTAAAATCTATATGGGAGCAGGGCCGGTGCGTCCATTTAGGTGAACTAGGCAACTGCCTAGGGCGCCAAAATGGAGGGGGCGCTGGCCAGCCTGCCCCTCGCCCCCCGCTGCCACCCGGTGCCGCCCCAACCAGTGGCGAAAATCGCGGCGGCGCGGGGCGCCCGGCGGGCAGGGGGCGGGGCACCGTACGTCATGCACAATGATGTCACGTGCCCCGCCCCCTCACCTAGGGCGCCAGAACCCCTAGCACCGGTCCTTTATGGGAGGGAGCTGGATCTTCACTCTTAAACTGGTAACGCAGACTCAAGGAACCTTTTAAATCAGTGTCTGCTAAACTGAGAGAAAATAGTTTCAAAACAATTCACAGATGGCACTAAATAACAACAACAACAACAACAACAACAACAACAAACAACAAACAACAACAACAACAACTTAACTCTAGAGGCATGGTGAGATAGAGTATGGAAGATAGCCCTAATGGAAAAACAAATAAGCATATTAGAGTGCTCAGGAACACAAAGACCAAAGATGATTTTGAAACTGTATGGCACATGTTTATTCAGTACACAGGAAAGGACAAAGTTGTCAGCTCACCATGAGCTTCCCATGGCTCACCCTAGAACGATCTGTTAAGACGGAGAGTAGAAAACACCCAACTGATGCAATCAAGTATAAACAATTTGCAAACTTAATACTTGGCTGTGTTATTTACATGTCTATGCATGGAATGTTTCTTTTGTGGGGGTGGAAGTATATGGGGATTGTTATAAGTATTTTTAGAAACTGAAAATATAAACTTAAGAAACTGGGGGGGGGGGGAGAAGTAATGTGTAGTCAGCCTCCCTAAGGAAACCTGTGATTTTCTGCATCCTCAGTGTCTACCGGTAGCTGTTCTATGACGTGAAAGGCTTTGTGCCTTCATATGCTGCAAAGTGTATGATTTCGGCCCATCAATCAGTGTTCAAAACTGCTCAAAGGCTGCGAGAGAAAACCGAACTCTTTTGTGGGGAGCCTGTACTCTTCCTCACTGGATATTGTGCCTCTGTGGCATTGGATCTACACTGCGGCAGGAAGCTATGGGCCACAGAAACTTAACAGGAAGGCTGGCTGCAGTCTTCCATTCCAAGCCTTTTCTCTTCAAACAGTGATTCAGTGGGATTTTTGAAAAAGAGCTTGGTCCATGCAGGTCAGCAGCTGTGTGCGCACTTGGTTGGATTGTTCCTGCTGTGTCAAGGACATGATTTGCTAGACCTTTGCTAGTCTTTACACATATTTGGCCTTAAAGGTTTTGATAAGTAGAAGCGTAGGGCTTAGTACAAAGCGCACGGGTGAACGATAAAGGAAGACAAATGTCAAGCAGAATTGTCACCAAGTCTTTAAAATTTAATCAGCTTCTTTGAGTTCTTCACACCCTCCTTTTTTTGTGCTCCATGCCATTATCAGCTCTCTATTTTAGTCTTTAGTGAGGCTGCCCACAATTATCACTATTATGTGTCAGAGACAGTTCTGTTCTCCCCACCCAGACAACTGGCTGTGCCCTGAAAGCACCTTTAGTTTGGGTCACAGGTGGGCAGCCTGCAGTCCAGAAGGCTTGCATGGGATGCCTGACATCTCCTGGTGCTGCCCCATTCTTCCAACCTTAGCAGAGTTCTTACCTTTGTTTCCCCACTCACCCCACACATTATGTACTGTGTTCTTCTAGTCTTGGAAGTAAAGTCTGAGACTCAAGCACATAGCTTCTGCAAAGTTCTGCATGACTCGGCGACCTGTGTAAGTATTCGTTCACCAGTGGCCAATTGCCTGATGATATGCCACACTGCTATGCCACTTCTGAATGCAGGCGAAGCAGCATGTGAATTATAAAACCTTGAAACAAGTTGCTGTTTCATATGGAGCCCTGCATTCACAGCAGGGACACAATTTCAGTTTTCCAGGCCATCCCCTTGAAAGCTAGGTCCAAGAAAGCATTTATGTCCATCATTTATTGGGCTGGCTAAGAGGATACGCATCTTTCCCCTCCATTTTCTAATCCCATGCTGAAGTAGTAAAACGAGTGGGATTGCATCCTATATTTCAAAATTTGCCATCCCTAATTCTAGCATATCCCCAAACCAGAGAAAATATTTGCACATGTACTTCTGTATCTCAGATGCTATACTGCCTAAGTGTCCCTTCTTTTTAAACATTTCATCGGCAAATTGTGCTCATAGTCATAACTGCTGCAAGCCTTTCTGGCAGTTGAGGATCCCAAACCATAGTTTTCCATCTTTGGAGAAAACATCAAAATCCTGCTTGCGGCAAAACTGTGAATGGAAGTTTCTCATCTTCTCCACTCCCTAGAAGTGGGAAAGGGAAAAGGAATCATACAACCTTGAGGCAGCTAATATTTCAAACAGTCAACCATCTGAATCCAGCCGCTGCCTTGCCACACAAGAATGCTGTGTCTGGATTTATCAAAATGCTACATAGTATAGTTTCATTGCTTGACTTGCTGGCCATAAGCAGCCCTGTCTGTATTGTAGTTTGATGGCACGTGACAAAGAGTAGGTGGAGCAGCAAACATAATTGGAGACATCATGCAAGATGGTGCCAACAAAAGGCCAACGACACCTAAAATAAATTGCCTGCATTTTAAAAATAGAAGCAACGTGTCTGGGGCATCTCTGAACAGTCTCATCAACAGAGGGTGATCCTTTATCACCTACTGCTGTGTAGACAAAAAAAAGTGTGGGGTGAAAGGATTATTAGTGAACCTTGTCATTCTGAAGTCCAGCTACTGGAACAGTTCCTAGGAAGTGTTGGCAGAAAACACATACAACAGCTCCTTCTTGTTTGCTGTTATCAAAACTGGGCAGGAAATTTGCGGAGAGAAAGAAATATTTATGCATCATGCCAACAGCCCTGCTTTTCCCAGAGCACTTACACATAAATTCAGAATGAAGCAGATTTCACGCACTTGGTTCCAGCAATGGTGAATTCATTTTCAAAATAGCCAAGTACTAGCCTTCACCAAACTGGGAGCCTCCTGTTGTTGTGGACTACATCTTCCATCATCCCTGATCATTGGGCCATGGTGGCTGGGGCTATTGGGAATCGTAGTCCCAAACATCTGGAGGCCACTATGTTGGAGAAGGCTGGCAAATATTTATACAGGGCAATCCTGTGTGTGTCTGCTCAGAAGTTAAGTCCCATTGAGTTCAGTGTGGGACTGACTCCATGGTAAGATAGTCACAGACTATGTGTTTTTTTTAGCTCAGTGATCACATTATTCTTTCCAAGGCTCACCCCCTTCATCATATCTGTTACTTCTGCTGCTGCAGATCACTGCCTTGTGATGGAAGTGGTAATGGAACATGACATATTGTAACTCTTTACTTTCCCTGGACGGGCCAGAAGAAGGATGGGCACCTGGGGCTAGGCACGTCAACTGCTTTTGCAGTGGATCAAAGCGTATTAGAATGCAGTCCGTCACTTTGCTTCAACTTCACCTTTACAAATCGTCTGTGCACCTCAGCTCCATGTGTCAGGAAGCAAATCACATAGCCTCAACTCAGCCAGTCTCATTGGGGTCACCTGTCATGTATCAACATTAGGCAGATCCTACGGCGATCTGTTGGGAGCTCCAACGTGTCACTTCGTTCTAGGAATAGCATTATAAATATTTGTGTCCACTGTAAACCAGTGTTTAACATGGCACTGGATGGCCAAGGAACAGCAGCAGCAACACTATAGAAACAGCCTTGCTATTAGGCCACTTCGTTCCGCATTCTGCTTCCAAGAGCAACCAGCTGTGGAAGCTCACAGTCTTCATCCTCAGCATCTACTGCTTATCAAAATAAATCAGGTGATGCGACAATCCTGTGCCTGGATGGTCCTCAGACTGGAGGTGGGACTCAGATTATGGAACGATCTGCCGTGCAAAACATTCCTACATGAAGAAATCTATTGTAGAACAGGGAGAAGGCACAGCTTTCCCCTGACCCACCAACATTCTGACAACTCATCTTCTGTTTGTGGGAATGGGATCTTGGAGGCACAATGCCTCTGAACCTGTAGCTATCATGGCTAATAGATTGGTAGACCTGTCCACCATCAATTTGCCCAATTTTTTTTTTTAAAAAGCCAGTAAGAACATTAAAATGGGAATTGAGATTCAACTTTTTTTAAAGAGTCACTAAAAACATGGGTGGGGCGGGGATGTGCATGTAAGCCACTGTGCACCCCAGTGTCTCCAAAGTGTAAGTGGCAGACCTTGGGGTCTCACATTTCAGCGGTGTCCTATGCGGCGGCAAAATTGTGTGCCCCCCTGCCTCTTGACTTCCATTCTACAACATAGTTGCTGAAACCCCTGTGTTCCCAGTGTGACTAAACCAATGGCGCTCCCCTAAACAGGTCTGTTTGGACTTTGTGCAGACCTGGAGAGAGTTTCTAAGCACGTTCTATTGAATACACTTAGAAATCTTCCCATAATAGTAAGATAGGGAGGTGTCTAAGCATGTTCAACTGAACCCCTAGAAACCCTCTTCAGATCCTCAGATTAGTTGCACGAAGATCTGAAGAGCCCCACCACCACCACCACCACCACATAACGGGGGCACATTTTGTCAGGACTTGCATATGTGCCCTGCACCCCAGCAAATTTGTATCCATTGCATGTTGAGGAGAATACCTGCATAGGGTATGAAACATTATCATACATAAGCAGCTTGCCTTCTTTTCTTTTCTTTTCTTTTCTTTCATATTTCTCTGTTAAGTTTGACTGTACTCTCCAGACAAGGTTTTCAGTGGTGCAGTTCTTTCGACTGTTGGTCCAAAGGTTTTCTTCATGCTTTTGTACATTTTGCGAGCATTGCAGCAAGTTGAATGCTCTGACACAGCTTTAGCTAATAGTCATTGGCACATTGTCTGGCAATCAGCTGGGCATCTGCAGGAGCTGGCTTCAGGAACCAGGCCTGTTGGCAGACCAACTCTGTGTTATAAAGATGTCTGCAAATGTGACATGAAGCCTGGCAACATTAACCCCGCCGTGTAGGAAGCTGTTGCAGACAACCGAAGTGCCTGGAGACAGGCAGGTTGTGTATTCACTGCAGCGACCAGAGGAGAAATGTCTGCTGGGAGAAGCACAGAGAGAAGAACGCCATGGTGCATCTGCACCAGCGAAACTAGACACCTTCATCTGCCCTGCCTGCACTGAAACATATCTTCCCCATATCGGTCTCTACAGCCACAGCAGGTGCTGTAACTCTCCAATGCTTTGACTTTACCCGCAATGGCGCACTCTTCCATTGTCTCTCAAGGCAGACGGATGCCCACAAGATATGTGATAGTTAAATGGTAATCTTGCATGGAGTGCCCTGATTTAAACCGAATTTGTTGGGGGGGGGTTGTTTTTGTTTTTGCACATTTTCTGAAACAATAAATAGCATCTGCAGCTTGAGGGCTTAAGTATATGTTCATGTGTAGTGGAAGCAACATCAGAAGGGTTTTTATTTAAAAAAAGTTTTGTGTGTGGCAATGAGGACCTCAATGTGTAGGGAGGAATGGCTTACCCTTCCCTGGGGAAAAAAACGTGTTTCTCCAGTGGCAAATGAAATACCTCCCATTGGTGCCAAAGGGAGTCCAGGGTCTGTTCTTTTTCTTTAATATCTCTTGTTATTTATATAGCATGCATGCATGCCACGGTTATGCATGAAGAAGCTCGGGGTGACACACTCCCTCTTATCCTCACAACAACCCTTTGAGGTAGATTAGTTTGAGTGACAGCGGCAAGCCACTAAGCTTCATAATTGGAATAGGGAATAGAACCCAATCCAACAGCTATATTGACTGCTACTTTGTTAACCGTAGTTTAGAACCTTATTGATTCCTGTGTTTCATAACTGTAAACTAAATGACTGCTGTTTTCAGGCTTTCGACCTAATTAATTTAAGTCACTTTCGAAGCAAGCAACTGCTTTTCTTTGTCTTTCTTTTTTCTCAAGAAAAGCGTAAAAAGGGCCAGTGTGCATGTGGTGCTTATGTCAAGACAATAAGCGTCCGTATGATGATTGGGGGGGGGGGATGTGTTAAGGGAAGCAATGTGCGGAGAATTTCATTTTAAAAACTAGTTGTCTGTATATGGCCTTGGCGAGTATCATTTACAGGTGCACCTCTGGCCAAGAAGGAGAGCCCTTAGAGGAGAAAGTATTGATCTGCATTGCCCTCCAGCCTGGTGAACCTAGTAATGTATTGTATTCTGCGCTCTTACAGTGGATAGAAGCCAGTTGCTGCTATGTTCTTTTACTTGTCAATCGTAATGGGTGAATCATTCTCCTTCCTCATCTTGGGTTGCATCTGACTTAACTTATGTATGTGGGAATTTTTCATAATTTAAAAGTCAGGAAGGCGGATTATTTGCATGTGCCTCAATGCACATGCCATAGCTCCCGATGCTGGAGTTTCATTGTTGAAGTGAATGGAAAGGGGAGTAGCTCCATGCTCACGAGTGGAGCCCCTGGGTAAAAGCCAGGGTCTCAAATTTGAGCCCCTGTAGGGACTCTTCGTGGGCAGATTCAGAAAGAGAGAACAAAAATTTAAGAACCACTTTTGGACTTCTGGATTGGAAAAAAGATGGGTGTGTGGTGGCTGAGAAAAATTATGCCTGGCAGAATGATAAGCAGCGATAGAATAGGATATAGCTAGATATTATCCTGTAGTGTATGTTCTGATTAATTTGAAGGATTATTATATTTACAATTGGCAGGTGGTGAATTGGAATTTTTTTTATCCCCCCCCTTAACTTAACTTAGCTGTTTTTATTTTTGACTTCTAGAAGTCCTCTGTCTTGGATTGATGAGGACAAGCACAGACAGGTGATAGGTGGATGATGAGGGGCTCTGTATGGGAGACAGGATAGACAGGGCAGTGCTTTTTTTTCTTTAAAAAGTGTTTAGGGGTACATTCATTTTGGCTGCTCCCCCTCCCCCTTGCCCCCTCCCTCCCCCCCCAACCCCCTCCCAACCCCTGGACAAGGGACTCGAGGTGGCGGTGGCGCTGAGAGGATGGGAAGGCCCCGGTGACGGCAGGGTCGACTTAAGCAAGGAGGGGCAAGTGCTCAAGAGGAGGAGGAGAAGTAGCAGCGCTGTCGCTTCCATTGCGGCCGCCCCAGACTCTGCTCCCTGGGCACTGATGGGGAGAATGACGGAGCTCCAGTCCGAGCTGCCACTGTGGAGACGGCTGGCATGTCAGTCCGTCCGTCGGTTGGGGCAACACAAAATGTTAGGGGTACGCATACCCCTGTGTCCCCCCAGAAAAAAAGCACTGAGAAAGCCCCCCCCCCGGGTGGGAGGCTGGGGGGGAACAGAAGTTCCCAGGTGAGACCTGGGAAGTTCGACTTTTTTGTATATGCATAAAGGATATGATACAATTTTGATAGAGGGTTTCTATATCTATTTTCTCTCTCTTCTATCTCTTGCCTTTCTATTTTTGTTTTTCTCTCTTATTTTGGCTTTTCTGTATCTTTTTTGTTTTTGGATTAGCTTGGCTTTTATTGTATCTTACGTCGAATAAAATTATTTAACAGGGAGAGAGAGAGAAGCACCTGAGTGCATACCATTGTTTTCCGTTCCATGGCCAGCAGGAATACCTGCCTCTTTGGATGGGAGTCACTAGCCAATAGCTGCCAGATGCCCATCCTGTGGTGTATATCTTCACTGCGTTCACTGTACACACACAGCAAGAACATTCATTCAGAGCAGGTGTGGAGAACTTAAGGCAGCCTGAGGACCAAATGTAGCCTCTCTTTTTGGTTCTTATGAGTTTCCCAGACTAGGCTCTCTCCCAAGCTATACCCTTCAATGGGCCTGCTCCACACTCGTGCTTTTGCCAGCTGGAATATGTCCTTTAGCTGTGATAAAGTCTCTTGTTTGCCATGGAGGAGAAAGACAGACAGACACACACACAGAGAGAGAGAGGGGGGGGGGATGAGAATGCAGGAACATCTGATTTTTGCCTAGCCCTAATTCAGAAGAATACTCAGGAACACACAACCCTTGTGATCACAGTTTAGAGCCCTCACTCCTATGTATATAAACTTGCAGAGATTGTAAAACCATATATACGGTCATCTTGCTGTTCTTAATTAGAAATACATGTAAAAGATATGTATATTTATAGGGCTGAGAGCTGTCGGGATTTACTTAGAAATCTTCCAATGCTGGGCATTTCTAAAAGGTTTGTGCTAGGAGGCTTGAGATCAATATTGTGATAATTTCAGCTTTGATTTTTTTATAATAACATACTTCTAGCCTTTCTATCTGTCGAGCAAAGGCCAACTAGTGTGTCAATAGCACCTGGAAATGAAAAGCCAGTTGAAATGGTGTTATATCTCTTTTAAGAGTCCGTCATGATCGGTTGGGAGCGGTGAGTTCGAAGAAACTTGTAATAAGAAAATAAGCAGAGCAGTTCAAATGCTGCTTAAACCAACAGAGTTTCTGTTGGGGCCAAGGGTTTTTCTTCTTCTTCTTTTGTTCAAAATGGATTTCAACTTCTCTCTCTTTGTAGATTGAATCTGTAACTTTTCTTTTTAGAAACAATCTGTTCTGTAACCCTACACACACATACAAATCCTGAACCATCCATCACATGTGCTAAGGAACCATTCATTTACCTTACGGTACAAACAGCATTTCTATTCCTGTTTCCAGAGAAATCCCACACAGCATTCCGCACTTCATTGTGATTCATCAAAAGAATATTTATTTTGGCCTCAAGACAAACCAAATGAAGGCAAAGTCATTTAATACCCCCCCAAATGATCACAAAAAAACCATGTGTAGCTGATACGATATCCAGGGCCACATATCAGCTACCTCACTTGGTGTTGGGGTAAGTATGGGTGCTCCTAACACTACACACTATGTATTGATTCAAATCCCCATTCAAACACTTTATTGTTAGAGATGAGGCCCAAGGATTTGTATCGGCATAAATGCCTCTTAATTCTTCCACCGCTGGCTTAAGCCCACCAGACTGTTCTTTTGCGTGGTAGTGAGTTATGTGTAAAGGCCAAAAATTATGAGAGAAGGTTAACCACTCTCAGGTGGTACTCAAACAGGCTTTCCCCTCAACATATTATCTTGAAGACTCTAGCTTTAAGTTTTATAGTGTTCTGTCTGTCTGAAAGTCAAGTAGAGTTTCAGTAGCTTATATGCAGATGAGGCAATGTCTGTGCTCCTCTCCAGCACCTGAGACTCTCACAAAGTGGGCTCACTGGGCCTCCTCAACTCACAGTCCAGAACCATAGATTACTGGGCAGTCTCTCAGCATGGTAGGGACTACAGTTATGGCAGTATAATTCATGTAGATTAGGGTTTGGGGAAAGGACCTAGGTGGCACACCAGATCTTAAGGGTCCCCATCCCCGGTAGGCCACTTCTACAGGCGGACGAGGGCACCGTGACAGAAAAAGGCACCAAATTCAGACAGCACCAAACCATAGCTCAAAGCCTCCACAACTGATATAATGTCAGGTGCAGGAAAAGGTGGGCATGGTTTGCCCAAAACGGCCCTGTGAGTTTATTATGCCTGCAGACTAGAGGTTTTCCATCACTGATATACGTATATATTTCTGCCCCACATTTCACTGCAACAGTTAAAATACACAGTATCATATAAAACAATAAAAACGTGTGTAGAAAATTACAACCCTACACCAATCCGGAGTCCCTAAGGCGGTTGGATGGCGCCATGTGCACCTCCTTCTGGCAGCTGCTGCATCCAAGCTGGTGCCAAATGTGTTGCTCTGCTTTCCTTAGGACCACATCAGCGAGGCCAAGAGCGGGGTCTTGTTATCCCAGGCTTGTGTCCCATTGAGGTCACTTCAGTGCTGGTAATGCAGCAGTTTGACTTCGCTCCCAGAGGTACCCTCCATTGTCTCTCAAGACAGATGACTTGTGAGGAACAAGGAATGGATCAAGGAAACAACTACTCCCCACAATGGATCAAGGAAACCACTACTCCCCACTGAGGCCTTTACCTTTATGCTCTCTTGCTCCCTCCCTCCATCTCTGTCTCTCTCTCCTGCTTTCTTCCTCCTACTTTCCCAGCTACCTGACCAGTTCTCAGGGGCCCCATCCTATAAGACTTTCATCTCTTTTAGAGGGGGGTTATCAGCCCAGGATTGTACTGGCTCATAGGCACTCCAGGGTTCTCTAAGCCAGGAACTTTGACGATAAACATGATCAAATACAATAAAGCCGAGTGCTGAGTTCTGTGGCAATAAGGCAGTCTTGTTATTTCAACTGAGGAGGGAAACCACCCTATTTTTGCATAACATCAGCAATTCTAATTGTGGTGCTTGACATTCAGGGCTAATCCACCAGTTCGAAAGCTTATTAACAATGGCAATGAGAACATTGGTAGCAATAGGGGAGGTCAGAAATCGTCTGGGGTAATGCTTGTTAAAAAATCAGAGATAAAATTATGGGTAGAGTCGGAATGAGGGCTTGGCATGAAATCCACAGGTACAGAATCAATAATATGCCAGAGAACAATGAATCTTGCCTACAGATGCAGATAGTCCCAGCAGCAGAGCTCCCTCAGCAGATAAAGAAGCCCTTTATATATTTTTAAAACCCTTCTTTTATTTCTTCCCCGGCTGTGTGGATTCTCTTCCCCATGGAATCAGAAATAGAATTAGCAGCTGAAAATAATAAATGCCAGCCACAAAGTAAGAAGGAAGAAGCAGTTTAAATTTTGCTCCTAGCTCAAAAACAAAGAGATGGTGGTCAAATTAGCTCTGTTATCGACTATGCTTTAGTTTTCCTCTTTGAGATCGAGGGAAAATAATATTTTGCTACCTTTACAAACTGAGCTAAATACATACAGATGAACAGCTGAGGTGGCAGAAAGCATTAATCTCCGTATAGGTACCAGGTCGCTAGAACAAACAATAGCGGAGTGCTGTTGCCTTTGTGCCAATTGTGAGGTTCTTAGAGACAAATTGTACATTTGGTGGTTATTTACATAATGTTAACCCAGCACCGGCTTCTCTACCCAAAAGCATCCTTGCAAAGTGATATGCAAGGAGAAATAGCAGGAGTTTAAGCAGTTCCCTCTCCATAATGGGTGCAACAGCAAGGATGCCTCTCCGTCTCTCCCACTCATTGGTGCCGCCTTGAGCTGAAGATTGGGGGCCACGCACCTGTGATGTCTGGAGGAGGCCTTGCCCAGGGCCACGCAGCTTCAATGGCTACTTTGATCCATTAAAACAGGGGTAGTCAATATGGTGTCCGCTTGCTGTTATTGGACTCGGCATTAGCCTCACATCAGTCTCAGCCAGCATGGGCATTGGTCAGGGATGGTAGGAAAGTAAACCAGATTGATGGATAGTCACAGGAATTGGTTTAGTTGCTGAAGTCAGGGATCCTGGTATGCAATCTTTCAACAGTAATGTCAAAATTTTAACACTGTAATGTGCTATATAGATAATGAACTAATAACTTCATTTCTCATGCCCAAGAAAGGGACCCATATGATGGGGAAGGGGAAGAGCTATTTGTTTCATCTTCTCATCCCCGTGATGTCTTTGTGAGGCTGAGGAAAACGTTCTTTCATTATTAATTCAGCAATTCAGCTTATGAACTAGATGTATTCCACTGAGGATAGCCTGTGGAGGATTTTGGAACAGGTCAGTCTAGGTGGCACTATCATATTATAGCAATAATTATAATTGCTTTCTGGACCACATTTCAACTATTGTTTAAATTCAGGCTCTGTGTGTGTGTGTGTGTGTGTGTGTGTGTGTGTGTTCACATCAGTTTTGACCAAAAAAGAGAGAGAGAATATTTCACTGTTGCTACAACATCCCAAGCAGCCTTTTTAAAATAAAAAATAAAAAAAATCTCACTG